>OY992501.1:31097544-32297544 GCA_963921215.1 Scoparia ambigualis | reverse complement strand
ACAAACTAAACTACGCAATTATTTTTTACGTTTTAGTGCATTTATTTCAGTCAATTTTTTTGCAGTCGGTTTTTTTTTGTTAAATTTTTCGTTTATTTCTCGCTTTTCAGTGAATCGTTCTGATCTATTTATCGAAAGCGAATATTGGTAAATCTACAAAACGCGCTGCACGTATGAGACAGCGCCGCCGTTTAAATGCGACAAGCGAAGAAAACGAGAAGCGCCTATCACAAAGTAGGAAATCTACATACAAAAAACAAACTGCAAGTTACCCAGATTTATTCGTGAACGCTGTATAGACCCCCCTACGATGATGCCTTGCGAGTTACTAGGGTTCACCGTTAGGCAAACTACAGGGACGTTTTTGACTTGCTTCAGTCGTAGATCGTAGCCAAGTCAGCATTGATCTGCTCAATCACTTCTGAGAGGTTCTCAGCCGAGGCCTGAGAGTAAATTTGTAAGTCATCGGCATAAAGATGTTAAGAAGAATTTAGATAAGAAGTGACAGAATTAATAGTGTGAATAGTGTATTTTTAAATCCTAATAGAAATGTTTCGGAAGGAGTGGAAAAAAGTGGCCTATTCACTATTTGTCCTTCAGCTATCTATGTGCAAAATCAGGTCGATGCGCAAGTGAGAGACGGACAAACCATCAAACACGCTTTCGCATTTACAATATTAGTTAGGAAGGATTTATTGCCGAAATGGATCTCATTTGACTTATGGCTGAAAATACCAACATCGCTATATGTATGCCTACAATATTTGAGGAGTTCCCTCAATTACTCAAGGATCCCATCATTAGAACTGAGTTCCGGTACCTGCCTTATTTTGCTTCGTCATAGTCGCATAACTATCCTAATCGAGATATCTTATCGCCATCCGTGAAATACTTATCATTGAATAGTTCCAATGGCATTCTGTGGTCTTCTTCATCTGTTCTACTTCATCTTCTTCTTCTTCTTCAATGATACTTTCTGAATGCAAATGCTTGATTTATTGCTGAAAATACCAAAATTGCTATAGGTATGCCTACAATATTTGAGGAGTTCCCTCAATTCCTTGAGGATTCTATCATCAGAACTGGAATTTGATAAAAATGGGACCAATCTGGAAGTATATCCTTCCAAATAAAAAAATAATTTTCTAAATCGGTGTGTGTATAAATGACGGAGTTCTGAGGTAACTTACATAAAAAAACATACAACCGAATTGAGAACCTCCTCCTTTTGAAGTCGGTTAAAAAGCCATAATAGCTATTTTCACGTACCCCACTAATAAAAAAACGTCTATTTAGACGTATGTAACCTATTTAGATTCCACCTATCTCTACCAGTGGGGACAGGTGGAAAAAATCCACCTATCCCTACCAGTGGGGATAGCCTGGTAGGGATAGGTGGAACCGGGGAGCTGAGCTACTATAGTCACAGACCGAGAGAAAAGTATTGTTTATTATTATTAACAACTAGAACTGGCCCGCCCGCGTCTTTGTTCGCGTGAACACACTGTATCCCGTGACTAATTTCCAATTTTTTTTATTTCACACAAACCTAGTACCTACTGACAATTACGAACATAACAAAAAAAAATCAGCCAAATAGGTACAGCCGCTCTGAAGTGATGCGCGTACAAACATTTGGGCAATTGATTTTTGTTAAGGGGGGTTTCCGCATTTCGGTTTCCCATACAAAGAAGAATGGGCGTTTTTGTATGAAAGCCGTCCCGTCCCACCCCTTGTAAGTTCCCACATGGTAAGTTTCGAAATAAATAGTGTATTTTGTTGTAAGGACAGCAAATATGAACGAGCGAATGAATGAATGAAAAAAAAATGAGGGTGTATTCAAGAAAAAATCTTGACTTCAATTTTATATTATCGTTTAATAAGTTACAATAAAAGTATTATCTATCTATCTATCTATTATCATTTATTAATTTAATTTTCTTCTTCTGAATAAATTTTTTCTCCAATACCTGACAGATTTGATTTAGGAAACCAAAATGCGTAAACCCTTATAAAGATTTAGAATTGTCGAAAAGGTTGGACGATGTCACACTTAGTTTCGGCACGTCCAAAATACCACACTCCTGGTCCTTCCCGTGTCCTATATACGGCGGCGAACAGCAGGCTTCCTGTTTACGAGTCCATTTCCTGAATCGGGCATGGATATCAGCGGGAGTCACCAGACCCGGACTCCGCTATGAAGAGTCCGGAACTCCGGATATACATCCATACATAATAATCACGACTATTATCTCCGAAGGGATAGTCAGAGACTAGGCAATGAGGACCGCAGAAGCAGTACTCCGCCATACCTAGTCCACTTTTCACCAAATAGCGACTGCATAATGTGCTCAGCGTGACGGGTGGTGAACCCGTCGCCGCTTTATGCTATTGGATGTATGTGCAGTCTTTAGTCCGTTAGTCGCCTTTTACGACACCCAAGGGAAGAGAGGGGGTGGTAGTACCTATTTTTTCACCACTACGCGACACTGTTATAATCTGGGGTTAATCACCCCGGTAGGAGTAGATAGGAGAAACTGGTGGAAAAGCAGCCTTACCGCTCGACCACGACCAGAGGCCCTACTCTCTAACCGAATCCGAGTCGTCCATCTTCGTCTGCCCGTATTCGTCGTACTCGGCTGTGTGTGCATGTACTGCGCCAATCCCTAATGAATGAAACAGGAGCGGGCGTCCATTGTACGACGAATTTAGAATACTATATATCACCCTATAAACGTCCCACACTGCTGGTTCCCAGGAACAGGTGGCTATTTAGAGTAAACTGGATACGCTTGTACTTCCTGCAGTCACTCATCTGGACATACTTACTGAAAAAATCAGCTATTATGATGACTGCCAATGTTTAGATTGCATTGGACGGAAATACCTAGTCTTGACATAAGTTCTGTCCCAACTTAAATTAGGGTATTTTAAAAGAAATAATATGACGGTAGTACTTATATTAGATATCATTATATTAAGTAGATTTTATACTATTCATTTCGATCTAATACATAGCTGTGTAAACATGGAGTGGGGAACCACAGAGAATCGAATCGCAGTGATTGCGTTACACAAAATGTAAGAAAACACCTGGGCCCTTATTCTGTAACGATTCCTTGTTTCGAAACCACGTCAATTCCTTAAAAAGTTACGATATCTTCCCAAAAACGTATGCGTTTGACGTTTGTGCGCGGTAAGGTTTAGGTGTGGAATCTATAGATTGCGATACAGAATCAGGGCCCAGTCGAGATTCAACTTGCTAAAGCGATTAAACTCAAAAAAAAATTGTGTTGAAGAGAAGTTTAACCGTCAAAACGATAGGGTGTATGCACATAGCTCCCAAGAAGCTACTGAGAAATTCCGAAGATCGAAAGAGGCCACCACCCAGCATCTGTGACGGTTTCGTGGGGCGTATCCTACGAAGGCGTGGCCAAGCTCCATTTTTGTGAACATGGGGTGAAAACACGAGCAACTACTAAAGCGATATTTTAGAGAAGGTGGTTAAGTGGTGGTTAAGAAGTAACACTGTGTTTGCTGGTGAACAATGGATATTTCAACAAGACTCAGCACCAGCGCACAGAGCAAAATCAATCCATCGTCGTTAGACGTGAATTTAACGGATTTCATCGCCTCTCTGAAGATTGGCCCGCCGTCCTTATCTTAATCCTTTGGATTATTTTATGGAATATTTTAGAGGAGAAAGCCTGCTCTAAACCTCATCGAAATATCGAGTCGTTAAAAGCAGACTAAAGGTAGGACCGCACTAGGCGGAACTGCACCCCAGCGGAACTGAGCGACACGACGCGTCAAAATATTCTTTATATAAAATTATATGAGACGCGGAGTTCTGCTGCAGTGTAGTTCCGTTGGCGCCTAGTGCGCGTTGTCTCATATAATTTCATCGCTCAGTTCCGCTGCGGTGCAATTCCGCCTAGTGCAGTCCTACCTTAGAGTCCCTGTAGACTGCAAACTTTATATCGGCCGATAGTCTGGTTGGCTTTATAATCAGTATGAGGAGGTATGTAAATGCGCACATCTTCGCATAAAAAGCCAACCAAACTATCGGCCGATATAAAGTTTGCAGTCTGCCTGCGGTGACTCTTAGTGAAGACAGCCTCCTCGACACCATTGGATGTGGTACCTACGTGCGGCCATAGATGAATGACGTTTGGAGAAATGTGTGAAAGCTAAAAGTGGTAATTTTGAATAGTTTAAATATTTGTGGTAATCTACACAGTTAAACGTATAATGTATAACGTACATGCTTTTAAAATTTCACTTCTTTTTTTTCTTTACACTAGACATATTTACATGAGGGACATAATTTATGGCAAGACTAGGTATACAGTACCTATAAGTGTTTTTTTTAAATATTTTAGGGGCCCTAAGCATTGAAAGCTGTTATTCAAAATATATTAGATATTTCACACTGAAATTTTCAATGTGTATTACAGAGCGTATGTGTGAGGGGATGAACGAAGCCAATAAACACGATTGGAAATATTTGGCTCCATAAAAAAAATCCTGAAGTTACCTCTAAAATGTCATATACTTACTTAAATGCACATTACGAGGTACCTTTTCGATTTCTTGACTGATTAGGATTTTCAAAAAGCTAAAAATGTTTATAAACTTTTTGATAAAAATGTGAATGGCGCTTACGAATTACCGCAGAGCCCGCCCCGCGCAACACCCGCGAGGCCCCGCGCAACATCCAAATTTTCGCTTAATGCACAACAGTCGATTAGACCTTAGATTTTTTTTTGATGTCATGTCATAAATAAAATAAATAATAAATAAATCTTTCCTACAATCACACCAATTATCTAGCCCAAGAGAAGCTTCGAAGAAACTTGTTAAATGGTTACTAGACAACGGATAAACATACTCAAAATACTTAAATACATACTTTTTATACATAGAAAACACCCAAACCCGAGACAATTTAGAAAAACAATAATTTCTAAATTGACCCGACCGGGGATCGAACCCGGGACCTCAGAGATGGCGACACCATGAAAACCGGTGTACAAACCACTCGACCAAAGAGGTCGTCGGTCATACTGCGTTACTACGCATTTATACTAAGGCTAACTTCGATGAATAATGTTTATTAACAATTTATTCAACAACTTTGTATTTTGTGTAAATTCAACAATAGAGTCTTATTATTATAACTTCATTATTTAGCATTAAGCCAATTTCAAGTGGTGTATATATTAAAAGTACCTACATTTTATCATTGTACGGTAGATTGAATTAAAATAGAGTCTCACAACATGTGTTGTTGCTAAAAGAACACGGGAGAAACTACGCACAAATAATTGTGAATAATTTGTTTATAAACATTTTTTATCGAATTTGGCTCCAGTCTAAAATGACTTAATATTTTAATTTTATCCCAACAATAATGAAATGTTTTTGTGTTGCAGGTTCCTGGAACTATCATTAAGAAAATAACTAGAGCTGCTTCCGAAAAGCTTAATAACTTTGGAGGAAGACTGATTGGTTTATAATGACTTATTTGAACGAATTAAGTAGATACGTAGGTATTAAGCTTACATCTCACCAAAATAAATAATTTGTAAGTAAAGTTTTAATGTAAGTAATTATAATAAGTTACCATTGTGAAGTGTGATTGATATGTAATACTTACGAAATTATGTATATATTACGATATGAGATGTCAGGAGATTTTTATTTGACATAAAACACACTTATGATTTTGAAAGATTTATTTATTTCTTTTAAACCAAAAACCGATTTTACAATCTCTGCTTCTTCTAAATATAAATGAAAGTGATACATTCCGACAAAAGGGCAACAATTAGGCCCCTAACATTTAATAATGCCTACTTAAACTATTGTTATTCACGAGTTTCATGACTGAATATCTAGATTTTATTATTTAAATGCTATAAAGTATTTACATAAAAGGAAAGACGCAAAACAATTGTATAATAACGTACATATGTATAAATATGGACAGTATTACTAATACGTAATTACAAATTAAAAGAAATTACAATGAGTGTCACTAGGTTAAAAGAACAGCACAAAATATGAATATACTTTTATAATTCTCAAACCATTATGTTGGGCAATTCCATTGGCAAATGTGAAAAAAATAAAACAAGAATATCACAAATTGAACAGGTTTTAAATATTGCATTAATAACATTGTATAATAAAATAACGAGATCTTTTTATATTAAAAATATAAAGAAGTACCCAAGTAGGTACTTGATTGTGGTTGTGTTAAATGGAGTTCTATTTATAATGGAAGTGGATAATCTTACCTTGGGTGTCGTAAAAGGCGACTAACTGACTAAAAACTGCACATACTAACAACAGCATAGAGCGGCGATGGGCTCACCACCTGTCACTCTGAGCACATGTGCAGTCGCTATTTAGTGAAAAGTGGACTATGGTAGAGGACTGCTTTTGCTGTCTTCATTGCCTAGTCTCTGACTAACCCTTCGGGGACAATAGTCGTTATTATATGTATTATGTATAATTTTAAAAGTTCTTTGCCTACAAGGTCTGTGTGATTGTCGAACATATATCAGTAAGCAAAATAATTCTATACTTTGGTATATTTCAACTCAAGATGACATGGTTGTGGCAAGAATATCAGAAGAAGAAAAATTATGTCTGAATCTCCAATCACTGGTCACATTTTGACTGAACTGAAATTAAACTAGTTAAAGTTAATATACCACAGTCAAGACATTTAAATAAAATTCAAGGATTATTATTTATAATAAACATAAAATAACTTTTATAAATCCTAAATTGTATACACAACATAGTATTTATTATACACAATATATATAGGATGCTATATTTTTGCACAATAAATGATTTATACAATACAACAAGAAAATTACATCGCGGGCGGAACACAATAAATTTAATATGGCAATACATTATGTTGCGCGCCGTAGTTGAAGACAGAAAAATCAGCAACCGAAAACATAATGTAACAATTTATAATATAAGAATTAATAAAAGGGGATCAAACTTTATTAATTTGAAAAAAGGATTTAGTTTAGTTTTAACCCGTTATACCACTGACTTCGCCCACACGCCGTATGAGCTAACCCTTTGCCAGCGAGGCGGCGCGTCGCATCCCTCGTCTTCAGAAATCGAGTAAACAAGGTGAGATTCGCAGCTATTTCATTTGAAGAATATTAAAATTGATTTATTCAATAGGGGAAGACAAATCAGGTAGACCGTCGGAAATTGCCCTATTTCAACGCGCAGAAAAACAGTTGACGACACTCTGATTTTTATTGGAACGAGTTCTCGACGAGTTTTAAGGTACTTCGCTTCGAATTCTGTTCAGCAGATATAACAAATCTGTTTTTTTTTCTTTTTACCGCTTACGTAGACGGTTGAATACGGGCTAATATCTGATATCCTACCGAGGCCGCACGAAGCAACAACCTGCTCGATACTAAACCACTTTTCCAAAGACAAAATTGACAGAAGACATCGCAGCCCTCAATACAAAATCGTGTGGTGAGCGCTTTATTTAGTATGAGAGCTCAACATTACTTTTGTCACATTATTGCAGTTCAGCTTCAGAAAGTTGTTAATTAACATGGCTCGAACAAAAATGCTGGACGTTTGAATAATAATATGAGTACTTTGCTTTTGGAATTTTAAATTAGGTCTTTCAGTATCATATTCAAAATAATGTTTATTTATTTGTTGTTTATGTGAGTAGTCAATTTTTATTACGTTACGCACGTCTCATAAAACTCAGAGTACCTACAAATGCCAAGATGACACTTAGACGTAACTTTACAAACAAAACAAAAACAAAAATTTATCGTCAATTACCAATATTATGTCAATTAATAATGAATATTTATGTTGCTATCGATTAGGGATAGTTTTAAACCACCCGCATTAGAATGTAGCAGTCTTATTACTAAATAATATAATAATAAAATGTACACTTTAACTCTAATCCTTTTGCTCAACACTTTCCTTGGAATTTCTACTGGTACGAAACAAATTGACAAGAGCAAAAATAAAGTAGAACTTCAACGTTTACATTTCCGCTCTCATCACCGACTCAATAGAAACTTCAACGAAGACAAAAAAAAACATCCGTGAAAGCACTGGCAAAAGTCAAAACCTCTACGAGGTCTCCGTATTTACACAAAACGAACGTCAAGTATATAAAGAACTCTAAAAAAAAATATTTACTGTATTTATAAATAAAACTGTGAGCCGGTGTCGTCCCGCCGACACACACTTCATTTGACACATCACGTATGATCATCATTGACACAAAGAGATATATATTGTAAACAGCAATTCAGCAAGTGATTATTTGAATTCAAATTCCTACACATCTAAACCACTTAATATGATCTGATAAATTCTTAATTCCTATTTCTAAGGTTAAAATATGTATCAAGTATGCTTTGAATGAGATATTGATCTTTGTGCCACTAACATGATTGATTACATTAAGTTTATATTTTATGTATAAATATTACATAGTTTAGAAAAATAATAAAAGACAATGTAACAGAATCAGTAAACAAAAGAAGTTGTAGAACTGAACATGTCAAATTTTGTAAGTTTGTATAGTCATATCAAAGTTTAAAAACTGAAACAGTAATCAAAAACATTTCAAAAAGTGACACAAATTTGCAGTATCCACTATGATTAGTACATGGAGATAAACAACATTTATGATCTACCATTCGGATATTATATTTGAATATATAGATATAAATCTTATAACACTGAACTATCTACTATTTAAGACATTATTTTTTCATGTAATATAATATTTGATGATGACTTAATTCATCAAAAGGTAAGACGCGACACAGCAAAAAAACGCATAACACTTTTACTTTTTTCCTGTAAACATGCATTAATAACTTATTAAGTTACAATAATTATGAATTACTTATTTGTCAAATTTACGTTTATTTTACTGTGCCCCACGTTACCTTACACATATTAAAAGACATTTTTAAACGTCGTACAGGAAATACATTATTTTATATTGAAATAGGTGGTACAATCTAATTGCACACAAATTGAAGTCTTCCCTAATGGACAATAGATCATGGGCAGACCGGACCCTACCGTTTCTATAAACGTCGTAAACACACGAAGTATTTTTATTCATCATACTGGGAAAGACATATTGGAATTTGATATCAACAACAGTATCGTGTAACATTTATAAATACATCGAATCCTTTAAAAATCTTTGTGTCACTTTTTGAAAATAAATAATCGGGGGTGGGTACCATGGGGCACTGCCTATTTTTCCGGCTCGGCATAATCCAACACTGTGAAATCGACGAATTTGTCCGATCTTAATTGTCATGGGCGTGTCAGCCGCATCTTGCGGACAGTCTCGACGTAGTGCTTGTTGTGAGCCATGACATTCTCCTGGAGTTTGGGCGGGAGTTCCTCCATAGATGGAGCTGTGCCTTCCTCGGTGTCAGTGCGCCTGTAGAAGAGTATGTAGGGCGTGCTGGAGCGGTTGAGGCCGTTGAGCTGAGCCTCGTCGGCGGCTGAGACGATCTCGTCATTGTACAGGTGCCACTGGTCGCTGTCTTTTGCCAGGGTGTAGTAGTGGCCGGAGTCCAGAGTGGTGCCGGCGTGGATGACGGCTGCGTATAGAGTGTACGCGGCGTGGTCAGCTTGCGAGCGCACCGACGGCAGTGTGACCGTGTGGTTGTGGAACATGGAGTGCATCAGCTTGGTCTGTACTTGCAGCTTGGGCTCGAACCTGACCGTTAATAAAGGGGTAGGGGGTGAGCCAAAGAGAAATTACGTGGAATGTCTAACATTGTATACGCGCCAGCAGATCAGCCTACCCAAAACTCTACTATCAAATTTCTCTAATCGATATTCATTCTTATCCCCAAATCATAAAGTTCATTAATTGAAGACATTTGTAATTTTGTGGTCGGTTGACCTGCAGGCATGTGTAGGTATGGGAAATAATAAAAACCGAGTGCGAGTCGGACTCGCGCACGAAGGGTTCCGTACCATTATCTATACAACATTAGACACTAAATATTCTATGAATATTTCAAACGTACCTGTTGCCGTTATTAGTAAGTAAGTAAGTAGTAAAATATTACTTCGGCTACAACATCATAAAAAAATTACAGACATGAAGAAAAAAAAAAGTAAAATGACAGTAATAATATTAATATCGAGCAAAAAAATCACGTTTGTTGTATGGGAGGGCTCCTGAAATATTTACCTCATTCTGTTTTTAATATTTGTTGTCCTAGCGGCAACAGAAATACATAATGTGTGAAAAATTCAACTGTCTAGTTATCACGGCTCATGAGATACAGCCTACGGGTCTATCGGCTAAAAAATATGGATATTGTCATGGGCTTAGTTTGACATATTTTGAAGCCCATATTATGGGCTTCAAATGTCAAATGAAGCCCATGTCCATATTCATATTTTTAGCCGATAGGGTAGGTAGGTATGGTAACAGACAGACGGACGGACAGTGGAGTCTTAGTAACAGGGTCCCGTTTTTACCATAAAGTTACTATACCTAGCGGAATAGAGAAACAAAGGGCTGAGCGAGCAGGATGTCACTAGCAACAACACTGTGGGATAAAAAGAGATGCGTGATGCGACGTCACAGAACTGTTTTGGCTACTGTTTGTCAGCACTTATCAGCACGCTGAGAATTTGGGTTTGGCGAATTTTTCGGATTTTACGTGAAATCGTGGATATTTTCCCATCCCATCCTATTTTAGTTCTAATAACACTATTACTGTTAGTAATAAATATAATGGATATCGATGTAAATGGAAAGGCGACATGACGTAAAATCACTGAACGCATTCTTTACACACACAAATGCCATCATATTTCGGTTTCGTTTGACAGCTCATGTTTGTTGCTCTATTCCGCTAGGTATAGTAACTTTATGGTTTTTACCCTTTGGGCACGGAACCCTAAAAACAGCTCTTTCGGTCCTTCCTTCGGTCTTGCAATATTGCAGGGTATTAAGCCACTTCCTGGGGACCCAAACATACATACAAGGGGAACTAATACATAAAAACTATGAGTAGGTAAGTGTATTATGCTACTGTTAGAATGCGAAATACTTATGTTACTGCGCATGTTAACTAGATTATCTACAAATTAACGAATAGGATATTATACAGGATAACTTATTTATCAGTGCGCATTTTTTTTTAAATTATAGATTAACTTAATCTAGAGCTACAGATTTAATTTTAATTATTAATATAATTATAATAATTTAAGCGTTTTTTTTACATTGACAAATTAAATAAATAATGAATGAATAAAAAAAAATTAAAATAAATAAAGAATAAATAATAAAAAAAAAATGATGTCTAAACGTTACTGAATGATATAAAAAATATGCGCATTGATAAAAAGAAATTCCTGTAAGTAGGAGCGACGTTAGAGACCGAAATTCCTAAGAAAAAACAGCTAGTATTCTGCATTTTGTCTAGTAATTATGGGCAATCGTCGTTAAATCACACAAAACTGTAAGACAAAAAAAAAAATGGAGATTTACTGAGGTTGTTACGTATTTTTGATATTTTATATTAACCGGATCGGCGTAGCGGTAAAAGAATATTACCACTCCCTCCCTTCCTTTGGGTGTCGTAAAAGGCGACTTACGAACTAAAGACTGTACATACATCCAACAGCATAGAGCGGCGATGGGCTCAAAACCTGTCAGCTGAACACATGTGCAGTCGCTATTTGGTGAAAAGTTGACTATGGTAGAGGACTGCTTTTGCTATCCTCATTGCCTAATATCTGACTAACCCCAAGGGTCGAAAAAAGACCGTGGTTGGAGAAAAAGTACCCTTAATATTGATGATGGCAAATTTTACTGAAAGGAAACATGCCTTTATTTTTAAAAATAATCAAAACTGCATTTAAGATTTTTTTTAAATCACCTGCGAGGCGGGAAACGAACCAGTGAAATGTGAAAAAAATATTCCTGTATATTATGATACAAAGCGAAAGAGTCATTCTTAAGAATCAATTTCTTCTAAACAACATAGTATCTTAAATTAAAGGAAGACCAAGAATACGTCGGTGTATACGCGAAAATGGGTCTTATTTTGAGCAATTTTCATAAGATAAGTGAACTATTTTCTTTAGATAGCAAGTAGGTTTTACATAAAAACATTATTTTTCTTGGTATTTCTTTAATTTAAGATAATAATATGTTGTTTAAAAGAAATTGATCCTTAAGAATGACTCTTTCGGTTGGTATCATAAAATACTTACATGTTTTTTTTTCACATTTCACCGGTTCGATTCCAGGCTCAAGCAGGTGATTTTACAAAAATCTTTAAATGCAGTTTTAATTATTATCGTAAATAAATAAATGTTTCCTTTCAGTAAAATTTGCCATCATGAATATTAAGGGTACTTTTCCTCTAACTTTTGATGTTAATTTCTAAAGGAAAGTATACCTTGTTTACATGAATCAATGTTATTAAGTTTAGAAATTAAGACTATTTGTTTAAGTTACTAGCAACATGGAATAAATCTTTTGAGTTTGAGTTTTATGTATTCTCAATAAGTATACAGTTTACATTCTCAATGTTATGTAGACACTTTTGTAGCTGTTATCATTTGTATTTTCCTTTAGAAATTAACATCAAAAGTCTGTGATTATATATTAAGGGTTAGTCAGAGACTAGGCAATGAGGACCGCAAAAGCAGTGCTCAGCCATAATCCAGTTTTCACCAAATAACGACTGCATTACGTGCTCTGCGTGACAGGTGGTGAGCCCATCGCCACTCTTTACTGTTGGATGTATGTGCAGTCTTAAGTCCTTTAGTCGTCTTTTACGACACCCAAGGGAAGAGCGGGGGTGGTAGTTTTCTTTCTCCGCTATGCGACACGGTTAATTTAGTTATATTTTACTGTCATGAACGTATACTTAAAATACCGTCGCAAATCCAACGCGAGGAAACGGACTGTCGTCGGACGGCTAATACAATCGAATTGGAGTGGCCATCTTTATTGAGATTGACAGAGCTCCGTCGGGAGGCGACGACTGCATTTTTCTTATACAAAAGACCGGTGGATCTTCTAAATTGTTTGCAACTCTGCTTTTACTAGTGTCATTGAATCGGAAACATTTATATTGTTTATATTTGCAAGGTGTTAATCTTGTTTATATGTACAAACATTTCTGCGGCCCTACAGGTAGTATCCGGTACTGCAAAATTCCGGTTTATATGGTGACATACATAAAGAAATAAGTATAAAGTTAAACAAAGAGACATAACCCTGAAAATAAAAGGCTCAAGAGGGCTTACACATTTCGGTATTCAATATAAACGCCAAATTAAAAAAATACAATTCAGTTAGAAAATATAGGTACTTAAATGAAACTTTGCAGGGAAAAGGAAATTACAGACATCTAAATAGTTATCAGAAAATATAAAAAAACAAACGTTTATTCAGCTGAATTTAAAAACCACTATAGAAAGTAAAATAGTTATTAATATAATTGGTATTTTTCTCTAGCTTAAAGTTGTCAATCGAATCGTCTGAGGTACTTATTCGTTTTTTTAACGCAAAATATTAAAAAATACGAATAAAAAGTTTAATTAAAATTAGTTATTTATAACTTTTTTATTTGGAAGTTTGTATTCCCAACACCGAAATGCGTAAGCCCTAATAAAGTAATAACACGAAAAAAAAAAAAAACATCTACTAACTTGAAGTTCTTCAGCACGAGTATGAGATACTTGGGCGTGGTCTCGATGAGCACGCTCCTCTCCGCATCACGTAGTCCGCCACAGTCGCGGCACTCGTACTGATTCTCGCCGGTCAAGCGCTCCTTCGAGCAGTAGTACTCTAGAAGGTTCTGGACGCTGTGCTGCCACCCTTCGGGCTTTTCGGGGAACGCGAGTTGCAGGTCGCGGAACACGTCGCGGGAGAGAGACGACGAATGGCACTCAGTGCACTCCACGCGGGTGAGTAGTACGCCTCCAAACATGCTGTCGATGAAGGAGTCGCGCCGCAGAAAGGCGGCCTCGTTCATGCGCATGCGCTTCTTGGGTGGCAAAAGCACCTCCTGGTCCTGGGAGGCGCGCTTGTGTGCGACGCCCGGACTCGGCCCTGTGAAATTTTGCTACTTCAGTCATTCATTCCTACGAGCACAACTGCCGGAAAACCAGACATAATAGAATGTCAATTGTTAGTAACCTCTAGGTTCGTGACAGCAAAGGGGCTAGAGCAGTTATAAACTTAATTGGTTTAGTAAATTAAATTAAATTTGTTTTACGCTCACACCAATTATTAGACCAAGATGAGTGTTCTTTTGAAACTCGTTATTATGGTAAGATAACGGATAAATATACACACACATAGAAAAAACACCCAGCCCCGAAATCAATTCAAAAAACAGTTATCCTCTAAAATGACCCGACCGTGAATTGAACTCGGGACATCAGAGATGGCGCGACGCCAGACCCGGCGTGCTAAACACTCGACCACGAAGGTCGGCAAAATGCTTAATTTAATAAACACTAGGGCAATAGCAAATATGAACGTTGGGCCTCCTTTTTCTGGCTTTAAGTTATTTCGATCCTGACTATTCCTGACTCAGTTACAACAACTACTAAATACGACAAATTGAATGGCATTGAAGCAACTATGCATTTTAAATTATCGTTCACATTCACGTGACCGAATGCAGAAAAAAAAACAGCAGGCTGTGTATTTTCACTGATTTAACATCTTCTCGACATTGTTAATTATGGGTATATATTGGATCTCCGAATTTTTTGTACTCCTAATTGTCAATGGCATACAAAATTTAAGCCTAAATTTTTTTCGCACAATCTTAGTTTTCCTAAATGTGTTTAACCTATTTTCACTTCGCCTAACTCTTTATCGCCGTATTTAAACTTCCCAAATGCGACATTAAGCGGAATGATTCATAATCCCTACTATTTACAATTACCAAATTGTAATTCGCACAAAGTTAAAACGCACAAGAGTAAAACGCCTAATCATTTTTATATAGCAAAATAACGTGCAAGGGACTGGGTATCCCAGCGCGGGGGGGTCGGGGGAGCTGCGGCCCCCTCCATTATTTGTCATAAGTCTAACCTAACCTAAACGACTGAACTGTAGTTTTGAATACTTAGCTTAGCCCCCCACCCCCCTCCGAGCAAAGGGGCCAATCCCCCTGCAGCCTCCGGCATGCAGCATGCCAAGCAAACATACAGCATGCAAGCAAGTATGCAGCATGCAAGCAAGCATGCAAGCATGCAAGCAAGCATGCAGCATGCAGCATGTAAGCAAGCATGCAGCATGCAAGCAAGCAAGCATGCAGCAGGCATGGTTTCTGTCACGGTTCCGGCGCTGCGAGGCTCTGGCGGTCCCACGCGAGCTTATCATCGCAGATGGCTTTCGCTCACCACCGCACCGCAGCTTCGGCTTGCTGGCCGGCGAAACCGGCTCGGCGGCTGCCTCGCCCCTCCGCGCCTACGCGGGCTTACATTACACTCTAGTGTAGGGCATACAAGACTACGTAGAGTCGGTTTTGCCGCGATTCGTTTCTGTCACTGACTTTTGTAGCACAACCTTACCGAAAACAAGACGTATTAACTTTTTAAGACAATATCTGAAATCAATTAAGGGTTAAAATGCTATTTTCATTATTAAGTAACGATAATATTAAATGATGTTATAGAATGTTATTATTATACGATTTTTTTCTCTTTATTGGGGTTCAAAAACAGTGTACACAATAACATATAGACATTACGTATTAGTGATAAACATTTCTAATTGTGCCACCAACAACATTTACCACATATATAAACCTATATAGCTTTAAAACTAGAGATCCTTAAATTAGGGCTTTCAACACTTCAGCGTAATGTTCATAATGCTGAAAGAAAGTTATGCCAATACATTTTAATGCATTTAATATCAGAGATTCTAAAATTAGGGTTTTAAATTTTTAGGCCAAACTATAATAGTGCGAAAAAAACTGTTAGGCTAGACAATAATTGTACGTTAAAAGTTTAGGCCAACACAGTTCGGCCATATGAAATTAGGACTAAAAATTTGTATATTGTATATCTTCTTTATTCAATTTTAATTATATACTCAGTACACAATATAAATGAAGAATCTAATTCGATTCAACTTAGCCAAAGACTAGATAGATAAACATAGATCGTGAGAGACGTATGTTCCGACACAGCCCCTAAAACGTGTTCCATGTAAACCCACTAATTAGTCCCTATATAGCTTTAAGCAGGTTAGCAGCTTATTGCGAACGTCGCTTTGACTAGAATTCCTAGAATAGAACTTGTGTGCCCGCTAATGTACAGACGCCAGCACTTTAACCTGTCACAAAATGATTTTTTTTATAATACAAATATCAATTGTTGAAATTTGACTGTATTGGAAAGGTTGAACTGCAGGGATGTCTACTTACCAGCGGCGCTGCTGCCGCCGGGTCGCGGCGACACCGAACGGCGATTGGGGCTTGCGTCTCCGTGCTCATTGTTATTGTCACTGTAAAATTAAAAAGCATTAAATTCATAATTCATAATTCATAATAATTCATAATAATTTATTTGCATTTAACATGGTATAGAAGATGTTACAAAACTATTACAGATCAACATGTTAAGCTAATACAGGTTTAGCATGCAAATTAATGGCTGAGTTAATCTAGGATTTATAAATAACATAAAATATCAAAATACAAACAAGTACAAAATGTTAAATTATACATTATTAAAAAAATTATTAATGTTATAAAAATTATTACTTTTTAAAAATATCAGCAATTTCTTATTAAATAAATTGTCATTCGATTAATTCGATAATAAAACTTCAAGCCTTTTAACCGTGTCGCGTGGCGGTGAAAGAATACAACCACCTCCGCTCTTCCCTTGAATGTCGTAAAAGGCGACTAACGGACTAAAGACTGCACATACATCCAACAGCAAAGAGCGGCGATGGGCTCCCCACCTGTCACGCTCAGCACATGTGCTGCTTGATGATCGCTATTTGGTGAAAAGTGGACTATGGCATGATTCCTTTTGCAGTCCTCATTGCCTGGTCTCTGACTAAACCTACGGGGATAATAGCAATAATAGTAGTGGTTACATGTATGTATGTATTAAAACTTCCTGAACGGGCAAGTGACGTAAGTATACCTAGTGTATGGTGTAATTGAATCAAACGCGGATATTTTCAGGTATACTGGCATTAAATATAATAACACAATAAAAGTAGTTTGTTTAAAAATAAGATTAATAAAATTAAAGACAAATAGTCCACCGGTCATGGTGGAGGTCTTTGCGGAAGGCCTTTGTCCAGCTGTGGTCATTCTTCGGCTGATGATGAGGATGTGACAGATAGTAGATGACTCGAAAAGTCATCATCAAAATCCAAGTCAACTGAAATTCGATTATGGACGTTTTTGAAACACCAGATTCAAGGCTCATCTGTAGTTGAACCAGCTAAGAGTCTGTATTTCAGAAAGTTACAAGTAGGAGCTCGATGGCGCAGCGGAGCGGCGTCCAGTTTGCGATCTTACTAGTTATGTTACGTTCGCAATGTTTCACTCACTGAATGAGTAGCCAAATGAAAAAAATTAAAAGTCCTTGAACTCCTCCATTCTTCGGAAGAACGAGAGAGATATAACTTTATGTAGAAGGCAATTGTTACAGCACTACACGGCACATTCATCCAATACTCTCTTCACGAGAAAATGGTATGACACCGACGTCACGCCATTGAAAATAAATACGTTCCTACGCAGGCACTGACGTCTACGTACGCATTCGCAGCTTTCATTCTTTCTAGCGCCATTATACCCTAAACAACGACCGCCAGTCAGTGTAATACCACAGTATAATATATTTATACTGTGGTTATACGGAGGTGTCCATTGAACGAATGGCGATAATACCAATTTATAGTATTGTGTGCACTTTCACAGAAACTAGAAGAAAGCCGGTTTTTTACTAATTACAATTAGTGATGTTCATTAATTAAGAGGGTTTACGCATTTCGGTATCCCACACAAACATCTAAGTTGAAATTTTTAAAACCAATGAACCAATTTTAATAAAACTTGGCATGCTAAAGTAAAATACGGGTATCCAAATAATTTGTTGTAAATATTTTCCAAAAACGTTTACTTTGAGTTATCGCGTTTTTAAACTTTCTATAGTGGACTTTAAATGACAATAACTCAGCTAAATAAACGTTTTTGAATAATGTATTCAACAAACTATTTAGATCCCTGTGTTTAACATTAGCAAGCAAAGTTTCATAAAAATTGGCTCATTGGTTTTTAAAATTTCGACTTGGAAGTTTGTATGGGAAACCGAAATGAGTAAACTCTCTTAAATACGATCACGATAAATATTTGTGTTCGATAGCAAAATACAACCCACATTTCGTATGTACTGTTCCTGCGTAATTTACAATGGCGGACTCCGTCGCTTTACCAGTCTAAAGGTCAAAATCCCTTGCACACTGCGTCGTCGTCTATTTGGTAGGGGCACGCACCCGGGCAGTCGGTGCGCTTCATACGAAAATCACTGCAAAGTGGTAAAGCGACGGTGACCCCGACCGTACATGACAATTTGGTTATTACTAAATAACATAACATATCTGTGCCGATCCCTTTAAACAAAGACAAGCTATAAAGAATGTTTGGTGATAAACGTAAGTGTCGGTAGTATAAGCAGCAACACAATACAAATAAATTACTTGTTCCTCACCTTTAGGTCGAATAATAGTATTTGCAGTTGTTCTTTGAGCTTAATAACATTGCGCAGTTGCGGGATTATATAACGATCCAAAGATCCTGTATAAGTACACTTTTAAACATTCGACTTCAATATATCTAAAGCCTGAATACAAACTAATCCCCTAATTCAAATATCTATTCATAGATCAAACTGCGACAACGAAATTCCCGTTTCTAGCATGGTTCCGGCGAATTTGCTTGAACTGACTAACCAAATTACGGCACAGTTGTGCTCTCTACTAGTCTTACAAACATGGCCGTTTGTGATTTCAGCATGCTCCAATGTATTCGTAAAGTAACGAACCATCTGTGAGTGGTACCCAGTTGTTCTCTCTTCTAATCTTACAAACATGGCCGTTTGTGATTTCAGCATGCTCCAATGTATTCGTGAAGTAACGAACCATCTGTGAGTGGTACCTATGAAACTTATGCATGACGAAGCCACACCGCTTGCGCACCGCTAAGCTCCGAAGCATGGCTTTGGTAGAAATGCATCCATGTTATTAAAACTAAACATTACAAATAAAGGTCCTAGGACCAAAGAAGATGAAGTCGTCTGCAGCAGCAGGGTTTTCCGCAATCACTATTGCTTTTGCTTTGATAGACTGATAAAGCAAACATTGCATAGAATGTGTAACGTCCATGAAACACGGAACATGTGGACACGCTGTTATTTATATTCACTAATTAACTCCAACCTGAATGCCAAAAATTACGTGGAACCTGTAGCCCTTTGTGCGTCCATTTTCAAGAATAACGGAGCTACATTTAACATAGATATAAGAAAAATGATTTTGAATACCTACGAAACTTAAGAAATGTACGTTTAACCAACGATTTCAGTAAGCTTTGAATATTGTGATCGGTTTGCCGATTTTGAGTTTTATGTTTACCTAAAGTACAGCTAGCTGTCTTTCTGTATAACAAATAGGCGAGCCTGAACGTAACTCATGTACCTAAGATTTTCTTATCTTTTCAGTGCCACGTCAAATACAAAAGGCGTCATCTCAATCAATCAATGTGATGTTATACAGATTTCGAATCTAGGTGTACCCGGAAATACAGAGTATGTTCCGCGATTTTTTGTAGTTTTCGAGCTATGATTTTCATTTATTTTAAGAATTTTCGACTTGACTGACTTAATTTTTTTTTTATTTTCGAATTTTAATCATCATTTTTTTGAAAATTATGCATCTCTTTTTAGAAGATGAATAATTTGCGAAAAAGATATATTTAAGTCATCATCATCATCATCAGTCAAGCAAACCTTATTATAGAGTACCTACCACCGCGCCTGGGGTGGCGCGGATGGTTATGTAGGGTTTTTCCCCCAACTACCGCCTCCCTGTCCAGGTCCAAAAACTTCAACAGGAATTCGGGAAAAGGGGGGCGTACCCACTTAAAACCAAGTACATCTCCTTACTTGCAGCTGAGGTCTGAGACCGCCGGTTAGTTAGGCTATCTCCTGTGTTTACCCCAGCCGAGTACCGCCAGAGTGGACACGCTCGTGGATGTTTGGGCGTCCTCCAGACGTCTTGAGACTAAAGATGGTTAGGAATTCGCCATCCTTCCTCACTCGCATTTTACCTAGTTAAAAAGAAGACTACTACCACCATAACAAATAAAGGGGAAAATAAACGGGTTACCTGGTGGATTGCGACGCCTGTGCATTGGCGGCGAGCGCGATGGCACGCATACGGCTTGAGCCGGCTAGCACCGCGGGGCGCGAGTAGTCGAAGTTGCGGTCGGAGCCGTGCTCGTACGACTGCAGCAGCTCAAACAAGTACCTGCGACGTTAGTATTAATTAGTATTATGTAGGAACATATCTAATATCACATGATCAAGTAATATATAGCACACACAATTACATACACACATAGGAATTTAAACTGGATTTAAGGGGGTGCCGCGCGATCGCAATAACTGACATATGAGTCTCTTAATGAACTTCAAAGCAAAATCAATCATATTGATATTTTTAATTATGAACAATTTTACTTTGAAGTTTCAGACCTAGTAATTTAATTAGAGCAATGTTTTTATACTGCGAAATGAGCAAAACCAGCACGCACTTGTGTTAAAAATTTAAATTTACTTTTTAAAGAAGGGGGCGCTCTGTCGAATATCAGTAGGTACAAATATTTTCATGTAAGAATTATTGTTTCATGCGTAAAATTAAGAAAGTTGTCAAAGAAATATGTTTTAGGAGTCATTAGATTTATGTATTGTTTGTTATTGTTTAAAGAATTTGTTTCAAATTTTAACAAGGCCATGCATGACCTTGTGCAATGATCAGGCTAACTTACAAAAGTTCTTTAAGTAGTAGTAGGATAATAAATTCATTATAAAATCTTTATTCCTCATGAAGTAACAATTATTCTGGTATAAATTTTGCTCCATAATATTATCGTAAACAGGAGATTTTCACAGTGACCTAACTTAAAGCGATTTTCGAAGTTTTTTGGTTTAGAATAAGATTTTTTTTGTATTTAAAACCAATGATATCTAAAAATTCCGAGGCCGCTACGAACTATACGACTATATAAAAGATAACATTCTATTTTTTTTTTATTTCATTTGTTTGGAACAGTAGTTCAATCTAGGAGCTCAAAAAAGTGCCTTCGCGCATTGTATGAAAATTTGTCCACGTGGGAGGCCTGTGCCCAGTAGTGGGACGTTAATAGGCTGATGATGATGATGAAAAGTATTATCTATCTATCTACAGTATATGTAGCCTATATACTGTCCCTGTTAGCATTTAGTATGGACCATATCGGCTGGGAGGAGAGATCCCGGGACAGAGACAAATACCGATGTGAAATCTCAGAGGGTCGCAAAGTACACGATAACACCTGGTTTTCGTCTCTGGAAAGCAAGCGTATCAAGAGGCACCAAAGAAACAACAACCCCCCCAGTCCAACCCACAGGTGACAAACATGCGGAAGACTTTGTCATTCGCGCATCGGCCTACACAGCCATGCAAAGAAGTGCTCCCAGTCTCAGTACACTGCATAAACAAATCGTCTGAAACAGACGCAGGGGCCAGGGGGCCAATGATTTACTGTCCCGTCTGCCTGCCAATGATGGCCTTTGCTCAGTGGTGGGAACCGCTGGGCAAAGACCGACCGAAAGTTCGGTTTCGGTTTCGATTTCGTCCAGTTTCGGCCAAGAAATCTAGTTGCGGTCTTAGTTTCGGTTTCGGCCGCCCAAAAACTCGAGTGTTCGCGGCTACCACGTGCTCGCCCGCCGCGCCGCGCCCGCCCCGGCCGCGCGTCTTAAGTAATATTATGACTGTATGTTGCCGAAAATCTAAAAAAAAAACAATGTACTACAAACTTTAAATTAAACTTCTCTGACTTTTATATATAAAATTCTGTATATCATCATATCATCTGTATATAAAATTCTAAATTCACACCAATAATACACTTCCAGACACAGATGTGTCGATAGATTTCGGCCCACCTAGCCTGATAAGTTTAGGCTATCCCTAGATAAAAATAATGTTACATTGAGCAAAAAGTATTTACGCCGTTTTGAAGCTGATTAGCCATCTTTTTCGTATGTTTTTTTTCATCGTTTTCAACAATCCAAGGGATGATGTGAAGAATTTGTATATTATGCGAGTTGGATTTTTAAAATTAAATTATCTAATTAATGGTTCCATAAAAAGGATACCCAAGCTTTGAATCAATTATGACAAAAAAATATGGATGCTCGGCCTGAAATTGCCGCACAAGCTGTAGCACTTCTACAGGATGGGCATAGCCAAAGAGATGTGAGTGCACATCTGAATTTAAGCCGTACTACTGTTCGAAGAGTTATCAGAGGTTCTTGGAGACTGGAGGCTTTGTTCGTTGCTGCATTCAAGAGAGAGTTGCTTTTGGTGGTGGGTCATGGACAGTCTGGGAAGAATTTCCGCAAATGCGAAAACCGAACTTGTGATTGTTAGTGGACCACGACTACCATCATTAGATGGTCACTGGTACATTCGTCAGTGTCTAGAGCCCTATGTAGTGCCATTCGCTGTATGTGTTGGCCCAAACTTAATTTTAATACACGATAATGCGAGACCGCATACAGCTGGAATCGTCCGGCAATATCTTCGAGACGTGGATATCGCGGAAATGGACTGGCCAGCTAGAAGCCCAGACATGAATCCAATCGAACACTTATGGGACGAGTTAAAGAGGCGTGTTCGGGCTCGCCAGCCAAATCCACAAACGCTGTCGGAACTGAAAACTGCCACAGAAAAGGAACGTGACATGATACCACAGAATTTCATAGTCAGACTAATTAATTCATGCCTAATCGGATTAGGGCTGTCGTAAAAGCCTTTGGAGGCAATACCTCTTATTAATTAAACATTTTATAATGATAAAACATTTGATTTCTTTAAAAATTCAATACTACTCTTGCCCTTCTCTGAGGCGCATACTTACTTCATTTTAACGCTACAATTCTTGTTTTTCAGTAATCTGAACTCGAAATTTAAAAAACAACACAACTAAAACATACGAAAAATATGGTATTACATATAATCGGTTCCCTTACTCAGTGCACAATTAAAAATGTACCACAACTTATACCAACCAACCAGATTCCATGTAAGACAGATTGTAATAGTGACTTGGTAATATTTAGTGATGAATTTGGTAAAAACATGGGTCGGTTGTTATCTGACTTGGGACATTCAGTTATCAATTATTGTATACCGGGTGCTTCTTATCAACATATTTTGAAAAAAGCTGTAGAACATAAATATAAACCCAATAGCACCTTATTATTATTTGTTGGTAATAGAGGTAATCTGAACAAAACAAGCCTTCTCAAATGTTTAGAATGTTTGAATAAGTTAATTGTAAAGAAAATTATATTGTTTACATTACCTTATTGTAGTAGTTTGCCACAGGAGGAAAATTCTATTAGACATAAGCTTAACCTGACATTACATTTATTTTGCAAAAATGACATAATGCATTTAATTGACACTAACAATTATGTTAGTAATTTTTATTTGACAAGAGATAGTTATTATCTGCCGAATTATTTTAAGCGACAAATAGCTTTATCGCTATCCTATTGTATTCAAACGTCAGCCAAAAACTTGGCTAAACAAGTTGCTTCTATTGAGCAATGTATATTTGACATAGACGTCAGTAGTGTTTCTACTGACATTCCAATTAATTATTTAAATTAAATTATATGACAAAAGAGGAAAACTCTTGCGAAATGTTTGTTAATAAAATGAAATTAAATGAATGTAAAAATAGCTTTAGCAAAAGCCCATGTCAATCATTAAATTTAAAAAATGTACAATCTTTAAACATTGTCCACCAGAACATCCAAGGAATGATGGGCAAAGATTTGGAGATTGAATTGTTCATGAACTGTAATAAAATTGATATTCTTTGCATAACAGAACACTGGCTTAAAGACCATCAGTTCATGTTCAATTTTAAGAATCATTTGGTAGGAAGTTCGTTCAGTCGAGGAAATGCAATACATGGTGGCTCCTTAATTATTGTTAGTAAAAAGTTTAAATTAAAGAAACGCAAAGACATAGTGAGCCTCTCGGTTGAGCGAACAATAGAAATAGCTTGTGTGGAGTTGGAGCAGTTTGTTGTATTAAGTGTGTACAGACCTCCTTCAGCATCATATGATTTTTTCGAAAAAGGTTATGGATGAGGCATTACATAAAGTCCGTAATGTAGGTAAAACAATAATTGTTTGCGGGGATTTTAATATTAATTTGTTAGAAAATTCCACGATGTCGACTAAAATTAAAAACCTATTTCTATCATACAACTTGAATCATTTATTTTTGGAGCCGACAAGAATAACTGCCACTTCGGCCACCTGTATTGATAACATATATACAAATGTAAAACCACTGGTTAAGCAAATTATTAATAACCTGGACTCTGATCATTGTGGCCAAATGGTCAGCTTTCCACACCAGCGTAAACAAGTGACGAAAAAGAATATCACTGTTGTACCAAAAACTGCAGGTCGGCTGGAACGCTTTAAAAGCAATCTAGATACAAAATTAAATTATTTAGAATACAATGACAACCCTAATGTCTTTTATAATAATTTTTTTAACATTTATTGTTCAGAATTTAATAAAACTTTTATTCCAAAAAAGATCTCAGTTAGTGGTACTGTAACTTTTAATGAATGGGCTACAATTGGTATTCACAGAAGTAGGAAACGCCTTTATGAACTTTATGGTGAGCGCAACTATAACACCAGCGATGACTTCAAATTATATGTTAAAAATTATTCAAAGTTATTCAAAAGAGTATGTCGATTAGCCAAGGCAAACTATCTGAGTTCTAAGATTAAGAATAGTAATGACAAAATAAAAATGACATGGAATATTATAAATAGTGAAACAGGAAAGGTCAAAAGTCGTAATAATGAGTACAATTTAAATTGTGATAATAAAACCTTGTCTTCTGATGCTGATGTTGCTGCAGCATTTGAGAGGTTTTTTACTTACATTCCAGTTTCAACTACAAAAGCCTTGATTTCCTCCCCCACTGTAGCTGAATCTGTTTTGAAGGAGAATGTTAAAGATTGAGAAAATAATTTCAGTTTTCAAAAAAATTGTGTTATAGATATAATAAAAACATTTAACACTCTCAATAAAAAGAAAACTGCTGATCTGTGGGGTAATTTCGTGGACTGTAATTATGACAATAGCTCCAGTTTTAGCTTGCATATTTAATGAATGCATTGACTGTGGTGTTTTTCCTGACCTCATGAAATATAGTAAAATAATTCCATTATTTAAATCAGGTAGCACTTCTGACCCCTCTAACTTTAGACCTATTTCTGTGCTACCCACATTTAGTAATATTTTTGAAAAGTTAATGCTAGATCAAATGCAAATTCATTTTTATAAAAATAAACTTTTACATTGTAAACAATATGGTTTTACTAGGGGTCGCTCTACAACTGACGCCGGTGTTGAGCTTTTAATCCAAATATTTGATACCTGGGAGGAATCACAGGATGCCCTAGGGGTATTTTGTGATTTATCCAAGGCTTTTGATTGTGTTTTACATGAAACTTTGGTCAGGAAGCTTAACCACTATGGAATTAGGGATGCTTCTTTGAGCCTTCTAATCTCATACTTGAGTAACAGGATTCAAAAGGTCGACATTAACGGTAAAAGATCTCCGGGATCAGTGGTTAAAATGGGAGTTCCGCAGGGTTCAATACTTGGTCCATTCTTGTTTTTGGTTTATATTAATGACTTACCTTATTTTGTAAAAGACAGTCATGAGATAGTATTGTTTGCTGATGATACTTCACTTTTATTCAAAGTGAAACGACGACACCCAAATTATGACGATGTGAATAATGCGGTCTCAAAGATTGTTCACTGGTTTAGTGTTAATAACTTGCTATTAAACGAGGGAAAAACCAAATGTGTAAGATTTGTATTGCCTAATGTTAAGCAGGTAATAACTAGTGTACAAATTAAAGATAAGGATGTAAATCCTGTGGACACCACTGTGTTTCTAGGCATCACGTTGGATGCCAAGCTTCAGTGGGGCCCACATATAGCTAAATTGTCGAATAGACTTAGCTCTGCGGCTTATGCAGTAATGAAGATCCGTCAGTTAACTGACGTTGATACAGCGAGATTAGTTTATTTCAGTTACTTTCATAGTGTAATGTCGTACGCCATTTTACTGTGGGGAAATGCTGCCGACATTCAAACTATTTTTGTGCTTCAGAAGAGGGCTATTCGAGCAATCTATAACCTAAAGGCTGGCGACTCTCTCAGAGAGAGATTTAAGAACATAAATATAATGACAGTTGCATCACAATACATTTATGAAAATTTGATTTATGTTCATAAAAATACTGAAATGTTTTTAAAAAACAGTGATATTCACAATGTAAACACTAGAAGTAAGAACAAATTAGCAGTGCCTTATACTAGGCTCCATAAAATAAATAATTCTTTTAAGGGTCTGTGTGTACGATTATACAACAAAGTACCAAATGATATTCAGAAATTAGATCTTGATAAATTTAAAATCAAAATCAAAGAAAAGCTTTATAAAAAAGCTTATTATAAAGTGGTGTCGGATTATACAGAAGACAAAACAGCTTGGGTCTGAAATGCTCCAAGTACCTACTCCAACAGCTATTTCTAATTGCCTATAATTAATTTATATAGAGCACCATATTTAATTAAACTATTTACATTCAAATTCATATTTTGTATTTTGTGACCTGGTAACGACATATAATATATATATATTTTGTAAATGTCGTTGCTTCTGTGCGCTGTGGTTTCTTGCGCCCGTTCTTTGCCACAGTTAAAAAATGATGTCCTGAATGGGTGGTAGGTTAAAAAATATTTGGACGTTTCAAAGTACTTATTAATTGAGTTTATTGAATAAATATATTTTGACTATTGACTATTGACTATGGCTAATAAATAAATCAGCTTCAAAACTGTGTAAAGATTTTTGCTCTATTTAACAGTAATTTTTAGATATATAAGGACCGTCAAAACTTAAAATGCTAGGTGGGCCGAATAGATGTGTCCGGAAGTGTAGTAATATGAAACGATAACATTTTTCTACCAAGATGATTTATACAAGCTAACTCATTGTCAGGTTTTCTAATGTATGGGGCGTGGGCATTGTTCTTAAATATGTGTATGTAAGTTTCGGTTTCGGCTGCTACTGAGATCCCAGCCAAAAATTCGGTTTCAGTTAAAAAACCTGTTTCGGTCGGACACTACATAAGTTGCTGTGGCTTGTTTCTTACGAATCCAATAATTAATAAATATTATATGTATAGAGAATGGCTTATAGTTTGCTAACGTAAAATAAATTTATTTATTGTTATCATTTTATTTTTGTTTGAAAGAAAACTCATAATTCTCCATTTCCCGGAAACATTCGGAGAGATACATTTTTATACTTCCGAAAAAAAGAAAAACTCAAAAAAAATGGAAGCATGTTTAGTTTAGTTAAGTACACGTTTTATTTTCAAACGAAGAAGGTAATTAATGTGACGTTTAAAGTGTTTTAGAATTAAAAGAATTAATTAATTTAAAAAAAGTTGTTTTTTATTCATACGTATTTTTTTTTTTACAAACCTACATACACACATACACTTACGACTTTATTCCCACATAAGGGTTAGTCAGAGACTAGGCAATGAGAACCGCAAAATCAGTCCTCTGCCGTAGTCTACGTTTCATCAAATAACAACAGGCTGCATAATAATGTGCTCAGCGTTACATGTCCATCGCCGCTCTTTGCTGTTGGATGTATGTGCAGTCTTCAGTCCGTTAGTCGATTTTTACGACGACAATTTTTACGACTAAAGGAAGATATGAGTAAGTAGTATTATTTTCACTCCTCTTGCTCAAAAAGACAGTCATTGTAGCGTTTCAGAGCGAGGATAAAATAGCTTTTCTTGCCATAAGGAAAAATATATTTTATTACATTTTTGTCTGTCACAAGTGTCACATGTAAATGAGCCTACAAAAACTAAAAAGTCTTTAGTCATAAGTAGAATAATCATGAATAAAGACTCGACTTATTAATGTTTACTTAAATCAACAACTATATAAGATGACTGCTAGAAACCGCAAGAAACTTCAAGGGCTGGTCAGGTCAAGTGTTTTATACTTGACAAAAATTACAAAAAAGGAATTCGTGTTTTTTCGTAGGTACTTATCGCCCAGCTGACGGGGGCAACGATCGGCCGGCCGGCCGTCTGTTGACCCGTCAACGTAGGTACTTATCGCCCAGCTGATGCGGACGGGTCAACAGACGGCCGTATGCTTTAAAATAAATTAGATAGCATAGAGCGGCGATAGGCTCATTAAAATAATACTACCAACCCCTTTCCTCGCTTCGGTGTCGTAAAAGCAACTAACGGGTTAATTTTTAATAAAATAAACCAATTCATATTGTATTGGATTGTTTTATTTTCTCGCATTCGTAGTGAAAAGCAGAGTGTAACACAAGGCGCTAAAAACCTATTTTAACTCGGTTTCTATTTACTGCCTCGCTAAAGCTCGGGAGTAAAACTACCTCGTATATAATGGGTCATTTTAGCCCCTTGTATAGCAATCTACTATTTAATGAGCCGCCACCACACTGCGTTTGTCTTTTTTTTAATGTCACATCTCTATTATTTTACTGTGATTTTACTAAGGATCTATAGATGTATTTTGTCCACTACCTATCGAAATATTTTTGTCGTTTCAACTTACAAGAACATTGTTTGATTTCTACTAACAACCGTTTATAATAGATAGGAAATACGATCTCTCTCTGCCTGCAATATTAATTGAATAGAGAGTACGGCTAGATGGGAGCAATGAGAAATCTCGTTACGCTGAAAATGTTACTCGGTATAATGATACACCAACTATAACAGCTTGTTGGTTATCAGCGGCTTCTAATTAACAAAATATAAAGAACAACCACTAATATCAAATATGAAACACATAAAAAAGTAAGACACCGATTTACTAGTCTGGGTATGCTTGATTGATGTCGTGGAGAACAGCTGTTTTTTCAGTCAAACCTCAATGATTAGCTTTACTTCGCAAAGCTCAATGTATTCATTGAGTAAAGCTATAAATATTGCTTAAAAGTAGCCTCCTTCAAAGAATGCACACACGACCAAACAAAAATAAAATTTGTACACATAAATGCAAACACAATTAGGTGTTTCTTTTTTAGGGTTCCGTGCCTCAAAAGGAAAAAAACGGAACCCTGATAGGATCACTTTGTTGTCCGTCTGTCTGTCTGTCTGTCTGTCAAGACCCTTTATATCGGGAACGCGTGGAGGTATCGAGTTAAAATTAAAACGAAATACTCAGGTCTACAGTCTCTTGAAGCTATGAAAAACTGAAACTCCTAAGTTAACGTAAAAAAAAGAATTTGGCCGTTTATGTCGCAAAAAAACATATATTTCGACACTCTTAAGGGAATGAAAAGTTATAGGTATTTTCCGTTGACCTAGAACTATGAAATTTGGCAAGTATTTACCGTCTTATACCTACTACAAGTATAGGGAAAAATCAGAAAACTATACATTTGTAATTAAATCATTAAAAAACAGGGTTTTTATGCCAGGAACGGCGGTCCAAATTTCGAATTGAGTTAACCGTGTCATGTGGGGTATCGTGACCATACGTCCCGTTTTGAACGGGACTGTCCCCTGCTGTCCCGTTGTTCTCAAACAAAGCTCCGGGACACAAAATAGTCCCGTTTTCCGAAACCGCGCAACTATATATTTATATTATGGAGCTCGTCTGCGGTCGCACTGTGGTTTTCTTGTACAGTGCACTTGGTTTCTTACTAAAGCAATCGGCCCAAAAAATATCTCTATATTTTGGGCCGATTTAAGAAAAGTACCTGCATGGGAACACAAATATTCAAAAAGCACTGATGTATAGATTAAAAAGGATATATTTAGTGTGAAAGATAGAGAAGTATTTAATGAATTTACATTGATTTTAAACTACGTGACAAATACATTTTACAATTCAAACATTCAGTTATTATAAGACTGTAGATTTGTAATATTTGATTTTTTGTTTTAATAACGCTCAAAATAAACTAGAAGATAACGAAACGTTGAGTAAAAAATTACTTGGTACTTCAGGTGGGAATCGTTATTATTTATTAAGTTGTTAAGTTTAAATAGTTGACAAATCGCTGAGTTGCGATCCTATCGAGTAATCGTTCTATCGAAATGACAGGTGAATACGGATTTGCGACCGTTTTTCAATAGGACGACTTCTAAACGTAAGCGACATTTTGACTATTACGACATACGTGAATTGGGCCACTGCGCAATCCGGGCGGCTGCGTTGACCACCCCCTTCGCCACCTAAGTATTGGTTAGACCTGTCGAAATGTTTGCGGGGCGGACGTGTATTCGATTCCCACCTACCTCATCAGTCATTTTTTTCAACAAACTTAGGTTGAATGAGTTTAAAACTTTTAGTTTGTAAAGAGGTTTGATTCGAAACTGTTGATGTTGGTATAAAAATAAAAAGTTTAAAGGCGTTGAAAAATTACGAAAGATCTAAGCAATACCTCGGACGCGTGGTGGTCAACGCAGCCGCCCGGATTACGGAGGACGTGCGTGGGTTCGTTAACCACCTGAGGTAGTAATTTTTTTCAACGTTTCGTTATCGTCAGGTCAATTTTCATTTGTACTTTCCTTTAATTTAAATTTAGTGGATACTAATTGTATTGTTACACTTTTTCTAAATTATCATTGTTACCAGTTAGGCAATTGCTATGCTAACTGGTGTATATAAGGTGACTGCTAGAAACCGCAAGAAACTTTAAAGGCTGGTCAGGTCAAGTGTTTTAGACATGACAAAAATGACAAAAAAGAAATTCGTGCTTTTTTATTATTTATTAAACAATTTATTTTATTAATTTTAATTTGATAGTCTTTGAGTACTTATCTAATTTATTTTAAAGCAATAACATAAGAAAAATAAAATTAACGAATTAACTATTAAATAACGATTATTTACAACGCGCGGGCAGCGGCCGGTCGTTAACCCACCCGTCTGTTGACCCGTCCGCGTCAGCTGGGCGATAAGTACTTACGTTAGTCTGCAATCTTTTTTGTCATTTTTGTCATGTTTGAAACACTTGACCTGACCAGCCTTTGAAGTTTCTTGCGGTTTCTAGCAGTCGCCTTATATAGACACATGTCCCGTTTTGAGTTGAAAAAAAAATAGTCAGTTGAACGGTGAAAGGGCTACATTGTCTTGTGCCAATAAAGCCTTGCTAAGCTTGTGCTTAAGCAGCTGATTTTTAATTATTTTTATGATGTTCATTTTTTATTTATGACGAAAAATAGGTAGGTACCCAATGATATTTTATGTTTAGATACGTTGCCTGGCCTCCGTAGTGGCAAGGACAAATCAAGGTAATTGCCTGGACTTCACTCAGTCACACGTCAGTCAGTGTCACGTCATTACGTTTGTACCTTTTTAAAGTTTTTTATGTTGTTTGTTAGATAAAATGCCTTCCTGTGTATATAGACATTGCAAAAACTATACTGCAATTGTAAGAGACAAGAAAAGTGTTTAATTTAATTTGTAAGTATTGTAAATATGAATTTAAAGTAGAAAATTTTCATTTAGTTATGACATTTGCGCCGTTGCCAATTCGAAATGCGTGAGCGAGAAGCGTGCACTATGTTTTCTGTAAGAGTGAAAGAGAGAAAACAATGGCGGCCGAGATAGCCGTGCAAAGGGGAATGCGCTGTTGCCAATTGGTCGACTACCATAAATAGTTTTTATCTCTTTTTAACAATAGGCTTGACATGATTGTATTTATTTTCTTTCCATTTCGACGTGTATTACGTCATAGAAACAATTTTGCCAATTTTTATATGCAATTCGTTCACGTATGACTAGTCTATTTATAAAAGGTCATTGTAGGTACCTAATAATTTTGGTGTATGTTGTACGAAACCCTCGGTGGGCAAGTCCGACTCGCTCTTGTCCGGTTTTTTTAATAAGGCAACAAACTTAACATAGGCGTAGACATCATTTTTATCATCAGCCTATTAACGTCCCACAGCTGGGCTTAGGCCGTCCCACATAAACAACAGCACGTGGGGAGATGTCGCCTTAAACCACCACGTGTTGGCCCAACGTTGGTTTTAGCGCCCGCCATCTTGCTACAACAACCGGGACCAACGGCTTTACGTGCCTTTCGAAGCACGGAGGAGCTCGTGACGTTTTTTTTTAATATGATCACCTATCCAGTTTTTGCGGCTTTGCGATAGTTGCTTATCTGGCAAGATCGAACTGAACGTGTTTGCCGATACGCCACGCCATCGAGCTTCTCGTAGTCGTAGCTTGTCGTAACTCGTATCACACTAATATTATAAAAGCGAAATTTTGTAAGTGTGTATGTTTGTTACTCGTTCACGCAAAAACAACTAATTGCATTTGGATGAAATTCGGTATACAGATAGTTTATAACCTGGATTAACACATAGGATACTTTTAATCCCGATATTCCTACGGGAACGGGACCCACGCGGGTGAAACCGCGAGCGGCCGCTAGTTACTTATAAGTAACGTAGCCGCATTGAAGTTTCTTCAAAATAACTGAAAACCTTTTTTCTCCATAACGCTGACGTTTTTATATCTCGATTTAAATATGAATCTTCCAATTAAACTAGATCGCTTCCTAAAGGGCTCCGTTCCGCTTATGACATTACTTATGTCATTCAGCTTGAAAGGTTGACTATAGCGTCGAAAGAACACGACACTTAACTTCTCTAAGAAGAGACTACCGCTATTCAATTTAATTTAAAATTCAGTTTCACTTCACTTAGTTCCACTCAGGCTTTGCTTATCTCATATTTTTTTCGCGCCTTTCTTTTAAATGAAACCAGGGAAAAACGCCACTAACCCTATAATAATATGCATTTTAGTTGCAGATTCAAACGGGGTGCCAGGCATTCGGCTACGGAACGCCCTCCTCGAAAAGTTTGACGAGGTCCAAGCAAATATATAAATATATATAGTAATTTAACTTCAGAAAATGTTACAAACAATTCCACGAGATTGGATCGAATATACACCTGACATTCCGGGTCCGGCTCTGTATGTCAGAAAGGTGTAGGTTCGATTCCTGCTTATGGAAACATTTTTAACATTTTCCGAATAAGATAAAATTCTGTTTTTCTAAAATAAATTAATGTAAGAGTTTCTAATAAAGGCATCGTTATTATGTTGTAGATACAAGTATTCCTACTTCATAATATGTCTTATTTAATTTATACAGGGTTTATTGGTTAAGTCGACCTAGATATGCTTTAAGAGGATGTAGTTTCCATCATTTCTGACTGATTTGACTATGAGAAAGAAAGAAAGAAAGAAAGACAGAAAGAAAGAAAGAAAGAAAGAAAGACAGACAGAAATAAAGAAAGAAAGAAAGACAGAAAGAAAGAAAGAAAGACAGAAAGAAAGACAGAAAGAAAGAAAGAAAGACAGAAAGAAAGACAGACAGACAGAAAGAAATAAAGAAAGAAAGACAGAAAGAAAGAAAGAAAGAAATAAAGACAGAAAGAAAGAAAGAAAGACAGACAGAAAGAAAGAAAGAAAGAAAGACAGACATAAAGAAAGACAGACAGACAGAAAGAAATAAAGAAAGAAAGACAGAAAGAAAGAAAGAAATAAAGACAGAAAGAAAGAAAGAAAGACAGACAGAAAGAAAGAAAGAAAGACAGAAAGAAAGAAATAAATAAAGACAGAGAGAAAGAAAGAAAGACAGACAGACAGAAATAAATAAAGAAAGAAAGACAGAAAGAAAGAAAGAAATAAAGACAGAAAGAAAGAAAGAAAGACAGACAGAAAGAAAGAAAGAAAGAAAGAAAGACAGACAGAAAGAAAGACAGAAAGAAAGAAAGACAGAAAGAAAGAAAATTTATTTAGGACAACACAGTTCAATTAATACAGACAAAAAGAAAATTATACAAAATAATGTCTTTTAACGGAATCCAGCTCAGCAAATGCTGCCCTTACGGTCAGTGCTGATCTTCCGACGGAACCGAATAGGTGATGCTGCGATAGGCAACGTGTACAAAATAAAAATAAAAACAATATAACACTTAAGGATTACTAAACTAACACTTAACTAAGCTGTATACAGCTGTATTAAACACCGTTACCCAAACTTAACCGTTCTCAAGTTAAGAACTTCATTATTTTTTTTAAAAATGTCCATTTTTTGTCTATTGTCCTCTTTTTTTGTGTTTTGTGCCTCTAACTTATTTAGTTTTGGTATTTTTGTGTAGAATATTAGTTACTTAATCATCCTGAACACTAAAATTGCAAGAAGTTGTACCAACTGAGTCGTAGCAGACGATAAAGAGTATAAAATTGAAATAAATTCGGGAATAAAATGTCGATATTAAAAAAAAGTCTATGACAGTTATGCTGCAAATAATCGTAAAAATATCTACGGTTCCTTAGCTTTCTATCAAGGTATAACAAGCTAGGGTATTATCAGGATTCTCGGAAAAAACTTTGATGAAAGACTCCCAGGTAGTAATCAAAATAACGGTATTACGTTAAGTTACTACCTGCGTCTATTGTCCTTAATGGAATTTGGACGGTGGTTTGGGGTATGGTGTTTCATAGTCAAATCAGTTAAAAATGATGGAAGCTACATCCCCTTATAGGATATAGGTCGACCTTTAACCCTGAATAGGTAGGTGTAATGTAAAATAGGTGTATTCTTTATTGCAATAAATATTCAATATACAAATGGGTCATGGCCCAATATAAATCAATTGCCCAGGATGCTTGTACACTTACGTCACCTATAAGGCTAATTCTTTTTTTGTTGTGTTGTGTTTGATTGTCAAGACAAGGTTTAATGTTTTATATTTTAGCGTTTTATTAGCACTTAAATATACTTAAGTAAAGCAATGTTGACTAAAAACATAAGCATCAAGCACTGACAAATTTCGACGGTTGAAAGCCAGACCTCGGTAGCCAAGTGGTTAAGGCAGCCGCCCGGAATGCGGAAGGTGCGTGGTTCGTTTTCCGCCTGAGGTTGTCGTCTTTTTTCAGTGTTAAAAATTTTAAGACAAGGTTTGTATGACAGAATTTTATTAGAAATTCGTCACGGGGCACGAAGTTTTCACGCGGAAGAAATCGCGGACGGGTCGCTAGTTTACTATAAAAATACACAAACAATGGGAACGGCCAGTCTGTTCAATTCCAATTTATTAATTATTACTAAGAGTATTAAGAGGCGTTTCCAGCGCACTATACAGACTATTTCCCTATTGTTAGAGAGCACAATTTCAACAGTAATTGGTACACTACACAGGAAAATCAAAATAATCCGATCTGCGCTCCATAATTCTGAGAATGATCTGTGAATTGCGAGCGAACTATTGCGATGGCCTGTATTATATGTCTGCGACTTGTGTGCTCTCCGCACGTATATACCTACCATCCATTTCCAAGCGCAGCTTACGGTCTAAGCTAACTGTATTTCAGTATTGATTATTGGAAATATATATTCCAGTTTGGAATACTGCAAATGTCACTCCCATCCGAAAGTCCGAAGAAATTACCGTGTCGCGTAGCGGTGAAAGAACACTACCATCCCTCTCTTCCATTGGGTGTCGTAAAAGAAGACTAACGGACTAAAGACTGCACATACATCTAACAGCATAAAGCGGCGATGGGCTCACCACCTGTCACGCTGAGCACATGTGAAGTCGCTATTTGGTGAAAAGTGGAATATGGTAGAGGACGGCTTTTGCGTTCCTCAATGGTCTCTGACTAACCCTTTAGGGAATAATAGTCGTAGTTATATGATGTATGGATGTATATGAATCCGCAAAAAGTGGGCAGATGCAAATACCTGTCAGTTACAATTTAGGGAAAGCTGGTAACTCAAAATAAATTATTCAGCGTCCTCAAATCTAGCGTTAGCTAATGTATTTATGTGCCCAATCGATATCCATTGACTGTTTTTACAAACGTCCGTCGTGTTCGACTTAATCCCCGGAAAGTCCTAGACACGCAACAGTTGCCAGTACTAAATTTAAAGCAGTTAATAAAGGAGACTTAAATTTTAACTTATGCAACGGGGCGTTTAAAGGGTGATAACTATGTTTGAAGTTAACAAACATTTTAAAGATTTTTCTTTTGTTAATCACATCATTGAAATATTATACTAAGTAGGTACAACTGTGTGTTGCAAAATTCGTAACATGTAGTCTGAAAGGACGGTAAAGTTAAGATAATTAATAAAAAAATTATCAAGATCATCATCATCAGCTATGTCTGCCCTGCTGGCCATAAGTCACTCTTTTTTATGAATAGAAACGTGTAGAATAAAAGTTTATTGCATTACTGTTACATTTTATCATCATTTCCCTTATCTGGACAAAGGCCTCTTTATGCCATTCGTCTCGGTCTTGTGCTAGCCTGTTACATTATCGACTCCAGTTATAAGTTTAAGTTTGTTATATGTAAGTATAATTTAAATTGTTAGTTGTACATGGCCTATGGCAGTTACAGCTACAGTGTACACGGGTATATGGGTAGCGAGAAATGTAACAGACCGCCCCTCCCCCTACAGGCGATCCTGCGAAGCGATCAAGCGGAAGACGAGAGCTTAAATGCCGGGGGCGATTCTAAAAGCTCTGACCATAGCTGGGGGTGTTGTGGGGGAGGGGAAAACCGCCCAGTTTCATGGAACAGGTAGTCTATTTTCTTAATACCTCTCGACAAACTTCGCGTATCGGCTGTTGCCGGATTTCAAAATATTAAATACTAGTGGCCGGCCCGCACCTTCGTCCACGCTAACTTATAATCACCGTCATACTTCAGCCATTTTGTACAAAATATCTAAAAAATATAAACAAAAACCATCCTCAGTTATCGCTCTATCTTTTAGTGAAAACCGCATTAAAATCCATTGCGTGGTTTAGGAGAATGTGCGGTGCCACAGACGTACAGGAAAACGGCGACTTTACTTTATAATATGTAATGACGTACACTGCACTTCAGTTTTCTTGTAAAAATATACTGCAACTTACTCAAACGCAACTTGGGAGTCGCGTTCAAATAGAAAAAGTCAGGGGTGATCCTCATTATTTTTTTGTTTTTAGAAAGGAGAAAATTAATTAAGCATGCCCAGCGCTTGGGGAAACGCAATGTTTATGTGGGACTTCCAGCGGCGACGAGCTCACTACCGCAATACAATGGAAGCTGGAAGAGGCTGGAAAGGAGTGTTTATACACGCCATAAGATGAATGCCAATGCATTTGGCAATTATCATCATCCGAAAGAAATTCACTGTTGGCTTCAACTTCAAACAACAACGTAGAAATTCACTTTACAAGGCACAATTTTCTGTTTTCATAGAATCTATTTCCAGGCACAACAAATAGTTTGCATCCCCGAGTGATCATTGTGATTTTGGGCAAAGAAAAATATATTTTCAATCTGACGATTGCTAAATCGTGCAAACGACGAAGACCCTGCCTGCTGCCGTACGCCACTCTTCAAATCTTCGATCAACAGTTGGTATTGTTGATCGAAGCTTCGAATACGCTATATTATGAGTTAGTAAACTTTGCTTGTTGCATTCAACGCAGACAGCTATAATATACAGGGTTAAAAGATAACTCGACCTATATCCTTGAAGGGTTAACTTAACCGTTAACCGTTAACTTAACCGTTCTCAAGTTAAGAACTTAAATTTTTTTAATAAAAATAGCCTATTGTTCTCTTTTTTGTGTTTTGTGCCTCTAACTTATTCAGTTTTCGTATTTTGTGTAGAAGATTAGTTGCTTAATTATTCTGAACACTAAAATTGCAAGGAGTTGTACCAACTGAGTCGTAGGAGAGAAAAATGAAATAAATTCGAGTAAAAATGTTTTCTTTCTTCGATATTAAAAAGAAAGTCTATGACAGTTGTGCCGCAGACAATCGTGAAAATATAACGGTTTCTTAGCTTTCTATCAAGGTATATAAAGCTAGGGTATTATCAGGGTTCTCGGAGAAAAACTTTGATGAAAGACTCCTAGGTAGTAATCAAAATAACGGTATTACGTTAAGTTACTCCCTGCGAATATAGTTTTTTATGGAATTTGTACGGTGGTTTGGGGTACGGTGTTTCATAGTCAAATCAGTCAGAAATGATGGAAACTACATCCTCTTAAAGGATATAGGTCGACTTAACCTTTAACCCTGTATGTATAATTTCCTACTTACGAATACCTTGTACTCGTATAAGTTCCAATCGCTTTCGTATCTCTTCGAAACATCTTTTTAGAAATCTATTCATTATAAAGAGTACGCAGCTCAAAACGCTTTTTGGTCTTTCAGGAATTCGTATTTATCTTTCAAGCACAAGCAATTAGCAGAATTTCATAGCGAGGCGAATTTTATCGATGTTTCTTCAACATAGTGTCGGTCGTGCTCCTGGTTTCCTTGGTAACTAGGGTTCAGCTCTCTACATTTCTCGAGCTTAATTTCCCGGGAACAAAGCCCAACGATTTCCCGGGAATTCTTGAGCCGAGAATTCCCGGAAAATAGTTGGGCTTCGTTCCCGGGAAATTAAGCTGGAGAAATGTCGACGGCTCGAGAAATCATATTTGAGTCTATGAAATTATAAAATAAAACTATTTTGCGTTTGCCGTTTGTTTTAAACGCGCGGCGGCGGCGTCGAGTTCAGACGGTTCGGATTACGAAGTACACGCATTTTTTTTGGTGAATTAAGGTATTTTCACTTTCATTTTCATTTTTGCTTTATTCATATTATTTTTATAAGGATTAATAATCTCAATATGATCTTAAATTTTACTAGGTAGGTATCTGTTCTTTTCTATTAATTTTCAATAAAATTTAAATACTTAAAATAACTAACGATACATAATTAACATAATTATATTTTAGTAAAAAAACAACACACAAGCCTAGTTTTCGTAGAAAATATACCTACTATTTATTTTTCAAAGTTTTAATTTAAACGAGTTTTATTTGAGAGGAAAACCGCTGAATCTGTTGATTAATCACATTATTAGAACCGAAAAAATATGCAAAAACGTACGTAAATGTAAATTTCTGGACAACCCGAGAAGACCAGAGAAATCATGAACCCTATTGGTAACACATCCTGTCGATGTGATGTTAGTTGTACAGTCACCAGCATTAAGATGTGACTATTGACGGCCTGCAAAAATATCTAATTATTGGTGGAAGGCATAGATATGCCTATAATATGCCTTCCACCAATGATCAGATATTTTTGCATCATCACATCTTAATGCTGGTGACTGTACATGTAATATTATGTACAAAATATTTTACACATGGATATTGAACTTTGAAGTGTGCTCCGCAAATTATTATTTATTTTATTTTGACGCCGAACTACTTTATGCCCCTTTTTGAATTGATATTCCTTATCAATATGTATTGAGGGCGAGAACAACTATTTACATCAACTCGGCACAAGAATGATATTGAATTTTAAAATTATTGCAAGTAAAAATTTAACAATGGAACGGAAACGGTGTGGGAGGGGATCTCTTTTTTTCGACAATTTTTTTGTCCTAATTTAATTTGGCATAACGAGTTAGGCATATTTTTGTCATTATAATATTTTGACATACCTACTTGTTTTTTGGAATACTATTTCAGTAAGCATAATTAAGGTTTAGGCAAATATTTTTTGCCCTAATTTTGATTTGCATAAAGTTATGAGGCATATAGTTTATTCGTCTAATGTTATTAGGTAGATTAGACAACCAAGACAGAAGAGGTGAGGTTATAGTTTAAAAATCCGCTATAATTTGGGTTGGTTATTTATCAGGATTTGTCTTTGCGACATTTTTTTATTTTATTGATAGCTTTTAAATCAGAAAAACAAAAAGTAGGTATTAGGTATATCAAATATAACTTGGGTACCATAGTGTAACAACAGGTTTGGGTGCGGCGGCAATTGTGAATACTTAATTAAGCTGGAACAATACAAACCAACTAAAAATTGGTTTGTATTGTTCCAGCTAAGTATTCACGATTGAATTATTCTGTATCGCTAGTATCACTTATATTGCTTGTATCTATAAATTCAGCTTCAAAAATATCTTGAGTAGTAAGCATCAAAAGATTCCGAGCTTCAGGAGAGAGAGTCATCCTCTTGAGTATGGCCATTCTTGATCGCGTAATATTGTAAGCTTAGAGTCGGACAATATAAGAAGATTATGCAATATGTCCTCATTTGACGCAGATCTTGTTAATAATACCGCATATTTTGTCAATTAATTTGTTCGTAGTGAAACAATAGCTTTGGAGTCAAGTGGAATAAATAAATAAACTTTCCTACAACCCATCGGAAAACTTTGTGAAGAAGCTTCAGAAGCGAGAAACAAGGAGTTTAGAAAATATGGAGAACACCATTCCAGAAAAGTAAACAGGTATGCGTCAAATGAGGACATATTTCATAATCTCCTTTTGTCGTCCGAGCCTAAGCTTACAATATTACGACCAAACTCAAGCAGATGAGAGGAGGACAGGAGAGAGCTCCTGGAGCTCGGAATCTTTTATTGCTTCCTACTCAAGATATTTCTGAACCTGAATTTATAGATACAAGAAATATAAGTGATATTAGCCACACAGAATAATTCAATTGTTAATACTTAAGCTGTCACAATACAAATGAATTTTGTAAATTAAAACCTATTAAAGACTCAATTTTGAAATATTGTATTCACTTTTTACATGTATTTATTTTGTTATATGACTTACCTGATGTAAGTCTGGTTGATAATTAACGGGGCAGTCAGGGACAATACTATGTATGTGGCACTATACATAAAAGCACCCATAGATTAACCCTACAAAAAAAAATGCTGAGATCTGCCAAGACTTGGTACTTATAAAACATGTTATCGTCCCATACATTTTTTTTAATATTTAATTTTTCTCGTATAATATAATATTTAAAAAAACTTGCCATAATAACATCTGATCGTCTTAATTAGGGCTATCGATTCGCATAAAGAAAATAAAGATATTATTATGTAACAAGAAAGTTCAATGTCCGCAAATCCGAAATCCGTCCCACTCACGCTAGCCAAATGCGGGTTAATGATCGATCACAAACCCGGGCACGCATCGAAAAATCCTAAAACACACTTAGCGCGACACGGGATTTGAACTCGGGATCTCCGGATATTGGGCCGAGCACTTGAGCACTCGGCCACCGAGGCGTGCAACGTTCATGTGACAATTGATATTATAGTAGCGTATGTATTATCCGCTGTACGTACTCGTCATAATGTAATGGATGCTGGATGCTTGCCCGTATTATGTGGTAACTTAATTCAGGTGCATTAATTTCAGACATGAAAATTAAATATGGTATTTCATACATTACGCCTGTTTCGCAGCGGGGTAGGCATAGACCACAGTTTTCCATTAGCTACGATCCTGACAAATTTGCGTTGCTTTATTTATTCTCATAATATGATTCATAGTATGAATTTCATACATTCTCGTCGATTTTGAGTACTTTTGACCATCATCACCAACAGACAGAAAATCGTATTTGATAATTGAAAAACAAATGCTGATCGCTTCGCTATATAATTAACCAAGTTGTATCATTCAGATAAAGAAGAGTAGATTTTTTTTATCTCTCCTGATATTTTCATCTAGCCAATGCTTAAACTGCCGGTTACACAGGAATATCAACATGCATTTCGATTAAAACCTAAAGTAAAAATCTGTGTTTACTAATACACAGGATCTTATCGCAAAAAATCAGAAAGCACAAGCAGTTGCTTAAGTTCAATTTTAAGAGTAGGTACCAAATAAATTGAATAGTAGGGGTAAAAAAAGAGAAATCAAAAATTCATGGCCTTCCTTTTATTTGTGACACAATGTTATTTAGCAAAGAGTAATCCTTTCGATCGGTATGATGAAGCAGGTTGATTATTTTTCTCATGTAACGGGTTCGATTCCCGGTTCCACCATGTAATTATTTAAATATTTATGAACGCAGTTTAAATTGTTTTTTAAATTTAAATAATGTCTTCTTTCAGAAAATTTTTCCATCTACAATATTCAAGGTACTTTCCCTCCATGTGGCATATCCGTGGGACGCCCTGTATATTATTATTTCCTATAAAGATTAAAATGAATCGCCAAAAATTAAAGTGTTCGCGGGCGGGTCACTTGTTGATAATACTTTTCATTTTATTTAGATATTGATTTGATTTTAAAACATTTTCACGTTTACACTACTTATGTACTCTAGCATTCTCGATTCTCCACAGCTTTAGTAAAGCTGGGGGTTTGTGGTGCTTTGAATTGTGGAAGTGCAAATTCGGTAGTTCAGATTGCAAATATAAAATTTGCTCGCGACTACGTCTGGTCTAGGGGTTGCAGTACTGGTTCCCTCTCAAGAACCGGGACTGGTTTTTCGGTACTGTTCTTGGAACCGGGATTTACCGGGAAATTCAGTACTTTCGGTACTTGTTTAAATGTTGCTTGCTATTAATTGGCGTACCTCATACTCAGAATAACCAAACGGTATTCGTTTTAGGTTATACAGAAATACGATCCGTGGAGGCTACGTATGAGGACATCTCTAGGGCCATACAAGTCTCCAAAACTCATTACACCGTTGTCATGGGAGACTTTAACGCAACACTAGGCAAACGAAGCGGCGATGAGCTGAAAGTGGGACGATTTGGAGTTGGAATTCGGAACCAACGGGGCCAACTGCTGGCGGACTTTCTGGAAAGGGAGGGACTCTTCATGATGAACTCCTTTTTTAAGAAAGCTGGACACCGCAAGTGGACCTGGCTAAGTCCCGATGATGCAACAAAAAATGAGATTGACTTCATCATGTCGACGAGGAAGCAAATATTCAATGATATCTCTGTGATCAACGCGTTCAAAACTGGCAGTGATCACCGGTAGGTAAGAGGCACATTGAAAATTAATATCAAGCTGGAAAGACGTCGATTGATGAAGTCTACGCTCCGTTCTGCACTCATCCAAATCCGAAACCCGATAGCTCCAGCTCGAACTGCAAAATCGATTCGAATGCCTAAAGGATTGCGTAGATGTGGACGATTACAACAACCTGTTTGTGAAAACTGTCCATGCGGTTGGGTCTAAGTTCTTCAAAACCCACCGTACAAGAGGACCCAAAAAGCTCTCGGACCATACTCTCAAACTGATAGAAGAGCGGCGCGTGATGGTTCTGCGCTCTTCGGATGATTCGTCTCAGCTTCGGCGGCTCAATGGCAGATCTCGAAGTCTTTGACTCGCGATACTCGCCGATTTAATACCGACCGTATTTAAGATAAAGAGGCTATCGAGCGAAACAGGTTCAAAAGTGTTCGCAAGAGATTTTGGTATTGGGCAGAGCCAACTGACGACGCTGAAAACCAATGACGGCAGAACTGTCACGTCCAGGTCCGAAGTTATAGGAGAGGTCGATAAATTCTATGGACAGCTATACACATCAACGCGGCCACCTGTGCTTAGCTACAGACCCTAGAGCTAAGCTAACCCGACACTACACCGAAGATATCCCGGGCATCAGCCTGTACGAGATTGGTATAGCTCTCAAGCCGCTTAGGACCAGCAAGGCATCGTGTGCTGACGGAATTACGGCTGAGCTTCTGAAAGCAGGCGGAAGACCGATACTCGCAGCTCTTCGGAAACTATTTAATTCCGTCGTACTCGGAGGTAGAACGCCAGAAGCGTGGCATGAAAGTGTGGTTGTGTTGTTTTTTAAGAATGCCTACGAGACCGTACTGAGGAACTACAGACCCATATCACTTCTAAGTCACGTTGATGAGCTGTTCTCGAGAGTTATAAGTAATCGTCTCGCACGCAGGTTTGATGACTTCCAGCCAATCGAACAAGCCGGATTCCGAAAAGGCTTTAGCACCATAGACCACATACATACGCTGCGGCAGCTTATACAGAAGACCGAAGAGTGTAAATGGCCACTTTGCTTAGCGTTTTTAACTATGAGAAAGCCTTTGATTCGATCGACACATGGGCCGTGCTACATCTCTCCAGCATAAAAAAGCATGGCCGCAACACAAGCCAAATCCCACACTGTGCAGCGGTGCCAAATTGCCTTTGATTCGATCGAAATATGGGCCGTGCTAGTCTCTCCAGCGGTGCAAAATTGACTATTGGTATATCGAAGTGTTGAAGTTTAGTGTTTGTACGAAAACGCCACTATGACAGTTCGCCTTCAGGACCAGAGCTCTAAGCCTCGAAATTCGGCTGCAGCGTGGAGAGAGACAAGGAGACGTCATATCTCCGAAGCTCTTCACTGCTGCACTGGGGGACGTGTTTAAGAAATCCTGTATTCTAAGTAAAAATCGTAACTAACAGCTCAAAAAATGAAAATCTGTAATTATTGTTTAAAATATCTATTTTACGTCGGACTGTCAGGTGGTGACTGTCAGTGACGGCTGTCATAGAGCATGCAGGTCGGCCGCGAGTACTGGCCATTCGTTGTCATGACAACGCAGAATTATTAGTAGCTCTAAATGTCAAAATTATGTCATTTAACTTGGAGTTCACTCAAAACTCATTCTTTTTTACTTTTTAGCGATAAGAGTTGCCATTGAAAACACGTTAATTCATGCGTAAGGAATGGCTTGTTAGTCCAAGCTTACTCCATGTTTATTAATAACGATACGGATTCAAACGTATCAATCGCACGATTTTGTTTAAGTCGGTTATGTATACGCGTATGATCACGTGCATTCATAGATTTTCGATCGTTGGCTCCGCGGTATTCACCTATTATTTTGACATTTAGTTTAATCGGATGTCAGCGATTACACGTCAAATTAGACAATTTCCAAATCGTTGGAAACAAAATATAAAAAATATCTACATGTTTTGCAAAAAGTAATTAAATTTATTTGGTAGAATTGCAATGGCAAGATTAAGTTTAAATAGTTTACAAATCGCTGAGTTACGATCCTATAGAGTAATCGTTCTATCAAAATGACAGATGAATACAGATTTATGATGTTTTTCAATGGGACGACTTCTAAACGTAAGCGACATTTTGACTACTTATTACAAAATACGTGAATCAGGCCACTGCATGCTCTATGACAGCCGTCACATAACCGTCATTACCTGACAGTCTGACGTAAAATCGATAATCTAAACAAATATTAATTTAAATTTTTGAGCTGTTACCTAGTTACGATTTTTACTTAGAATACAGGATTTTTTAAAGAAATATTAAATTTACAACTTCATCCCACAAACCAAACCAAAATGTCAATCTAAGCTATAATGACACTACCCCACTAATCTTTCGTTAAACAGGTTACCGCCGAGGTTTAACTTTTACTCCGAGAGTAAAGTCGGATTAGTGTAATCATACATTACACCATGTTTATTAATAGTAAAATTTGTTAACACCGATTTAATACATGGAGTAACCTTACTCAACGTTAAGCAATGGGACGGCTGGTGTATATACATACATATATGTGATCAAAGGGAACATCGTGAACGTTAATTCCAAAAAATTGTGTAGTAGGTACACGGTCTTAAGCTTGTACAAAGCATGTCAAAGCTTATGCTTATAATTAACTCCCGTCGATTGAAGCCATATTTAATGGAATATTCTGTATTCAAATATTCGCTTGCATTTCCGGACATAGCGAGAGATTTAAAAAAATCTTAATAATGCTGCGCCATTTATAAAATAAAGAAAGGTTTCCTTTGAGCAGAATTTATCATTTTAAATATAAAGGGTTTCTTCTAGGTTAAACGTTTGAACTTTCTTTTCTGTGCAATACGGCTAAAATATGTGTTTGTGTATTTTCTGACTAGTATTTATTTACATTACGGTTTAAGACATTATGTACTTGGCGCGCTTATGTAACAAATCGTTAGGAAGAATATTTGGATGTGCTAGGTTCAATTCCTAGGTCAGCAAAGTGTTTAGGATTTTATGATACATCATAGCCCGGGAATGTGATTACCAGTGATAGGAATAGGCAGACTGTATTTACCTTAAATTCTTGAGAGCTGTTAATACCACCAAATTTGATACCGGTTATTTGTATATATCGATGTTTCCAGAAAACTCCGGGATTTCTAATTCTACTCAGTACCTGTGGTTGGAAATGTTTGAACATACATACATATACGGGTTCACGACCATTTACAATACTTTGAAAAATTTACTATTAAAATTAATGAAGTATAGTTTATATATACGATATAGTAGTCACGGCAGAGAGACCCTGGCCTGGAGGAAATCGGCACAATGCTCGGTGATCTCAACAGTCTCTCAACAAGTGGGCCCAAGGTGGTGAAAACGGAAAAATTGGCTGTTTTCTATCAGCTGTTCTTCAAAATATATTAAATATTTCGTACTGAATTTTTTAATGTGTATTACAGTGCGTATGTGTGAGGGGATGAACGAAACCAAAACACGATTGGAAACATTTGGCTCGAAAGAATAAAATTCTGAAGTTACCTCTTCTAAAATTTCATATAAATGCGCATTACGACCGCGTTTTACAATAATAATTCCAATCGAATCATAAACACATAGGTATTTAGGTATTTACCCTTTCAATTTCTTGACTGATTAGGATTTTCAAAAAACTAGATATTTTTATTAACTTTTTGATAAAAATGTGAATGGCGCTTACGAATTATCGCGGACCCCGCCCCGCGCAACATCCATATTTTCGCTGACCGCATAACCCCCCTTAAATGGAGAAGACGAAAATCATGTCTGACTCACGTGTACCCACGTACACACACGTTACCACTCCTCTGAAGGTTGGAGAGTCTGCTCTTGAAGTTGTAGACGAACGACGACGACTATGTATACCTGGGACCAACGGTCCAGTTAGGTAGGTCCAACTTTAAGAAATAGGTCAATCGTCGAATCCAACTCGGCTGGACAGCGTTCGGTAAGCTACAAAATATCTTCTCGTCCAAAATACCGCAGTGTCTCAAGACGAACGACTTTGACCAGTGTGTGTTGTCAGTGATGATGACATACGGTACCGAAACGTAGTCGCTCACTAGAGGCCTAATAGGCAGGCTCAAAATCACGCAAAGATCAATGGAGAGGGCTATGCTCGGAGTTTCTCTACGTGATCGAATCAGAAATGAGGAGTTTGACCCAAAGTTTGAGTTTGAGGTTTCGGCTATCGTGAATGTTTCTTTATTAATTAATTAAAACCATTTTTTTTCACCGGTTTCTAATTGATTAATTTGATAAATAAATGTACAGCATAGTATTTTAATAAGTTGTGATTTTGAAAATGGCTAAACATGAGAACAATAATTTTAATTAATCAACACCTTTAAACTATGTTTGACACAAATGAAGCGTATTCTATTCTAATCTAAAGTAGGCGGCGGGCCGCTAGTACCTAAATAAACAAAACCTAAAACTACAGCACTCACCCCAAGAACTCGGAGCTGTCGTGCTGGTTGTCTCGCGTGAAGAAGGGCGGCTTCACCACCTTGAAGAACTCGTCGGGATTCAGCTTGGTGGTAATCGAGTGCATCATGTTGGCGAACAGCACACCCATCTTCGACCAGTACGGCACGGCGTTCATCCTCAACACCACGTGGGTGCTAAATCTGTGTGGGTGAAAAAATGGAGACATTTAAACGGTGAAGTGTATACAATTCTTAATTGAACCGTGTGGTGTAGCGGTCCACAAAATAATACCTACTACCACAGATTAAAGAAGAGTTAACAGATACTTCACTTAGTAGAAAATTACCAATACCTACTGTTTTATTGGCCTACTAATATTTAAACTATATTAACCTACCGCGCGATCTCACTGCAATCGTAGGGCTGCCTCTTCGATAAAACTAAACTAACATAAATAACTATTTGTGTCTATTTTACTGAGAACTGTGAATATGTTCTGACTATAGGTGGTAGTTTAAAATTGTATCGTTTATAAAATATATTTTTTTATAAATTGGTGCTGACATCATCATCAAAAGTAAATAGAGGTCAGTGTGTAGGTAAAATAAAAAACTACTACTGCACAATAAACCCATCTACTGCACATAAGGTACCAGACACACGTACAAACGAATGGAACAATTAAAACTGAACAACGTGCGTGCGCTTCGCTTGCGAAAACTGCACTGAATTTGGTCCGCAAACGGCCCGAGACCGCTCGGCCCGGGCGGTGGGTAATTATAGCGCGCAAGTATGTGGAGTGACGGAGGCCAGCTACTACAGCTACCTCTCTCTTCCCTAGGGTGTTGTAAAAGGCGACTAACGGAGTAAAGACTGCTCATACATCCAACAGCATATAGCGTCTATGGGCTCACCATCTATCAAGCTGAACACATGTGCAGTTGTAATTTGGTGAAACTCGGACTATGGCAGTGGAATGTTTCGGCAGTCCTTATTGCCTAGTATCTAAACCCTTTGGGGATAATGGTCGTAAATCTATGTATGTATGTAAGTAAGTGTATTGTAACGGTAAACGTGATAAATATGGTTATTATTAATAACTACCGGTAATTATTAATAATTACCACATGATTTGGTAAAAGTGATAAAAACAGCGAAATTTTTTACTTATAGGTACAGGTAATTATTGATAATTCCCTCCCAGCTATCTTCGGTAAAAGTAATAAACAAATAAAAATAAACATCTTTTTGGTCAATTGTCATGTACGGTCGGGGTTACCGTCGCTTTACCACTTTGCAGCGTTTTTCGTATGAAGCGCACCGACCGCCCGGGTGCGTGCCCGTAATAAATAGACGACGCGGTGTGCAAGGATTTTGACCTTTAGACTGGTAAAGCGACGGAATCCGCGATAAAAAAAAATAACTAACGCCAAATGTTACGGCCGACACAACAACCTCCATGACCGTCATGCTCGCCTCTTCAGAACAAACTAACGCACTCGCAAGCATGTGGATGGCGACGTTTAATTCCCCAAATCAATCCAAACTTTTGTAGAGGTTTGGATATTGCGGCAAGTGCCAAGCGTACGGACGCGGCATTATAAATAGAAAGCGGCAAACATCGTCGTCGGTCGAGCCGAGCGAAGCGTGCCGCGCGGTAGCGGCCGGCGAAGCGCAATAACAGTAGTTCTTTTATGCTATAACTTAGAAGACATCAATTGCAGCTGCCCAATATACCATTACTTATAGGATAAAATGTTTAATAGAAAAAAACAACCAGTCTCAGGAAAGCTCGAATGGGAATCTCACCTATGTTTGGATTGCCCACTGCTCTAACCGCTAAGAAAGCTTCTTTCGACTTTGAGGGTAGGCTTCACAGTGACGTAATACTGTTGGCTTGGAGCGTATCACAATCTACTAGAAAAAATTCAATGAGTCTTCTGGGGTCTCGGTAGCTTAGCGGTTAGAGCAGTGGACCGGCAATCCAAAGGTCATGGGTTCGATTCCCAGAGCTTTCCTGAGACTGGTTGTTTTTTTTTTAAAGGGGGGGGGGGGTGGTATTAGTATTCTTTCACCACTACGCGACACGATTTTTGAGTAAATAATTTTTGATTTTACAGAATATGTCCAACCCTATTCCTCAACATATTCAAATTGTTGTGTGTAGTTTAGACCATCAGTCTAAGACCTAGAGGTCTTTACATTCCATTCCCAGCGGAAGGTACATGGGTACTCGGTTTGGTTTGTAGGATGTAAATTCAAGACGGTTTGATGAGACAATGTACAACAATATAAAACATAAATCAAAAGCATTGAAGAATTTGGACATGTCTAACCAATACCTCGGTGGTTGAGTGGTCAACTCAGCCGCCCGGATTCCGGAGGACCTGGGTTTGATTCCCACCGGAGGCAGTAAATTTTTTTTCAATGTTTCATTATCCTAAAATATAAGCTATTGTAATTAGGTACCTAATACTTATATTTGATTTATTTGAACCCAGTAAATCCAGTATCAAGGGGTCACAGTAACGTAAAATGCTTTTATATATCAATGGTAAATACAAATTGATTGTCACCTCTTTCGAAAGTGACAAAGGGCATATTATGTGCCGTCTCACTCGGCTGGATTTTTTGGTTACAGTGATCAGCCCCCTTACTCTTGAAACCGATCGCTATTGGATCGGATTTTTTATTGTGAATTTTTGTACTCCTAAGTTACTACACCTGAGCTAATATGGATTCATATTGCGTGGATATTGAGTGAAAAAATACGAAACTCAATGCCATTTAGTTCATCCAATATAAATCCAAATTAGCGCTGGTGTCGTAACTTAAAAATACGAAAATTCACAATACCAATCCGATCCAATAGCGATCGGTTTCGAGAGTAAGGGGGCAGTTTTGTTTGTATATTACGAGTACGTCCATGGGTTTTACTAAACCAAAAAACTAGAATAGGAACACTTTAAATACTTTACTACTACTACTACTTTAAATACAAAACAGAGCAAAAAGTAAATTACTTATATTAAAATATAACATAGAGCTTTCGCGAGTCAGTTTCAACTTTGCTTCGCATTATATTCAAGTGCCAGAGAGAAGTGTAAATAACAATAGTGATATTATGACATCGCTCTGCAACCCAGCGACTACGTAAAACAAGTATCGCGACGCCCTATGCGCCACTCTCAAAGGTTTAATTTAATGTAACTTTAAATGAAACTTGTTTAGCAAACAAGAATATTGAAATATTCTGTTACAAATTGCGTTTTAAACAGAATATTTAGAAATTATGACGTACAAATAGTGAAGAGCACACGAAAAGTAATTATACTGCAGCTACGATGAAAAATAAGTTAACAAACGGTACTCTCGAAGGCTTAATTGCATATAATCACGACTATTATCCCCGAAGGGTTAGTCAGGGACTAGGCAATAAGGACAGCAACAGCAGTCCTCTACCGTAGTCCACTTTTCACCAAAAAGCGACTGTACATGTGCTCAGCGTGACAGGTAGTGAGCCCATCGCCGCTCCATGCTGTTGAATGTATGTGCAGTCTTGAGACCGTTAGTCGCCTTTTACGACACCCAAGGGAAGAGAGGTGGTGGTATTATTTTCACCGCTACCTGACACGGTTACTTTATAATGGTATTATTTATTTAGCAAGGAAAAATTTTCTTACAAACTAATACAATAAACATAATCACTACAGAACATTTATAAAATCACAACGTCCCTACTAATTACACAAGTTGTCAAAACTAAAAAAAATTAAGAATAAAATTCACCTTCGCGTAGGTCATACGATTGGTGAATTACTTATACGTGAAATCAGTGTTGGTAGTTGATTGCACGCTTTATTATCATCATCATCATCATCATCAACCTTGGGCATGCTGTGGGTAGATAGCATAACATAGCCCTTATTGCAAAATGTCATTAAGATTCTAAGCACTACTTTTTGTTTCGGAATTTTCACAATCACTTTCAACGTATCCATTTGCGTTTGCGTTTATGTCACGTATTATTTCATCTTAACGTTTCGTATTATTTGCAGATTCATAGTCGAAAAAAGACTAACGTATTGTGACCGTCTTAATTTTATAATGATAATGTAAAGTAAGTAATGTAGTTTCAGACAGCAGAGCAAATGTCTCCGTCATTGAAATCAGATCATCGCAATTTACGGTTTATTATAGTTTTTATTCGGTATTAAATTGTTAGCGTATTATGTATATATTTATGCTTACAATATTGTGGAGTTAATGATTTACCAAGAACGAACAGTGCAAGATAAGAAGAGAGGTAAATACCTCTCGTCGGAAGAAAATCGCCGTCGCCAGTTACAAGGAGTACCACGAGGATAGTTACTTAAATCTATTTATTCGCGTATTGGTTAGGGCCCCGCGTATCGCGGATGTAAACTTAATTTACTTTGTAGGATATAGATGTACTGTGCAAAATATATTTTAATATTGACCACTGATTCGCGCTCGGCCGGTCCGGGTGCACAGAGCGCTCCGTACAAACTTAGTTAAGTAATTCACTAGCGCTTTCCGAAAATCGGGACGCTCGACGAGATTTACCTATACTCGAAACAGATTCTGGCAAACAAACTTAATTATGCACTGGAACACAATTTTCTCACACACAACGGTCTACATCACGTTAAATTTTCTAGCTAAAAACGTACTAAGTTGTAATAGCAAAACCAATTTTTTTACATATGTAAATAATAACTAATTAGTGATTTTGGGATTTTCGTTGACTTTGTCAGTCAGAAGGTTCTAGGTTAACGGGATGTGATGTGCACATCAATATAATTATATTAGATGACATAAATACCGCATATTTTGATACCTAAAGTATCTTTTAATCACAAATTAATAATATAATTATTATTAATAAGTAAGTAAGTAAGTTAAGTAAACACAAATTAGGTAGGCAAAACACTAAAGAGTGGCTGTGCCCATTCCAGAAATCGGATCACGCTAGTAGAGATGCGTACAAATTCGCACTTAAATTCGCACTTACGCTAAATATTACCCAGCTGACCGACCAACCTACGCATATATACCTGACTCTGCAGGCCACACATCTAATTGCTTGGACCTTCTGCTTACAACTGATTCGGATCGCTTCTCGGTGTCGGTGACAGCTCCCTTAAGGACCTCCGACCACTGTCTGGTGAAGTCCGTTTCTGATTACTCTCCTTCTAATACCAGGTCATCAGGATCGAGGAGAGTGTGGAAATACAAGTCAGCAGATTGGGATGAGATACGGCATTTTTTCGCATCTTATCCTTGGCAGCATATTTGTTTCACCAGTGAGGATCCTTCAAGTGCTGCTGAAGCCGTTGCAGATGTGATCCGTCAGGCCATGGAATATTTTATTCCTATTTCCGACGCGTCACCTCTTGGTAATGCTCGCCCTTGGTACAACGCCGATTGTTCCCGTGCTGATGCACTGAAGCAAGCAGCGTACCAGGCGTGGGCTGCAGCCCGCAGCCGCAAAGCTCCGGATGTTCACCTTAAAAAGGTGGCATTCAATAAAGCCGCCAAGTCCTGCAAGAAGACGCTACGCAGAGTTTGCTTTGACCACATTGACCGAATCGAGTTTAAATCGCCTCTTACCCAGCGGGTAGTAAGGCTTTTTGGTCTCTTGCCGAATCTGTCCAATCGAACTTTTGCCGTCCGTCATTGCCTCCCATGCTGAAGCCCGTGGGTTCGCTGGCACATACCGCGGTAGAGAAGGCGAACTTGTTTGCCTCTCTTTGCGTCCAATTCGCATCTGAATGCTGGCAGTCTCTCTCCACCTGTATAACCTCACTGCGGATCACAAATGCCCGAGGTCCGCATTTTCCAAAAAGAGGTACCTACTTAAGATACTTCGCACTTTAGATGCGAACAAATAATAATAAATAAAATAATTTAATTCAGGCAACGTACAATGTATAGATGGTAAAAAATACAATGAGGCCCATATAATATATACCTTACAGACTAACATACATACAAAATAAACAATTGTTGTTAGTAAATATAACTTATAACTATGTTAGTATTTAGCACTGGCTTGTGCTGCTCTGGTGGTGTTGGTGGGCAATTTCCCGCGGAAACGCCGGTACATCACGCCCTTCGGCCAGAAGTCTTCCTTCATAAAAGTGTCCAGCATGGCTGTCGGGACTCGCACCACAACTGCCTTGAAACTGACATTGTGTCGCGACTCCAGCGGCTCCACCCTCAGAAGGAAGTTGGTCTTCGTCTTGATGTACTATCTATCACATCCTGCACGGTGATGGTGTAGTGCAGGCGCGAAAGGTACATCAGCGTGGTCGGCGTCGCAGCGCGCAACAGGAACTGAGGCCCTGTCAGTGCGGTGCCGCAACGGTTCTGATTCGGCTGGTTACGGCGTGCCCTCTTCCTTTGGACCTTGACGAAACCGTCGTCGTCTAGATCCATGGTGTCACGCTCTGACATTCTCTGAGCTGTTAAGTTGGATGCAGCAACAGAGGCGTAGTCACGACGGCTGGGCTTCGTTGGTTTGGTGACAGGCTCAGGCACAGCTGTCACGTGCGGCACCGCGGGCGAAGGCGCGGGGCGGGACGGCGGTGGCGGCGCGCGGGGCGCGGCGTCAGCATGCTGCACGGCACGGGGGGCCGGCGGCTGCGGGGCGCGGGGAGCCGGCACCGACAACTGCGGGGCGCACCGAGCCAGGGCCACGACTGCGTCAGCGCTGCACGGCGCGGGCGACGAGGTTGGCGTCGAGAATGCTGACTCAAAACTCAGCCGCGGTGCATTGACGAATGCACCGCGCCGCGTGTTGACGTTTGAGTCATCGACGACTGACCTAGTTACTGCGAGTGATGCGCGCAAACTATCGACCTCCTTGCGCAACTCACTCACAGCGATCTGTGATGCCTCGTATTTCAGCACCACGTCCGCCAAGCCCGCCTTCATGGTCACGATGTCCTTCAGGAGGCTGGTTACGTCGACGTGATCGAACGTGACGGGAGGGAGCTTATTTAGGTCCCTCGCCACAAACGTTGGCACGTCGTCAGGGTCGGTCTCTTTCAGCAGCGTTATAATCTCCTGAAGGCTCTTCGGTGTCCCGTCGCGCCGATGAGACACCATTCGGTCGCTTTTGTTCAGTGACCCAAACAAAAGTTTCTTGGCTGCAGATACGTCTTCCTCGCTGAAGCTGGACTTGCAGATCTGCACCGCACTCACTTCGTCCATCACGTCCAGCTTCTGTTGCAGGAAGGCGAGGAGCTCGTTTACAACGAGTTTGTCGCTCATGGTGACTGTTCGAGCGGCGTCACGCGCCGCGATACGTGTCCGATTTACACTTTTACTAATCGACGCGTCCGCACAGAACGTTGCATACTGCGAGACTGAACAAAGCCAGATAGCATTCCGGCAATTGTTCTGCGGACTTGCGCACCTGAGCTGTCTGTCACCAGTTTTAACACGCCTATTTCGACTCTCTTTAAAGGCTGTCTTTGATCCTAGAGCTTGGAAGTCTGTTAATGTGCAACCAGTGCCGAAAAAAGGTAGCCGATCTGACCCTACAAACTATCCACTCATCGCTATCACGTCCATACTTAGTAAATGTTTGAAACATGTTTTAAACAACAAGCTCCTTGTATATCTAGAAATTAACGATCTCCTTAACGCCCGTCAATTCGGATTTCGTCCAGGGCGGTCTTTTTTTTATAGCAGAAGGAGGCAAACGAGCAAGCGGGTCACCTGATGGAAAGTAATCACCGCCGCCCATGGACACCCGCAAAACCAGAGGAATCGCAGACGCGTTGCCGGCCGGTCTACTGGGAGATCTAGTAATCTATGCAACACATCTGTGGAGTGAAGCGACTGAAAAGCACGGTGAAGCCCTTGCCGTGTCTTTAGACATTTCTAAAGCTTTTGATAGGGTCTGGCATGCGAGCTTACTTCGCAAACTTCCAAGTTATGGGATCCCCATCGGTTTGTGCGTTTGGATACAAGACTTCTTGAGGGAACGATCAATTCGAGTGATCCTCGATAGTCAATCTTCCGAATTAATGGCGATAGATGCCGGGGTACCTCAAGGGTCCGTTCTGTCTGCAACACTTTTCCTGCTGCACATAAATGATCTGCTGAAACCCGGAATTATTTTTCTTCAAGTATTTATTATTTCGTTTTAACGTGTAGTGCAGTCTGAATCTAATATACAGTTTCCTCAAATAATTGAGCGGAAAACATTCGCATGGCATGTCAAAAGACAATTTTACATTTTTTTTAATATTTCATTGCCAATATTCTGTATTCACACGGTGCAAGATAAGATTGGGCATTGTGTAACTAACCCGACTTTGTTTTATAAATTTAGATTAAACACTAATTGTCCTTAGTAGATATTATATAAATAATTGAAACACTGAAATTGTAAAATCCCAAATTCGTCAACATCACATCACTCGAATAACTTCTCGAATCTCGCCTAATGCGTGCGACGTGCGGCCCCTTGTTGGGATACTTTTTTCATGTGATAATACTGCCGGTTTTTAAAAAAAAATCATGACAGTTAGGCAGGCTGAGAGGCTGAGAGGCTGACAGACGGACAGCAAAGGAATACGATTTTGTTATACCTTTATAGGTCCATACTTAATAAACCCTTAATAAATAACAGAACGAAGCCAATAAATACATAATTTAAAAACAAATAAAATGTTTATTGTAAAAAAGCGCAAATAATAAAAAACATAATACATAATTAAAAACTTTCGCTGGGTGCAATTAGCGTAAGCGTCCTTCGCGTCGTCACAAACACAAATTATCCCGACACCTCAAGAACGTATTTATTAACACTGTGTACCTACTACGCAAAAATAAAAAAACGTATAAAATCCTCATTACCGGAAAAATATAACGGAGTTTAACCGAGACATGCAGAAAATTGAGGAGCTCGATGGCGCAGCGGCTAGCGCGTTCGGCTTGCGATCTTGCTCGCTAAGCCACTTTCGCAATGCCGGGTCGCTGGATGGGTGACCAAATTAAAAAAACATCTCGAGCTCCTCCGTGCTTCGGAAGGCACGTTAAGCCGTTGGTCCCGGTTGTTGTTGTAAGATGACAGTCGTTAAAACCCACCAACCCGCATTGGGCCAGCGTGGTGGGTTATGGCCCAATATCCCCACGTGCTATTGTCCACGTGGGAGGCCTGTGCCCAGTAGTGGGACGTTAATAGGCTGATGATGATGATGGTGATGCAAAAAATTGGTTACGGCAAAATGGCAAATGTAAATAGGTATTTCAATTTTATTTATTTTCTAAAATACGGTGCCATGAGGATGGCCAAGCTACAGGATGTAGTAACTATTTTTTAGTTTGTCCCAATCAATTCTGTTCATTAATCGATACAACACTCTGAATGCATGGTGAACGAGAATGAGCTTGGGAAAAGTACTTTTATTTATTTATTTTTTAAATATTTACATTTTAACTTAAAATATGACATTAATTTTTTTTCTGTAGCCCCTCAAAAAACTTCACAATATTTTTTAAATAATTTTTAATAATTCTTAAAATGACCACGCGCTATTGTTTTGTGACAATCAAAATACGCGCGAAACCCGCGGCGTGACGTTATCGGATTCCATTCTCGCGACGCGACTCGGTTTTATTAATATGTCTGCTCTAAACCAGTGCAGTTGTGCCACAGATTACTTAATAATTAATTGTGCAAATAGTTAAGTAATGTAGTCGGACGCCCGCCGGGTGCGGGCGGCGAGAGCGGCGGCGGGGGATAACCCCCGCCGCCGGATACGATGACGTCACGTCACGTCAGTCGAGTGCCAGCGAACTATAAGTAGTGTTTTATGCAATTATTTATGTACAATAACTTTGCAAATACTTCTCGTATCGAAGTGAAATAAAAAACTATTGGTTTTGGAATAACGACTTCTATATAATGGTATAAAGTAAAAATAAACTTTTTTTTTTCATTTTTCCCAAGTCCAGAGAAAAGTGTGACGTTCAGGGCCCTCATTCTGTAACGATTCCTTGTTTCAAAACCACGTTAATTCCTTAAAAAGTTACGATATTTTCCCAAAAACGTATGTGTTTGACGTTTGTGCGCGGTAAGGTTTAGGTTTGGAGTCTATAGATTGCGATACAGAATCAGGCCCCAGTATGAAGATGAAGATCAGCACCGCGCCGCGGGCCTCCAGTGGACCCCCCGCGGTCAATTCCTTATTTACTCAACTCGACTTGACTTCGTCATTTACTCGAATTGCAGTTCTCCATGAAAGAGAGGGAAGTCTACTCAGATTGCTGATGTGGAAAGGGGGACGAATGGAGCCGCACGTAACCTAGCCTCCCTTCTGGGGGTGAGGTTGCTGAAACGGCTGCTAGTAGATGCTGGAGGAGAGAAGAAGGTGTCAGGTACGAACGTTATATAAAAGGCAGGTGTTGCGTTAGTGGAAATGCTTAGCCACTTTAAAGTTAGTAGCGTATATCATTATCTTTTATGCTCCACACAAACACGAGACAAATAACATAAAGCGCAAAGTTTAAATGCAATTCAATGGGCTACGCTATACCTAGATGTCTATAAAAGCATTGCACGTCGTCTAGGCGCACCTAGATGAAATTAAGTCCGTCTAAAAAACCCTACAAGTATATTCTGCTGGACGCGACGTTATTTCATTACGCTCGGCGTAATAATATTTCAAAATTCAAAAGGTATTTCAATGAACTACTTTGAATATTGCATCTTAGCTTCGCTATCGCTATCGTACAGAAGACACTGTTTACGTAGAGAAGACTTCTTGGTTGGGAAGTGTTTTTTAAAGTTTCCTAAAGATATGGTGTTTAGTAATTGTTTTTTTTTTATTAAAAACTAGTCTTTGCTCTTGTCTTGTCTCCTTTCACATAAACATAGTCCCGACAATTACGAACACAACAAAAAAGGAATCAGCCAAATCGATCGAGCCGTTCTGATGTGATGCGCATTATTGCGCACACAAACATTTCGGAAATTGATTTTTATTAATATAGGAAAACAAATCATTTGTAATATATCTAATTTGTTTGTAATATATCTAACTTGACATCGATTAAATATGCATAGCACACAAAGCCACGAAAAAAAGGAGAGCAATAGGTGAACATTTTGCTTCATTTTGGAATGACGGTCGTAAAATCTAAGAAAAAATTCAACATGTTTTGACACTGGATAGACGATATAAAAAAATTATATCACTTGACATTGGCAGCTTGACTAGAAACAAGGAAAGAAAAAAGACCTGGACCTGGCAATTGAACCCTAGACCTCCGGTTATTAGGCCGAGCGCTTAGCCACTCGGCCACCGAGAAGAATAGTTTACATTTTTACAAAAAGTTTAAGAGTAATTTTGAACATTAAAGCGGTATTAAGTAGTGACAATTGAAACACGCTCGATATTTCGGTCGACAAATATTTAAAATCAGTAGTCAGACTACCCGGGGGATATAAGCTGCGGGGGTGGCTAATAGGTGCACTATCGGACGACGGCAGCCTTTATCACCTTGAGAATTTTATAACACGGACTCGATGTTTTATATTGGCAGTACGGAAATAGTATTTTTCCAGTGTCGCTGGATTTTAATGAATTCTCTTTAATCTCATATAAATAAAAACGAAATGCTGTTCGTTTGGTAAGCGCATCACATGAATTGATGATGATGAATGATTTGGATGCAAATTCTTTGCGTCTCTTTTCAATCCATAACAAATTTACAAAATGCTCGCATGTCCCAAATGAGGAGTAATTAATAACTATATTTGAACACACATTTGGATACCCATCACTGCGAGAAATAGTTAGTTAGTTAGATATAAATTCTACGTCCTCCAATGACAAAATATTAAACAACGAAATAGGTGAAGTTGTTACGCGAAGTGTCAGCGTTATTCAATGCAGCGCTGAACTCGCCTCTGCTCGCGCAAAATACGGGCCACGGATCAAAGCAGTCACACGCTGCACACACCGAACTTTTTCAAACGATACTCCTATTCAAAACGTCATAATGAATATAGCATTATCAAGGTAGGAACTTTTCCGTTAGTGTCGCGTGTGTCGTCATGCGTACGCTCATCTCTACCAGTGCCTCTGTAAAATGTTCGCAACTCGCAAAGCTTGCACTCGCTAGGCTGCGTCAAGTTTTATAATGACATTTTAGCTGTAGCTACGCTTGTTATTCAAATTAAAATACGCAAAGCAAACAAAATAAAATAAAGAAAGAAACACAAAGTAAAGTACTTGTATTTAAAAATACACATAATACGGATCTACTTTTGTTACCTGTTACAAAGGACCACAAAAACGTCACAATTAAGAAGAATGTAAAAATAAACTAAAGAAAGTCCGTATCAAAAAAATAGAAGACTACTTGGCGGGAAAACGAAGCGCTATGACTGCAGTTTTGTTTTATTTTTTTGGTTGTGTTTTGTCAAATATTCTGTTAAGTGTTGTAACAAAACAGTGCAACATCACTTTTCAAATTCTCTCAAGAAGTGTGATATCTCAATAAAGTCCCACAGCTTTATTGAGTCTCGAGGGGTTTGGGGGAATATCATTTACCATTAAACATTCATTATCACTCATTATCATCTACTTAACGCAAAGAAAATAATTTCTAAAGATATCTTACTTGACACTGGCTAAATGTGCTGATCGCACGAAGCCACTATTTAAAAGGAAAAAAATAGAATATTAAGTATAGCCTATTATACTGTCCCACTGCTGGGCAAAGGCCTCCATCAAAGAAATCAAGTCTTCGCTACAATTGAAGGGTATTGGTTAAATCACCACGCTTGCCAAACGCGAGTTGGTGATTACAAACCCGGGCAATGCATCATAAAATCCGAAACACACTTTGCCCGACCTGGGAATTAAACCCGGACCTCCGGTTATCGTGCCAAGCGCTAAGCCACTCGGCCACCGAAATTTTTTAATTTTTCCGACTTAGGGATCTTCAAGAAACGAGTTTATTTCTGCCTTGGGCCGGCAACGCGTCTGCGATTCCTTAGGTTTGCGGGTGTCCATGGGCGTCGCGGCGGTGATTACTCTCCATCAGGTGACCCGTTTGCTCGTTTGCCTCCTTTTTTTCTTCCTAATTTATGGCTTCGTGCGATCAGCACATTTAGCCAGTGTCAAGTAAGATATAATAGTAATTATTTTCTTTGCATACTTAATGCAGATGATAATAAGTGATAATGAACGATTTATGATAAATGATATGCCCCCAAACCCCTCGCGACTCAATAGCTGTGGGACTTTATTGAGATCTCACACGGACTTCTTGAGAGAATTTGAAAAGTAATGTTGCACTGTTGTTTTGTTTGCTAACACTCATGCACGTTCAAGAACACTTAACAGTAAATAATTCGACAAAACACAAATTATTATAGAAAATAAAACAAAACTGCAGACATGACGCTTCACTTTCCCACCAAGAAGTCAAAGCTCAATGTTCCAACCAAATCCTTGAACTGCGTCGTTTGCCTCCTTCTTTTATTAAAAATAAAATAAAAAATAAAAGCAGCACAACAATTTAAAGGTAACACATATAGTATAAGATCCGAGTATAGAACGACCTTCACCGGAAAGGTTAATGGATGAAAAGTATTTTATATCAAATTTAATATGTTAAATAATATATCGCGAGTGGGTTGGCTGCAAAATTTCAGTCCAGTACCATTATTGATTGATTTTATTTAAAAAAAATTTTTTTTTTACATTGCACTGGTTTGGTGTGTGTGTTTGTAATGAGCTTATCTATAAATAAACATACATTTTATTTATTTAACCAGACGGTTGCAAATTACTAGTTTACACCTGCCTACCCAATGTTATGACAGGAAAAAAATAGTCAACCTAACGTTTGCTAACGTTGGCTTCATACTTTCGATTGGTACCTATGTAATTTATCTATTATTGAAACAAGTGCAATATTTAAAAAAAAAAAAAATTATACCTATTTAATTAATCATATACTGGACTGAAATTTTTCAGCCAACCCACTTGCAATATATTTTTCACTCCTCTTGCTCAAAAACCCATCGCCGCTCTATGCTGTAGGATGTATGTGCAGTCATTAGTCCGTTAGTCGCCTTTGACGACACCCAAGGGAAGAGATGGAAAGACTGCACATACCTACTATCCAACAGCATAGAGCGGCGATGGGCTCATCCAAATAATACTACCAACCCTTCTCTTCTTGTGGGTGTCGGTCGTTAAAGCAACTAACGGGTTAATTTTTAATAAAATAAACCAATTCATATTGTATTGGATTGTTTTATTTTCTCGCATTCGTAGTGAAAAACATAGTGTAACACACGGCGCTAAAAACCCATTAAAACTCGGTTTCTATTTACTCCCTCGCTAAAGCTCGGGAGTAAAACTACCTCGTATATAATGGGTAATTTTAGCCCCTTGTATAACAATCTACTATTTTAACACATTAAATTTGATATAAAATACTTTTCATCCATTAACCGCTCGGTGAAGGTCGTTGTATAATCGGATCCTCTACTAATACATACATCTCGCACGTTTCCCGGAACACGGTTACAATTCCATTTAACAAACAAACAAATGAACATGTTTCTGAAGTTCGCGCTTAGTTGTCAATTCGCTTTCGCCGGAATGCACATATTAATTTCTTACTTCAACCATTTCAGCACAGTTTCTTCCGTTCCCATTTTATGCATGACTATCGTCACCCGCTTCTTTAGAACATGCGAAGATCTGACTTTGCAGATTCCAAATATGCATTCACTACACCCTACGACGAATCGTTTAAGTTTCCCGACTTTCCGATGCTCTTTCGCGGAACGCTTTGCCTGTCTGTCTGTGATACGTGCAAAATCTCTGAAAGGTTTAAAACTTGCCGGAAACGCTGTTTGTCGTTTTAATTAAAGAGATGAACACATGAATGCCGCGAAAGTATGTACACAGGTAAAACGGATTGCTTTGAATAAGACAAAGCACTTTCTCAGGATATTTCGTAATAGCGATAAAATATTTTGTAGGACAAAAAATATATTGTTGTTATGAAAAAACTGCTTATCTCTTTCTGATACAATTTTGCTATCAAAGTTTTTGTTTTATTATGAGAAATATTTTTGTTTCAAGATTCATTATATAATTTGATTGATATACTAAACTTTACTTGAACTTTAAATTCACTTGAATCAATAAATATTAAGGTTAAGATGTATTCTCAATTAATGATTCAAGTCTTTTATCTTAAAATAAGAATTGCGTAGTATAGTCAGAAGAAAAAATATGGCTTTCTGGAATGTAAAAATGTTTCATTCAGTTCCAGAATATTTTAATTATTGTTTATTAAATATTTCCTTGAGTTAAAATATTCATTATTAATGTTTAGAAATATTTTACGTTGGTCTAAAATAGACAACAGGCAGCACCGACGAGCGAGACTGGATTAAGTATGGCAGCTGGACAGAAAATTAATGGCAAAATGTATTATTTTCTGATGAGGCAAAGATAAATAGACTTAGTTCAAAACAAGTAAAGTATGGAGGAGGAAACATTAAAGTTTGGGGATGTTACTCTAGAGATAGTGTGGGCTCCATAAAAAAATTGAAGGTTATCTAGATCAATTTAAATACAAGAACATTTTGGAAGAAACAATGCTTCCTTACCAGTGACCTGAATATTTCAACATGATAAGGACCCCAAACACACTGCCTATTCTTTTAAAAACTTTCTTAGGGAGCAATCAGTTTCGATGCTAGACTGGCCTGCAAATAGCCCAGATCTCAATCCCATTGAAAATTTGTGGCGTGAAGTGAAGAGGAGCGTAAAGAACAAGTAATCTAAACAAGCTTTACGATGCGTTCGTGGAATCGTGGAACGACAATTCTATTGAAACTTGCCAAACTCTAATAGCCTCGATGCCCCACGTCGATGCAGTGCGGTAATTGCAAACAATGGTTATCCTACCAAATATTATTTTTATTTTTATAAACTACTAGCGGCCCGCCCGCGCCTTCATCCACGCTAACTTCCGTCATAGTTCAGCCATTTAAAAAATATATCTACAATATTTAAACAAAAACCATCCTTAGTTAACGCTCTATCTTTTAGTGAAAACCACATAAAATCCATTGCGTGGTTAAGGAAGGAATAGTGCAGTGCCACAGACAGAGGAAAACGGCGACTTTTCTTTATAATATGTAATGATGGTGATACCTCCTACATTTACGTTATTCAATTCATTAAAAATCCAAATAATAATTGCACAGCTCAGCGTATAGCGGGTGATCCTATAGCCGCTGTATGCTGTTAGATGTTGTACTCTCCAGCCGCCTTTTACGACACCCAAAGGAAGAGATGGGTTGGTATTTCTTTGAATAATAAGCCGCAAGTGACGCAAACACTTCAACCGTTACAGTTTGATTACAAAGAATAGTAAAAACGAATCAGCTGAATATTTCATGTGAGCCCTCGATATAGACTATTTATCCACTGTTTAGGCTGCTCTGTGGTCTGGTATATACCTAGTGGCGGTTATGAAACATCACAAATCCTCGTTCGATTTCCCAATAAAAAGCCTCAAACGCTGCTTTAAATTCGAAGTTGATTTTGGTGTGCATTGAGCAAACGCGGCCCCAAAGCTTTTCCATATACGTAGTACTCGTTTAAAACACATTCAAAAGATTCCTAGACAACATACCTAAAAATTAATATTTGTTTGCCGTCTCTGTTATCTCCCTTACTACAAACGGCCATCGTTCAATGCAGTTTTTACTGTTTTTGATTAATAAGTACAGGTTATGTAACTGTGTCGCGTATCGTTGAAAGAATACTACCACCCCCTCTCTTCCCTGGGTGTCGTAAAAGGCGACTAACGGACTAAAGAGTGCATATACATCCAACAGCTGATGATGGGCTCACCACCTGTCACGCTGAACACATGAGCGGTGCTATTTGATGAAAAGTGGACTATGGCAGAGGACTGCTTTTGCGGTCCTCATTGCCTAGTCTCTGGCTAACCCTTCGGGGATAATAGTCGTGATTGTATGTATGTATGTATTGTATGTATGTATATAACAAGGCGAAGGCTATTGCAACCGCTTACAATCAGGCGGGTCGTATGCCGTCTATATGCCACCTTATAAATATATTAAAACGGAAAAGATTCGTCTAGCTTGCTTCTAATCAACCAAGCTGGCCGAATTTCCATTTGATTGAATAAAATAAGGTGAATTTTGGAGTGTATTCCTGTGAAGTAATAGTATAGTTTTTTTTTTAACTACTACCAATAGTAGTTTAATAGTAGAAGTGCCCATATTTTCTTTAAATGGCTAATTCAAAATACTGTGTCTTCGAGCGTTAAGGATTGCATCCCAGTCGCGTGACACTACTGCAGTTTTTATCGCACGTTAATATTAATGTATTTTTTTCTAAATGTACATTTTATTATTATTATTTGTAAGACCTTTCAACAACTAATAGCCTTTATATACTGTAGGAATTGTATTTATTTACATACTATTCATAATTTTACTACAACTATAATATTAAATTTTCTGTACACTGATAACACGTTAATTCACATCGATAAACGTACGTCTCTAAATTCTGTAAGATTTCCAAAAATTTAAAAATATAATTATAGGGCAGTTTTGTTTTAATTATAATAGGTCTGAAAAAGAATAAGATATATACTGTTATATTTTTAATATTCAGAGCACAGTTCACCATTAGTTTTCAATCGCAATCGAAGTTTCGCCTTAGAACAACAAAATGGCAGAATTACGAGTAAGTTAGTGACTTCGTCTATCAAGTGGAAGCTATTATCAAGTTGCGCTTACACCTGCAACTTAAATTGCTCTATTCTACGCAATATAAAGTAAGCATGACGTCTCGAAACGCAATATTGCTTTACTAGCTTTTGAACGGAATCCTGCTGCTGAATGTCGTCCAAACCAAATTAATTTTACGCGAAACTACGTATTGCATAACTACGTGGTTTCGTAGTACCTATATCGCAGTAAAATTGCAATAATAAGCCCGCAAAATTAAACTTCCTAAAATCTGAATGCAACTCATTACAATCTATAGGTAATAATAGGTCTTTTACCTATGTAATTGGAGATTCTACAACCGGCATTTTCAGATAAAAATATCTGTGGATTGGCGCGCAATTCGATATACAAAGAAATTTAATTCGAAAGCCTTGTTAATTTAATTTCAAATTCAGTCATTTGTTTTTGGTAAATTGTGGTAGTTTTTGGCGCCATGGATAAACTGAAAATTCGTACAATTTCGAATATGAGTTCCTACGTGGAAATACCACTGCGCAAACAACACGAAACATTAACGACGTGTACGGACCTAACACTGCTTGCATAAACACGTTCCATTATTGGTTCAATCGTTTTAAATCAGGAAATTTTGAGTTGAAGAACGAGCCTCGCGGTCGGCCGGTAACCATTGTCGACAACGACGAATTGAAGGCGATTGTGGAATTCTTTTATATGCAAATGATGCCATAATCTTTAGAATTGTTGCTGAAATCAACGACTGTCTATTATTGCAATCGGACCTGACGCGAATATCTCGGTATTGCTGGTCAAATCCACTGTATCTAAATCTTGACAAATGCTCTAATATAACCTAGACCCGTAATCGAAATCCTATAAACTTTAATTACCAAATTAATAATGAAAATCAAAGTAGGGTCATATAATGTTTCATTCATATTGATCATATAGTCAAAAAGGATTACCGTCAACTTGGGTTCATCTTAAGAATTTATAAGCCATTTAAACAAGCTTATACCTTAAAAGGGTTACTCGCATAATGACCCATTTTGGTAGCCCAATGCACAATGACACATAGAGTCTACGCAAAATGCCTACGCAAATTGACACTTATTCTTTCTCATACGCGAAATGACACACGGGAACGACTACGTAAAATGACATACGCGAATTGACACATATTTGCATACGCGAAATGACACACGGGAACGACTACGCGAAATGACATATTACTTTTTAAAAAACAAGCTTTTATTTAAATGTGCTAAAAAGAAAAAATAAACTTTTACTATCAACTTTTAACGTCGTTACACAATTTATATGATTTAAAAGGTTGTCGCGAGATAATGTAAGTACTCGTATTTAACTATACTTTGATTGAAAATTTTAATCAATCACATCAAGTTATTTAATTTACTTTTTTATTTACACAAGTAAATCTCGCGACAACCTTTTATATCATATAAATTGTGTAACGACGTTATAAATTATAGTAAAAGTTTATTTTTTCTTTTAAGCGCATTTATATAAAAGCTTGTTTTTTGAAGGATTTTTATTTTGAATTTTTATTGATTTTAAATCACCAATGGAAGGATAAATAAAAATGCGTAAGGTATGTTTATAGGGCTTATAGCCCTCCGATCGACTTTGATCATTTCTAGGGGTTTATAATACTTATGTAATAAAAAAATTAGAAAAACCAATAATTTACCCACCGGGAAAAAAAACGCACAGAAAATTAAAAATTAGGAAATTTTGCGAATGGAAAAATCGCTAGCAGTAAAATTCGATTTTCGGAAAGTCATCGCCACACCTTGAAACTACGCATCTAATTTTCATTATTCTTTTGCACAGAAATAGATTTGGACACAGGCTACCACTTTTTACGGTGGGAAATCGGACAGACATCAACATCGTATGCGAAGCCGCTTGACAGGAAACTAGTGTTAAATACTTAAATATATCTTGTGTGTCAATATGCGTGTACGTAATTAGTCATTATGAGGGTATGTGCGTGTAAGTCAAACGTGTGTATGTCAATATGCGTGTACATAATTAGTCATTATGCGAGTATGTGCGTGTAAGTCAAAACGCGTGTATGTCTTTATTCGTGTACGTAAATAGTCATTATGCGAGTAACCCCCTTAAAATTGTTATATTTTAGTTTCGTTCGATCTATTTTGGACTTTGCCTGTATATTATGGAATCCATAATATGCATGTCATGTTAACCGGATCAAAAGGATTCAAAAGAAATTATTGAAATCCCTGGATTATCGTGGGCATTATAATAGGATTCGCTTAGTCGCCATCACCTAACTACTCTTGTGGACCGACGCACAATATTTGACCAAGTCTTTTTGTACAAAATTTTACACAATAATGTAGATTGCCCCCACATTCTAGAAAAGATTAACTTTAGAATACCAAGACCCAACTCTCGCCTGCACAACCTTTTCGCTGTTCCATTATATCGAACAGTGTACACCAGTAACAGCTTCTTTAGACGTATTCTTAATAATTATAATGATAAGTTTTTAGAAATCGATATATTTAGTAATAGTTTAGCTGTGTACAAAGCAATGTTACTAGAAAAATTCAAAACTTGGACATAAATGTATATCTCTTTTATTGTTGTTCACATAACATTAATTGTAACTTATTAACGTAGGAGATAGGGGCTACAATTAACAGAGGTAAGTATTAACAAGCAAATTTCTCTAGAACTATACACACTACAACTCCAGTGCGTGTCTTAATTTGCCAACTGGATCGCGCCGCACGCCACAGCCGTCGGTTAGTTGCGCCAGGCTGGCGAAACTCTCTAAGAAAAAATCAGTGTATGAAATTTGGTGCAATTTTAATGGCGCATATAACCCGTTCAAGACAAGAAGAACGCTGACACCCAACTAGTACTATTAAAACCGTGCGCTTTCGAATCTAACCGGATTATATTTCTATATTGTCTATTTCTAATGTCTATATTGTCTATGTCATCAACATAAGGCGATGAAAGAAGTTCTTACTCTGAAGTAAAGTTTATTGTTTTGGTGAATTTTATAATTGTTCCGCTTTAAGTGCTAATTGTTAAAAGTTCAACCTTAAGTCTGCACTATGAAAACTGTCAGTATCGAACAAAATAACATGTGAAATATGCCATTTAGAAACAAGTCGGACAGGCGACCAAAAGAACATTTATGGTAAAATTTCCACTAAATGCTGATCGGTGAGTACAGAATAACATTCATAAACGTATAAAGATGTTTAGTTGTATAATACGTTGAAAAATTAGTTTTACGCTAAAATATAAACATAACCTTTCACTTTCACGTAAACAATAGTGGTGTCAATAGTGATCGAAAAATTTATCGATTATTTTATATATGTCCTCTTTGTATGAGATGAGTTGATGACCTAAATAATGGTTTTGTTTCAGATATAAACAGTGGGTAGCAGCCACTGGAAATGAACATGAAGACTTGGTCTATTATGCGGGTTGTACTAATGCAAAAACTTTAAAATACGTACTACTGTTTTAATAAAAAAATTACATTGTAAACAACTTTTTTTATTAATTAGGGACGACAATCATGTCAAGTTTATCCATAGCTCGTCAACGAAGATCGGGTATCTGCTAAAAGCGTAAAACATCGATATCGATTTAAAACAGTACCGGTCCCGTGGAACATTTCTAATTTTATTTTGTTATGTTGGCACCATTGGCCATTTACGATTCCGATGTTGGTAGTGAATCTCGATATTAATTTCATACAAAAGTACATTTTCAATTTGCAGTATGAGAGTCCCGTCTCTTAAACTTACATCCTCTTAGAGTTGCGCTCCGCGCGTCGTGTGAGTGAGTTGTGTGACGGTCAAAATTTTTAAGCAGGTAACGATCTTTTTAGAGTTCACGATTTATTGATTTGTACAATAATTATAAAGTGTTAAGATTATGTTTTTTGTTTCCCTAAAAGTATATTTTATACTTAACAATTCTAACTTACTTATTTGCCATTACTATTGACTAATATTTTATTATATTATTTAAATACTTAAAGTGTACCTCTGGGGCTATAATTAACACATGGGAGGGGCTAGAATTAACTTGTTAATACCTACCCCAGATAAAGGACTACGGAAAAGGTAAAGGAAAGGCTAAAGGAAATGTAAATGACGAAAAAGTATTAAAAGTGAAGAAAAGGATATTAAATGAAAGCAATAGCTCTCACGATGATGATGACTATTATTGTATCATTTGTGGTGCCTCCTATAATGAAGATCCATCAGGTGGTGAATGGATCGAATGTATCTCTTGCAAGGACTGGGCGCAAGCAGGATGTATCAAAGGTGATATCACAGCATTCTATTGTTTGAATTGTAATTCAGATGATGAATATGAATAGATACTCTTCCAGTTCGTATAGTTCATATATTTGTATAGTTCCTAATCCTTGATATTTTATGTTGATTTTGTACCAAACTACATTTTATATACGTTGTTTAAGTCTAAAGACGGTAAAAATTAAGTATAAAGATGTTTATGAAAGACTCATAACCTAGCTTTTAAGATAAATATGTGCCATTTTCTACCTCATCTTATGACGTTGTTTAAGTTATAAATCTAAAGAAGTTTTAATAAATAAAAAATATGTCCTGTTTAAGACTGATAAATAGTTATTTTAAAGAGATTTTACTTTGTTACGTTGTAATATTGAAACGTATTTTTAGATTTCGTTTATGTTCATATATTTTATGATTTTGTTATTGTGAGTTTATAAAAATAAGAGTTCCATGCAAGGCTGTACTAATTATACACTTTCATTAATAAATTGTCCTAAATATCTTTATTTTTCTTTATATTAGTCAGCATTACCTAAGTAAATTTTTACCCCTTCTGTTAATACTTGCCCCATACCTGTTAATTCTAGCCCCAAAACTGAGGTAACAATTAACAACCACCATTTTTGGGAAAAAGCGTATTATCTACGGCATCGTTACTATTAAGTCAATTTTGAGATCATTAAGTAATACCTGAATGATTTAAGCATCGTGTATCTCAAAAATCAAATCTAAATGTTGAATTATATCTTAGCTACACCTAAAAATTTGTTAACATTTTTTGTTAACTCTAGCCCCTATCTCCCTAACTTTTATATTTACTTAATATCATTATTTGTAAGAATTAAGGGAACAATATGTATACAGGATTACTGGTTATTAGACCAGATCCATTTAAGAGGTTATAGGGAGGTCTTTTGCGATCCCATATCATACTCTTCAAAAGTCAACCATTTTCGTAATAATAGAATTTTAAGGTTTTTTTTTTAAATCAATCTTATTTGTTCAAATTAAAAGAAAACGAATTCTCCGATTTTAATTTTGTTTACAGTTTAATAGATTTTACATTCCGGTTCTTAATAAAAATTATAAAATCATAATAATTCGAATCCATACCAAAAATACAGGCCGTACTATTAAAAATAAATAAGAATTTTTGGAAAACGGTCTACTAAAATGTATGTTTTCTCCAAAAAAAATGCTAGTTAATTTAGTCTGCAAATTATTAGTAAAACATCTGAACATTTCTAGCTATCCAACGAGGAAAAATCACTATCCCATGTTACTTAATTAAAGAAGAAATGTGATAAAACGAGAACCAGGCAATCTCAAACTGAGAGTATGAATTTAATTAAGAAAAATAAAACTAAACAAATGCGCAATTCCCATCGCCGCTCTATGCTGTTGGCTGTACGTGCAGTCTTTAGTCCGTTAGTCGCCTTTTACGACACCGAAGAGAAGAGAGGGGTTGGTAGTATTATTTTGATGAACCTATCGCCGCTCTATGCTGTTCGATGTATGTGCAGTCTTTAGTCCGTTAGTCTCCTTTTACGACACCTAAGAGAAGAGAAGGGTAGGTAGTATTATTTTGATGAGCCCATCGCCGCTCTATTCTGTTGGATGTATGTGAAGTCTAAGTCCGTTAGTCGCCTTTTATGACACCGAAGAGAAGAGAGGGGTTGGTAGTATTATTTTGTTGAGCCCATCGCCGCTCTATGCTGTTCGATGTATGTGCAGTCTTTAGTCCGTTAGTCTCCTTTTACGACACCTAAGAGAAGAGAGGGGTAGGTAGTATTATTTTGATGAGCCCATCGCCGCTCTATTCTGTTGGATGTATGTGAAGTCTAAGTCCGTTAGTCACTTTTTACGACACCGAAGAGAAGAGAGGGGTTGGTAGTATTATTTTGTTGAGCCCATCGCCGCTCTATGCTGTTCGATGTATGTGCAGTCTTTAGTCCGTTAGTCTCCTTTTACGACACCTAGGAGAAGAGAGGGGTTGGTAGTATTATTTTGATGAGCCCATCGCCGCTCTATGATGTTGGATGTATGTGCAGTCTTAAGTCCGTTAGTCGCCTTTTACGACACCGAAGAGAAGAAAGGGGTTGATAGTATTATTTTGATGAGCCCATCGCCGCTCTATGCAGTTGGATGTATGTGCAGTCTTTAGTCCGTTAGTCGCCTTTTACGACACCGAAGGGAAGAGAGGGGTTGGTAGTATCATTACGATGAGCCCATCGCCGCTCTATGCTGTTGGATGTATGTGCAGTCTTAGACCGTTAGTCGCCTTTTACGACTCCCAAGAGACGAAAGGGGTTGGTAGTATTTTTTTGATGAGCCCATCGCTGTGTGAGTTAGAGCAAGATGGTGCATTTATTGTTGCGAGACAAAAATCAAATTTTTGTTTTTTTTTTACCTGAGTCCTTTGTTATGCATTTTTTTCATCAAATGTAAACCTAGGGTAGTGTTTTTTAACTCGTTGGATAGCTAGAAATGTGTAGATGTTTTTTCATTAATTTGCATACTAAATTACTAAATTAACAAGTTTTTTTTTGAGAAAACATACATTTTAGTAGTTCGTTTCCCAAAAATCCTTATTTATTTTTAATACTACGACCTGTATTTTCTGTACAGATTCGAATTATTATGATTTTATAATTTGTTATTAAAAACCGGAATGTATAATCAAACAAAATTAAAATGTTCTGATTTAAAAAAATTAAAATTCAATTATCTCGAAAATGGTTGACTTTTGGATAATATGATATGGGGTCAAAATGGTCACAAAAGACCTCCCCTATGAACTCTTAAATTGATCTGGTCTAATAACCAGTAATCCTGTATACACAGATAAAAAGGATTTCTCAAAGCAAGAAAAATAGTTTTCTTGACATATTATGTTATTTTAAGGAAAATTGTCTAAATACAAGTAATGTTTATTAATTTTTAGATATTGGCAGTCTTAAAACAAAAGATATATTTTCTTGTTGCATTTTTACAATCAAGAAAAAATATTTTCAATGAAGAATAAGTAAAATTAATCTAAGAAGTTCAAATGTTATTGCTTTAATACAATGAAATACTTATTTCAAACTGAAAGTTTATTGATCACAATGATACAATTCATTAGATGAAGAAAACATTATCTTGAATCATATCTTGATCAAATTTAAAAAAATATCTCTTGAACTAATGACATCCAATCTTGTTTTGAGTAAACATCCTGGTTTGCTACAAAATATTATAGTACCTTGTTTCAATTAAATAAAATATTGAAAAAAGATAAAAATATTTTAACTCAGTAACTAGTAATCTTTACCAAAAATTGTTTTTTTGATATGTCAACCCACGCTTACCTAACGATATTGTGAGTGTGCGCGCCATGCAAAGCAAGTTTAACTGTTTGTACTGTTTGAGATTAGGCCTGTGGCTGCCAGATGAAAAATTAGTGGACAAAGTGACGACAACAATGACGCCCTAGATGGCGCTGTACTGATTCCTGCATCGCGCTATGGTTTCGTTTCATCAATAGTATTAGAGGTGGGCGTTAAAAGCAAAAGCACTTAAAAAAGTATACTTTAAGTAATAAGCATGCTTTTAGGTTTACACTTATTATGCTTTTCACTTATAAAAGTGTACGTCCCGCCATCTATGAGGTCTCTCTCTATAAAACTACATCAATACTTCCAGTGTTTCAGATTTTTTTTAGCAAATCCACGATAATAAGCTGCCGAATATAAAAATTAAAGAAAAATATAAAAAAGTTCAAAACTTAAATGCTGTTTGCTTTTTAGCTTTTTACTTACAAAAAGTTGGCAACGTTGCGTTTAAACGAAAAACGAAAAGCAGACAGACAACTTTACGCTTTTCGTTTAAACACAACGTAGCCAGCTTTTTGTAAGTAAAAAGCAAAAAAGTAAAAAGCATTTTTAAAAGCATGGTTTTTGAAAATCGTACAATGCTTATACGTTAAAATAAAATAAGCACTTTTTCCCAACTCTAGTATAAGTACGGATCTGTTTTTTTTTAACGTATCAAATCTTGCACTGAGGTTGCTTCCAAGTATATGGAACATTCTTGGTCTATCGAGTTACTTAGTATTCTTTCAGTACTCTCAATAGAGTACAGGTGTTTCCTGCAAGAATTTTTTTCGTAAAATAAAAACTAATAAGTACTAACATTAAAATGCATTTAAGACTTTATTGCAAGGAATATTTTTCCCGGAACAAGAAAGCTTTTCCTTATTGAAGGTAGCATAAATTGAAATTTAAAATATTAGTTATTGGTCTAAGGATATAATTTTCTCAAATTAAAATAAACACCTTTGAAATTAGTAAACTTGTGTTCAATCAAGATTTATTATTGTTGAACGAAAAGTTTGTTCATTTAAATTAAGCGTATATAATTTCTAGTGAAGTGATTTCTTATCTGAATTGAAATCAATATTTTCTTGAAATAAAAATACATCCTAAGCTTGCATCAAGAGAATTATCAACTTACATTAAGAATACTTATAATTCTTGGTTAAAGATGTATTATTTTAAATCAATCAAGAATTGTTTTATTTCAAGATTATTTCAAATATCAGTTTAAGATTTTTTTTTTTTAATGTAAGAAAATATAAGTTTCAATATATATGAGGCAACCATAATCTTGGTTTAATGCAATTTGCTTTCATGCAAGATTATTTTACTTATTCGAAGAATACCGTTTTTTCTGTGTACAGTTAATGGAACTCGAAGACTTTAAGCATTATATTGTGTACTATCTTTTTGTTTTACTATACTACTTTTCTGTATGTGACTGTTTGTTTCCTGAATAAAGTAAAATAAAAAATAAATAAATAATTCAGGAAATTTTGAGTTGAAGAACGAGCCTCGCGGTCGGCCGGTATCCATTGTCGACGACGAATTGAAGGCGATTGTGGAAGCGGATCCAACTTAATCTACGGCTGAGCTTGCTGCGGGCCTTGGAGTTAGTGTCAAAACAACATTGAAGCACTTGCGGCAAATCAGAAAGACAAAAAAGCTAGACAAGTGGGTGCCACACGAACTAAGCGACCAACAGCTAGACTTACGCGTCGAAGCATGCATAGCACTACTAAATCGGCATAGAAACGAGGGAATTCTAAATCGAATTATTTCCTGCGATGAAAAGTGGATCCTATACGACAACCGTAAGCGTTCATCTCAGTGGGTGGTCTGGTGGTACCCGGGAGGTACAGCACCTAACCAGTGCGCTAAAAAAAAAGACTACTCATAGGAAGATGATGGTGACTGTCTGGTGAACCAGTGCCGGACTTGTACATCACAGCTTCTTACCGAAAGGCACAACAGTTACGGCAGATGTCTATTGCCAAGAATTGCAAACAATGATGGAGAAGCCAGCAATTCAACAACCAAGACTGGTCAATCGCTCTTCCCCATTGCTTCTCCACGACAACGCGCGAGCTCACATATCACGACAGACCATCGCAAAGCTACAAGAGTTACAGCTGGAAGGTCTCCGTCATCCCGGAACCGGGTCACCTTGCCCCAACAGATTTCACCTTTTTTCAAAATTTGGACAATTTTTTAAGTGAGAATAAATTCAACACCCGAGAGGCTGTCTCAAAAGGACTAATTCGCGAAAAGTAAAAAAAATAATTGCGAAGTTTAGGTTGTTCAATTACTTGCAATTAACGTTACTCAATATTATAATCTTAAAAAGCGAATTAGTCCTTTTGAGACATGGTAGCCATTTAGCGAATTACACATTCTGCGACTAGACGGATAGAAGAGGGCGCCGGAAGTGGAGTGGAGAGGACGACGGACCGTAATGAATGATAATGATGATGATTATAATGGCGATCAGATCCCATCCGGCTTTTAACTCATTAAAATATAACGTAAATAAGTTATTTTAAAATGTATTATTTTGCAACAAAATAATTAATTAATAATTGAATTACACAAAGGTACTATTAGAGATCTCAAAAAGCCACAAGTGAATTCACATTGCTATAATCGAGCAAATGATTAGAAAATACAGAAACAACTTATTTATAATCAGTCTGTGTGATATGATTTTGTTTTCTGTAGTTCGGAATTACCGACTTTGAGAGCCTTATTTATTTGTATAAAGAAACGCAAAACCTAAAAGGCATCAAAAAAGTGTGAGACCTACGCCCAGCAACAGTTTGAGGTATAGACTGCTTTTAATGATAATAAGTTTTAGGTTTGTTGAATAGCCATTAGAACCTTTTGGAAACTAAGCAACTTGTAACTAGCAACACAAAAACAACGACGCATTGCTCTGGTTTGAAAGTTTTAATGAGAAACATCTCGACAAAAAAAACAATATGCACCAAAAAGTAATCAGAGAACGCTGCCGATAGGTCCGTGTATAGAACAAATGAACAACAAGCGGACGAACTAAAGAGCTAAAACTTAACAATAGTAGATACAACAGCGCCCTTTTTAAAGGATTGAATACTTATTCGGTTATTCGTAGTTCGGGGTCTGCCCACTCACTTGCATGGAACGAAGCGGCGCATTTTTCCGATTGCCGTTTGAAAAAGGACATCACCCACTTTCCCTATTAGGTATATCCGCTGGCTAACAATGAACCGTGTGCCGTTGACATACCCTATTTACAGAATACACTTCTGGATACTATTGGATATCGGAGCTAGAAAGATTTAACATCAAACAAATTTAGTATTACATATGCATCTAACTATTGTAGGTACCTACTTAATTCCATTTAATTTTGCCCGTAATACAATTTGAACCTTTTTTCGCGCGTTCGATGTTCAACCCCGTAGTCAAGTGACAAACGCTCACCCCCTATCTATTCGTAATGAAGCACACACATACTGTTTAATTTAAAGCGCGTTCTTATTTGAGCGCTATATTCAGATTTTCTAATTACTATTTCTTTCTTTCTTAGCACATATGCTTTGACGACCTCCTTGGTCGAGTGATTTGTACACCGGTTTTCATGGTGTCGCCATCTCTGAGGCCCCGGGTTCGATCATCGGTCGGGTCAATTTAGAGACTATAGTTTTTCTAAATTGTCTCGGGTCTGGGTGTTTTCTATGTATAATAATAAGTGTGTATTTAAGTATTTTAAGTATGTTTATCCGTTGTTTAGTAACCAATTAACGAGTTTCTTCGAAGCTTCTCTTGGGCTAGATAATTGGTGTGATTGTAGAAAAGTTCAATAATAATAATAATATGCAGTTGTGATTTGGTGAAACGCGGACTGTGGCAGTGGACTGCAGTCCTCATAACCTAGTGATAACCCCATGGGGGATGATAGTCGCGCATAGATCTATGTATGTATGTATTAGACGCGTTCTGACCATTTATCTAGAACGCACACAGTTGGGTTTACCAAAATGACTACTATCCACAAGGTCAGGTAAAGAGTACCCTACTCCGAAGACTGTTTATGCCGGACCTGGATCACCCTGGTGGCACGTGAAGATGAGGTCAGGAGTTTGTAGTGGGGATGCCCCCCATTGGCGGGTGAGTCCCACGCAGAGATGGGCATTTACCCGGTAAATACCCCCTTGTGGGTAAATACCCATTTTTCTCAAAGTCAAAGTCAACCTATTCCCGGTTCCTTAAAAACCACTATTTTATAATAGATGGACTTGCTCTTGGCCACATTCTTATCCGTAGGATTAAGAAGAAGCCATAGATGGAGCGAGCTTGCCCAGAAGCAGCCTATTCACTCAGTATTTAAAGATGTTGGGGCTATATGTACTCGGAAACACAGACGCCGGCAGGGAATTCCATACCTTAGCTGTACGAATTATGAATTAAGACAAATAGCGCTTGGTGCGTATAAGTGGAATATCAACTAAGTAGGGGTGGTACGTGGCCCGCCGTACGTCTGGACTCTCAATGGTAGAAAGGAGATGGTGGAATGAGCTCGTGTAGCTCAACAGCACACTGTTCGAAGTACAACCTGTAAAATACCGACAAGCAAGCAACTGAGCGACGGACGGTGAGCGAGACTGTGAAGCTTGGTTTTCACAAGCTTATCGTCACCTATAAGTTTTCTGGCTCTGCATTCCACCGAATCAAGCGCGGCAAGTTTATATTTTGCTGAGCCATCCCAAAGGTGGCAGCAATACTCCGCGCACGACCGGACTTGTGATTTATATAGAGTTAGAAGCTGTCCCGGTGTGAAATTCGCTTACCTTATTTAGAACACCCAGCTTTTTCGCCGCAGATCGAGCCTTGACTTCGATGTTGTCGCCGAAGCTGAGATTGGAGGTCAACTTCATGCCGAGGAGTATACCCCGGAAAGTAGAAGCCAAGTTAAAAAACTCCTTTTGACCGAGAACAAATACGCCTGCGTTTTGGTAATAACTTTATTTAATAACTTTATTTATTAATAAGATATAACCTTTTACAATAATTCATTGTTGCCCTGACTCCCGAGCTAGAAAAATCTGTGTTTCAGGAGCCAGTACCTCCCTTTGGTGGCGTTAAAACTGACCAAATTGTTGTTACCCCATTGGGAGACAAGACTTAAAGTCAAGTTTGTCCGCTCAACCATGGCCTCTCTCAAGAAACGAACTTCCTCTCCGCCGACCCTTGCGCTAGACAGATACCTCTCTGTGACCGTGCTGTCGTCTGCATACCCAACAATTCCGGGCTTGAGCAGATCGTCAATATGCAACAAGAGAAGGGGAGCAGAGAGAACGGAACCCTGAGGGACCTCGGCATCGATAGCCATGAGGTCATAGGAACAGCCATCAATGACTACTCTGATTGACCGTTCACATAAGAAGTCTAAAATCCAGACACAAAAATCAGCAGAGATGCCATACGCTGGAAGCTTGCTCAGCAAGCCAGCGTGCCAGACCCGGTCAAAGGCTTTCGATATGTCAAGGGACACGGCAATTGCTTCGCCCCAGCAATGAATAACGTACACCAGAAGGTTCTCCGTGAAACGGCCCCGCCGAAAGCCATATTGGCAGTCGCTGGGATTCTAGATACGACAAAAGCTTTAGTAGCAGTAAGCAGAGTATGTATGGAGGTGATGGCAATTGGTTTGTAGTAGTGGGGTCGGAACAATCGCCTTTCTTCGGCACTGGCTGCACATTTGCAAGCTTCCAGGACTGGTGAACCGCTCTAGTAAGAAGACAAAGGCAGTACAGACGCGTTAGAACCGGAGACAATTCAGGCGCACAGACCCTAAGTAGTCTAGCTGGAATCCCGTCCGGACCGCTGACCTTATTTATTTTATTTCACAAAAATCACATAATTCAAATCACGCTGTATAAAGTGGGTAATGTAATGATCGTCCTCCCTGTTACTGCAAGCTGGCAACATCGCACGCGCAAAATATAAGGTGACTGCTAGAAACAGCAAGAAACTTCAAGGGCTGGTCAGGTCAAGTGTTTTAAACATGACAAAAATGAAATTCATGTTCTTTTTAAATTTTTAATCTAACACTTATCATAATAATGATTACAGTTAAAATGTGGCCATAACATAACTTGATGCTATCAATAGTCGTTGGACATAACGGCACCTTAAATACACACATTTCAATTCAGTTGTAAAAGGAAAATAAATGGGGTCTCATTGCACTTTGCAGACTAACGTAGGTACTTATCGCCCAGCTGACGCGAACGGGTCAACATACGGTCGGCCGGCCGGCCGTTGCCCGCGCGTTGTAAATAATCGTTATTTTTAATTGTTTTTCATTTCATTTTTCTTATGTTATTAATTTAAAATAAATTAAGTACTCAAAGACTATCCAATCGAAATTCACAATATGAATTATTTAACTAAAAATGTATTAAACACGAATTCCTTTTTTGTCATGTTTAAAACACTTGACCTGACCAGCCTTTGAAGTGTCTTGCGGTTTCTAGCGGTCCCCTTAATACCGCACGCAACCACTCGCCCCCATTCCACGTGGTATTTTTCGTACGCGAACATGTTCATTTGAAGTGCATTTATTAAACTAGCTAGATCTGCGTCATTTATAGACAGTATTCAATTTTTACCCGGTATTTAATAAAAATACCCGGTATAAATGGGTAATATTTAATTTTTACCCTTTTATACCTTTCCTCCCAATTTTACCAACCCCAATTTTTACCCACCCGCCCATCTCTAGTCCCACGTAATAATCTGCGTCTCCTCGGGCGCAGTGGTATGCGTAATGCATTTTCTCCTGTATATGTATTTGGGACCTGGGGCTCTACTGTAACCTTTTAGAGCGTAATTACTTTAATCATACTATAAACAATTCGTATGGAAACTTGCATAGTAAGATTAAAGTAATACTGCTCTAATAGTTAAGCAGTATTACTTTGATAATACTGCTCAAGTAGGGATGGTAAAGCCCCTGGGCCCAAAACCCACTTTTCCAAAACAAAAGGCTGGCATATTTTCATGACTCCAATATCTTGATTGCAAATAACTGATTTGGCAATCAGGAATTCTATGATAGTTATATATAGACAAATGAATGTCCAACATTCATAGGTAGGAACATAGCAAATTAAAGTCGAAAAGTATAACTCAATGAGAGTTCGGCGAATTTAGACATAATATTATTATTATCCCCGAAGGGTTAGTCAGAAACTATGCAATTAGGACCGCAAAAGCAGTTCTCTGTTCACCAAATAGCGTCTACACATGTGCTCAGCGTGACAGGTGGTGGACCCATCGCCGCTCTATGCTGTTGGATGTATGTGCAGTCTTCAGTCCGTTAGTCGCCTTTAACGACACCCAAGGGCAGAGAGGGGGTGGTAGTATTCTTTTCTTTCACCGCTACGCAACACGGGTAATTACAAACACAACAAAAAAATAACTAGCCGAATAAGCATTCGTGGCAATTAAGGGGGTGCAGCGCGATAGCAAAAAGTGACATAAGTCTCTTAATGAACTTCAAAGCAAAATCAATCATATTGATATTTAAAATTAGAACAATTCTGCTTTGTTCAGACCTAGTAATTTGATTAGAGCAATGTTTTTATTCTGCGAAATGTACAAAACCATCACGCGCTTGTGTTAAAAATTTAAATTTACTTTTTTAAGATGGGGGTGACCTGCGGAATATCAATACAAATATTTTCATGTAAGAATTATTGTTTCATGCGTAACATTAAGAAAGTTGTCGAAAAAAATATGTTTTTAGGAGTCATTAGATTTATGTATTGTTTGTTATTGTTTAAAGAATTTGTTTCAAATTTCAACATGGCCACGACCTTGTGCAATGATCAGTCTTACTTACGTAAGTTCTTTTAATGTATTTAAATAATTCAGCGCATAGTACAAGTAACTTAAAAATACGTAAATTTTTACAATTTCGTGCAGGATCCCCTTAAGTTTTATTTTTAAACTCGTAGATAGATTCATTTGTTTTATCTGTCGCTCGATCCGTATATTTTTCCGACATTTTTAATAAGAACTTAGTAAAGTCGAGTAGACTTTTACTCTTCAAAAAGGAAATATACTCGTAAATACAAATAATATTTGCTTATGTTGGCCACGAGCAAACTTTCGACGGCACGTCAGACCCGCAGGCAAGCGCGTTCTGCCGACGAAGTCTCAAATAGAACTTCGTCTAATGAAAAAATAAAAACAGGAACCATTCTTATATGGTTAAATATTTTAATTAGAAAATAAAAACAGGAATCATTCTTATATGGTTTCTAATGACACAAAAATATAAAATAATATAAGGTTAAAGTTTACTAAAGTAAAACCAAATCACGGTAACACAATAAGGGTAATATAAAAAACGCAAAAAGATACTAAGTAAATAACGAAAAACGCGCAAGTGTAGTAATTTGTAAAGTACGTTTCGTCTGGTAATGTGTTATAATTTTGTTTTCACATGTAAATGGAACTACAATTTCTTAAGGAGATAAAGTTTCTAAAACTTACCAAGTTTAAAAATAATAATTCTTTGTAAGTATGATCACCATAATACGCTGCTCTTACTAAGCGGAAGATATGCACAGTCACGATGAATTTTCTGCTCTAAACCGTCGCGCTAATACACTTAAATCCATATAAAATCTGAGCACGCTTATTCAATCGTTGTGTGCAAAATTAAAGCAGTGTATGTACTTGAGTGAGTGCTTTGTAAATAAAAGGAGGACCCTTAGTGCAATCAACGAAACATGGCCTAACCTGCCTTCTTACTCTCGAAACCGATCGCTATTGGATCGGATTGGTATACGGCCGAAATTAATAACCGATCACGAGATAGAGATAGGCCTACTTTAGATTTGTTGCCTAGATATATCTGTTATATGACGGGAAATAACAACAGTTGCCTAGTAACAAATCCAAAATAGGCATATCTCTATCTCGGGATCGGTTATTAAATTCGGCCGATAGCGAACTTTCGTATTTTTAAGTTACGGCACAAGCGCTAATTTGGATTCATATTGAGTGAACTAAATGGCATTGAGTTTTGTATTTTTTTCACTCAATATCCACACAATATTAATCCATATTAGCTCTGGTGTCGTAACTTAGGAGTACGAAAATTCACAATACTAATCCGATCCAATAGCGATCGGTTTCAAGAGTAAGGGGGCTGAATAAATGATATTGATTCTGGATTCTTGTTCGTCTACAAAAGGTATTTTTGTTTAATGAATTTATATTTTTGTTAATTTCATTGAATGCTTTCGCTGTAGTCTCGAAGCTGACTTTCAAGCCATAAAATTAAATTCCGAACGAAGAAAATTGCCACTACTGACTAAAAAGGGCACATACGATATGAACCAAATGTAAAGAACATGTGGATTGGCATTGGCACTAACAAAATGGATTATATTATTTAAGTAACTAAAGTTGTGCTGTTTGAAATTAAAGGACATTGAGAGCCAGCATCAAATTATTAAAGCACTAGCGGCCGCTCGCGGTTTCACCCACGCCGCGTGATTCCCGTTCCCGTGGGATTATCGGGATAAAAAGTATCCAGGTTATAAACTAACTGTATATATGCCGAATTTCAAGTAACAAACATCCACCTATACCTACTTACAAACTTTCGCGTTTTTAATATTAGTAGGATTGTAAATCTATTTTACATTTAAATGAAATAAGATTTGATGGGCTTGAAAGTCACAAATTTAAAAAAATACCGAATTTGTTTACAAAACTTACATAATTTCGAATTAGTATTTAGTCAAGATTTTAAATGTAAACATTGGGTTTTTACTATTTTATTATTAAGTCGAGTCTACAAGGAGCTGCTCCTGCCTCGTACTGGTTACACAGAATACCAGCACCATGGCATGTAAATCGGCAAAACAAATTCGGCAGACTCACGGCATTAGTTGAGTGGCGACCATTTCGGTTGCGAAATGCCTAGACGTCAAATCTCTATCTATTATGTTCAGTTGTCATAATTTATGCTCCGAGTAAATATTTTTCATTTCATTTCATTTCATTAGAATTTAAATATAAATTTCACTGCTATTATTTTACACACAACTCAATATCGAAAGAGGGTACTTACTGCCTGGTGACAAGTAGAGCTTGCATCACGCTGTTCATATAGCACGTGTTGCCCAGATTTAGTAGGCCGACCTTCCGCATCGGTGCATGGGTGTTGACGGTGGTCAAGCATACATTGCGAGCGCGCCATGATGGGAGTTGGAGGAAGCGGCAGCCGCGAGAAGCCATGTGACGCTCCAGGCAGAGGATCTACACCAAACAAAAGTTTTTTATTCAAAGATCTGTAGGTCAAATTCTGGCACATCATCAGCCTATAAACGTGCTGCTCCCGTGTTGATTTTCGCAACAACACGTGCTGTGGGACTCCATAAATGCGTGGTTTAGTTTCGTTTCGGCACCTTCCCATTTCGGCACCCTTAGGATGCCGCTTCTAAAATACAGTGCCGTTCGGTTCTCACTGGCAATCATTTTAATATTTCAGTGTATTTTACAAGTAAACATAGCATTTTTATTCAAAATATGTATGCAAACAGCACTCGTTCCTTTTTGGCGGTGACTGTATCTCCTTGATTAAAATTTATCGAGTTCATAAATTCATGGGTGCCGAAACGAAACTAAACCAAATGCGTAGCCCGCAAATTCACTAATTACGGTATTATAATAATAAATAATCAATATTATACACATCATATACATACTCGTACATAACATAATCACGACTTTTATCCACGGAGGGTTAGTCAGAGACTAGGCAATGAGGACAGCAAAAGCAGTGCTCTACCATAGTCCACTTTTCTTTCACCAAATAGCGACTGTACATGTGCTCAGCCTGACAGGTGGTGAGCTCATCGCCGCTCTATGCTGTTGGATGTATGTGCAGTCTTTAGTCCGTTAGTCGCCTTTTACGAGACCAACATCAACATCATCATCAACCTATAAAGTTCCACTGTAGGGCACAGGCCTTTTCACATGGACAACAGAACATGAGAATGTTTTTTAAAGTTAGGGAAACAAACAGTTCATAAATACGTACGTATATAAGTGTGGTATTCGTCGTGTTACAAAAGTGCGCTTGGTTCTGGCTCTGGTGTTCTCCATATTTCCGTACGGTGCCGAAACCTGGAGCTTGAGAAGCTGCGATAGCAGCAAGATAGATGCATTCGAGAATTGGTGCTGGCGAAAGTTGCTACGTGTACCTTGGACTGCGATGCGAACTAACGTATCCATATTGAAAGAGCTCAACATCAAGACGCCGCTCTCCTCAGTATGCCGGAAAAGAGCCCTTAGCTTCTACGGACATATAGTGCGGTCCTCAAAGCACAGTCTAGAGAACAAAATTATTTTTAAGCAAATGGATGGCAGACGAGCTCAGGGAAGGGCACCTACAAGATGGTCTGACGCAATTAAAAAGGCGGTGGGCGGCAGCATGCACCGTGCGCTCCACGCAGCATACAACCGCACTGAGTGGAGACTAATTTGTGGTCGCGATCCTCAGCAGTGAGGGAACGACGGAGAGAAATATACTGGCCTGGCGGGTTGGTCAGTTTTAGCGACTGCCATCTAACGACAACAACTGGGACCTTTACGTGCTACCGGCTTTACGTGCCTTCCGAAGCAGGGAGATCAAGATATTTTTGGCATTGCGAGCCAGGTCGCATACCGAACGCCATAGCCGCTGCGCCATCGAGCTCCCTTATACTAAAAACAAAATTTTCCAAAATCCAAAGAGAGAATCTCCACCGCAGCATGTGTTCTGGTCAAAGGTCTAGGTAAAAATTGTGCTGGAAACCACATTTTTTAAACGTCAAAAACAAGAGAAAATCTTACCACGTCAGAGTATTTATCCTTGAACATCTCTTGGGCTTCCCCTTTGAGTGTGTCGATCAGCTTGTCGACCATAGCCGAAAGTATATCAACTACATTCTGTAAGAGTTGACGACTCCACTGGCCACTATCAGCGGCGAGATTCACAAGCACATTGCCCAAGTGAGGGGAAATCTAAAACAATAGAACAATATGAAAACACATGACATCTCACAAAGCCGTAATTTGTATAAAAAATGTAAAACATCTGTTCTAGTGACGTGTACAAGTTGTATCTTACCCTGTCAAGAGCTTCAGTAGACTCGCGCAACGATGCCAGAACATGAAAAATGACATCGGCGACCGACTGGCGCAGCGCTACCGGATCGTCCATAGCCAAGAACAGACGGCTCAAATTGTCCACTGACACTTCAATCAGAATATCGAAACGTTCGTTTTCCTGAAATGAAAAAGAATATTCAATTCACGTCGCGCGTCGCTTTAATTATGCAGACCATAGTAATTTACATAGCTTATAAAAAGCACTATGTTCCATTCGCGTGGAAGCGATATTTTTATGCTGATTTTTAGCTGTTTGTTTAACAGCGATTCAGCATTGGCTTACCTCGAGAGCTTTGATGTAGGCCAAGACCCAATCGCCAAGAGCTGGGGTGCCGTGCCATTCATACATCCAGCGGTAGAGGCACGAGAGGGAGGCCCGGAGGCCCGCGCCGGCGGGGCCGTTGTCTCCTTGCTGGACCAGCCAGCGGGCGGCGGAAAGGGTCGCCTCATTATTGGAGTTGTCCAACACTATCAGCACCACGGACATTGCAGGGCAGGCGTCCGATTCTATCGAAACGAAGAACATTCTCACAAATTTGAAAACAAAAAAAAAACAGTAACATTTTACAAAATGGGAAATGTTGAAAAAATTTCCACGTCCAGGATCCGAACCTGCACCCTTCTGACAATCCGGGTCAGGTGCTCTTCCAAATTAAGCTACCGTGGACTTATCCAGCCCGCCGCCATTAATCAAAGTTTTTTACTTTTTACTTTGAAAGCCAAAGGCGAAAATTCAATTTACAATACTTACGTGGATCAGATATATAAGAGTAGAACTTATCAAGGATCGCGGTAATGATCTCATGGCGTATGGTGCGGTTGACGGTGTTCACGATTCGCACAATGAACTCCTCAATGGACTGCAACAGCTCCCACAGTTGCTCTTCATTGCCGGTTGTGCGAGCTAAAACAATATGTCACTATTAGCGCTCGATCCCAAGTCAGGTAGAACAAAATACAAACCACTACCTGTAGACAATACAAAAATAAGAAATCTATACGATAAACCACATAACTTATTTGGAAGTTGTTACAGTTGCCACAGAAAATTGTTACCAAAAAATATTTGTAAAGCTCCACACCAAATAACGTATTTATTGTACCGATATACGTAAAGGATAATTAGTGCGGTGACGCTCAGCGCAGTCCATGCATGAATATAATATGGACCGCATACATGCAAATCAATGATTAATTGATGAATTTATAAAAACGAAGGCTTCGTTTCGCGGCAATATACACTATTAGTTTAAGAGTAAAGTTAGTAAGTTTGGATGGGTCTTTCCCGTTTGTACACCTCCCCGTTTAGTAACCCTCATTTAATACCTACACAAAAGTGGCGTTGTAGGAGGTATTCTCCGAAAGTAGTCATACGATTGGAAGTAACAATATTTAGACAATATTTAGAATGGACCTTCAAGGTGGACATAGGTTGTGTCTATCTATATATACACTGACCTGCAAAAATAAGTATCACACTTTTAAAATTTTTTTTTTTTTCTAAACTATAGAAGAAAGAGATTAAAAATAAAAAACGTTTTATAGCAATTTTATCAGCTGTCTTTAAAACTATGGTAAATTATACATTATAACATTTTTAAGACTTGTGTGTCTTGTTTATCTTATGTACTTACTTAAAAAATTATTGCAATTTTAAAAGTGTGATACTTATTTTTGCAGGCCAGTGTATATAAAAATCAATTGACACGAATGGTTGTTCGCGCATCACTTCAGAACGGCTGCGGCTGCACCTATTCGGCTTATTCATTTTTGTTGTGTTTGTAACTGTAAGGACAAGGTTTGTATGAGAGAAAATTTTTAGAAATTTGTCACGGGATGTTCACACGGAAAAAGCCGCTTGTCATAAATATAATTGGAAACATGCCGCGCGCAAGAAGCTAAAGTATTTACATTATTCGCGGTAAGAAGCTAAGTATTTACATTACTCAGACAACCAATAACCAAATAATTTAAAATTAAAAATTTTCGGTATCGTTAAAGCCAACAAGTAAATAGAACCGCCACTGAAGTCTGAAAATATAAGTCAATATCAATTAAGTACAACAATTGGCTATTTGACAGTTGTAATGCAATAAAATATGAAATATTTCGGATATGGTAGTTTATAATTTAACGATAATTATCCAATAGTTATTTTTTATTAAGATAATTTCTAAATATTTTATTTTTCAAAATAAATTTGCGATTTTTTATCTGTGGATCCGAAACACGGGCGGCCATGATTAAGCGCGTTGAGCGATTGTGACGTCACATTTCACAAATAAACAAAAACTATCTGTCAGGTTTCAAAATAAAATTTCTATTTACTGAAATGTGACTGACTTCACTGGGCAAAATGTCACGTGACCAACCGTTTACGCGCGAAATATGAAATTAATGAAGAAAAATGTTTTTTTCTATTAAATAAAGCTTTTTCGAGAAAGTTCTTGTAGAAAGTTATTGTACGGGGTATAAAATAAGGGATCCATAGCCAAATGTGCAAGTCGCAAAATGTGCACTAATGCAATTCGCAGAAAGTGCAAGTCGCAATATGTGCAAATCGCAGAAGGTGCAGGTTGCAATATGCGTTTGTAATTTTTAAAATACTTTTCCAAAAACTGTCAAGCAGCCAATTACATTATTGAGGAGGGTCTTTTCAAAAGGGGATACCCATTTCCATATTTATAATTTTTTTATCTGAGTATGAGGTCTTCTTGTCTTGACTATGCAAAAATACATCTTTTAACACTTTGGACGGTAGCCAAAAGGAATATTTTCATCAAAAAAATCACCTTATTTACAATTACAATCAAATCAATCGTAACAAAATATATATAATATATCGTAATATTACAAGTGTGTCAGTTATTATAGCATGTTGAGTTTTTCAAAAAGGGATATTTGATTCACGTAATTTTTGCTCTTTCTTTTTTCATAATTTCGAACGTCATTTGGAATCAATAATTTTGTAAAATGGAACGCAACATTATTTCTCTACGTTTCCATCCGGACGCATCTTTTTTTCCTGTAACTTCTGATTGCCAATGAGGACAGCAAAAGCAGTCCTCTACCATAGTCCACTTTCCACCAAATAGTGACTGCACATGCGCTCGGTGTGACAGGTGGTAAGCTCATCGCCGCTCTATGCTGTTGGATGTATGTGCAGTGTTTAGTCCGTTAGTCGCCTTTTACGACACCCAAGGGAAGAGAGGAGGTGGTAGTATTCTTTCACCGCGACGCGACACGGTTAACAACAACTATATAAGGTGACTGCTAGAAACTGCAAGAAACTTCAAGGGCTGGTCAGCTCAAGTGTTTTAAAAATGACAGAAATGACAAAAAGTATTGCAGACTAACGTAGGTACTTATCGCCCAGCTGACGTGGACGATGCAACAGACGGGCGGGTCAACGGCCGGCTACTACCTGCGCGTTGTAAATAATCGTTGTTTAATAGTTAATTCTTTCATTACATTTTTCTTATGTTATTGCTTTAAAATAAATTAGTTGACTATTTAAATAAAAATCATAAAATGAATTATTTAATGAAAAATAAAAAAGCATGAATTTCTTTTTGTCATTTTTGTCATGGCTAAAACACTTGAACTGACCAGCCCTTGAAGTTTCTTGCGGTTTCTAGCATTTTTCTAGATGAAAAATGTTTTTAAACAAAATAGGTAGTTAGGTAGGTATGTATAAATAAAATTGATCCTGCAGCAAAATTCACGCGGACACCTATTTCTGCCGCCTATCGCATTATTTTGACAACGCTGTGTTACGGTGCAAAGGGCACTAGTCCAATGAGATTATGGCCTAGGCCAAAGAGGCATGAGAACAGCTAACCATTCAACAATACATACATGGGGCATACCCACGACTATTACCCCCTAAGGGTTAGTCAGAGATTAGGAAATGAGGACCGTACAATCAGTTGTATACCATACATAGTCCATCGCCGCTCTATACTGTTGGATGTATGTGCAGTCTTTAAACCGTGTGCCGCCTTTTACTACACCCAAGGGAACATCTCTTCCGTTGGGTGTGGTAAAATGCGGCAAAGGATGGTAGTAAGTATTATTTTAATGATCCGCTACATACACAGCTCAACAAGTTTAAATGTAACTCAACTTAGGCTATGTAATTGGTGTGTATGTATGTGTGTGTGTGCCGAACCTGGGTGATGCAGAATATTATACTCTTTCGCCATTTGTCACCTGGTGCCAGCTATAATAAAAGAAAATGAATAAAAAAGAAAACTCACCAAGACATTTGACAATATCCTGACAGTTCTTGACCAGCTCATTGGGCGGTGGCAAATAGTTGGGTTGCTCGTTCATCAGCTGGATGTACTGAGCGAGCGCGGTCAGGTCGAGCTGATTGCGATTGTCGTGCACGAGCTCGTGCTTCTTCACAGCCATAGTGGATGTGCTGAAAAAAATTAAGTGATCAAGATCTAAAGCAACGACAAAGTCACAATGCCACAGTTGATTTAAAGATGAAGTATTATGGGCTTAGAGCATTCGGTTGGTTGAATGCTCTAAGATTATGGGTGATTAATTTCTAACTTGAAAATATACAAAAACAATAAGAATACAGATCTAATGTAGGTGTAGACCATACGCATTACGGTACAGAGTATTTCGTCAATGGCAGGGATGTTCGCCATTTTTATCCTTAGTGATAGCAATATCAAAGATTAGAAACAGCTAATACATTAGAATTCATAAGATATATACAATGTGATAGGGGTGGTACTTCTAACCTGTTAAGGCTAAGTACTACATCTAAATTCATCGACAAAAAAATAATATGGACTTAAAAAAAAGTGATTTTAAATCACAAAATACTTAAGTAATTATTTTTTTCTCACCAAAACAATCTCAAACATACGAAACAAAGTAATTTATTAGTTAGCCAGTGTCATTAGCTACCGTTTGCCATTGTTTTTCATGTTTGTCCAACGTATGAAACCTTTGATATCGCATAAAGTAAAAATGGTCATAAATTATAGGGGGAGGGGGTAGCTAGGACCCCCCATATTATTTTTTTTGTCGATGAATTTAGCTTTAACGGGTTAGAAGTACCACCCCTATCACATTGTATAATATCGAACCGTATCTATCCTAGTTCGATCAAGGAACTTCCCGGTCGACTACTTTTCGGCGATATTCCTTCCATATCCATAGGTCGCTGGTTCATATCCGGCTCGAAAGACCAAATGTACGGGCCCCAACCCGTACGTAGCTGGTTGTATGCTGTTGGTGTGCTTTGGTAAGTTTGACGGAGTGCCGTCTGTAAGGTAATGTCGTGGAGAGGTAAACACGTACGCTCAATCCAATGTCTTTATTAGCACTAAAAATGTGACAATACATTATGTTTAATGTAATCCGCGCCAGCGAAATGTGAGCTGTAGGAGCTCGCTCGTACACTTGCACACGATCTTCAAGCACGCTACTGTACGTACGCGCGGACTGAATGGAGCGCAACACAAGCCATCCGAAAAGTATTCGACCGGGAAGTTCAGAAGAAGGTATGTATCGTTAATGGCAAGAATTTCCGCCGTCCGAGCAAATTCAATGTTAAAATCAGCTAATACCTACATTAGAGTTCAGACGATATCAAATCATCGAACCGCATTGATCCTATCGTACGTATCATCAATGGCGGGAATTTCCTCCATTGCTCTTAAGAGGGTTTACGCATTTCGCTTTTCCATACAAATTTCCAAGTCAAAATTTTTAAAAACCTTAGTCAATTTTGATGAAACTTTGCATGCTGAAGTAAATCAAAGGGATCTAAATAGTTTGTTGAAAAAAATTTTGAAAAATCGTTTTATTTGCTGAGTTATTGCGATTTAAAGTCCACCATAGAAAGTTAAAAATCGCAATAACTCGGTTAAATAAACATTCAGTATCGGATCTAGTGGTCCGAGATTCCGGTACTACGATACACGAGATTCCGATATTCATGCCCTGAGTCTTGTGCCTGCTCGGTCATCTCAAAGATCGCTCCGTAGTAGTACATTACAGGCAATGTACTAGTTCACTCTAATAGTACTATTAGTTCATTTAGTACACTGATTTATTTGATGATAAATATTCAGTCACGGATGTACTATGATAGTTTATTAACTTATTAAATAGTTTTATTGCGTAAATAGACCACAAATTACTTAAGACTAAATAATTAGATAGGTAAAAAAAGGTAAATTGGTGTAATAAACACAGCATAATAAAAAATAATAAAATTTGATTTTTCTTCATACTTGGCAGGCTTACGTAGGACAGTCTTTTCAAAGAGTGAATCGTAATATTATGCTAACCACACCTACGACATTATTATCTTTTAAATTGTGCAAACACCACATTCTCACTAAAGATGCTCCCTTGTAAACGCACGCTCTCGGCTCTACAGTTCCGATTCCGATTTCCGATGCAGACCATCGAGACCGAGAGAGCCGAGACTGCCGAACGGAACATCTCGTTCGTCCGACTGAGTGTACTAAATGAACGAAGACTGAATAAGCATGCGGAATAGTTCGTTCTAGTTCAGAGCTAGGCAGCAATTCTTTTAGTTCTTTAATACATTTACTACACAAGCCTACTGTACAACGCGGGTTAGCAGGTTTTATTTTAACGACTGGCGTCGTACGACAACAACCGGGACCAACGGCTTTACGTAACTTTCGAAGCTATCAAAAGCATCACACAATCTCAAATACATAAAACCAAATCAAATGTTTATTTATTTTTAGTAGCTCTTATTTATGCACATTATTATCGACAGCTCCTATTTGAACCTTTCAACTTTCAACTGCCGTAAAGCCACAATAGTAAATCTATTGTTTTTAGGTTTTCTCACAGACAATAGGATAAGACGCAATGCTCAGCATAATACTCTCTAATTCAGCACGGAGGATTACTCGTACCCTCACTTCAATTATCATAATCATATCAAATGGAAGCTGTGGTCTCTGCCTACCCCACCGGAAAACGGCCCTGAAATATATACTTAAGCATTAATACAATAAACTAGAAAAGACACCGCGTAGTAAGTTATATCCATAATTAGAAAACGTTTTTAATTTATTCACCCAGGTTCACGAGATATAATTTTTTTTCTGTTGCAGAAATGAGGTTGTAATTAGAGATTGACAGTATTTCCTTCCTAATCAACACAATCCTTCATCACTATGGTGATTATGTCTTAGCATAATGTATACTAGAATAGCAGCGCATTCGCAATGTTTCAGTCAGATTGCAGACAGCTATAATATTATACCATATGATAAATAAATATATCATTTGAAAGTACCTACTCGAACATTGTCAAAAGAATACTTATGTTTAATTATGATCTTTACTCTATTTAGAATCATTAAATTCAACAGTAATTCATCATTATCAACAGCCCGTATCAGTCCACTGCTGGACATACATGTGCCTCTCCCAGTGCACGCCACTGAACCCGATTTTAATTATTACTTCTCATTTAATATTAATTATAGGCTCTACACCTTTGGAACTGGACTTTCCTTTTTCAAGGTAAGTAATTGGTAGTTCAGGTCTTTAAATACGTAGGTACTAACTCAAAAATAAAACAAAATAATTATTGCTACTAAGTAAGCACAATGTCTTTTTGAAGAAATTGTTCGTTTAAGATATTATATGTTACTGTAAAAGGCACGGATGCATAATGATATATTTGGTTGCATCGTCGCAAAAGAAATGTTAACACAATAGCGTTTAAGTAATTGTATAGGACACTTCTGGTTGTAGACCATCTCTCCAAGTGCACGTCACTGAGCCCGATTTAGAGCCTATAATTAATATTAAATGATAATAATTCAAATCGGGCTCAGTGTCAGTCAGCATACACTGGCAGAGGCCTATGTCCAGCAGTGGACTGATACGGGCTGATGATGATGAATTAAGTGATTCTAAATAGAGTAATGATAATAATTAAACATAAGTATTCTTTTGACAAACAGCATGACTGCACAAAAATACTACGAGGAGGTGTAAAGCCTGTTATTGTCCCACACAGAATCCAAATAGGCCAGGAATTTGTACTCATGCACGATAATGCTCCTTCCCATACGGCGCGGCTGGTGTCGGCCGCTCTCCGAGACCACAATCTTCAAGTTTTGGATTGACCTGCAAGGTCGCCCGACTTAAATTCTATCGAGCATGCCTGAGACATGTTGCAACGAAAAGCTTTGAGAGATTTCCCACCAAATCCGACATCGGAACAACAACTTTACGAACACTTGCAAAGAACATGGGACCTCATACCGCAACAAGACATTGACAATTTAATTTTAAGTATGAACAATCGATGTCGATGTGTAATTAATGAAAGAGGTGGAAACACTGATTGTTAATAATTAGATTTTATATAAAAAAATATTTATTTATTAATTATACTTCATACTTTTATAAGAGTTCACTTTTTTTTCATACTAATTTTCTACGATTGATTCAAAAAAATAAGTTTTTTATTAAAAACATAAAAATCACGAAAAGTTTTTTATTTTTTATTAACCCATAACCAGGCAGTGGTATTTATAGGGAGACTATATTTCTTGTCACCAAAATTTATATTTGTCATCAAGTTGTATCACCTAATAAATAGATCTATCGCCACGAAATATTTTCGTTCTCAGATAAACAAAAAGTGTTCCCAGATATGAATTATCAAATTAATGTTAAGATATGTGTAAAATAAAAGATGGATTACCAATCAAATTGTAGTGCATTAGATGAAAATAAACTTCGTTCTTATAATAATAGTTTTATTATTAAAATAATAGCTTTGTGCTCAGAATGGTAGATCTGTCACCAAATAAATCAGTTATTGATCCCTGACTGCGACACCTTTTTTTTGCTATTTTGTCACCAATACAGTAGTTAAATTTTATTTCGTTTAGTTATTAAAATAAGTATTAGTTTAATGTTTTATATTTTAGCGTTTTATTAACGCTTAAATATACTTAAGTAAAATTTTAAACACTGAAAAAAGACGACAACCTCAGGCGGGAATCGACTTTTTTTACATAAGTATTAGTTACCAATTTAATACATCAAATTATAATTTTAATGAAAATATGTTCAAAGAGGCGGAGACAAATTGGAGCGCTTTTAAAAATTGACCATTCCGGCCTCAACGATGGGTCGTAGGTACTTACGATCATACGATGCGCGGCGCTAATCGGCCAGAAAAGAAAATGGGGGCGCCCTTCAAAATCCAAACCAGCGCTGATTATTCAGTGATTATTTTTTTAACAATAAATATTGATTATTTTGACTTTAATTATGTGTTTCATTTACTACTCTGCTAGAAATTTTATTTAAATATATTTACACTACCTGTGGAAATTAAGATCCTTGGGGGAGGCATATGTCCAGTTAAGTAGTAGACTCTTTTGGTTAAAACGATGATGACGACAACCCTAAATTTTTTTGGAACTTTATGAAATTTTCTAGTGACATGATATATGACTTGTTGGTGATCTCTTTAAATTAGTTTGCTTAAATACTTATTTGGACAAACCTATTATAATACACACAAAAACATTTATTTAGTACTAGACCCTATATCTCCATGATTTTAGGTGATTTATTGTGGAATTGATTTTATATTGTTTGGTGACTACATTTTGGAGACAAATCTACTATTTTGCGGGCAAACCCTATTATTTAAGAAACACAAAAGTAATTAAATTGGCGATAGCATAAATGATACCCTATTTATAGCGACCACAATATTTTGAACTTTATTCCCTGAACATAAGGTCGAAAATTTTTAACATGCTGTACCTGGATAAGGGTTAAAGACCCTAAAATAACCTTTCATTCTTCTATTTACTATATCAGAAAATTCTTCATAGATTTTTATATTTTTGATGAAATATAAAACATCCCTAGATTCTGCTGATGTGTGTAATAGTCCGTAGGTCCCCCTCCTCTCTTTCTAAATTAGAAATTGACATCCGCCATATTGACACATGCGGTATGTATGTTAACTACCATTGTTTGAGAATGCCGGTTACAACCGGGGGAAATTCAGAAATAGTAGATTGTTACATACAAGGGGCTAAAATGATCCATTATATACGAGGCGAGGTAATTCACTCAATGTAAATAGAAACCTAGTTTTAATAGGTTTTTAGCGACGTGTGTTATATTCTGCTTTTCACTACGAATGCGAGAAAATAAAACAATCCAATACAATATGAATTGGTTTCTTTTATTAAAAATTAACCCGTAAGTTGCTTTTATGACAACCAAGGGAAGAGAGGGGTTGGTAGTATTATTTTGATGAGCCCATCACCGCTCTATGCTGTTGGATAGTATGTGCAGTCTTTCCATCTCTTCCCGTAGGTGTCGTAAAAGGCGACTAACGGACTAAAGACTGCACATACATCCTACAGCATAGATCGGCGATGAGCTCATCAAAATAATACTACCAACCCCTTTCTTCCCTTGGCTGTCGTAAAAGGCGACTAACGGACTAAAGACTGGACTGCACATACATCCAACAGCATAGAGCGGCGATGGGCTCAACTAAATAACTAAATAATACTAACAACTCCTCCCTTCCTTTCGGTGTCGTAAAAGGCGACTAACGGACTAAAGACTGCACAAACATCCAACAGCATAAAGCGGCGATAGGCCCATTAAAATAATACTTCCAATTCCTCTTATCTCCTTAGTGTTGGGAAAGGCGACTAACGGACTAAAGACTGCACATACATCCAACAGCATAGAGCGGCGATAGGCTCACCAAAATAATACTACCAACCCCTCCCTTCCCTTAGGTGTCGTAAAGGCTACTAACGGACTAAAGACTGCACATACATCCAACAGCATAGAGCGGCGATGGGCTCATTAAAATAATACTTCCAATTCCTCTTTTCTCCTTGGTGTTGGGAAAGGCGACTAACGGACTAAAGACTGCACATACATCCAACAGCATAGAGCGGCGATAGGCTCACCAAAATAATACTACCAACCCCTCTCTTCCCTTGGGTGTCGTAAAAGCGACTAACGGGCTAAAAGCTTACCTAAGCACATGTGCATACTATGCAATTGTTTCTTGCTGAAGCGTGGACTGTGTGGGCGTGGTCTGTGTTGTCCATAGAAGACATGGGCGCCGAGTAAAAAAAAACGAAGCGGCGATGGGCACATTAAAATAATACTACCAACCCCTCTCTTCCCACCGGTGTTGTACATGGCGACTAACGGACTAAAGACTGCAAATACATCAAACAGCCCAGAGCGGCGATGGGCTCATCAAAATAATATTACCAACCCCTCACTTTTCTTCGGTGTCGTAAAAGGCGACTAACGGACTAAAGACTGCACATACATTCAACAGCATAGAGCGGCGATGGGCTCATCAAAATAATACTACCAATTCATCTCTTCTCCTCGGTGTCGTAAAAGGCGACTAACGGACTAAAGACTGCACATACATCCAACAGCATAGAGCGGCGATGTGCTCATCAAAATAATACTACCAACCCCTATCTTCCCTTGGGTGTCGTAAAAGGCGACTAACGGACTAAAGACTGCACATACATCCAACAGCATAGAGCGGCGATGGGCTTATCAAAATAATACTACCAATTCCTCTCTTCTCCTCGGTGTCGTAAAAGGCGACTAACGGACTAAAGACTACACATACATCCAACAGCATAGAGCGGCGATAGGCTCACCAAAATAATACTACCAACCCCTCCCTTCCCTTGGGTGTCGTAAAGGCTACTAACGGACTAAAGACTGCACATACATCCAACAGCATAGAGCGGCGATGGGCTCATTAAAATAATACTACGAACCCCTCTCTTCCCGTGGGTGTCGTAAAAGCGACTAACGGGCCAAAGGCTAACCACCTAAGCACGTGTGCAGACTGTGCAGTTGTTTCTTGCTGAAACGTGGACTGTGTGGGCGTGGTGTGTTGTCCATTGACATGGGTGCCGAATAAAAACAAACTGGCCAAGTGCGAGTCGGACTAGCCCATGAAAGGTTCCGTAGCAGCAAATAACATCATATGAAAGTTCTTGTAGTTCGTTGTAACTATGATCGATGTTTTAAGAATAGTGTATTTTTTTAAATTAATTAATTTGACGTACTAGCGGCTGCTCGCGGTTTCATCCGCGTGGTTCCCGTTTCCGTGGCAATATCGGGATAAAAAGTATTCTATGTGTTAATCCAGGTTATAAACTATCTGTTTGCCGAGTTTCATCCAAATCCATTCAGTAGTTTTTACGTGAAAGAGTAACAAACATCCATCCATACTTACAAACTTTCGCGTTTATAATATTAGTAGGAAGTAGGATTTAAAAAAACTACTTACTAGCAGTGACGAAGGTTCCATACAACTCGATTCCCACCGGCTTCCCTTCAGAAGTTTAGAACACAACCACTCTCTACTTGAATTGAGAAATGGCACAATCAGTAATTAAAAAGTAAATATATAAAAGAAACATTACAAATTGCCTACACTATGGACATTAAATCAACAAAATTTGCTTTTTAACAACATATTGCTTTAAAATAAGCCGCAGGCGCGATCGGCTTTTAGGCAGTTAAACTTCCATACAAAATAAACGTCATGACGTCACATAAAGGTCAATAAACCCACCCGCGTATTAGCAGCCGGTAAGCCGTCTTTATCCGGGTTACTTGATAGAGACAGTTATACAATTTGCGTACGCGTGAGCGGGACGGAGGAATATCGCTTTCGGTTTGTGTTCTGTTGACAGATAATTTGACGTAATTGCAATTCATCATTGAATGCATGACTGTGTTTTATTAGTATTTGAATTTATTAGTTAGTTTCACCTATTATAATGATTAGTATTGTAGTTGGACTTTGTTTATTTGTGTTGTGTGTAGAAAGTAGTTACGAAGACGTACGTTGTAATTAGGTATTTGCGGTAAGTAGATATTGTAATAAGTTGAAATTACGTATTTAGAGTAAGTAGATTTGCAAAGTAATCGGTAGAATTGTAAGATGTCGGCATTAATAGCTTTAGATTCTTCCCGGCTTTTATGATAATGTCTTAGCGCACTTTGTTAGAAAGAATAGACGAATAGCTTTAGAGTATAAGTAGTATTATTAGTACTTAGTCGATTAAGTTTTGTTTAATTTACATCATATCATCATTTCACCACAAACGGCTTTTATCAAAGCCACTTCTATTATGCTTGCAACACACTGTTTCAATATCTCAGTGCTTACACGTATAGTAAAAGTGGACTGAAGACACATCTGCCTATACAAGACTGAAGCCAGGATGCCAATCACAGATTTTCGGTAAGGACTCAAGACTGCGTGCCCGCGCTTGGAGTAGGTAAGCATTTTTTTTTGCTCCGGCTTACCTCTCTCAATATTTCACGCTTCACCACTGCTTACTAGATTTCGTTCAAACCAATTTTCGGTGGAAGTTTGCATAGTAATGTGTACATCATATATTTTTTTAGTTTTATCATTCTCTTATTTTAGAAGTTACAAGGGGGGGGGGGGGCACACATTTTACCAGTTGAGTTTCAGTTTTAAGTATGGGGAACCCCCAAAATTTATTGTGATTTTTCTATTTTTGTGTGAAAATCTTAATGCGGTTCACAGAATACATCTACTTACTTAAATGTGGACGAGAGGAAGATAAGTGAATTAGAAAATATGAACACACTTTCAAAGGTTTTTAGAGAAATCAAGAAACTACTCTTTTCCATTGCAGCTATGAGTGTAGATGCAGTTTGGGCAACAGTTTTGTTTGTGCAGGATAGTTCTCTCAATGTAACGACAATAGGTTCGAGACACTCACAAAATACATTTATAGAATCGTGACGTTCTATAAATCTAGTGTCATACATGCCGACCAGTCTTTTTTTCTTACTTTCTGGTGTGAGCTTTTCCACATTTTCCTTGAACTGTTTCCCGGCCATTGCATTGTTGTGAAGTAAATTGCAGACTTCTTTCACAACGCCCATTAAATTTCTCACCTCGGGAACTGAAAGAGCTTTTGAAAGAACTAGGTTCAGACGATGAGCCGAGCAATGTACGTATGTGGCCTTAGGTAATTCTTTTCTGATTCTCGTCTGCACACCACTGATGTGTTCACCCATGGTAGCAGCTCCGTCATACCCCTGACCAACTAGTTTATCGAGGTTCAAACCAATCTCACGACAGTTCTTTAAAATTTCTGCACTTAGGTCGTGTATTTCAATGAAACTGAGAAAGTTCTCCCTCAAAATACCTTTATAAACGTATCTCGCACACAAAGACAACTGTTCAGTTCCACTCACATCTAAAGTTTCATCGCCGAGAATCGTGAAACACTCTGAACTATTTATTTGTGTCACAACTTTTTAGTGAATTATCTTTCCACAAGTATCTATTATTTCATTTTGAATAATAGGTCTAAAATACGTTTTATTTTTAGGGGTTGTAAGGATATGATCTTTTAGGATATTATCATAGCTTGCTCGGTATCGCAGCAGAGCCCTGAATTTTCCATCTTTACTAAGTGGCTTTTCTAAAGTTAATGTCCACTGTCTTCGTCTCCACGAAGCGGCAACTCTTGCTCTCCACAGAAGATGATAGTTTCGATGATAGGTTTTAGTGCTGTTCTATTTCTTTCCTTTTCTTTAATATAACTTAGAAAACTGGTGATATTTAGCAGCAGAATGATCGCGAAATCGTTCTGTTGCATCTTTCCAATTATCAAATGGTTTGCTGACAAAACTTTTCAATTATCAAATGGTTTGCTGACAAAATTCTAAGTGTCTGATGGGAACCTTTTCCAGCGGTGCCTGATGAAAAGACAACGCAATATTTGCAGAACACATCGTTCCTACTCGGCGAATATGGTAACCATTCCCATGATCCCATCCATTCTCTTCGAAATCTAAGTTTCCTCTTTCCAAAGCTACTAGCCAGAAACGAAAATGACGGATCTGGGACAAACAGCTGTGTAATAATATTTTTTTCTGTTCATCTGTGAGTACAAGAGGAGGATACTGTGTGTTATATATGACATTAGAAACCACGCCGATATCAGGAAATGTTTCACTTATAATCATTGTATCTAAACTGCACGTTTTTGAAGTTGAACACTCTCCTTTATTTCTACATCTCCCAGCCGGTACGGCTGAAATCACATTTTTTCTGATAATAAACTTGACGAAGTAGTTTCTAGTTGTCCACTATCAACAGAAGCCATGCTTGGAGTAGTTTTTCTCTCGCTAGTAGTAACTTTTTTTTTTGCCACTGGCTTGAAAAAGTTGTCAATTTTCTTCATTTCAGCAGTTGAAATTTATATACGTTCAAACAATCACAAATCAAGAAGCACTCACATTTTCACACACTATTTTACTTTATTTAAGTAATCTGTGATGGGTAGGGCGAACGGTCCAACAAATTATGACGTCTGCAGGTCCAAAATTGTCCAACACTAACTGGCTATTTGGTGAATCCAATGGTTTTGAAGTTTCTCTCCTTTATTTCACGGCACGGGCAAAGTAGGTATCAGGTGAACCAAGTCGGAAGGAATTTAATCTACTCTCTATGAAACTGAAACCAATATCTCAATAAAATGGTCTATAATTGCACTATTGCAGAGGTATTTCACTTTTTTCGCTTGTCGCTCTCGATTCTCTCTTGAGTCGCTCTCGAAATAAACTAACATGCAGGTTCCCGGACTCCCGACGTATACCACATTTTCGTATTCTTGAACACTGTGGAACATTCTTGCGCCGTCTTTTATCTGTTAGAAAGTTATGGAAGCTTCTCGATATTTCGCTACTCGACGACCTTTCTACTATTCGTTTTTCTACTCGACGATAGATGTCATTATTGGCTTCTTTTGGTTCTCGGTTTCTCTCTAAATAGGTTATATGGTGCTACTAGTAACATCGCTAACATAATCAGACCAAGATCTATCTATATTTTTATTTTACCTACTTATTGAAAGAACACGCAAGCGAATAAATAAACAGACTGCTTTTCAGTCAGATTTCTTGGGATAAATTCCAACTATCCCCCCCTCGTATACGTGCTTGCCCTCGATCAATGCAACTGGAATCATATGTACTGGGTCATCCCCTGTTTTCTCTCAGCTCCATTAATTAATGGGAATCATATGTACTGGGTCATCCCCTGTTTTCTCTCAGCTCCATTAATTAATGTCTGTACTTGATGCTTTTCAGTATATTAATGTACTTAATGGCGCAGGAAATACTAGATTTATTCATATCAAACAACTCCTACACAGTAAATCAGTTAAAAGACTCATTACTTCCATTACTTCCAATCGACCCTCACCATCCACATTTTATCATTAATGCATTGGCTAGCGTTACTTTTAAAAATATAAAACAAAAAAAACTAAATAAGAATATCGGTGTAGTTAATTGGTATGAGTTACTCGATCACTTATCACCTGGAGGCAACCTTAGACCCAATCTACAACAAATTAGACGAGATAATTCGACCCCATATACCTCTTGCCAATTCTCGATCTTCAGATTGTCCAATCAGGTGGAAGATGTTTGCCAGCATTAAAGACTATCAAGAATTTTCTATGTATCGCTTGTTATTCAAAAATGTTTGTAGCACCTGTTATTTTTCGTATATTAATTCTGTTGAGAACAACCTCACAAGTAATATCAAACATTTCTGGACACATGTCTCTAATCGTAAGTGCAGATCTGAAATTCCATCATTAATGCAATATCAGAATGGTAAATCTAATGATCCAAAGGTAGTATTCAAAATGTTTTCTGATTTTTTCGTTTCGGTGTTTGAACCTTCGTCTCCAACTTTGCCTACTTGGAGGGAACCAGTATATATTAATGAATAATGATACTAATACCAGCCAGTGGCAAATTTGTCTATTGATGAACAGTGAAGGAGCTTACCTTGCTTGATCCTTCCAAAGGGACAGGTCCTGATGATTATCCATCAGCTTTCCTTAAGCACACTGCCGAAAGCATTTTTAAGCCGCTTTTCATAATTTATAACAAATAAATGCCTTCATAATGGTGTATTCCCGAGATTTGGAAACTAATATCGTGCTGGTGCACAAGGGAGGATCGAGACACGACGTTAATCAGTATCGGCCTATCTCTTTTCTTTCAGCCTTGTCAAAGCTTTTTGAAAGGCAGGTGCATAACAAAATTTACCCCATATTGCATCAAAATATAATAGCTCAACAACACGGGTTTGTCAAACGTCATTCTACTACTTCAAATTTAGTAGTATTTGCAAGTCATATTTTCAATAATGTTGATAACCGTGTACAAGTTGATGCGGTGTACACGGACTTAAAAAAGACCTTTGACAAGGTATATCATGAAATACTCCTCAATAAAATGGCTTTTAACGTCATTCGTGGGAATTTGCTCCGATATTTTAGTTCCTTTATTCAAAATAGAACACAGATAGTGGTTCTAAACGGCAATCAATCGTAAAACATATACATAACATCTGGAATACCACAAGGCTCTATCTTGGGCCTACTGTTGTTTGTTCTTTATGTCAACGACATTGCAACCTGCTTCCAGAACTATTCTTTTCTTATGTACGCTGATGATTTGAAAATCTACAAGTGCATAAAAACATCTGAGGACGATCAGTTGTTAAAGGAGGACCTTGATAGACTTAATGCCTACTGTGTTCGTAACAAACTTCAGTTCAGTATTCCGAAGTGTAACTACGTTCACTTAACAAAAAATGTTAACATTATTCACTATACCTACCAGCTCTGTAATACTGAATTGAACAACGTTGTAACAGTTAAAGATCTCGGCGTAACGTTTGATAGCAAACTGATAATGGATCAATATGTCCGGAGTATAGTTAATAAGGCATTTAAAATGTACGGTTTCGTGATGAGATCCTCAATGGAGATTAAACGAGCTTCAACCTACTTTATTTGTTTAATGCTCTCATTTGTGCACAGCTCGAATATGCGGTTGCAGTTTGGAACTCTTTTTACCATAAATATGGAGATGCAATTGAGAAGGTCCAACATAAATTTATGCGTTCAATGCACTATATGTGCTGCAGGCATTATTTATCGTATTCACAGTTGCTAAGCAAATATAATATGTTGTCCTTAGAGGACAGACGCAAATATCTGGATGTTAACATATTGTATGGTATTGTTAATAACCAATTTGACTGTATTGATCTAACTGATAGTATATATTATACTGTTCCACAATCTGTTAACAAACGTAAGGTCGGTAGTGAAAGTTTATTTGCTATTAACACTTGTAGTAAAAATACTGGATTGCGTTGTCCTATGCGTAGAATGGCCGAGTCCTATAACGTCAACTATTGATATTTTCTCTACTTTAAAATGAAAATTTAAATAAGACTCTTAAGTTTTTATAACGGCAAAGGCAGGAGAAGAGAATGGTTGGGGGATGTTAGCAAGGATACCTTCCTAGCATTGTTCAGCTGTTTTCTTTTCTTATTCTTGTAAACTTACGATGAAAAAAAATAAATTTGGCTTATATTTTGTAAACTCACAATAGGTACAGCATTTCCAAATCTTTTACTTTTGTTTAACTCAGAATTATTCAATGGCTCAAATTAAAATATAAAATTGTATAGTTTTCATAAGCATTTGCAGTGGCGCAGGATCCATAGTAGCACACTTTTTCTTTATTAATATGTGGATAATATTGTGAGTTACAATATTGTGTTTGTTGATGTGGCGTATTACACCAGATTTATAAGATTTTATGTTTGTATAATAAGTTGTAACTGTTTGTTGTCCCGAAATAAATAAATAAATAAAAATTTGATAAGTGGCTAAATCTAGACCGCAACATTTTTAACCCATTAAAACAGTTTATTTTTAAAATTAAACCTGATAAACATTTACAATATTTCTTTCTTAATTGTGTTACTCGCATAATGACAATATTCTTAGACGCATTTTGACTTACACGCATTTTAACTTACACGCATATTGACTTACACGCATATTGACTTACATGCATATTGACTTACACGCATATTGACACACAAGATATATGTAGGTATTTAACACTAGTTTCCCGTCAAGCGGCTCCGCCTACGATGTTGATTTCTGTTGATTTCCCACCGTAAAAAGTAGTAGTCTGTCATGTTCTGTCATATGCAAACGTTATTTTTAACTATTTTGTTTTATGCACAATTTAACAAAAATGGAAAACGAATTAAAAATGACGAACTTTATGTTATGTCATTTCGCGTAGTCGTTCCCGTGCGTCATTTCGCATGTGAGAATATGTGTCAATTCGCGTATGTCATTTCAAGTAGTCGTTCCCGTGTGTCATTTCGCGTATGAGAATGTGTCAATTTGCGTATGTGATTTTGCGTAGACACGATGTGTCATTGTGCGTTTGGCTACCTAAATGTGTCATTATGCGAGTAACCCATAAATATGAGTATCTTTATCCTTAAATATTTTCAAAACTGTAGGGACTATACATACACAAAACAAACTACAACTACATAAACTGAGGTACAACTATAACAAACACAATTTACTCAAACAAAAACTACAAACATTCAAGACAGGAAAGTCAGCAAATAATGCCAAAAAATCTTATGTTTTAAACATATTTATTTAAGTCCAGGAATGTTTAAAATTAAACAAAGAACCAGTAAGACTAATTTTGCTATTAAAAACAAAATTATATTGATTGCATTGTTTTTAATACGTCGCTAAATCTTGATGGAAACTTATTTAACATAATACTACCTACATACATACATTAATCACGACTATTATCCCCAAAGGTAGTCAGAGATAGGGGTCACAAAACCGGTTCAACCGAAATCGAAAAAACCGAGTAAACCGGTTTTATCGCAAATTTTTTAAACCAGGTTCAAGATTAGACAAAACCGATTATGTATTTAGGTTTTTAGGTTTTTAACTTAGGTCGATATTTTTGGTAAAAATTCCCACTTTATCCGATTTCTGAAATAGGATCTAGTCTAGCAACACTGGTTTCACGCAGCGATCAAACATTTCTAGAAGCCAGAGAGAGAGCCATTAAAAAAAATTACATAACCACTGATTATGAAGAACAAGTTTCATAACCTAAAATTGAATTGAGCATGTCACTGTACGATTACGATTGCGGCTATAGGTACCAATCCTTTCTATATTTTGTGGTTTATTTTAATAATTAGAGTTTTATATAAGTACTTAATAATAGTAGTTAGCGCAGTACTTCAGTAACGCAAATACAAAATAAAACAACTGCCTAAAAAGGTAAGTTTTTGTTTAACTTTATTGCTGAGTGTGTTGCTAAGGTTACTTCACTTGCCGATTTGCCAAAGTGTAGGAATTTGATGAAACTTCTCTCTTACTTAATGCAAATTAATAACTAACATATTGTTTTCTGAGGTTTAAGCGAGCACTGCACATTGAAATGGAACACTTTTTTACAGATTAACTCGCATTTAATTTACTATTTACATAGTTTTTTACATTATCCTGACGTTTCGAACCCTTTACAGGCTCCGTGGTTACAGGGAGACTGAGATAATATAAAAAACTATGTAAATTGTAAATTAAACGTGAGCTAATCCCTAAAAAAGTGTTTCATTTCAATAAGTAACATAATAGAGCATTTATTGCTGTCAATACTATAAATTACAATATATAAATTTCTTACTTGCTTGCTTTAGCTTTAACACAATTTGAATGTCTCATTGACAGTGAAATTGAGAAAGGAAAGGAATTTAGTATGCTGATCATGGATTTTTACATACTCTTCTAAATCTGCACATTCTCTTAAAGTGGCTTAAGAGGCCTATTACATCTCGACTGTGATTTTTGCGTAAAATGGCCAATTTTGACGTTATGGATCTCAGAAACAAAAGTACATTAACAATTATGACTCATTGAATAGTGTAGAATAGCTATTGGAATAGTGCGTAGCAGCCTCGCTTTTTGTAAATTTTGCTTAACTTTTTAATTAAACCCAAAATTGTAGAGAAAGATTTTCATAAAGTGCGCGAAGGCACTTTTTTGAGCTCATCGATTGAACTACTGTTCTAAACAAGTGAAATAAAAAAATTATGTTATCTCTTATATAGTCGAATAGTGTGTAGCGGCCTCGAAATTTTTAGATATCATTGATTTTATTTAGGAAAAAATTCTTATTCTAAACCAAAAAACTTCGAAAAAAGCTATAGGCTAACTGTGAATATCTCCTATCTACGATAATGTTATTAAGCAAAATTTATACCAGAGTAAATTGTTACTTCATGAGGAATAAAGATTTTATAATTAATTTATTATCCTATTACGATAAAACTTTTTTAACAATAAATACAACTGAAAAATTACTACAAATTGCGAAAATGGGCATTTTACGCAAAAATCACATTCGAGATGTAATAGGCCTCTTAATATTGTTGATAATTATTATTTTATTTCATATTATCATGCATGTCATTCTTAAAATCGAAAGTATTTTGTGGGTTTGTAATAATTAATATAATTTTAATCTGACTTTAAGCACAGTAATTTACGGGATATTCCGAAAGGAACTGATTGGTAATATTATTGAGTCAAATTTTTATTAAGAGGGTTTATGCATTTCGGTTTCCCATACAAACTTCCAAGTCTAACTTTTTAAAAACCAATAATCCAATTTTGATGAAACTTTGCATGCTAAAGTAAAATACAGGGATCTAAATAGTTTGTTGAAAACATTTTTAAAAAACGTTTATTTAACTGAGTTATTGCGATTTAAAGTCCACTATAGAAAGTTTAAAATCGCAATAACTCAGTTAAATAAACGTTTTTTAAAAATGTTTTCAACAAACTATTTAGATCCCTGTATTTTACACTAGCATACAAAGTATCATTAAAATTGGCTTATTGGTTTTTAAAAATTTCGACTTGAAAGTTTGTATAGGAAAACGAAATGCGTAAACCCTCTTAAGGCTGATTAATAAAGAATATTCCTAGACATTCGATTTTTAAGTAATAGAATCGAAATCACCGAAAAAACCGGAAAAACAGTTTTGTCACAGATTCAAAACCGTAAACCCGGTTTTTAAATATCCTTCGAATTAGTGACCCCAGGTCAGAGACTAGGCAATCAGGACCGCAAAAGCAGTCCTCTGCCATAGTCCACTTTTCACCAAATAGCGACAAGACATGTGCTCTACGTGACAATGTATAATTTGAAGATGGCTTATGAAATCATCATATTTAATATTCTCACTCAGAAATAAAGATAATTAGGTTAATAAATAATAATCCATTTTGTACCCAGTGATTATTTTATATTATAATTTATTTTAGAAGTAATACATGTAAAGAAATAACCAACAAGCAAGATAAGAAGGAACACCAATCCTGTACAAAAAAAAAGCTGAAAAGAAAAATAGAATAGAAGAAAAGAAGTGGAACTGAGAGGACAACAATGTTACTATTCAACTACTTCTATTACCTCCGCGTTTCCATTTTGCGTAGTACAAACGACGTACAATGACGAATAAACTTTCAAATCACATTACTTAGAAACGTGTCAATACTAACAAAAATGGTTCTATCGGACTCGCATAAAGAGAGTCATTTTACTTCTAAAGTGTGAGAAAACCAATTAACTTTGATTATAGTTTAGATATTAGGCGAACATGGAGCTAGAAAATGAAGAATATTTTACTACAAATATTTATTTGGATAACTTTTTTATTGTTAAACTTAAAAGTATTTGGGCTAAAAGTGAATTTATTATAATTATTTTTAGTTACATGTTCAGTATACAGTAATTAATTAGTATAGATTTTAAAAGTATAAGTAGTAATAATTTTTTTATAGTTAGTAATAGTAAGAAGTAGCAAATAGTAATTATTTTTCATGAAATATATTAAGTTAATGTAATTGGTTGAAAAATAGCTAATTGTTAACTATTCTTTTAGCAAAGAGTTGCAGGATTCTGTTAACACAATCAAATCACTGTAAAAAGTATTATACCTCGAAACATTGTAGTCTATTTTTAAATCTAGGTATATCTTTTCCAAAGGATCAACAAAATTATTAATATAATAATAAACATCATTTAACGAGTTACAGAGAAACAAACAAGATATTGTTACAGTACACTTGTTGAATGCAGTTTTCAAACAAGACAGTGAGGCGAGATGTACTTTGAGCCGAATTACGTTCTGCTTAACGATTTGTGAATTATACAGAATAGCTGGTTAGTTAGTAATTTAGAATTTTATTTTATAATTTCCTCAAACTTTGTTTATCAATAACAAAAAACTTATTTTATGTGTACTTTCCTAAAGTAGGTATCGAAGATTGAAACTGTAATTGTTTAGTAATATTTTAAAGTTAGTAATTTAAAAAATAATCATATAAAGTTTAGTTAGTAAACTTTAATAAACTTAAAGATTTTGTTGTCAACAAAATTTTAAAATTAGTTATTTTACAATATGATAATTTAATATCACTACACAAACCGCACTAACTCATAATTTTAATTCGACAGAATCGCGAAAAGACGTGTGCACACTAAAAAATCTGTGCACTGACTGACTGAAGTGACGGACTGCCGGACGGTACTTGCATTGCACACTTGATCAATCGGGCACACTAGTGCATCTCACTTATCATGCGCATTTACATCTAGGCTGCGCGTATCTATCTGTCTCCATCACTACCAATAGGACTTAACGAAACATAAAATGGCTTCCTAAAATCCATATGATTACATGAAATTTTGCTAAGAGCCATTAGACTGTGCTGCTTACCTGTCAAGATTTCAGTAATCCTCGGAGAAAGAAAGAACTCCACTACACAAAAACACACGCGCAATCGTCAATATAACAACACATTGTCTTTAACGCCACTATCTTTTAAATCTGTGATGGAAAGCCAATGATTGCATTGCTACAATTTCCTGAAGGATTCGATTACGAACAAATCTTTACAATCACAACTGAATGGACACATTTCGAGTCGTCAACAAAGTTACAGACTGCGTGCGAGTATGGCAAGATGAAAAAGATTCGTCACACACACACTAATCACCGAATAACTAGTTATGTACAGGAGAACAGGCTTCGGACTTTAAATAAGCGCGACGATTTACTATCATCAATCCTTTTGTAAATCAAGACACTGATTTTGCTAACAAAGTCTTCCATTACATTGCACAACTTATTTTTTGTCGTCTTTCATTTCATTTCATGACCATTTAGTGTCTATGGTCATCAATAGACTAAAGAAAGAGTTGAGCTACAGACTTTATTTTTGTTTTCAATGTCTTCTTCCTTTTTGAAATAGTCAAAAAGCTCTTGCTCATACAGCCTGAAGTTTAAAATTTTATTTATTTTAAGTTATGAATAATAAATGAATGACATGAGTGACATGACCAATTACCTCAGAATAATAACTTAGTTATTATTCTCTTAGTTATTATTCTCACAGACGTATAAAAGAAGATTATTCTATGCCAATAACTTTACGATTAATTTTTCGCAGTATTAGATTAGATTTACTATGAGCCACGGAACGCAGCATTCTCGGCATCGAGAACCGATCATGTCCGAAACACCACACTGCGTTCCAATATTGGACATAAATCTGCAAAGCTCAAATGGGACTGGGCGGGGCACGTGGTAAGAATGAACCCAGAGAGGTGGGCGAACATCAGCACGCGTTGGGTACCTACCCAAAGAACGACGTCGGCGTCGAGGCCGTTGTCGGAAGCGGTGGCGCGACGACCTCGATGCCTTCGACGGAAATTGGTTAGAGTTGACTAAGGGGAGAGAGAGAGAGCTGGAAGGAACTGGGGGAGACCTTTGCCCAGTAGTGGGGCACCTTTAACTATAACATGTATATAATCAAAGTGGGGCACTATAGGTTAAGAAAAAATTTGATTAAGTCACAGACATATAATATGTCTGTGGATTAAGTAGATTGTATTATTTGTAATAGGTAATATTTGAGGTGCTTTTTTGCTTTTTTTAATTCATTTTTAATTCTAATTCTCTACTGCAAAAAGTTTGCGTAAATCTTTAATTTTTGTTTTATTTTTGTCAAAAGTCACTATAATATTATAATGCATGCAAAAATCCAAAAAAATCATAATTTCTTTTTCAGTTAACATAAAGTAACACAGACGTACCTATAGTGTAAAATAAGCATATTGAATCGTCTAAACTTAATTTTACTGCTATGGATGGATAGGCATAGGCAAAACCCATAGAATAACACTTTAGATTATTCTGAGCTTAGAGCATTAAACCAACTCTATCAGGTATCAGCCTGTCAGTTATAGTACAACGCACGGGCGGTGGCGGCGGCGGAACTGACAGGCTGATACCTGCAGGCGAACTGATCGTCTGTGGAGCCCACCAGCAGCTATCAGCCAACTGACAGGCTGATACTCGGACCAAATATTACTGATACCTGCCGGTGTGACGGCGAACTGATCGTGTGTGGGGCCCGCTGGCACTGGCCGGGCGACAGGTATAAGCGTGTACTACGCACTAACAGGCCGATCATTGAGGTAGATACTATAGAGGTAACTTCGATGTGCAAAATTTTCACACATTCACAAAAAAAGACGCCTATGCGTGCGTTACTAAAATGTTGCTAGCTCACAGTTGTCACTCCCTAAATATGGGTAAATGTTACACAATGTCAAGAACAAATACCACGTCTCGACCTCTCGACATAACACCTCTCATTTTTGTGTCGGTTAGGATAAAAGAAACGAAAATATAAAATCAACAACAACGTATTGTGGATCAAACATCAATCAATCTTTGAGAAATTTTAAACAATATGAAATAAAATAATACGTGAAGCCAAATTATAATAACTGTTATTTATGAAACAATCCGTGGCCTAAATTGTTTCTTTCTAACATTAATTTCAACGTAAGTTTAACTTTTAATCGCTGTTTTTAGCTAAGTATCAATCTGAATAACAAAGTCAAGATTATTTAAAAAGATGCATTGCTGCTTTGGTTCTAATGTTTCTTCAGTACTGCAACTACTGCATGATAAAACCACCTGTAACAGAAGTACATCTTAACTTTGCGGAATACCGAAAAATCCTACTAATATTATAAACGCGAAAGTTTGTAAGTATGTATGGATATTTGTTACTCTTTCACGTAAAAACTACTGAATGAATTTGGATGAAATTCGGCATTCAGATAGTTTATAACCTAGATTAACACATAGGATACTTTTTATCCTTATATTCCCACGGGAACGTATGGACGGATGTTTGTTACTCTTTAACGTAAACACTACTTAATGGATTTGGATGAAATTCGGCATACAGATAGTTTATAACCTGGATTAACACATAGGATACTTTTTATCTCGATATTCTCACGGGAACGGGAACCACGCAGGTGAAACCGCGAGCGGCCGCTTGTTCATAATGAAATAAAGGAGAATTTGGCGAAATCGCGGTCACTGATAAAACCATTAGAAAAGTTAAAAACAAACAAACATTTTGATGTTAAGGGAAAAATATCATCATCATCATCAGCCTATAAACGTCCCACTGCTGGGCACAGGCCTCCCACGTGAACAATATCACGTGGGGATATTGGGACATAACCCACCACGCTGGCCCAATACGGGTTGGTGCGTTTTTAACGACTGCCATTTTTACGACAACAGCCGGGACCAACGGTTTAACGTGCCTTCCGAAGCAGAGACGAGCTTGAGATGTTTTTAAATTATTGGTCACCCATCAGGCGACCCGGCATTGCGAAAGTTGCTTAGCGGGCAAGATCGCAAGCCGAACGCGCTAGCCGGTGCGCCATCGAGCTCCTTAAGGGAAAAATATATAAAATAATAAAAAATTGCAAGTTATGACTCCAAAATCTCAGAAGCGACACACTTTATATTTGTGATACTTACTTCTTGATTATTTTTTGTCAGTATTTAAGAGGCCTATTAAATCTCGACTGTGATTTTTGCGTAAAATGGCCAATTTTGGCGTTATGGATCTCATGTACATTAACAATCATGATTTATTGAATAGTGTAGAATAGCTATTGAAATAGTGCGTAGCAGCCTCGCTTTTTGTAAATTTTGCTTAACTTTTTAAAAACCCAAAATTGCAGAAAAAGATTTTCATAAAGTGCGCGAAGGCACTTTTTTGAGCTCATCGATTTAACTACTGTTCTAAACAAGTGAAATAAAAAAATTATAATGTTATCTTATATAGTCGAATAGTGCGTAGCGGACTCGGAATTTTGAGATATCATTGATTTTATTAAGGAAAAAAATCTTACTCTAAAACAAAAAACTTCGAAAATTGCTATAAGTTAACTGTGAATATCTTCTATCTACGATAATATTATTGAGAAAAATTTATACCAGAGTAATTGTTACTTCTCATAAGGAATAAAGATTTTATAATGAATTTATTATCCTATTTTGATAAAAACGATAAATACAACTGCAAAATTACTACAAAATGCAATGCGCCGGCCGTCCGAATTCAACTTATGCTCACAGAATGGAGATTTGTAATATTATGCACAAATTTATTATCCTATTTCGATAAAAACGATAAATACAACTGCATAATTACTACAAAATGCGAAAATGGGCATTTAACGTAAAAATAACATTCGAGATGTATTAAGCCTCTTAATTCCTCAATAATGTTCGTGTTATCAAGTTTTGATAAGTGGCCGCGATTTCGCTAAGATTTCATTTTTCTTTATTTTTATGTCTCCGTCATCATTTTTTTGAGTGTTTCATCTTTTGGAAATCTAAAATAAATAGAAAATAAACGTTAATTTACACTAGGCTGGCTTGATTCTCGTGAGGCCCCTAAAACCTTAAAACTAAATTTAGTATTTTCTACTACGCTCAGTCTAACACTCGAATAGATAGGAAAGGTAAAAAGTATCAGGTGGATATAATTCAATTAGATATTTTAATTTATGCTATTCGTTCCTTGGTAAACCTAAGTATTTTTGGGGTAAACTTTGCGAAGTACCTGACAATACAGATTACAGGTTACTTATGTTAAAATATTTTTATGAAATTTCCGTATTAAACCAAAAGCACACATAATTAAGACTATAATTAGAGATTTGCAAACATTTATTAGCATTTTGAATAGAAACAAATCAAATATTGCATGGTAAATTGCTAATAATCATCACGAAACCAGATTAACAAAACTTACGTAAGAAACGATATTCCAGGCACTTGCCACTCACTTCTATTACTGGAATGTTTGACTGAACAACTCATTGTTCAATTAAGCCCGCCGGAATAATATGTACCTACTTACATCTAAAATATACACTTATTCAACTAAAAAAACAAATAATTATTTGGTAGGTAAAATAATGACAGCGATTTGTTTGGGGCCAAGTGTCGCTGGATCCATGTAAAACGTTGCACAGTTTCACCGACACGGTCCTTACATCCTATGTTTTGTCTTTATTTTACTTAGGGTAAACATGATGTGCCGAAACGGAACAAAAATAGTAATGGATTGAGGCAGAAAGAGATAGCAAACTTATGCTCTCTCTATAGTTATAGATCTCAATGAGGCCGATACTTGTAGGCGACCTGATCGTCTGTGGGGCCCTTAAGGTTCTGAGCTTCGATCACAGGCTTCGATCAAATTGAATGCCACAGACGTATAATACGTCTGTGTTAAATACCAACTAGTTAACGCGTCACGTACAAAATCAAAGCTAAATTCTGTCAACGTGAATAAATTAAACTAAATTATAAACTATATTATTATTATTATTAACTACGTTCATTTTCGGGGTCAGTAAAAAATGTTCCCTCCCAACGTCTCTGCGAACACTGTGGTGCGCTCTTATTTACCGAGAGCGAGACATTTATAGCGCTGACCTTACATCTAATCTTATTGTTAATCGAAGGTTCTGAGGGCAAAACCCATTCAGGACGTCTTTTAGCTGTAGAGAAGAACGGGCGGGCGCGAGGAGAAACTCCAGAGCTTTTTATTAATATAGAAGTAACGACATTTACAAAACAATATGTCGTTACCAAATTATACAATCAACAATCATAAAAATATTTTATAATAAAAGAAAAGTAAATCTAAAAGTTTTACTCGGGTACTATGAGAGCTTCCGTGGGTTTACCCTCTAGACCCCACAAGTGTCCCCTGGGTGGTGTCAAATGAGTAGCAATCTTCCGGTGGGAGGCTTCGGCCGTGGCTGGTCACCACCCTCCGAATTAAGTCACTACGCCAAATGGCAGCAACCATGTTCCGTAGTGTTGTCGTGTTGTCCGGAGTAGCCATTCAGGAGGGTCGGGTCTGGGTAGTTGCGGCGAATGCGTGGCTGTTTGCGACTGCTCACTACTGCCACTCCGGGCGCCTGTCATTGAAGGTTAGGGGGATCCGAAGCACAGTGCGGCCGCTGGCTGACCGCAGGAAGTAGGGGGCCCAAGTGGCAGGTTAGCCACCTGTGAAAGGCTGCCCCGCTACCTCGCGAAAAATCCTGCAAGATTATGGAACGTGTACTGAACTCCCGACTTCTGGCATACCTTGAGACCAATGATTTCCTCAGTAATCGCCAGTCCGGATTTCGCCGCGATCGGAGGACAGGAAATCTTCTCGTGTATGCCACCCATCTTTGGAGTGAAGCGATCGAGAATCACGACGAAGCCCTCACCGTCTCGTTTAATTGGTATCTACAAAGCTTTTGATAGGGTCTGGCATGGCAGCCTAATTAGTAAGCTCTCCGCATATGGAATCTCTGAAGGTCTTTACATCTGGATCACTGACTTCCTCGCGAAACGCTCAATACATAGTTGACTTTCCAAAATTCATTGATTTATTCCAAAAAAAAATAATAGCCCTTGTAATATTTGGTCCGAGCCGTACCTTTTCCCTTTTCTAAATGTCATGGTGTCTTTTTGTCAAGGGGTAAAATTATAACATCGTTCAGGATTTTATTGCAATATGCGACACTTTAGTTACAGTTATAAATAAATTGTGATGCAACTGTAAAAATATTTATTTCTTTAAACATCAGTCTCCTTATGGGAGTCACGTGCGTGATCCTCACAGAACAATATACTCTAGCGAGGTGATCCTAGGTGAGATATTTGTGTCGCGCGTGCGCAATGCGCATACGTCACAGTTCGTGCGGCATCGGGCATTCGTCGTTGGGCCGTGGCGAGTGGGGGCGGTGTTGTGTGGTTCTGCGAGTAAATTATAAAGTATGGAGTAGATTACAACTGGCGACGAGGACAAATGAGTAGATGAATGCATCAATTATGAAAAAACAATAAACAATTTCTATTGTCAAAAGAAAAAAGGGAGGGTAGGTAGAAGTGCATTTATACAATTTGAATTAAAAAGAACTTGGAATCGTTGAACTTATCGCACAAGTCAACAACTAGATAATGTTCGGCCTGCAAGAAAGAAATGCATCGAGTGTTAATTTCAATCGAGCAGCATTGAAATTGATGGTCTGCCATCATTTTCTCCAGTGACAGTCCCCGGACTGTCACTGGCAATAAGATATTTTACATTGAATTCGCGTCAGTTTCAAGAAATCGCGTTGTTGAGGTGAATGCGGAGATGCTTAGCCAGGGTTTGCTCTTGATTGAAGACACGTATTACCTCATGTGCGGCAGTGTGTTATTCAAGTTAGAAATACCAGCGCCAGGTTTTGGAATAAATGACGCATTTAATTAAGAATTGGAACGCGAATGTGCTTAGATCGACATGAATTAGAACAATCAGTTTAAACAAATTTAGACTGAACCTCTAACAGAAGGAAGCATATGATACAAAAAAATTGATGATGGGAATGGCAGCATTATTTTTTCTGGATGCCTTCGGAGGAAAGGAGACAGGCATTCCTATTGGCTTTGTTTCAATAAAGCAAATATAGTGCTGGCTCATATAACACTAGATTTTTATACTTTTATTGAATCTGAAAAATGCAACCCATGCACTAAAATACATGGCCAATAAACAATCATTAAAATACTTGATTTATTAATTTACTTATATTGATTATCATTTAAAAAAATATGTCTTAATAAAATAAAAAATATGCTCATTTATTGCCTCTAAGACGGAACAAAGTTCGCCGAGTCAGCTAGTTAAGAACAAAAATAGATCTAGTATTGACCCTTGTGGAACCCCCATTAGTACAGAAGATTCAGATGATATGGATCCATTCACGCTAACTTTTTGGATTCTGCAGCTGAGATATGATTGAATCAATTTCAAGGCATCAGAGTGCACTCCACAGTGTTTTAGTTTTATTAAAAGGGTGTTGTGTTCGACGCAATCAAAAGCTTTGGAAAGATCACAATATACTCTAAAAGCATTCCGCGATCCCTCCCAAGCCTCAAATATGTGTTTCAGCAGAGCTACACCTGCATTAGGGCCCTAATTACGCTAACTACGGACGACATTACCTTTCGTTCGAGAATAGTTTGGTTTTAGTTTAGTTTTGGTTTGGCGTATGTCAAAAATGGTATCACATTAATTTTTTTGTACGACTAAATCGTAACTTTATCGTTGACGTTACCAAAGTTCAACCAAAGTTGAGACGTTTAGTGCTGCAACGAGTATTAAAAAATACTAGGTGTGACTTTTACAATCGACACTCGATTATGAATGCTGCATAGGTACATCATTGCTTTATTTGTATTTTGAACGAACTTTTTTTCCTTTCATTTTCAAAATTTCAAAGTACACAAAACGAACAGATTGATAGAGTTTGTTTGATCAAAACACTAAAAACATCCAATTAGTTGTACCTGTAACTGTAAGTAAATATTCTTTCTATTAAATGTACCTAGTAATTAAAGTTCCAAAACAAAATTAACAAAATTGTACCTGTATTGTTTCATTTTTATATTTACTGTTGAAAATTGAAATATATTAATCATAATTTGTCCTAGACACTTTATCACCTTCTAAATCTTTTATACTTTTATGTATTCTGTGCTTGAAGATAATGGAGGGAGGTCGCCGCACGACAACTGTGCGCCAGCTAGAGCTGCTAGTGGAGTTTGCCGAAGCCAATAGAGATTTGGCTCTCGGCAGACTAAGATCGAAAGAGTCGCGTGCGCTGTCTAAAAGACTGTGGCAGGAATGCGCTGAAGATTTAAATGTGGAGGGTCCAGCCAGACTGCCTAAAGAGTGGGCCAAAGTGAGTGTTTTACCTACATAACTTTAAAATATAGTGTAAAATGTTTTGGAAGTCGCAGCAATATTGTATAAAAGTACCTATAAACTTTTCTCGTAAAATTACAGCTTATAATTTTCTTAAAAATATCCCACATCACATACATCCATTAAAATTTGATCCTTGCACCGTCCGGTCCAGTCTGGGCCAATGATTAATTGATTGTATGTTATTGTTAGAATTATATTGTATAATTTTAATTCATGACAAATAGCTATATTATCAGTTTACTAACCCTATAGGGCAGACCTTCACGAGTCAGGCCTAGCATTTGTAAATAAAAGAAAATCCTTAGATAAATGATTGGTCTCGCTGCGCACAACTAGATACCTCCGTCGTACTTGTAAAATGCGGCAACAAATACTACGCCGAAATCGGCGTACCCGAGAGCCAGTCACACTGATAACTGTGTAAAGTGTGCGTACCGAATTTTTTATTAAATTTTTGGCATAATTCCAACTAAAATGCCAGTTTGCGTAACAAAACTGTGTAAAAATAATACTACAAAAAAATAAGGACAGCATCCTTGCAAATTGTCATAGATGAGTTGCCACATTAACGGAGCTGTGGTTTTTAGATAGGGCGGTATCTAGTCGAGCGCAGCGAAACCAATCATTCATCTAAGAGAAAAAAACATTTTTATTTTCTTCTTTCACATCAGACATTTTGTTTCTCTGTGTACAAAGATGTTGGATTGTTACTCAGTCACTGTTACTTTTACTATTGTAATATTTCTTGTGTTTATAAATTAATAAAAACATATTAACTTGTTTCAGATTTGGACAGACCTAAAATGTAAAGTTAGGGCTAAAATAACATGCCGTACCCTCTCTCAGCGGGGCACTGGAGGAGGGCCTAATACTAATGTTACCTTCACTAACATTGAGCAGAGGGTAGCAGACATCATTGGGAGGGATAGTGGGCCTCTTCCCAATGTTGCCCAAAACCCTTTCTTACAGGTATACCATTTTGTCATTAATTATAATTTAAACTCTCTTTGATGTTTTACTCTTTTATTTACTCTACACTATATTTTTGCTTGTTGATGCCAACTTCATAATGAATGTTTACTAACAGGTTTCCGATGCCAATGTCCTGATGGTGCAAGAACAGATATCAGAGCAGCATGTGTAAGTTTTTTTACCTTACAAACATAGATATGATACAAATATGATATTTGTGTGGTTCTCAGCTATACCTGGCTGCTTAACTACAAAAGGCCTGTATTGTGTTCATGTACAGTGGAGTAAGTTCCCGGTAGACCACCTTTCAGCGATATTCGCTTACGCTCCATTCCGACCGCGCGTACGTACAGTCACCAGCATTAAGATGTGATATGCCTATAATATGCCTCCACCAATGACCAGATATTTTTGAAGGCTGTCGATAGTCACATCTTAATGCTGGTGACTGTACATTAGCATGCGCGTAAATAGTGTGTAAGCGAATATCTTCTCTCCTTTCTCATCTCTGAAAAGTGGTCGACCGGGAACTTCCTCTACTGTACATGGATTTACTTATTTGACTTTGAGTATGGTGGGGGTCACCGTCGCTTTACCACTTTGCAGCGATTTTCGTATAATCGTATAAAGCGCACCGCCCGCCCGGGTGCGTGCCCGTACCAAATAGACAACGCGGTGTGCAAGGGATTTTGACTTTTAGACTGGTAAAGCGACACAGTCCGCCATTGTACATGGGACTGTGGAAACAATGTTGATGTAAATGTCATAATCCTAATCAGCCTGTATCAGTTAACTGCTGGACATAGGCCTCTAAATGTAAACAGTAATCAATCACACTAGATAGTTACATTCTATCGTGTACTAACCGACCATATTAAAACTAAAAAGTTATAAATATAAAAAATAAATACTTTACATTAGAAATGTAATTGAAACATTTTTAGTAGCATTGTGTTGATGTTTTTTAAATTTAAATTACAGATTAAATTTAGACACGATTGAAGAGCCACTGCATTTGTCTGTGCCGACGTCATCGTCCCCCTTGCAGTTGTTGCCTCAGCCTCCGCAATCACCAACCCAATCAACGCCTCGGTTGGCATCGCACCCAGCGTCGCCGACGCCATCAGCATTGTCCACCCCGCGTCAACGAGCACCGCGATCGCGGCAGAGGCCTCGCCCACCACGGCCACAAAGGGGGACTAGAGTGCACACTCCAGCAGAAAGTAACTAAAAAAAATTGTTAAACTTTATACAAATTGAACACAGCAGCCGACAGGATGAAAATACAAACACTAATAATCAGTGTCTCTAATGACTAATATTAACATTACTTGTTTCTTTGTTTTGCCTATAGCAAACAGAAGTAGGCTCGACAACAGCCGCGCGTTGGTTCTAGAAATAGAAAGAATGCGCGCGGAGGGGTCACTACGGCGCGACGAAGCTGCTAAAGCAAAGGCCGAGGCAGCCAAGGAGTCTGCAGTGGCGGCTAAGGAGTCTGCCAAAGCTTCGAAGACTCTATCCGAGGCTGCTATGATGTCTGCAGAGGCCGACAGCTTACGTGCTCAATCTATGGCTACATTGTGGCAAAGCGTCACTAGCAATTTAGTGCCTGCTATTTGCCACTATCTTGGCCGGACCACAGAAAGGGTTAGACTTCTTTTGTTGCTCAACTTTGTTTTAAGCTTTATACATCTATGTTTTATATTAATACTAACTTTAAACATCTATAGACCAGCTTTGTGTATTCAGGGTAAAGGTACTTACTAAATAAAGTATAACGCAATTGGTTCTAAGTACAAAATGTATTCTCTCAAAATTTTACATGCATAATATTATTATTATTGTAATGTATTTATTACACGAGTTACAATTTTGTAAATACCTCATAATTTTGTTACAGATATCATCGGAGGAAGAACATTAAATATATAGTTAAGCTTCCTAAATTAATAGGAAAAATAAAGTGTTGATTTTATATTATAACATTGTTCTTATTTTAATCAATGTGGTAAGGCTTCTAGGTGGGATGTATTAAAATCAAATATTTTGTTCCACAAAAGCCTTAACAGGCACCTATAACGTCAAAAGTAATAAAATAAAAGTTTGCTATTAAATCTTAGTCTATTTTTAAATTCAATTCAGGTTTATGCAAGTGTTACAGGTTTAAAAGATAGCAAGAAAAATTTTACACCATTGAAATGGTCATAAACTAGTTAGAAGGACTTAGCACTTTAGTTATTCTAAAAGCGTTGTGAAGTTAGGCTTTAAGTATTTTTAAATCTCTTTTGGTACTTTGAGGGCTCATAACTTTTATTATGGTAATCATCTGAGCCAACAATCCATTTTTTATGAACCTATGTTAGTGTAGATAAAACTAACCAGGAAATTTTGTCATTTCTATCAATTTAAAAAAAATGTAAGTATTTAAAAAAATCCGTAATTGTTTTAGGGCTGAGCATGTAGAAGACAAGCCCACCTATCCCCCATTTTCGCGTAAAACTTTTTTTAAATATCACGTTGCTGCCAAAGCTGTCGTATGAGCGCATCGCGCCGTTCGCGTCCAGCACGTAATTCCCGCGCACGAGCCGCGCGCCCGCCGGGTTCGCCGCGGGCAGACACGCGCACTGCGCGCTCACTCTCACGGCGCAGTTCCTCGGCCGTGAGTGGCTCGTATTCTACACCTGCGGCGTGAGCGATGTTGTGGAGGACGCAACAGGCATTAACAATTTTCGCCGCAGTCGCCGGTGAATAATGTAATTTACGGTCCACTAGTAGACACCTGCAAATAAATAAATATTTTACACTTCGATCAACAATACCAATAACGCGTCACATACAAAATCAAAGCTAAATTCTGTCCATGTGAATAAATACTTTTTCTTTACTAAATGATTACTGCCGTCACAAAGACGTCAATAACATTTAGTGGTAAAATCAACTTCCGGCCCACTTCTCAAGTGGGCTGTTATTTACCGAGACATATATCTATGTATTTGATCGAAGATTTTACACGAATACCAAGCCTAAATTATGTGTCATCCATCATTGATTACTTTCTACGCTCACACCAATTATCTAGACCAAGATAAGCTTCTTTTGAAATTCGTAAACATGGTTAAACTACATAACGGATAAATATAAACATAGAAAAACACCCAGACCCGAAATCAATTTAGAAAAACAGTTTTATCTAAATTGACCCGACCGGGAATTGAACCCCGAACCGACGACGCGACGCCAGAGCAGGCGTGCTAGCTACTCTACCACGGAGGTCGGTATTACGATATTGTGTTAATGAAATATAATTGACTACAATACTACAAATTGAAATATAAATGATACATGATGCAACCTACAAACCAGCCAAGGCCTATTTATGAACAAACGCTTATCACTACCACGATTATAACTCTCTTGGATCATAGGATGGGGTTTAATTTGGAATCAATTCATTTATGATTAAGATGAAAGAATACCCACTTCCCTTGGGTGTCGTAAAAGGCAACTACTAACATACTAAAAACTGCACATACATTCAACAGCATAGAGCAGCGATGGGCTCACCACTTGTCACGCTGAGCACAGCACATCGCAGCATGCAGTTGCTATTTGGTGAAAAGTAGGCAGACTATGGCAGTGGACTGCGTTTGCGGTCCTCATTGCCTATTGACTGACTAACGCTTCGGGGATAAAAGTTGTGGTTATATGTTTATTGTATGTAAAAAAAAATAATAGCAACCTGAACCGAGCCTTCAGCACTCCTATGCACCGTTCCACAATACTTCTTGCAGTAACGTGGAGGTCTGTATAATAGGCTTCTGGGGTCCCTGGCTCTGCATTTAGTATAGGCGTCATTAATGTTTTTCTAAGGGGATATCCTGAATCTCCTGCAAAAAATATTTTTTTATATATATTTTATGCTCATAACTATAAATATTCTGTATATTTTAGTCTGTCGCCATAACAACGATGTTTATAGCATTGTTGTGTTCCGACAATTTGAGATCAGATGGAAAGTTCCTCAGTGGATGAGGTTTTCAGTTAAAGCGTGCTTCCACCTTCGGCATTATTGTCACTTACCATCAGGTGAGATGAAGGCCAAATGCTAAGAAAAGAATTATAAAAGAAAAATACCTAAAACATAAATGTTTTCTTCATCCTCCTCACACAACCTCTCTATGACACCTTTTAGGACATTGCCATCCCATACCTTACTGTCATGGGTGGACCCAGGGTAACTGGAATCTACACCCATTATAGATAAATTTGAGTCGCACATCTACAAAAAGAAAACACCACAGTAATTTATAATAAGTAGATTTAAATATACTTATAATAAAAAACTGTTAAGCCGGGTCTCCTGCGACACTGTTTTGTGTTTTCTAACTAACACCTAACATCAAACGTCTAACAAAATATACTACCTTATTTTGATAGATGTTTGATGTTAGGTGTTAGAAAAACAAAACAGTGTCGCAGGAGACCCGGCTTAACACAAACAAAATAATGGTAGAAAAGTGTTTAAAACTAATATCTTCGTTAACGTTTTTTCAACCTAACAAGTTTTAAACATAATTTTATGTTGAGAAAATATTTTTTTAAGTACTTAGAAAATAAAATATTTTTTTGTGTTCACTTGTACTTGTATAATTTTGTGAATATAATATTTTGCGAATGTAATATTTTGAGAATGTAATATTATGCTCACAAAGGGATTTAACCAACACTGATAGAAAGAGATTTATCAGCCATCAGCTGGACAAAGGCCTCCCCCAAGGACCTCCAACATGACTGGTCTTGTGCTGCTCACATCACATCCAGCAGCTATCTACCAGATCCCAAGCTTCACCAGATCATCAAAACACCTTAGTGGAGGCCTGCCTACACTGTCTCCTGGTGCAAGTCACCCTGGTGGCATGGTCTGCCCTCACGGCCGTTGGTTCTACAGGCAATGTGTCCTGTCCATTGTCACTTGCTAGTAGCAATTCTTTTTCTTCTATGATGTCCATTAGATTCGATCTTGCAGGGAAACACAGCATAGCTCTTTTTATTGCTAATTGAGTGACCTAGAACCTTTTTTTTAAATCCAATAGTAAGCGACCATGCCTCAGTAGCGTATGTCATCACTGGTAAATATAATAAAATGGTTTTTTAATAACTTACTATAAGAATATTAAGGGAGTGGTATCCTTTTCTGTTTATGTACCGCTCTTCATGCTCGATGGGTTTTACTATGGCTACATGGGTGCCATCGATACAGGCCAGGACCCCTGGCAACCTTGTAGCTCTGTAGAAACTGATATAAAAACTCTTAATTTTGACTGATTGGACAGCTATTAATGTAATATAAGAAACTTATTATTTTCACACCTTCTTTTAATAGACTCTCTCGCTGGTCTCCTAAATGGGAATGCCACATGATTATTTAGAACTTCTGGTTTGTTTAGAGCTGCAGTTACATCTTTTAGAGCATTACTAACACTGGCTTGTGAGATTGGGTGGTATTTGCAATCTCCAACAATTGTTTGATATGAGCCAGTGGCGTAAAAAGATAATGCAATCAAAATCTGAAACATAGGTTCAGTAAGTATGTAGTAGGTAGAAAATCAAACTTAAAAGCACTACAATTTTATTACACTTGCTTACAATATTTCTATAAGTATTAAATTATTTAATGTTTTTACCTTCGTTCTTATATCTAAACCATCAGAGCGACGTGGGGCGGGTATGTGTGGTCGGAGTTCTTCAACCAACTCGTTAAAAACATTCTTAGAAAGGCGATACCGCTTTCTAAACTTCGATTCTGATAGATTATGCATCAATGATCGCCTTAACTTATTCTGCCTGCGAGTGGCTAATCTTTCTTCAGCGACGTCCACGGCATACGCAGCATCGAACATGTCGAAATAAAGAGAAAGCATAATTTTCCTTCTTACTTTAAATTTTTCCGACACCAACGGAATGTTTATCGTTCCGCGAAAAGTTGCTCTAGACTAACTTATTTAAAATCGTTCATTTGACAGCGGTAAATAGATTCTCAGCGGTATTACCACATCAAAAACGCTGTCAAAAATTTAGCGTGATACCGATTTCAATGGTAAAGTTAGTGCGTTTTTTTATTAATCGTACGCAAACGTATTTACCAAATCATTATCGTACAGATTTGGTACAATATTTTAGTGTGATACGAAATGTGCTGAACGTGACAGTTTTGGTCGAGGTTTAGTTTTGGTAATATCGTTGGTGCTTAGTGTGATTGAGGCCCAGTAGTAGTAGACCTTCCCTTGGTAAAACCATACTGTTCACAGTGAAAAAGGTGGTTTATAGCAGAATGAGAGCTGAGTTGATCAAAAAAAGGTAAGTTTTTCAAAAACTTTACTAAGAGTAGGTAAAATCAAAATAGGTCTGAAATTGCTCGGGTCAACTTTACAACCCGATTTGGAAAGTGGCAGAATTTTGCTATGCTTCATGAGATCTGGGAAAACTCCTTCGTTATCACAGCTATTGAATATGACTACAAGAAAAGGCGCAATGGACTCTATAATGCATGTGATCCTTAATATAACATTAATAGCGTTATAATAATTTTGGTTTATTTTTCACACAGACATATATTTTTCATTATCACGAATTATGATGATAAAACAAAGAATCAGAAAAATATACTTTAGGCTGTATGTCGAATACCTTTGTCTTGTTCTTTCACTCTAATAAAAACATAATGAGTCTATTGTTTCTAGAGGAGAAAAATTAAAAAAAAATAATTTTGACAAGACAACAGAAAGAAAAAAAAATTTTAGGTACTTAGATTTACAATAACAAAAATGTGAAAATAGTGCTACAAATGTGAAATAACTATCAAAATTACCCTTAACATCACCCCATTTGTGTTCAGCATAGCGTTTTGTTCATGTATTGACCGTTTAGCTATGAATGCGTCATTTTAATTGAAAATTATTATACGAATGTTGTAATATAATGGATGCTTCGGCATCACCCAGAATTGATGCCAATCTGAATGGAGTTTATGGGTTCTACTTGCAGATTGAAAATTCTACATTTCAAACCCCAGTTAAGCACAAGAATACCGTAATAAAATATACTAAACTTCCAGATTTCGATGTAGACTCTAAAGGTAAGAAGTCGTTTCGTGTGTTGTTAATAATTAACATCATTACCCACGTACATAATACCCTTACGATTTTATCACGATATGGTGAAATTTAGATTAGTAATTAAGTAAGACCATAAATATATATACATGGATTCTAGAAACCGCAAGAAACTTCAAGGGCAGGTCAGGTCAAGTGTTTTAAACATGACAAAAATAACAAAAAAGGAATTCGTGTTTTTTCATTTATAATTACTTATATAATTCATTTTGTGAATTTTAATTAAATAGTCTTTGAGTATCTTATTTGTTTTAAAGCAATAACATAAAAAAATAAAATGAAAAATAATTAAAAATAATGATTATTAACAACGGCCGGGCGGCCAACTGTTGACCTGAACCTTCAAATGTAGGTAGTTATCGACGACCAAGGACCGAACAATGACCTTGACGACTAAACAGCCTAAAGCATTGTGATAAGTATTAGCTTGAAAAATGCAGTAAGAACCTATATACACTAAATTAAGTTAAACTAATGTCTGGCATTAAAGGTAACGTTAACACCTAAAAAGCTGTGTAATTAATAGGCTAGTTTGTAGATAGTTATAAGGATTACACCTTAAAACTATCTACAAACTAGCCTATTAATATTCTATCTTATTTACATAAGACTTGTAAATACCTAGGTGATGAACTTTTAAATATGCCGAATTAGTGTAATAATAATGTGCCAATCACAAAAGTTACTTTAGTTCGTCCTTTAATAAATTTTAATTTATTGAATTATTGTTACATTAGTTTGACAGTCTAAAGCCTGTTAAGTGTGATGGGAAGCTTATCACCTTTCGCTAATGTAATAAACTGGAATGCTCTTTAACACCATGTATAGGTAATTAATAGGTGTAGATAACCTACACCTTTTAATTATGCAGCTTTTTAGGTATTAACGTTGCCTATAGTGCGAGACATTAGTTTAACTTAATTAAGTGTGAATAGGTAAGGCTGGATAGTAAAATAACGCTTGAATACAACAACATAGCATATTTATCTAATACTTATCACAATGCTTTAGGCTGTTTAGTTGTCGAGGTCATCGTTCGGTCGTTGGTTGTACCTTAGATAACTACCTACATTTGATCTATCATTTGTAAGGAAAGATGTTGTAACTTCTCATAATGTGTGGTGTAGTGTGATAGAATTATTTTGTAATACTTAGGATTGAATTGAAATTACGCTCATACATAACACTTATCATAATTATAATTACGGTTAAAATGTGACTATAACATAACTTGATGTTATCGATAGTCGTTGGAGTTAACTTAACTTAATACATACATTTCAATTTAGTTGTAAAAGGAAAGGTTGGTTAGAGGCACATCGAACATTAATATCAAGCTGGAAAGACGTTGATTGATAAAGTCTACGCTCCGTCCTGCACCCATCCAAATCCCCAAAAGTTCCAGCTGGAACTGAAACATCACTTCGAATGCCTGAAGGATTGCGTAGATGTGGACGATTACAACAATTGTGAAAACTGTCCATGCGGTTGGGTCTATGTTCTTCAAAACCCACTGTACAAGAGGACCTCTGACCATTTTCAAACTGATGGAAGAGCGGCGCGTGATGGTTCTGCCGTCTTCGAATGAATCGACTCAGCTTCGGCGGCTCAATAGGCAGATCTCGAAGTCTTTGACACGCGACACTTGCCGACCGTATTAAAGAGGCTATCGAGCAAAACAAAGGTTCAAAAGTTTTCGCAAGAGATACCCAAATCTCTTGCGAAAGGCAGAGCCAACTGACGACGCTGAAAAGCGATGATGGCAGAACTGTCACGTCCAGGTCCGAAGTTATGGAAGAGTTCGAGAAGTTCTATGGACAGCTATACACATCCACGCGGCCACCTGTACACAGCTTAGCTACAGACCCTAAAGCTAAGCAAACCCGACACTACACCGAAGATATCCCGGACATCAGCCTGTACGAGATTGGTATGGCTCTCAAGCAGCTGAAGAACAGCAAGGCATCGGGTGCTGATGGAATTACGGTTAAACTTCTGAAAGCAGGCGGAAGACCGGTACTCGAAGCTCTTCAGAAACTATTTAATTCCGTCGTACTCGGAGGTAGAACGCCAGAAGCGTGGCATGAAAGTGTGGTTGTGTTGTTCTTTAAGAAGTGCAACAAGACCCTACTGAGGAACTACAGACCCATATCACTTCTAAGTCACATTTATAAGCTGTTCTCGAGAGTTATAACTAATCGTCTCGCATGCAGGTTTGATGACTTCCAGCCAATCGAACAAGCCCGATTCCGAAAAGGCTTCAGCACCATAGACCTTATACTTACGCTGCGTCAGGTTATACAGAAGACCGAAGAGTATAACCGGCCATTTTGCTTAGCGTTTGTGGACTATGAGAAAGCCTTTGATTCGATCGAAACATGGGCCGTGCTACAGTCTTTCCAGCAGCGGTGCCAAATTGACTACCGGTACATCGATGTGTTAAAGTGTTTGTACGAAAACGCCACTATGACAGTTCGCCTTCAGGACTAGATCTTGAAGCCAGTCCGGCTGCAGCGTGGAGTGCGACAAGGAGACATCATATCTCTGAAGCTTTTCACTGCTGCACTGGAGGACGTGTTTTAGCTTCTGGACTGGAGAAGACTTGACATCAATATTAACGGCGTGTACATCAGTCTCCTACGATTTGCCGACGAAATAATAGTCATGGCTGAAACCCTGGTGGACCTCGGCACAATGCTCGGTAATCTCAACAGAGTCTCTCAACAAGTGGGCCTTAAAATGAACATGGAGAAGACGAAAATCATGTCTAACTCACGTGTCGTACCCACTCCTCTAAAGGTTGGAGACTCTACTCTTGAAGTTGTTGACGAATATGTATACCTGGGACAAACGGTCCAGTTGGTAGGTCCAACTTTAAGAAAGAGGTAAATCGTCGAATCCAACTCGGCTGGGCAGCGTTCGGTAAGCTACGAAATATCTTCTCGTCCAAAATACCGCAGTGTCTCAAGACGAAATTCTTCGACCAGTGTGTGTTGCCAGTGATGACATACGGTACCGAAACGTGGTCGCTCACTATGGGTCTAATAGGCAGGCTCAAAGTCACGCAAAAAGCAATGGAGAGGGCTATGCTCGGGGTTTCTCTACGTAATGGAATCTGAAATGACGAGATTCGTAGACGAACTAAAGTAAACGACATAGCCCAAAGAGTCGCCAAGCTCAAGTGGCAATGGGCAGGGCACATCGCCCGTAGAACCGATGGCCGTTGGGGCGGAACGGTTCTCGAGTGGCGACCGCGCACCGGAAGACGCAGTGTGGCTAGGCTTCCAACAATGTGGTCCGACGATCTAGTGAAGGTCGCGGGTAGCCGCTAGATGCGAGCAGCACAAGACCGGTCGTGGTGGAGATTTGGGTTTGATTGATTTTGGATTGGGTGAGGGCTGTCCAGCAGTGGACGTCTTCTGGCTGATGATGTAAAAGGAAAATAAATGGAGTCTCATCGTAGGTACTTATCATCCGCGCCAGCGGCGAGGCAAGACGGCCGGCCGGCACGTTGTAAATAATCGTTATTTTTATTTTATTTTTCTTATATTATTGCTTTAAAACAAATCAGATACTCAATCAAAGACTAACTAATTAAAATACACAAAACTAATTGTTTAATTAAAGATGAAAAAACACAAATTCCTTTTTTTGTCATGTTAGAAACACTTGACCTGACCAGCTCTTGAAGTTTCTTGCGGTTTCTATAATTCACGGTATATAGTCTAGTCCTCGTTTCACCAAAGCCTCTGATCGGCCTCAAATGCGCCTCAAATGCGCCAGGCTTTCTGGTGGCTTTTAATATTTAGATAAATCCCCTTATCATCTGTTTTTCCTCATATCATCTGTACGCTGACGACCTGCGGTTATAAGCACAAACGTGAGTTGTCGAATAGCTTTGGGATTTCCGTTAACCCGGACAAGTGTCGGGCCATCATTATCGCTAGTTCTCTTCAACTCTCTCAACTGAATTGGCGTTCTGGGGGTTACTCTCGAACGCAAACTCAATCTTAATACAATTACAATGCGATTAATATGTATCGATATTGGGATAAGTAAAGATAATTCCGGAACGCCATCTCGATAATAATTTGTTAAATCATTTTCCACGCAATTTAATTCCAATGTGGCGCTATTGTCGCTTACGAAAGTGTCATTTGAAATTTTTTGGATTTGTGATTGGAAATTGACTAATGCAATTCTGTTTCAAGAGTAAGCCTACTGCTCCGGCTCTGACATACAATAGTGTTGTTATCCCATATGCTTCCTCTTTGAAGAACCTTGGGCTTGTGCTAGGGGTTGCAGTCCCGGTACTGTGGAGAAAACGGGATTCCCGGTACTGCGCTAACTCTGGTACCGGGAAAACCGGGAAATTTCGGTACTTTTCGGTACTGAGATTTTTATAACTTGAAATAATTGTTTTTGTCAATTGTTGTACTAGCTGTGGAATAATTTTGTCGAATGGAATTGGTTAGAGATCATCCGAGTTGCATGTTTTATATTTAAAAGGGTCCATATGCAATAGATTTTTGTCATAAGAGTTTTAAGGTGAGTAAATAATATAAACTCGTCCAAAGCAAGACCGTTCAAACGGCGACAGACTCCCTTCTCCAACGGATCCCCTCGGCCGAGATTGTGGTATTGGGAGACTTTAATGCCCATCACGTCGAATAGCTTGGTTCAAGCACAACTGACCACGCGGGTAAAGCCGTTCATGACCTCGCTTTGGCTTACAGACTGTCCCAATTGGTAACCGACCCTACGCGGGTTCCAGATGTAGAGGGCCATGCACCTTCCTTATTGGACCTTCTGCTGACCCCGCACCCCGACGGCTATCAAGTTTCTGTTGATGCACTACTATGCATCAGACCACTGTCTGATTTGTAGCACTGTGCCTCTCACAGAAACTTCAAAAACGTCGAGTCTGGCATTATAAGTCAGCGGACTGGCATGAGATGCGAAGTTTCTTTGCGTCGTCCTACCCATAGTGGCGAGTTTGCTTCTCGCTGGATGATCTTGATGTCGCCGCCGACTCTGTCGTTGATGTGATACTGCAGGAAATGGAGCTTTTCAATCCAAACTCGGTGGTTCCCATTGGCGGCAGGTCCAACCATGGTTTGGACGTTGCTGCAAAATGGCGTCTCGCTAAAAGCGACAACCAAGCCTTGGCTAATGCGGTGTCGTCAGAGGATCCAAACACCAGTGCGCTCAGAAAGAGGTACACCGTACAACTTTGCCGTCAGGTCCTTTAAGGACATTGCCAAAGCAAAGTCATCATTCATAAGTGGAATTGGCGAGAAGCTAGTGCGTCTTCCTTCGGGTACGCGTGCGTTCAGGTCTCTCGCGAAAGCTACCTTAGGTAATTTTTATCAGCCGTCCTTACCAACAGTGCACAATACCGATGACTGCCTGGCCCATACTACAAAGGAGAAAGCCGACCTCTTGGGCACTCTTTTAGCATCAAACTCGACCTTGGACGATGGGGAAAACTGTCCACCAACCATACCGCATTGCGCTTGTTCAATGCCATTCCGCTTCCTACAAAGGTCAGTTCGTAAGGCTCTTTTTTCCTTGATGTCCATAAGTCGAGTGGGCCTGATGCAGTTCCTCCCATTGTGCTCCGAACGTGTCCTCCTGAGTTGGCCACGGTTCTAACGCGCCTTTTCCGGCTCTCTTACACTACTGGCGTTGTCCCGAGCTCTTGGAAGGCAGCCCTTGTCCACCCTATTCTCAAAAAACGCGATCGCTCAGATCCGTCCAACTACAGGCCAATAGCTATCACCTCTTTACTCCAAAGTAATTGAGTCCATTACAAACCGCAAGCTATTTAGGTACCTAGAAGAAAACTAGCTACTAAGCGATCGCCAGTATGTTTTTCGTCGCGGTCGTTCGGCTGGTGATCTTTTAGTGTACCTTACTCACCGAGGAGCGGAGGCAGTCGAGAGTAAACGGGAGTCACTGGCAGTTAGCTTAGACGTAGCGAAAGCCTTTGACAGTGTATGGCACAGGGCTCTTCTCTCTAAACTTCCATCATACGGGCTTCCTGAGAAATTGTGTTCGTGGGTCGCCAGCTTTCTTTCTGGGCGTAGCATCAGAGTCGTAGTCGACGATTCGTGCTTTAACATGAAACCCGTGAATGCTGGAGTCCCGCAGGGGGTGTGTTGTTAGCCAATACTCTGTTTCTTCTGCATATCAATGACATGTTGCATAACAATAGCATTAATTGCCATGCGGATGACAGTACGGGGGTAACGCTCTACACCGGACGAGCTAATATTTCTCTGGAAAGCGTCATCGAGAGCCGGAATAAACTTGTGACTGACACCGAGAACATGTTAAGTCATGTCTCAAATTAGAGCCGACATAACCTAGTCCACTTTAACCCCTCCAAAACACAAGTTTGCGCATTTACCGCGAAAATACATCCCTTCGTCGTACCTCTGAACTTTGAGGGAGCTCTCCTTGATACCAATCCGACTATTAGAATCCTTAGCGTTGATATTTCGAGTGACGTTCTGTTTCGAGGTCGTTTGGAAGATTAAGCTAAGCTAATATTGGCGTAATTTTAAGTTATAATAAAAGTACCGAAAGTACCGAATTTCCCGGGAAATGAATTCTCAGTACCGGTACTGCGTAAAAAGTCGATTTCCCGGAAAATACCGGGAAAAATCGGTACCGGGAATTCCCGGGTAGCATGCCCTAGCTTGTGCTTGACTGACTTGGGTTGTGAGGTCAAATTCAAAATATCAGTTGGAAAGTTGATGGGACAATTGGCGCACTTTACAAACTAAGGAATTTATACGTCCAGCAAAGTTGTGCTCATACGTGCTCTTGTTCATTCGCTGTTTGGTTTATGCTGATGTTTGTTTATACAAATAATTCTCAATAATTTGGATCGTCTTCTCAACTGTACCATTCGTCGCTCGCTTTCGTTCGCTCGCTTCGTCTTCGGTCTACGCAAGTACGACCACATCTCTGACTTACGAAAACAACTTAGGAGAAACAACTTGGCGTTATGGATCTCAGAAACAAAAATATATTAATAATTTTGACTGATTGAGGGTGGATTCGACCAAACTGGAATAAGGTCTTATACATAGATTAAACGCCGAATTGTATAGACTAATCTCGGAGTAAGTCTTATTCCAGTTTGGTCGAATTCACTCTGAATGGTGTAGAATAGCTATTAGAATAGTGCGTAGCGGCCTCGCTTTTTGTAAATTTTGCTTAACTTTTTAATTAAACCCAAAACTGTAGAGAAAGATTTCCATAAAATGCGCGAATACACTTTTTTGAGCTCCTAGATTGAACTACTGTTCTAAACAAATGAAATTAAAAAAATAGAATGTTATCTCTTATATAGTCGTATAGTGCGTAGCGGCCGCTGAATTTTTAGATATCATTGATTTTTATAGAAAAAAAATCTTATTCTGAAACAAAAAACCTAGAAAATTGCTTTAAGTTAACTGTGAATTTCTCCTATTTACGATAATATTATTGAGCAAAATGTATACCAGAATAATCATTACTTCATGATCAATAAAGATTTTATAATTAATTTATTTTCCTATTTCGATAAAAACGTTATATACAACTGCAAAAAATACTTCAAAATGCGATGCGCCGGCCGTACGAACTCAGCTTATCCTCGCAGAGTGGACATTTGTAATATTAAGCATGATTTTATTATCCTATTTCGATAAAAACGATAAATACAACTGCAAAATTACAATAAAATGCGAAAATAGGCATTTTACACAAAAATCACAGTCGAGATGTAATAGGTCTCTACCCATTCTTGAGCGTAGGAGCTAAGGTTGGTTTGCTTCCTTTTTAATATTAAATATCTTTATGATCCACGCGTTCCAAATTGAAACATGTGGCAATATTATATGTTTTATAAAAATTGTAAATATGTTTACCAAAAATAAAAGACAAAAGGCGGCATATTTCTCAGAACAATAACTAAAGCATTATTGTTCTGAGGCATATTTGGCAGGCGAATTGAGTACCTGGTGATGTCAGAGGGAGTGCGTGCGTGTTAGTGACTTTGGGTCTGGCCGTTATGGTCCCAGTCCGGTTTGCCCCCGGCCGATATGCACCCACATTGAAAAAATTGTTATTCCAGTTTGCACCCGGCCGCGTTGCCCCCGTAGTTTCTGCTATTGTCACGTATTTTAGTCAGTTCTAAAACAGAATTAGGTTTTTAAAATAAACCTTATTTGTTTTAATCTGTACCTTGAGTTTCCACCTTATTATCTTATACTGTTTTTTAAAAAAAACATGATATTATTTTTCATTAACTTTATATTCTGGATGCGTTTCTAGTGTCATGGCCAGAAAAGAGATACCAGTCACATCCTCGTTTACGTCGTATTGTAACTCTTGAAGAACCTACTGTGGTAACCAGCCGATCCCTTAAATTGGACTTGAATAATGTACCCTTAAGGACAATGAGCTCCAGTTTAACAAAACGTAAAATTGTTACCATAGAAGAAGATGATGAAAATGATCTCCATCCTAAATTCTGTAAGTATTCACATAACTTCTGTGTAGTAGATATTTGTGAACAAAGTAAAATATTTTTAGACACTTTAAACCTTGACAGTTATCTTATACAAATTAAACATTTCCAGCAAGAGAAAAAAAGAAGTTGAGTAATTTAAAAACTTCCAACAAAGCTGCAGAGACCGATTTCAAAAATGAAAAGCATAATTTCCAGAGAACCACATCTAGATTAACAAACTCTTCAAAATGTAAGTATTTTTAAATTGGTTTCTTTTGTAGTTCCAATGTTTTATGTAGTTTCCTATTATAAATCTATTAGCTGCCTCCATTAACTAGAAGCGAAACTGCAAAGTAGTTTCTTTTGCACTAGTTTTCAGCCTCAAGCTTTGCAATCTTTGGATATCTAACAACACTTGTTGCTTAAAAACTTGCTTTGTGGTATTGTCTCTAGTCATCATAATACCTCAAGAACTGCTGCCATTATTTGAACAGTTTAATGCTTGCCTAATTTAAGCATAAATTGTTATGTTGTACAGTTCAATTATCTGGTGATTGTGAGTAAGATAGTCTATTTATTTTCCAAAGATCAACAATTGAGGATATTTTTATTTAAATAAACTGTTTTGTTTGTTTTTTTTGTGGCTCTGGGCTTCTGAAGTGTGATTCAAAACTCCTAGTTTTACGTGTTATTTTAAAAAAACAATGCTATTTTTTGTATGAAATAAATTGCTGTGCAATATGTATATTGTTTGATGCATTATGTTATGATTTATCTGCAATTTTATTTAGGTTAATATGTTTTTACTTTCTAATTTAGTGCATTTTGGCATTTGTTTTTTATTAGCTGTTTGGTCTATAATTGCTACAGTAAACTACGAAGTTACTATATTTTAACTTTTTATTTAAATAAGCGACGGTTTTATTATTAGTTTTGTATAAATGTTTAAAAAGGTACGCAAATGCGAGTGTCTTTCAGAATTTGTGTTATGATCGCAAAACGCAATATGTATTGTGATTCCTTATTTGTTAATTCAAGTCTAATAAATCAATTCCAATATGTATGATTGATTTTACAAAATTCATAATAATAATGAGTGTGTCTGTGTAAATTAAAAAAACTTAACAAAATATTTTTACTATTAAAATTGTATTTAATACATTCATACATATAATCACGACCATTATCCCCGAAGGGTTAGTCAGAGACAGGCAATAAGCCGGGTCCACACCGGGCGCAATGGGCTCGCGCGGCAGCCTCGATGTAGTGGCTCGCGAGCATGGCCTCGCGAGGCAGACTCGAGATGCACCTCCGAAACAGAGCCTTGCGAGGTAGGCCGAGCCATCAGAAAACCCCGAGAACCACCATCCACACCGAACGTACAGCGCACCCTGAGGCACCTTTGAGTGCGTCCCGTTTACCGAGGCAATTAGGTCGTTCTGTGCGGACGATGTTCATGCAACACTGTTAGTACCGAACTCGAGGGACGCGTGGGGCGGGGCGCTGGGCACCCGCGGTCATCAATTCGCAGCCACCTGTCTAGTCGTTGTCTAGCCAGTCGAGTTCGATTAGTTAATTTACGTACACAAGTGCGAAGCAAATGTTCCGTGTTCGATCCATGTTCTTGTTCGGTAGTCCGTTCGTCGTGGACGGTGGTTTTCGGGTTCTGATGGCTCGGCCTGCCTCGCGAGGCTAGCCTCTGTGTTTCAGGGGTGCACTCGAGTCTGCCTCGCGAGGCCATGCTCGCGAGCATGGCCTCGCCACCACATCGAGGCTGCTGCGTAAGCCCATGCGCCCGGTGTGGACGCAGCTAATGAGGACCGCAAAAGCAGTCCTATGCCATAGTCCACTATTCACTAAAATAGCGACTGCACATGTGCAAGCATGACAGGTGGTGGGTGAGCCCATCGCCGCTCTATGATGTTGGATGTATGTATTTAATTTTTATCATCTATTTGTAATACTAACTTTACAAAATAATACGTATTTTTATTATATTTTATTTTATTATTTTAAAAAGTAGAATCCATTTTAACTTAAATTAACTCTTCTCTCATCTACTCACCATCTCACATGCACCCACTCACACTCATTCACACCGAGAGGACTTACATAAACTCACTTAAATTTTAAGGTATCATTGCAGTTGCATCAATTATCATTGTTACTAACTACTATTGTACTGTTATTGGCTTATAAAAGCCTTCACAGACGGCAGCTCTAATGTTAAGATGTATGTTATAGCACGATATATCTCACTCAACACTTCCATAGAAATCGTCCGGAGACCACACACGACATGTATAATATATATTAAAGCTCTCGTGTTAAATCCCAAGATGTAATGTTCATTAATATACATTATAGCTGCCGTGTGTGAAGGCCTTAAGTAATGTCTAATAACTACTCCGAAGCTGGTGGCGCTGTATGCTGGAATACCGGAGCAACATCACAGCCCAGCATCAGATGCTACGATGTATATTATATAGCATTAGTATAGGCTTTAAGTTGATGTAATTTTAAAGTATTATTGTTTTTTTGGTCAAATGAAATTTTTTATTATTATTATTTCTTTATTTCTTTATTTATATATATTACAATTATTTAATATTATTATTAATTGTTATATATAAATTTACATAGTTGTTATCAGTGTACCTACCTTAAGTTAATCTCTTTATTGGAAAATATTTTTTTTAGATTCCAAGGAAAGTAAAACAAGTGCCAAAAATATTAACACTACTACCAATAAGAAAGATTTGAATACACCAAAAGTTACCTATAAAAGTAAATATTCAAATGCAACCCAGCCTCCCGCAGATGTCTTCAAAACACGTTCAACTAAAGGTATGAGGAGGTTTTATTTATTTATTTTACTTTAATTATGACGGACATAAGAACCATACACCCATTACTATAATTAAAGGATTTAACTAAAATTGAAGTTAATAATAAGAGAACATAATCTAAATATTAATTAAAAATTAAGAAACAATCGAATGTTCACAGAAAATAACAATTACTATTAGCAAATTTATGAATTAACCCACCAACCCGTATTGGGCCAGCGTGGTGGGTTATGGCCCAATATCCCCACGTGCTATTGTTCACGTGGGAGGCCTGTGCCCAGCAGTGGGACTTTTATAGGCTGATGACGATTAGCAACTTTAAATCGACATCGGCTCGGCCGATTTTGGTGGTGAGTCCGTCGCCGCTTTATGCTCTAGGATGTATGTGCAGTCTTTAGTCCGTTAGTCGTCTTTTACGACACTCAAGGGAAAAGAGGGGGTGATAGTATTCTTTCACCGCTATGCGACACGGTTAGGGCTTGCACTTTCTTATGCGGAAGAACATTTACTAACTCTAGCATGTAAGCAATATTGTTACTAACACTATTGACACGGTAATATAATATAGCAGTAATATAACTCGGCCCTATTTTTGAAAAAAATGCCTACAGCCGCGCGGTACGTAAACACGCGATAGGGCTTCCCACCTACAGTGTTTTAATTACATCTGCCTACTTTGAGTTTCTATCTAGTTTTGTGAATGTATTTTGTGATTGATAGAGATGGCGTTAATGGTTGAAAATATTTATTCGCTAAAAGTTAAATGATAAATATTTTTTCATCCCCCCATCTCGGAAAGAGTATTTTTACTCTTCGGTATCTGAGTGCAAAAGCCGTTTTTATTCTCTAGAGGATAAAGTAAATTGAATTTAGAACATCGTGTGCACTTAGTATGTGTATTCAAAACATCATTAAACCTATTTTCTTCTTCCTCCATGGTGCCGATTTATCATACGACCTTTTTAAATTGTTAAAAACTCAGACTCGGAACCTTTTTGGTGTACCTACTTTTTTAATTTGGTTGGTAATTTCCTCGTTGAGGTGGGATGAAAAGTTACGTGTTGCACTCGAGTGCAAAGATTTTTCACCTCGTGCTCTTTTGATTCCCTCGCTAACGCTCAGGATTCTAATGTTTGAATCACTCGCTGCACTCGTGATTCAATTTTAGAATCCTTCGCTTGCTCGGTCATCAAAATTGAGCACGCGGTTAAAAAGCAACTTTGCAATCTTGTATAACAAATAACTATTAACTGTTAATTTCAATGGTATGAAAATATCAGTTAATAATTTTACCAAAGTAGAAGTTTTAAACACGTAAGTACGTTTGAATTATTCTTTAAAAGTGTTAAGTTAAAATAACAGAATTAACATAATATTGCCAACTCGAAGTTTTAAACATTCGTGATTGCAACTTTTTCATTTTATACCAACATTTTCACTTCTTTCTACACAAGGTCCCATATTGAAAATCGTATAAGTAAGTACTTTACACAAATTTTTTTTATATTTTAAATTAATTGTGAGAAGTTCCTATAAAAGATAACGTTTTTCTGAAGTTTTAAAAAGGACTCCAAATTTAGCATTTTGTTGAATGTTCAGTGAAAACCCAATTACTTATGTACCTACTTACCTACCTAAGAAATGTATTATCTAATTTACGTCAGCTAACAACCACGATGTTGCACTTAAATTGCACGCAATCTTATTTAATTCAATGATTAAACACCGAATGTTATGCAATAAAAATATCGTAGAAAATATCAAATTAAAATATTCACTCACGAATTAACGATAAATCGTAAAAAATAATAACACTTATTTTGTTAGGGAAAAGGCTTACAATCGATTGCAGCCAAAATATTCAATAAATAACTAGTTGAAACGGAATATAAAAACGTATCTTAGAAAATGTGCCTTAACACAAGGAACGCAGAAGTCAATTTAGATTGATAGCTGTGGTCGTCTGTCTCTGTCGCCAGTTTGTCGGGCGCCTACGCGACCTACGCGGCCGAGCAGCTCGATGGCGCAGCGGCTAGCGCGTTCGGCTTGCGATCTTGCTCGCTATTCGCTAAGCCACTTTCGCAATGCCGGGTCGCTGGATGGGTGACCAAATTAAAAACATCTCGAGCTCCTCCGTGCTTCGGAAGGCACGTTAAGCCGTTGGTCCCGGTTGTTGTCGTAAGGTGACAGTCATTAAAACCTGCATTGGGCCAACGTGGTGGGTTATGGCCCAATATCCCCACGTGCTATTGTTCACGTGGGAGGCCTGTGCCCAGCAGTGGGACTTTTATAGGCTGATGACGATTAGCAACTTTAAATCGACATCGGCTCAGCCGATTTTGGTGGTGAGTCCGTCGCCGCTTTATGCTCTAGGATGTATGTGCAGTCTTTAGTCTGTTAGTCGTCTTTTACGACACTCAAGGGAAAAGAGGGGGTGATAGTATTCTTTCACAGCTAAAAGTAGTTCTCCGCCAACGTGTTCGATAGCATCACCATTTATTAGCCTCATAATAATTTTAAAATCAATCAATCGTTTAATTCAATCATGTTTCCAAAATCCTTCAACCCGAGGTTTTAACACGAGCGTACCTACCGTATCATGAACCGCATATAACTACCTAGTTTACTCGTGTATCACTTTCCATTACCCTATTCACTTTGTTTATTAATCCAGGCATTATTTCGGAGGAAAAGACAAAATACCTATCCATTAAAAAAGACACAAATAACGTACCTACTAGTAAGTACTTACATAAACAATAGTACATTGTTACCCTAGAGGTGAAAGTAGCTCATTTACTCACGAGACGGGGTTTGAGGTTCGAGTTCAACAGTTCAACAGTTCGAGGGAGTAAAATAAGTCTATCACCCGAGGTAAACACTGTGCTTTTCATTACGAATATTTGGAAAGTAAAAACAAAACATGAATGACTTTAGTTTGTTAGTCGCCTTTTAGTACACCAAAGAGAAGTGAGAGGTTGGTAGTATTATTTTGATGAGCCCATCGCCGCTCTATGCTGTTGGATGTATGTGCAGTCTTTAGTCTGTTAGTCGCCTTTTACGACACCGAAGGGAAGACAGGGGTTGGTAGTATTATTTTGATGAACCCATCGCCGCTATATGCTGTTGGATATATGTGCAGTCTTTAGTCCGTTAGTTGCCTTTTACGACACCCAAGGGAAGAAAGGGGTTGGTAGTATTATTTTGATGAGCCCATCGTCGCTCTATGCTGTTCGATGCATGTGCAGTGCAGTTTTCGTTAGTTGCCTTTTACGATACCCAAGTGAAAAGATAGGTTGTTAGTGTTATTTTAACAATAAGTCACAACTACACATGACAGTACCTGTCAGAAAAACGATTCTCCCTAGGGCGGAAAAGTATTACTTTCCACCTGCTCCTCAGGCAACTTCAGATCTACCTTTCGTGTATGAGGAATGAAAAAACATTTTATAGTCTTACCTTTTGGAGTTTCCAGATAATCTATATCTGGGTGCGTTATAGAGGAATTCATGAAAACAAAAACAGCACAAAGCAGCGCTTCGTCCGTTAATATGAAGTTACAATACTGATATATTATATTACTGTGCTATTGACCTTGTATGAAAATAAAAATATTTCATTTCATTTTATTATTTATTTAATGTTTTATTTTCTATTTCAGAATCGGCCAGGTCAAGAGTCAGCAATGTGTCTTCAAAAATTAGCTTAAGTAAAAACTATGTATCATCAAGAGAAAATGATAATGAAATATCAGCTATCAAAAGTAAATTGTTGGAAAACATTAAAACCAATCAATCCTACAAAAAGCCTGTTGATAAATCACGGTCGCCAAAACCAGCAAATCACTCGCCTGCACGAAAAACAATGATTCTGAATGAACTAGTTAAACATAAACCACCTGTGTGTACAGTAATTCATGTGCCTCTTGATAGTAATTATAGCAAAGAAGATATAAATGAAAGTGAATCACAACAATCATTGATGCCTTTGGCCCAAGAGTTAGAAAGTAAAGTGGACTGTGGAACTGAAATAGAAAGAGATTTTCATTCAAAAGATGTTACAACTGGAACTGATTCACAATTTAGCACGGAGGACAAAGAGACACAATTAGATAAAGAAGAAGCTGCACTATGCAGGTGTGTCGAACACACACATAAGATACAGACGGAACTTATTGAAGCAACATATGATAGTCTCGCAATACCAAATGTTACGTTAACGAAAGACAAAACTAGATACAAAGAGCAGATAGTCAACTTTCAAAGTAAATCTTTGCCAAACCTTCAAGTCCCACCTCTGAATATAACATCCACTAAAAGCAAAGTAGGCGAGGATTCAAATTATTGCAAAAGTGCATATTTTATTAGTCATGCCACAGTAACATGCACAACCAGGCAAAAAATTAATTTTCATGTTGTTGGTAATAATAGAGAAACAGTGTCTAATCAGTCAACTAGTCCTTTAGCGTATCCTATAAATGTTGTATCTATATTTGAAAAAGACATGAAGAAACAACAGCTCAATGATAGCTCCTTTGACCAGGACAAATCAAACGCCGAGTACACTAATTGCTTGAATGAGCTGCAGTCGCTTAATTGTTCGTACGTCCTCAATAGCAATAAATTTGTTAAACCCTCGGATATAATCAGCACAATTAGAGTTAATAACGGTTTATTACAAACTGACTACATTTGTGAACAGTTCCAAAGAGAGCTTAACTTTGTCGATTCGTTTTTCGAGTCTCTACAGTATTTAGAGAGCTGCTCGCTATCCGAAAAATGTTTGTCGAAAGGTAAAGTTAAGAGTTTAGTAGATAACACAGATTTCGACGGGAATCTTACAGAATATGGCTCTTTCTTTGCAAAACTTGAAAATGGCACTACTGTTGATGATAGTGAAACAATGGCGTCCAAGAGTCTTTGTCTGGTAAGTGTTGCTCTTAAAATCTTTAAACAATTGCTGTAGACAATGAGTCAATGCGATGTTAAATCATTAATTAATTGTCTTTAAGCAACTGTACTTGTCGTTTCTTTCTAATAGGCGTGTTAGTGATATAATTTAATTGGATTACTGGTTTTCTATTTAATCACTTAAATTTTATATTGTGTTTGTTATTTTAGCTCAACCTGCTCATTCGTGATGAACAAAGACGAGCGAAAAATCTGTTGTTTGTTTTGAAAATGAGAGAAGATGCTCTCAAGGATTTCACGAAGTCTCAAATACTGTGGTTAGAAAATAAGAAGAAACAGGAAAACACGGACATTTCCACCCTCAAGAAGAAGCAACGGGGCGCACTGCTCAAGCTACAGCACGAATGTGGGGAAATGCAGCGAATGCGTAAGGCGCTCCTAACGCAGTCGGAGAAGCGCAAAGTGGCGCTAATAAAAACAAAGAAAAACATTGAACTCAAATTGAAGAATAACGTCGAAGTGGTCGATCAAATCATATTAAACAAGAGAAAACTGAAGAGAAATCCGATTGATCGCAATACAACACCGCTCAAATGTTTCGATCTGTCGAGCAGTGGCTGCGAGGAAAGCTTTATATCAAGACCAAGATCTGAAATTGCTTTACCGGAGACATTCGTTGCTGTTACAAGTGTGACCAGCGCTGAGAAATGTATCCAAACTGGTGAAAGTATTCTGGAAGGTGCCCAAGTCGAGGAATGCACTGACACTGCTGCGGTCCACTTTGTGGTGGTCGACGGAGGCTATTTGAATATTTTGTTCCACAACTTGTCACTACCAGAGATCTTTAGCAACGGCAAACAGTATGAGGTCAACGAAGAAGCGCTGAAGAATATCCTCAGCTCCACCACTAACACGAACCAGCATTTCAAAGAAACTGATATTTTGGAGAGATTCATGAACCAAATCAAAAATCCCGATTTGGATTCGAGCAGCCCGTCAACTGCCCGTAGCCTGGTTGAAGAAATGGATCAATATTACAAAGGGCTGGTCGAGGAAAAGTTGCAGTTGCCCGTCGAATGTCCTTTAGAGTCCCATTTGATATATGAGGTGAAGGATACAGGTCAAGCGGCGGACTTAACGCAATGTGATATCCGTAATGTTCAGAGTGTAACAATGAATAGTGACGATAATGTGACTGTATTGGATGCCGTGCATCCGCTCGTAGGAGAAAGGCCTTGTATTTGCCAAGTCGGCGAATCAGTCGTTTTTGAGGAGGCAGTGGCTGTATCCCCGGCGGGGCCTTTACCAGTGCCGGCGGGAGAAGCGGCCGTAGTCGACCAGCAAGGGACAGACGTAGCCCTGTGGGATACAACTAAATCGCCTAATTCTTCTAACTCAGGTATGTTTGCTTAATCATTTTTTTTCTCCAACCTACACTGTCCCACTGCTGGGCAGTTGCTTCCTCTAAGTCCTATCCATCTCTATCTTCAGTCACTTCATGCCAGACGGTCTGGTGTGCGTCTGGATTGTCTCGCCATCTTTTTCTCTTTGCGTACCTTTGCTCAACCTTGATTTTTACGATGGAAGCATTTGCCCAGCTGTGGGACACTATATAAACTATATTTCTGACGACCTCCGTGGTCGAGTGGTTAGCATGCCGGGTCTGGCGTTGCGCCATCGCTGAGGTCCCGGATTTAATTCCCGGTCGGGTCAATTTAGAAAAAACTGTTTTTCTAAATTGATTTCGTGTCTGGGTGTTTTTTGTGAGTATGTATATTTTATCCGTTATCTTACCATATTAACGAGTTTGAAAAGAATACTCATCTTGGTCTAGATAATTGGTGTGAGCGTAAACAATTTTTTTTAAAATATTTAACGTATTTTCATGTGTCATCTATGTACAAAGCCAGGCCGGACTTGTTAAACCCACCATACTGGCAATGCGCCAGCGTTGTAGGTTATGCCCAATCTCCACGGAATGCTGTTGTCTATGTGGGAAGGCCCAGCGGTGAGACGTTTAGACTGATATAGATGTGTTATCAAATAGTTATTATGCAAACGAGCCCCTAGGAGGCACTTTGTGGGCCAGCAGGTTGAGGGTGACTGATGCTACGTCTCTTACGCTGCACCAGTTGTCCTCGCGCCTGGACCCCACTTCCACTTAACAACAGAAACACTCTCTCTCTCTGAAACGAAATTTTGTAGCGCTATTTATAGCGCTTTCTATTATTTTTGAAATTTCAAATAATATCCTAAAAATTAATAATCTAAATGCTAACAATATTTTGTATGAACTTTTGATGGAATTTCGGAATGAATGGAAACCGCTGTAAATAACAAACCAAAATCGGCCGAAATTTCGTTTCGGAGAAAGAGAGTAGGTAGTCAGATGATGTGGGGTAATTTGCCGGGCTTCATTATAATAAAATATTATAAAGTAAAGTCGCCGTTTTCCCGTTCCCGTTTATTCTTTTGAACCTCGCAATGGATTTTTATGCGGATTTATATAAGGTGCCTGCTAGAAACCGCAAGAAACTTCAAGGGCTGGTTAGGTCAAGTTCTTTTTAACATGACTAAAATGGTCTTATTGCAGACTAACGTAGGTACTTATCGCCCAGCTGACGCGAACGGGTCAACAGACGGTCGGCCGTTACCCACGCGTTGTAAATAATCGTTATGTTTAACTGTTTTTCATTTTATTTGTCTTATGTTATTGCTTTAAAATAAATTAGATATTCAAAGACTATCTAATTAAAATTCACAAAATGAATTAGGTAAGTATTTAATTAAAAATGAAAAAAAAACACGAATTCCTTTTTTGTCATTTTTGTCATGTTTGAAACACTTGACCAGACCAGCCCTTGAAGTTTCTTGCGGTTTCTAGCAGTCACCTTATATATAGCAGTAAAAGATAATTAATTAATAATAAGGTAACTAAGGACGGCCTCCTTGGTCGAGTGGCTTTGTACACCGGTTTTCATGGTGTCGCCATCTCTGAGGTCCCGGGTTCGAACCCCGGTCGGGTCAATTTCGAAATTATTGTTTTCTAAATTGTCTCGGGTCTGGGTGTTTTCTATGTATAATAAGTATGTATTTAAGTATTTTAAGTATGTTTATCCGTTGTCTAGTAACCATTTAACGAGTTTCTTCGAAGCTTCTCTTGGGCTAGATAATTGGTGTGATTGTAGGAAAGATTTATTTATTTATTTTATTTATTAGATGGTTTTTTTTAATAATTTGTAGATATTTTGTACAAAGTCAACGTGGACAAAGGCGCGGGCGGGCCGCTAGTAATCTATATTAATAAAAAACAATTTTGCCGAAATGTTTGTACGCGCATCACTTCAGAACGGCTGCACGTATTTGGCTAATTCTTGTTTTGTTGTGTTTGTAATTCAATTACAATTGTGGACACAATTTTTTTCGGAAATTTGTCATGGGGTACAGAGGGTGTTCACGCGGACGAAATTGCGGGCGGGCGGCTAGTAATATATCTATAAAATATGAACGCTTTTGTAGATGCGTCGAGCGTCAGCAGCGAGCCCAATTGCTCGAGTGGTACCTCGATGTCGTCGATGGCTTCACCGGTGCATTGTGAGGCGGAGGAGCTACGCAGGCAACAGCTGGCTATCGAGAGAGAGGTGCGTAACATTATTAAGTACAGATTAATCGCCACAAATGGCAAATTTCAGCAATCGATTTTGAAGTTTACCTGTTGGGTCTAAGGAGCAATATCGATTATTCCCTTGTCTTTCACAAACATTCCTAGAGGTTTTTTTCTCTCTTAAATAATGGCTTCGTGCGATCAGTACATTCAGCCAGTGTCAAGTAAGGCATAATAGTAATTATTTTCTTTGCATTAAGTAGATGATAATGAGTGATAATTAATGTTTAATGGTAAATGATATTCCCCCTAAACCCTTGAGACTCAATAAAGCTGTGGGACTTTATTGAGATCTCACACGGACTTCTTCAGAGAATTTGATATGTGAAGGTGCACTATTTTGTTTTGTTTGCTAACACTCATGCACGTTCACGGAAATTTAACAGTAAATAATCCACCATTATTTCACATTAATATTCGACAAAACCAAAATTATAGAAAATAAAATAAAATTGCAGACATGACGCTTCACTTTCCCGCCAAGAAGTCCTTCCTAGAGGTTGCTAACAATCAAATTGGCTATTTGACAGTTGTAACAATAAAATATGTAACACGTCGGTTATGGTTGTTTATAATTTAACGATAATTATCCAATAGTTATTTTTTATAAAGAAATTTGCGTTTTTTTTTATCTGTGGATACCAAGACCCGAAACACGGGCGGCCATGATTGAGCTCCGTGTGACGTCACATTTCTCAAATAAACAAAAACTGTCGGTCAGGTTTTCAGCTAAACTTTCTATGTTTAGGGACATGTGACGTCATAGGGCAAAATGTCACGTGACCAACCGTTTCGCGCGAAATATGAAATTAATGAAGAAAAATATGTTTTTTTTCTATTAAATAAAGCTTTTTCGAGAAAAAATATTGTAAGTGGTATAAAATAAGCGTTTGTAATATTTAAAATACTTTTCCGAAAACTGTCAAGTAGCCTATTCTATTATCAATGTCAAACTAGTGCTGGGATACGGAACGCGGTGACATTAGTTACGCGCTAATCAATTAATCCAACCTAACAATGTATACTTTCATTATTTCAACAGATCAAAGCTTTGGAGCAACAGCAATGCCAGCTGCTAGTAGTCCGCGAGATACCGGACAAACCGCCGCCTCCCTACACCCCTCCAGTCGAAGTTAGGCCCCGCCTACCGCGCATGTACGTTGCAGACGAAACCACCGAAGAGAAAATACAAAAGTACATAAGAGACCCCGGCACAGAGTCTTGTGATCCATCCGATGCTTTCGATACGTTCGTCAAAGACTTTTGTATTGAAACCCTGGAGCGGCATAAAGCGCAGCGCAGCGATAAACCTTGGCATTCTTATAACCTGTTGCCCCAGAAACCGCCTGAAGATACCGAAAAGCTGATTAAGAAGACCTCGTCCAATTTGCTGGAGATCCTGGTGGGTGTTACGCCTCCGGTTATTTCGGGTGAGTTGATGGAAAAATACGATTTTTTAAAATAACTTTTCTAGATATCTTTTAGCGTTTTGTTTGTCACGAAGACTCTTAGAGCGGTTTCGCACTACGTCCGATCCGAATTCGATCAGTACCCAACCCGTGAAAATACGATCCGGAGTAGTCGTAGTACTATTTCTATGGTAGTTTACGCACTAGATCATCCGATTTCATTCCGTCATCCGTGAATCTCCATAGTGAAGTATAGCCATAGTCTAAGATCTAGTAGATTGTTATACAAGGGGCTAAAATGACCCATTATATACGAGGTAGTTTTACTCCCGAGCTTTAGCGAGGGAGTAAATAGAAACCGAGTTTTTATGGGTTTTTAGCGCCGTGTGTTACACTCTGATTTTTACTACGAATGCGAGAAAATAAAACAATCTAAAGCAATATGAATTGGTTTATCTTATTAAAAATTAACCCGTTAGTTGCTTTAACGACACCCAAGGGAAGAGAATGGTTGGTAGTATTATTTTGATGAGCCCATCGCCGCTCTATGCTGTTGGATAGTAGGTATGTGCAGTCTTTCCATCTCTTCCCTTTGGTGTCGTCAAAGGCGACTAACGGACTAATGACTGCTCATACATCCTACAGCATAGAACGGCGATGGGCTCACTAAAATAATACTACCAACCCGTCTAATCCCTTCGGTGTCGTAAAAGACGACTAACGGACTAAAGACTGCGCAAACATCCAACAGCATAGAGCGGCGATGGGCTCATCAAAATAATACTACCAACCCCTTTCTTCCCTTGGATGTCGTAAAAGGCGACTAACGGACTAAAGACTGCGCAAACATCCAACAGCATAGAGCGGCGATGGACTCACTAAAATAATACTACCAACCCGTCTCTTCCCTTCGGTGTCGTAAAAGGCGACTAACGGACTAAAGACTGCGCAAACATCCAACAGCATAGAGCGGCGATGGGCTCATCAAAATAATACTACCAACCCCTTTCTTCCCTTGGATGTCGTAAAAGGCGACTAACGGACTAAAGACTGCGCAAACATCCAACAGCATAGAGCGGCGATGGGCTCATCAAAATAATACTACCAACCCCTTTCTTCCCTTGGATGTCGTAAAAGGCGACTAACGGACTAAAGACTGCACATACATCCAACAGCATAGAGCGGCGATGGGCTCATCAAAATAATATTACCAACCCTTCACTTTTCTTCGATGTCGTAAAAGGGGACTAACGGACTAAAGACTGCACATACATCAAACAGCATAGAGAGACGATGGGCTCATCAAAATAATACTACCAACCCCTCCCTTCCCTTGGGTCTCGTAAAAGGCGACTAATGGACTAAAGACTGCACATACATACAACAGCATAGAGCGGCGATGGGCTCATCAAAATAATACTACCAACCCCTCTCTTCCCTTGGGTGTCGTAAAAGCGACTAACGGGCTAAAGGCTCACCACCCAAGCACATGTGCAGACTGTGCAGTTTTTTCTTGCTGAAGCGTGGTCTGTGTTGTCTATAGATTCAAATGATTACTAATTTTACCATAAACTTTAATAATAACTATTTTAAAAAATTGTTGATCTAAGTAAACAGTAAAAAGTCGAGTCTTTATTCATAATTATTCTACATAAGACTAAATACTTTTTCCTTTTTGTAGGCTCATTGTCATGTGAAGAACAAAAATTTAAAAAAAAATTACTTTTTCCCCTAGGGCAAGAAAAGCTATTTTAGCCCCGCTCTAGAACGCTACAATGACGGTCTTTTTGAGCAAGAGGAGTGAAAAATAACTAAAGTATAGAAACCACGCTAAAATAGCAAGCAAATACATATATACATCTTTCTTCTTCTTACGAGTCATGCTTATGAGTTAGGAAGAGATGGAGAATGTTTGACTTGTCCTAATTTGTGTAGGTGGTCACTAGTTTATTCCACACTAGGGACGTCATTTCTCGGAATTTTATATCGATAAATATAAAACTAAATATTGTACATGTAAATAAATATGAAGGCGAGTTAGTTACTAGCTAAGTACAAGTGCTAGGAAACTTATAACTATAACCCTTTCCCCGATTACTCCGACAAAAGTTATGGTGTTTATTTCGCCTAGGTCGTATACGTCCGACGAAACAACTGTGTTTGTTTTATCGATATTGTCATTATTAAACTACGTACAACCCTTTTTGTAGTAGGTTTTTATATTTTTGTATTACTGACTAACCGTCTCGAGTAGTGGTGAACGTGTAACGTCCTCTTTTCCCTTGGGTGTCGTAAAAAACGACTAACGGACTAAAGACTGCACATACATCCAACAGCATAGAGCGGCGATTTGCTCACCACCTGTCATGCTGAGCACATGTGCAGTTGTAACTTTGTGAAACGTGGACTGTGGCAGTGGACTGCCCTCTGCGGTCCCCATTGCCTAATCTCTGGCTAACCCTTTAGGGGATACTAGTCGGGAATCCTACTAATATTATAAACGCGAAAGTTTGTAAGTATGGATGGATGTTCGTTACTCTTTCACGTAAAAACTACTGAATGGATTTGGATGAAATTCCGCATACAGATAGTTTATAACCTGGATTAACACATAGGATACTTTTTATCCCGATATTCCCATGGGAACGGGAACCACGCGGGTGAAACCGCGAGCGGCCGCTAGTCTATGAATAATAAAATCTAACACTGGCTGGTACAGTTCGATTCAATTAGAACGGCGGTTGTGAATTTAGCTGCGAGTGCCGCAGTGCGCAGGTGTCGAGCCCCGGGAGGGCCACCGCGGGTTGGGGTCTGCTAGCGGGCGGGGGTGACACCTAAAATTCGCTACTGCGACGCGACTTGTGACTAACTTCACGGACGCCATTCTATTTAAATCGGACTGTAATTAAGATGACATCTGATCATTATTAGATTTTTTTATTTTAACTTAGTTTGTATAAATTTTATAAAAGCTCAGCAATTTTTTTATATATTAAACCAATTTTTTATATTGGTCTTGACATTTTGTTTTATTATGATTACTTAATTTCCTAACAGAGTAATGATTTAAATTAATAATGCAATAATTTCCTTTCGATTTGACTACTGATTGCGTAACTGATTTGTGTATAACTAGTCAATAGCGTGGGGCCACGAGCCACCCAGAGTCTTGAGCTGAAAATCGACGCTGTAGTCAACTGCAGCATTATGTCGAGCCTTGGCCTTTTTAACACCACACCGGTTAATGTAAATGTAACGGTGTAATGTGTGTTTTTCTTTATTTAATTTTAATGTTAACTTGTTGTTTTTTTATTTTACTGTACTGGCATGTTATTATTATTATAATAATTATGGTGTATGTGTGTGTGTTAATTAAATTATTACTATTTCTTTAATCTATGTCTCTTTTCCAGGTGTCGGTGCGCGGCGTTCCGATCACGTAGACGACGTGTTATTCGCAGAGTGGAGGCGGTGCGAGCCCGAGTGGACGTCCCTGCACACAGACGAGTCCTTAGTCAAAAACCAAATCTTTGAGAGCATCTTCCAGAAAATACTCACCGAAACCATAGACGAATACAAGCGGACGGTCCTCGAATAGTCTAGTAAATGTAGCAGCGTTAAGGCGCTCCCTCATTTGTAGCATTCGCTTGTAATGTTAGAAATGAGGATGTTCACTACATTATGTCAGCGAACCGAGCATTACGTGCGCAACCTGTAATTTGTAACGTAAATCACGAATAGTGGATTGATACATTACAGGTGAATGGTCTCTGTGAGGGAGCGCCTTTAAAGTTCGCTTTGGCATAACATGTTAGAATAAATCGCTGTGCTGAACATATTTAATCATGTTGAACATTATATCAGTTGCATATATGCATCTGTCGAATGCTAGATTTAAGTAGCGAGAGCTTATTTATTTGCATTTCTTAAGGTAACGCTGCCAATTGTATATCGGTGTAAAACATACGCATTTAAAGGTTTAAATTATTTATTTCAAATAATATAGAAAAATATCACATAGTCCTTATAGTTCACACTGACTACCTTAATTAGTAAAAAAAAAACTTTTATTACCTCGACGGCTTTTGCATTGATAGATGCCATTTTTACTTGTTTAGTAGGCACTATGTTACGAACAACAATTCTATTATAAATGTTAGTTAGTTTAAATATTGTTAACAATAGTCAATGTTTTCCTGCCATTCAATAAATCAGTCGAAGGTTAATTTTGCCTACATGTCTGGTTGGTATAAACCGCCTTGTGTGCAACTATCATTAGAATAACAGATGCACGTTACGAATATTATTAGAGCTGTGGTAAAAAGTTGCTATTTGTCAAATGTAAAACTATTTTTACTTTTTCATTCTCAAACGAAAACGAGACATTATTTTGCATGTAAAACAACCTGTGATTTTGTTTTCATAAAACATAATTAACATAAATATAACACTGATATTTAACATCGTACAACAAAATGCAGTGAATAACACCATTAGATGCTTCCATTATACAGATTTGACCCATAAATTATTTAGAATCACAATACCTATCTAGCTATTTTTTCTATAAATATATGAATAATACTTATTCGCCATAATGTTGATGTTTTCTGAATATTGTTGTATGTAGTAATACTCTTTCAGTAACCTAATTGATTACTCACAAAAGTAAATGTTGTATTGAAGTTTTCTTCTGAATTACAGAATTAAATGAATTATTTACAAATTTAAATTTTTCAATATTCCGCTAAAATAAATTTCCCCATTAACAAGTTGTTAACTTGCAAATTCTATTTAATGACTTAATTAAATTAAAATAATTAATTTATATATTGATACATCGGCAATAATACAGAAATGATAAATATATCACTAACTGTGCAAATCAATAGAGAAAATACCATATCTACTTACATATACCTAGTTTAGTTAATCTAAGATATTGAATATAAAGTACAAGACTAGAGCCCAAGAGAAAAAAAAATAGAGCTCATTCGTAATAGGTAGTAAATAAATTAAACAATTACTTAACGGCCTCTTGCACGAGCGAGTCTACGCTGCTAGAATATCATCACAATAACATTTCCATAGGGCAATATTATGCATGGCATTTACACGTACTATCCGATCATATTAATTTTACGAAACATTAATAATATAGTGATCGTACGATAGATCAAATTCGCTCGTGGCGATGGTCTTTATAGCCCCGTATATATTATAATCTTAATAACAATGAATGCACGGGCGCTGAGCCGTCTATCTATAGGTAATCGGGGTCCAGTTAGATCCCGATTCCTCCAATGCACAATGAATGACAATGACTTGTGGGTGGCTACACAAGTCTAGCCACCCACAAGTCCAAGACACCGTACTCGTCGTCGAAGTAGACCCGGTTCACACGCGTTCTTGACAAGGTACAGACATGTGCCTGGACACTTTTCTTCTCCCCACGACACGATTAATCCGAGCCGAGTCCTAACCTTTAGACGCGCCGGGTTTTTACACTCGTCAATCTCGAACACCCGGAGAATCTAGCAAGGTACAGTGACACACTTGCCTGATTAAAGTCCGGGGCCGTCCCTAAAGTCCTCGGGCTCAAGGACTCATGTGTTTCTCATAAATACTACTACCCACAAATCCGGCGATGTAAAAGCTTTAGACGAATATAAATTCTTTTACAAAAATAAAAGTTATTTGGATCATGAATCACCCTACCGCGTCCTTCTCTTTCATTGTGAGTTTGTGACTAATGTTAAGGCCATTGCATACTAACTAGAACAGTTTTGTTGGACATACTGACTACGTGCGCCCGTGCGTTCATTGTGGGGGACTGTTATGATATCGCGTTTGAGAATCTTATAGAAACTCAATATCGTTCATGTCACATTTTGTTATACACTCATAAAGTATATTATGTACATTAATTCACTATAGTCTCGTTATATAACACTAACACTGGCACGAAGAATTTTTTTTGTTAAAATCCTTTTATTTGAAGGAATCTTACTAATCGTCAGCCTTCAAAATTGACTCCAGTGGGTTGGGGCCCTTTCTTCTTGGATTTGATGGTGGCTTCGTCGTTTCGCCTGTAAAAGAAAGAACAATTCTATTGATAATCGTTTTAACCTCTTGTCTGTCTCGAAGACTCCTAAAGGTTGCTATAATTGAATTTCTATTGTGTTTGATATTTCGACATCTGATAAGCTCATACTTATGTGCTTGCTAGTGGATCCTTACTAAAAAAACGTTCAAATTAGTGCCAATTGTGTCTACCAATTAATTTGACTGACGACACAGATTTGGCAACATGTTCTAAAATGCTTGCGATATCAAAGGAATCTGGTTTTTAATGTTCTAGGTGAAATAAGCAAAAATTGCTAAAATAAAGCTAGTTAACAGCGTATTAGGGCCCTATTTCATTAGGACACCATTAGTGGTGTAACCAGTAGCCGCCACCAACAAAATGTATGGAGGGGGTATCTCACCCGGCGACCGCTTGGTTGCATTAGAGCTAATTGCGCCACCATGGTGTCTTAATAAAATAGGGTCCGTTCGAATCCCGCACGAATTAAATTCAAGTGTTCCATTTAAATGTTAGTTTAGTATCCTTTCAAGTACTTATATTCCTTCGTGCTTCGGAAAGCACGTAAAGGTAGCTTTACACATATTAGTGAAGTCACAGTTCCGTCAACGTGTTTGCTCAGTTCAGTATCAGTGCTACAGTGTTGCGTAGGTAAGTGATTCAATAAATTGAATGTTAGTACCCAGTTCAAGAAGCTTCAGTGAAAACGTGTCCGTCGTCAAGTATCGGATTGTTGCTATGGCTCTGTTAAATACTACGGAGCTAGCAATGATAGCTATTGCTTTAGACGAAGAAGAAGAGCAGCATCAACACTGAGAGCACTGTGTCGTCGATGACACTGACAAGTGGGGATGCGTTTATAGAGAATGTATGAAAGAATATTTTGCACTGTGCCGGTACTGTGTCGGAACTGTGACTTCACTGATAGTGTGAATTGACCTTAAAGCTGTAGGGGTTGTCATAAGACAGCCGCCATTTAAAACCCCGCTTTCGGCGAGTGTGGTGGGCTATATGATGGCTCTGTATTATGTGCTGTGTTCCTGTGTACAGACGCCAGCAATTATTAATGTCAAATTAAATTAAAATAAAATTTGTTTACTTTCACACCAATTATCTAGCCCAAGATGAGGTATTCTTTTGAAACTCGTTAATATGGTAAGATAACGGATAAAATTACATAAAATTAGAAAAACACCCAGACCTGAAATCAAATTAGATAAACAGTTTTTCTCTAAATTAACCCGACCGGGAATTTAACCCGGGACCTCAGAGATGGCGCGACGCCAGACCCGGCGTGCTAACCACTCGACCACCGAGGTCGTCGAAATTTCTTTAATACATTGTAAACTTTGTAACAGGGACATAGGGATCAATATGGATTGGGGTTGACAGTTTTGGATAGGTTTATCCGCATTTGTGTGTACAAGATGAGATGTGAAACAATTTGTAAGCCTTTACCCTGTTATTATTAAACGTTGATTAAAGTTATACTTTATTAAATTGACGCTGTCTCTATCTGTCTTCTCTAACAAAAACGAGACAGCGTCACTTTAAACCGAGGTGTAACAATTGGCCATTTTTATTAATAAGACTGTTAATGTTTGTTAAAGGCTTATACATTGTTTCACTATTACACTCACTGATATGTCCTTGCGACGCCTGCGTAACTTCAAGGCATGCCATCCACTCGGTAATGCTGATCTTAGTATCGTGGTTGACATCACAGTAGCGCGGCAGCTTGCGCCCGCACCGCCTCAATTGCTCCACGTTGGCTACCAGATGGTGGAAGGCCTTCCACTCGCGACGCTCCAAAGCCTTATTCTTATCTTTATCGAGCATCACGAAAGTCCAGGTGGCGGCCTGCTCTTCGTTAGAAGCTCCCCATTTCACCATTTCCCTGGTTGTTGTGTTAAGTGTGGGTTATTCGATTGCTTGTAATATAAAATAGTAAGAGCGTACTATCGCGGCCTCCGTCGCTTTACCAGTCTAAAGGTCAAATTCCCTTGCACACCGCGTCGTCTATTTGGTACGGGCACGCACGCGGGCGGGGCGGCGCGCTTCATACGAAACTTGAAAGTGGTAAAGCGACGGAGTCCGCGATAGTACATACACGACAGAGCTGCCCTCATTGAGTTTACCTTATTTATAATGATTTTAGAACCAAATTCACAAAAAACGCTCTGTAGTGCACTCAAGAAACATCTTAAGATATTTTTGATATTTTAAATTTGTCGATGTATAAATAACCTTTTTCTTTGTTAGTTGCTAAAAGTGGCTACTTTATGCAATAATCTAAATAGATGCAATGACAGCAAGAGCAGGCCAGCCTCCATAGGCGGCACCCGTTCACGAGTATGACATGTGAATCAGCCATCGCTTCGCTCTACCACGTTTTAGGGTTGTAACGACCCGACGCACATGCCACCACCGCAGAGACACTTTGAGAGAGCATGACACACTTGAGCAGCTCCAACGAAAGCAAGAAAACACATAGACAATACGTTACACGCAACATAAATGAGTAGGTACCTAACGGTTAACTAACCTCTCGGGGATAAAAGTCATGATTATATTATGTATATATTAAGCATGTATGTATTTCCGAAGGGTTAGTCAGCGATTAAGCAATGAGGACAGCAAAAAGCAGTCCGCTTTTCACCAAATAGCGACTGCACATGTACACACGGCGTCAGATCAACCTACTCTAAACTGTCAAATTTCTCCAATGAATATATATTGATCCTAAAAAAGCCTTAAAATAAAGTTCAAAATTGATTGTAGAAATTTGACAGTTTTGGGTAGGTTGATCTGACGCCGTGTGTACTCAGCGTGACAGACAGGTAGTGAGCCCATCGGCGCGCTATGCTGTTTGATGTATGTGCAGTCTTTAGTCCGTTAGTCGCCTTTTACGACAGAAGAGATCTTTCACCGCTACGCGACATGTTAAATAGTACCTGTGCCAGTGGGCAGTGGCCCAGCAGTGGAACTTTTATACTAGACTGATGATAATGATGATGATTGTTTATTACGGACAATAAACAATGTAAGTACAAATATAATTATACTTATGTACCTAGTTCAGTGAGGCCCATATAGGGTCTTACAATAAGTATCAATAAAAGCACACTGAGCATGCTCACCAAATTTGGTCCAAAACTACAGGCTCGTTACAGAGATAATAAACAAATGTTATCATAATTCACCAAAAAATACATCCTTTCCAAACCCGTACAGCTGTAGTAGGTAGGTACTACACGCACACAGCCGAAATGCACAGTGAACTCGGAGCACACTGAGCTATCTTTTTATTGACGCTTGCGTGCGTGTTAGTAAAGATACAGCATGTTCATGATGTGCATTATTTAGTTTGTTAGAAAATATAACTTAATGATCTATTAGATACTGCCCTTATACGTTCGCTTATTGATTTTGTTAGACCCGTATAAATTATAGTCGTTGCGCCTACAAAAATCGCTTTTAATTAAATAATATTTAATAAAATGTGTAAACTCATATATTTGTCACTAGCGCTGTTTTTATAGTAATAAAGGAATGTTGTTGAATGCATGAATAGAGTCATGGTTTTGACATTATACAGGGCGTTTGGTAATATATCATAGACAAATTATAGGTACAGTTATAACATTTATGAGCCTATTATTAAACACCACTAGATAATTGTATTATTAATAATATCATCTTACAAAAACAATAACTTATTACCCTGGCCCAGTGCCGTTGGACGACGCGGTCATTTTAGATATGAAGAAATGTCGCAGGTCTCGTAGGAATTTAGATTTCTCGGGACATCCTGGAAACATGTCAAGATTATAATAACAAAACCCGTAGTTACATTGAAAAAAACATCTTGAAGATTAGATAAAAGAATATAGTCAACAATTTTAAAAATAATTAACTTTATTTTTTGGTAGGTAACCTAGCATGCGAGTACCTCGTTAGATCAGCATTCTAAATAGGTACTTGGAAAAAGCCATCAACCTCGTCAACATAAAATGCAAATGATCCCTCCCCAGAGCCTCTGGGGGTTCGAACCGGTAGCGAGCGGCTAAACCCGAGGGCGCTTCTAAGAGGCACGGTACCTCGGCTCGGGTTTACCGTGTCGTGGGGGTACGCGAGTAACAGGTACGTTATTACGAATGTACCTGTTGCCGGGTGGGGCGGTGAGCCCATCGCCGCTCTATGCTGTTGGATGTATGTGCAGTCTTTAGTCCGTAAGTCGCCTATTACGATACGACACCCAAGGGAAAAGAGGGGTGGTAGTATTCTTTCACCGCTACGCGACACAGCCATTTAACTTGGGACCAGTAAATGGTTGTAAGTAGGGTTACCATCCGTCCGGACTATTCCGGATAGGTCCGTATTTTTGACTCTACTCCAGACTTTGTTTGTCCGGATTTTGGAACATGAGTAACAAAACTACATATCAGGTAATGTCAAATAAGTTTTGTCTATAATAACTTCTTATTTATCTAATAACAGAATATAAAAAGTGTTTCCATTTTGTGACCAAAGAGTCCGGACTTTTATCGAAATGTCAGGCTTTTTGTCAGGACTTTTCAAATTCCTAAATGATAACTCTAGTTGTAGGTATACCTACCTCTCATAGGGCTAGCGTGCTGCGGCGCGGCATCGCAGTCCGGCTTCCTGTCCTTAACCGACGAGCCGGGGATCGGCTTGCCCGTGTCCTGGTGTACGCACCAACAGTAGCCCGTGGAGCGGTAACACTGCGCGCGCGCGTACCGCCCGTCGCCCGTGCACTCTGGCACGTACAAAACCGCGCCGCCCGCTTTCTGTACACAAATATCATCATCATATTCAGCCCGAGGAGCCTCGAGGAGCGAAGGAGTTCCGCATGATGCCGGGTACTGTTACTAGTACTGTCCACAATAATAAATTAAGTAATTGTATTTTGGAAGACACATTTTATAGTAAGCCCGGCAAATTATTCCAATCCAGGCGCAAGGACAATTGGTGCAGTGTAAGAGACGTAGCATTAGTGACCCTTTTATCCTGCCGACCCGCAAAGTGTCTCTTCACGCCTCGTTTGAAGGACTAGGAGCTCGATGACGTTCGGTTTGCAATCGTCGGTCGCTAAGCAACTTTCGCAATGCCGGGTCACTAGATGGGTTACCAAATTAAAAACATTTTGAGTTCCTCCGTGCTCAGAAGGCATGTTAAGCCGTTGGTCCCGGTTGTTGTCGTAAGATGGCAGCCGTTAAAATCCACCAACCCGAATTGGGCCAGCGTGGTGGGTTATGGCCCAATTAGCCCACGTACTATTGCATGTAGGAGGCCTGTGGGACGTTTATGGGCTGATGATGATGATGTTGATCCAGCCCGTGTCAATCCACTGCTGGATATAGAAAGGAAGAGAGAAAAAACATTTATTGACTTCACAATAACAAGACAAAGTACGAAATCAAACAGGATTACAGGACATAAAGAAATAAGCCTCTCCCTAACATGCCACTGAGCCTGATCTACGGCTCTCTCGTCCATTCGTCGCCACCTACGAATCTCGTCGCTCACCTAGCTGGAGGGCGTCCTACGAGTACACTACGTTTACGCAGACAGATTGACCGCCCAAATTCATAATCATCCTCATTAGTAATGACAGTAATGAGTCATTACATAATATTATAAAGTAAATTCGCCGTTTTCCTGTGTTTGTGGCTTCATTTTCTCCTTCAAAACCACGCAATGGATTTTGATCAATGATATTATATTACCTCTTTTTATTGTAACATCATTGATTTTGATGCGGTTTTTACTAATAGAAAGAACGATAATTGAGGATGGATTTTGTTTATAATTTGTAGAGATTTTATGAAACATAGCTGAAGTATGAAGGTGTTTCTAAGTTAGCGTGGACGAATAATAGTGTGTTACATCAGTTCATAAAAATCAAAGGAATGGTACCTACTGCAGTTTGAAACGGCGCACTACTACCACAGAATAACTAATAGTACTTACTACGTACAGAAGGTTCACTCTCTTACGACTTTTACGACCAAATTGAAACTTATCGTGTGAGCCGAGCATTCATATTCCGTTAAGCAACGCTGACTTAATTGATATCGATTTGACGTCATGACGTCATAGAGCGTAGTGTTTACGCGCGCCTAGGCGTATGGCAACCTTTACTGCCATACGCCTAGGCGGCCTGCCTGGGAGGCGCGCCGGCCGAACGTACCTAAACTGCGGAGTGACACCCCCCTGCTACTACTTTGTATGCATCTCTAAGAAATTAATTTCGAACACGGCGACACAGTAATTATTTATTTATTACTGTTGCCCGCTGCGGTCGTAGACTCATACAAAACTGCTGAAGCCTGCAGCTGCAGTTTGTATTCCGAAACTACCAGCGAACTGAACAGCTGTTGAGAACAAAACACGCTAATCTCACCTGTTCATCCAGGACCGCCTGCCGGTCGGTGAGGCAGTCGTTGGAGTCATCTTCCCTCCGGGACTCCGCATCAGGCCCATCGGGCGCGAAGGAGTTCCGCATGATGCCGGGAAGTACTGTCCACAACAATTAAATTATTGTATTTTTGTAAGATACTTTTTTATAGTAAGCCCGGAAAGTTATTCCACTCCACCTGATGTTAAGTGTAAGTGGAGTCCGGGCGCGAGGACAACTGGTGCAGCGTAAGAGTCGTAGCTTATAATATTTATTTATTTATATATTTATATTTGAAGTTTAAAGTCACTCTCACGCCCGCAAAGTGACTAGGAGCAGATAAGTATTTGACCTCCATCTCACCTAATGGAAAGTGAAGTGACGAAAAGGCCGATGGTGGAAGCATGCTACACCTCAAATCCTCAACCAGTGAGGCGTGCGTTGTAAATTTTTGTTCTTTAAAATTAACTTATGAAACTAATGAGCTAATTATAAAACAAAACTAAACAAATCATTGACAAAAAACATCTACTTATCTACAAATCGATCAAAGTTTTTGAATCCTTACCAGTTTTACGGTATCAGCAGTAGGTATCAGCACTATTTACTCATGTGTTATCAGCATCTTTAATGAGAGACACTTATCTGTTGGCCGCCTGTGATATTTCAGCGTAACAGAGTTGTAGAGAAACATGAAGATGCTCGTACAGCGAGACTCAAAATTTAAAGCACTCGTGTATATTTTTTCAAGCGTATATGCGGAATATTAGGTAGGTGTAGAGTTTTACATCCGCGGATGCGCATTTCAGAATTTTAATACTAATTAAGTATTCGTACATAATAATAGAGCAAAACTAACGCAGAATATCTTACTTATTATCATTTTATGCACAGAGATTTAAAATTAACAGTTTAATAAATTAAATAAAAAAAGTTGAATTTTATTAAATAAATAAGTATCTAGTAGGTAATATAACAGAATCCGCATCTGTATATGCTCTTAATTGGAAGCTGGATTGCGGAGGACGCGGACGTACGATTCCCAAGTGAGGTAGACCTTTTTTCAACGTTTCGTTATCCTTGAAATTAACCGTGTCGCGGTAGGGTTATTCCCTTTAGCCCCCGATCTCGTAGTCACCCGTCTCCTTGGCCCCCGATTTCTAGTTTTCTTGATAATGTCGATTAAAAGTAAAAAATGCTTAAAAGTACCATCAGCAGGAAAAGCGTTAAACGATTTCTGTAATACTTTTTAATTACTTAAACATTAGAAGCCGGCAGATACCCAAAAACAATATTCACACCTTGAAGCACTTTTTATCTCGACGGTACAAGTTGAAAATAATAGAAAAAATGAGCAAAGAAACTGTATTGGAATTTATAGAAATCGGGTTCAGGAGACGGGTGACAACGAGATCTGGGGCTAACACGTCGCGTAGCGGTGAAAGAATAGTACCACCCCCTCTCTTCCCTTGGGTGTCGTAAAAGGCGACTAAAGGACTAAAGACTGCACATACATCCAACAGCATAGAGCAACGATTGGCTCACCACCTGTCACCCTGAGCACATGTGCAGTCGCTATTTGGTGAAAGCGAACAGTGGCAGAGAACTGCTATTTGCTGTCCTCATTGCCTAGTCTCTGACTAACCCTTCGGGGATAATAGTCGTGATTATATGTATGTACGGTCGGGTCACCGTCGCTTTAACATTTGCAGCGATTTTCGTATGAAGCGCACCGACCGTCCGGGTACGTGCCCGTACCAAATAGACGACGCGGTGTGCAAGGGATTTTGACCATTAGACTGGTAAAGCGAGTCCGCCATTGTATTGACACTTTTAAAATTTAGATTTCTTTCTAAACTATTAGGTAAGAAATTTAAAATAAAAACGTTTTATAGCAATTTTTATCAGCATTCTTTTCTTTTGTTTTACAAGATTAAATTCTTTATGGAGTCCTTTTTGTTTCGAAATTATAACTTGTGTATTTAAAAAGTTATTGCAATTTTAAAAGTGTGATACTTATTTTTGCGGGCCAGTGTATGTATGATAATATGAGCATAGCAAAGTACCTGCGCTCGGCACCGGCGGCTCCTCCTCGTTGTAGTCGGGCTCCGGGGCGGGTCCGTTGTCTTCGTCTGCATTCAACGACATGAAGAAACGGAGAGAGACTATATATTATTATTATGTTTGCACACGCATTCACAGTTTTATGTTAACATGCTAATTGTATGCGTATAATTATTATCTTTTTATGGGTGTTTTTTGTGAGCTAGAGCTAGTGAGAGAGATAGAGAGTACCCGCATTGGGCAATAATCGAATAAATAACAAATAAATATACTTAGACTTAATTATTAAAGTATTATTAACATAAGTTAATCTGTAATATTCATCGTTCTATTCAACAAGCGTTTATCCCACTTGTCTAAGCCCTTTAATTCTCGAAGAGTCATGAGAAAGTTTAAAGTTAGTTTTGTTTAGCTGACTATTCTGTGGTTGTGTCAAGTGCCAACACTTGCGCGGTTAGTAGGTAGTGCAAGTATATTGCACATTGATATCCTACAAAACGCAAATCCTACTAATATTTTAACGCGAAAGTTTGAAAGTATGGATGTTTGTTACTCTTTCACGTAAAAACTACTGAATTGATTTGTATGAAATTCGGCATACAGATAGTTTATGACCTGGATTAACACATAATATACTTTTTATTCCGATATTCCCACGGGAACTGGAACGGGACGGGAATGGATGGATAAAATCCATTGCCACGAATGTATGTTCGTGCATTACTTCAGAACGGCGCGGGCGCTGTTGGTGTGTGTGTAAACTCGCCATAAAACATGCATAATTTAAACTCGCCACTAATTGGGCTAATTCTCTTTTAGCTGTGTTTGGAGTTGTCAGGACAAGGTTTGTGTTAAGGGATTTTTTTGGTTTTTTTGATCGTATCGCGTAGCGGTGAAACAATACTACCATCCCCTCTCTTCCCTTGGGTGTCGTAAAAGGCGACTAACGGACTAAAGACTGCACATACATCCAACAGCTTAGAGCGGCAATGGGCTCACCACCTGTCATGCAGAGCACATGTGCAGTCACTATTTGGTGAAAAGTGGACTATGGCAGAGGACTGCTTTTGCGGTCCTCATTGCCTAGTCTCTGACTAACTTCGGGGATAATAGTCGTGATTATATCTATGTATGTTTTTTTTAATTCGTCACGGGGTACGAGATGTTCACACGGGCGAAGTCGCGGGCGGGTCGCTAGTTTCAGATTAGTACCTAATAAACTGCCTGCTAACATAACTCTGTACTTTCCCACCAAGATGGCTGTGTTGTTTGCAATAAAACAAGACTTTACGCACGCTAAACACGTAAGTCGAGAAATTTATAGTGTTTTTAATACCCTATACTATTAAAATTATTGTGTGCACTCCAATAATAGTTACAATTTATTTTTAACTAGGTATGGGTTTGCTCTTGGTCTCAATCAAGCCCAGGGGCTAAGACAGGATCCACGATGGTGCGAGCTAACCCAGAAGGTGCCTATTTACTCTTGCTTTGAAGAAGGACGGGTTATATGTAATCGGAAACACAGACGCAGGGAGGGAGTTCCTCTCCTTTGCTGTACGCAGTTTAAAAGATGTTGAGTAGCGCTTTGTGCGACATTTAGGAATATCCACCAAGAAAGGGTGGTAGCCCGCATAGACATGGGCGCCGCCGTGGCGCGCCGCCGCCGTTTAGGTATAGCGCGCCGCCGCCGCCGCCGACTGTTCAAAATTTCGCGCCGACTAGACTGTTCCAATGTGTAGGCTCTTGTAACATAATCTCAGTTTATTCTTTACTCATGTGCGCGCGGGGGCGTCAGCTGAGGTGCTCGATGAGGTCGAAGACGACCCTATTTCCGATCAAGAGGGAGAAGAATCATAAGAACGCCCTTTGTTTGGCGACTTCACGAACGTGCCTAGCGTTAAGACATCCACACCAACGCGTTGGCATAGTATCTTAGAAATGTTGGGGAGTATGCACACTGCTGTAACTGTAACCGAAACCCCGTCAGCTTTCTTAGTCGGGTACCTAGACCTTGAGCCCCAACCCCAGTTAAAGAACATTACGTAGGGCACGATTCAATCACATCGGCCCCATCGGTGTTAAACATGCTTCGAAATACCTTTATTTCCACGGAGAGCTTTGAGTACCTCCTCGTCGCGGACATGAAGCTTCCCCATAGAGGGGTTGGCTATAGGTAATACAAATGGGTGCGAAACATTTGAAAATACATTTATTTCCACCGTTGATAAAGCCTGACGGCTCACTTGCCCACACTGCAGCTGAGAAGGTAAACTTGTTTGCCACTCTTTTTGCAAAGAACTCACGTCTGGAAGTCGCTAGCAAGGTTCCACCTAAGTTGCTTATAGCCGACCTCGCCATGAGAGAACCTCACATCCGCAGCAAAGAGGTACTCAAAGCTCTCCGTACTCTAACGTGATTAAGGCTAGTGGTCCTGATAGAATCCCGGCCATTGTCCTACGTAACCGTGCACCTAACTTGTCTACTGTTCTAACACGCCTGTATCGCCTCTCACTTGAGACTGGTCTAGTTCCTCAATCGTGCACATTAGCCAGCCCAAAAAAGGAAACCGTGCCGATCCATCTTGCTGTAAGACGTTTTCAGTCAAGTCCATACTCTGCAAGAATATGGAACATGTACTGACTGAACTCTCGACTGCTGGCATACCTTGAGACCAATTATCTCCTCTGGGAAGTTGGAACTCACGAGCGCATAGGACCTAGAAATAGTGGACAACTTTATATAGGTACCTGGGTTCCAACAGTAACGATGGTTTGCGCAAGAAGCAAGTGCGCAGGAGAATTGGCATGGCTAAGAGCGCATGTCTCATCTTGCAAAAATCTGAAGAGATCGCAATATTTCCGTAAAAAGCAAAACCAGACTGGTACGGACTCTTGTCTTCTCGATCTTTTTTATACGGCGCTGAGACTTGGACACTAAAAGCTGCAGACCGCCAACGCATTGCCGCTTTTGAGATGTGGTGCTGGAGAAAGATGCTCCGTGTTACTTGGACAACATTTCGGACTAACGTCTCTTTATTGCGAGAACTCAAAATCTCCTCGCGGCTGTCATCCTCGGATGTCTACGCAGAATCCTTGTATACTTTGGTCACATTGCAAGGAAAAACGGTGACAACTTCGAGAAGCTCATCGTGACCGGCAAAGTAGACGGGAAACGGACCGCACCACTCTTAACTCTTCAGTTCACAACGCCCTCCACACCGCCAGAGACAGAAACAGATGGAGGAAAACCATAAGAGAGAAAGTGATGCAAAAGGGAGGTCACGACCCTCAGCATTGAGGAACACGACGCAAGGAGGAACTCCATAAACAATTTTACCTACTTAGTGACTTTTCCCTCTACGGCGACGATATAATGTTTTGTTGTTGAAATCTTTATGAAGTGTTGCTTTTATATATCACTCTTATTTCTACTTTTAACTACATAACCAAAAACGACTTCAAAAATCCCACGCCGCCGGCTTCACGCCGCCGCCGAGCATATTTTTAAATCGCGCCGCCGCCGGTTTTTTTTTACTCGGCGCCCATGTCTCCCGCAGTGCGTCTGGATCTGGATGTCCGATGGAAGAAGGGGGATGGCGGTATGAGCTCATTTGGAGAATCAATTGGAGAAGGGACACTTAAACATACGGTAAGTCAACCGGGGGAAAGTCTAACAATATGAATAAGCGAACGTTTAAGGGTAGCATCTATACATCACACTGAACATGCTCACCAAATTTGGTCCAAAACTACAGGCTCGTTGCCGAGATACTCAACAAGACATTATCATAATTCACCAAAAATACTCGTACACCCACAGCTGTAGGTACTACACGCCCACAAAGATAGCCGAACATGCACACTAAACTCGGAACACACTGACCTATCTTTTTATAGACGCTTGCGTACGTGTTAGTAAAGATACAGCATGTTTCATGTTGTGCATTATTTTAATTGATTTAGTTTGTTAGAAAACGTAACTTTGAAAAATCACTATATAAAACTGGAGCCCATTTTTTGGTCATTGTATTCAGAATGATGTATAGATACCGCCCTTGAACGTTCGCTTATTGATTTTGTTAGACCCTGTATAGGTTACTAATTTCGGGCGTTAACCAAACGCGCTTTTCAAATGCGGGTTGGTGATCACAAACCCGGGCTATGCATAAAAACAATCCAAAAACGCTTTGCCCGACCTGGGAATTGAACCAGGACTTCCAGTCACACTCCCGGTTGTTGAGCCGAGCGCTTGACCTCGCGGCCGACCGAGGCGATCCCTTTAAGGCGAACGCTACACGCAAGACCCATATTGTGATCCGTCACTATAAACTGACGGATCACGATAATTATCGCTGGATTTCTGTAAATCTGATCCTGTTCCCAGATCGTGATATTTACCTTTGTACCTTTACTTTGGTATTTTTTTATTTTGTTAGAAAAAAAAATTAAGTACATGGTTAGCATAAAAATGAGTACTTATTTATTTACCTATTTGTTCCTAAAAACGTATCTTTTGTTGCTCTTTGCGACATTTAACAAATATATGTCTTTTACGTATATAGAGTATTTATTATAAAGACGAATCTCGAAATGGACGAACTGCGTAATGACGATTCACGAAATGGTCGAATCAAATTATTGTCGAATTGAGTAGTAGGAGAACGGCAAAATGCGAAATGGACGAATTGCGTATTGGACCTACGGCTAACAAATCTTTTAGCGTAGGTACTTTATCGGTGTCGTAGATTATAAAGTACGCCTAGGTACATGAAAAAGAGGACAACACGCTATTTTAGAGTACTGGTAGCAACCCTAATAACGTCGACGTCGTAGAATTTGACGCGATCCGTATTGATGGTGTGATCCAGCCCAAGATCCATCAATAAATATCGTGATAAATATCACAATACTTATTGACGTGAAGCGTTCGCCTAACAGTATACGAGTAACTATGTACTATACTAGCGGCCCGCCTACAACTTCGTCCGCACTAACTTAAGGGGGTCATGCACGAAATTGTGAAAATTTACGTATTTTTAAGTCACAAAGTACATAGCATATGCGCAATTAGTTAAATACATTACAAGAACTTATGTAAGTTAGCCTGATCATTGCACAAGGTCATGGCCTTGTTGAAATTTGAAACAAATTCTTTAAACAATAACAAACAATACCTACATAAATCTAATGACTTCTAAAAACATATTTTTTCGACAATTTTCTTAATTTTACGCATGAAACAATAATTCTTACATGAAAATATTTGTCCTTCTTTAAAAAGTAAACATCGCACCCCCTTCTAATTTTAATTTTTAACACAATGCGTGATTTCTTTGCACATTTCGCAGAATAAAAACATTGCTTTGATTAAATTACTAGGTGACTGAAACTTCAAAGCAGAATTGTTCTAATTATAAAAATTATAGATTTTGCTTTGAAGTTTCAGTTTTTGCGATCGCGCAGCACCCCCTTAGGCTGGCCTCACACAGCCGGAATGGCTTTCTGAATTCAGAATCTGAATTTAAGATTCTGAATTCCGGCACCTTGACTCACACATCCTTAAAAATTCAGATCAGATGATCAGTAGTCTTGTGACTCCCGGCATATGCAAACGTCTCCGAGACGTTAACCGCTTGCTGTTTCAACCAGGGTTGCTATTTTTTTTCGCTGTTCATACCAATTGACGTCCTCCGTGGTCAAGTGGTTAGCGCGCCGGCTCTGGCGTCGCGCCATCTCTGAGGTCCCGGGTTCAATTCCCGATCGGCGAGTCAATTTAGAGAAAACTGTTTTTCTTAATTGATTTCGGGTCTGGGTGTTTTTCTATGTTTATGTTTATTTATCCATTATCTAGTTTAACCATATTAACGAGTTTCAATAGAAGCTTTTAATGCTATCAAATTTTATAAAATTAAATATATAAATAAAAATTTATGGTAAATCCTGCTAAACTGCTAAGCGTTGTTTATAAAAAGGCACCAAAACTGCTATATTTACTTTTATAATTATTAACAATTGAAGTACATCGAAAATTAAACACTATTAAAGCAAGGTATCAATAAGATAACATACAAACTAAATATCTAAAATTTACTTTTAAAAATGCTAAAAAAGCAGGATCCTACTAAAAATGGCAACACTGAAATAATTCAGAATCTGAATTCCAGCATGTGTGTGCTGCTCCATATAAAATGTATGGGAATACGCGCGTTCTGAATTCAGAATCTTAAATATTCAGACACAGAATTCCGGACGCTCGTCAGCTCATTCTTCCAGATCGATCTGAGAAATTCAGATTCTGAAAAAATCAGCATGTGTGTGGAGCATACTGATATTGTATGGTATTCCGACCTTTCTGAATTCAGATTCTTAATTCAGAAAGCGATTCCGGCTGTGTGAGGCCAGCCTTAAAGTTAAACCCGCAATACATACATACATATAATCACGACTATTATCCCCGAAGGGTTAGTCAGAGACTAGGACTACTACAAAAGCAGTCCTCTACCATAGTTAACTTTTCACCAAAAAGCGACTGCACATGTGCTTAGCGTGACAGTTGGTGAGTATGTGCACTCTTTAGTCCGTTAGTTGCCTTCTACGACACTCAAGGGAGTGATAGTGTTCTTTTAATGAGCAAACCCACCCGCAATACAAACTGAAAAAATTACAGAAACGGGGAAATTTATATATTAGGCTCGAATATCAGGTATATAGTCGAGTATAAGATGAGATTAAGTCTCTGGAACACTTTATCTCTTTTATCTCTTTCTCTTTGAGGGGTTTTTTAGTTGGAGGTTATTGTTATCGGACCCTGGGATATAGACACATAGGACTTACGCCGTGACACCGTCATAGTTCGAACATTTTGTACAATAAATCTTTAAATTACCTATTTAAAAACCCACCCTCAGAGAAGAGTGGGTGGTGCCAGGGTGCCTGGGTGGTACTAAATGAGTGACACTGACTGAGTGGTAGAGCCACGCTGCGTTGCAGCACGCATTGGGCCGGCTCGCCCGGCGTAATACCACCCTCTCACGAATATTGGGCGTGAAATAATGGCACTTGGTGCTGTTGTTTTTCGTCCGACCAGTGAGGGTTCCGGAGCCCCCCCCCCCCCTCCTCTCATTCCTATTCCTTCCTTAAACCTATTCCTCCCTTAAAGGCCGGCAACGCGCCTGCGATTCCTCTGGTTTTGCGGGTGTCCATGGGCGGCGGTGATTACTCTCCATCAGGTGACCCGCCTGCTCGTTTGCCTCCCTCTTTTACATAAAAAAAAAAATGAAATGCTTACATACATATATCACGACTATTATCCCCGAAAGGTTAGTCGGAGACTAGGCAATGAAGACCGCAAAAGCAGTCCTCTACCACCTACCTCTACCAGTCCACTTTTCACCACATAGCGACTGCACATGTTAGCGTGACAGGTGGTGATCGCCGCCGCTGTTGGAGGTACCTATGTGCAGTCTTTAGTAGTATTCTTTCACCGGGCGATTAATTTTAATTCTATGTAATGTGTATAATATAATGCACCTAACTTTCTCGTTAAGGTGTACGGAGGGATCCCCTACGCATTATTTTTGCACGAGAATAATTTATTTTTATATAAGATATGTACTTATTATTTTTTATATAAAAACTTATCAGGCTTTCCAACAAAAAGTACAATCATTTTATTTGATTTAATACAAAATATGCTAATTGTCTTATTAAAGTAGGTATAATAGATGCTACTTCCACAGATATTGTGCTACTTCTTTATTATTATAAAGCTGTTTCTTCTCTACAGCTAAAAGACGCCCTGAATCTTAGAGCATATGCTCTAAGCCCTGAATGGGTGATGCCTATGCCTACCCATCCAAAGTAGTAGAATTAAGTTTAGACGATTCAAAATGCTTATTTCAAGTTTACTGAATGAATAAATTATGATTTTTTTTTTCTAGTTTTAATACTTACACTAGTATTTTATGTGGTTGATTGGCTTTACCGTATTATTTAAAGTAAATTATATGAATAGTAGTTTACTTTTAAATATTATGTTAAAGTACTAGGTACAGTTATATCAGTGATCGGAATAATTTTAAATTTAACTGCACTGTCATATTGATCAGATACTGCAACTATGAGGAAGTCATCTAAAAACTCATTCATACCAACCGAATGAGCCATTATTTATAGTTGCATGAGGCGAACATTACGTTATCTCAATGGAGATTGAACGGATGGGTCGTCCAATAGACTGTCTGCACACTCAAGACCTTAGAGTATAGATTCCTTTATACTCTAATCTCAAGACACTTTAATATTGTTAATAGGCATATCTGACCCACTAGCAATGAGAACATACAATGAGTTTACTGCTTGACATTTTGCCGTGCAGACCTATTTGGCTGGTACCTATTTAAGATCATATTTGTGATGGATACCTTAAACCACTTTAACAAATATACAACAGTCTTCAGTCCGATATGTTTAAATTTATCATTGGTTTTCGACCATATCTCAATTGTATAAAGTTGAAAATTTGGTGGGAATATACATCCCTCTGCCTGTTAAAGGGCTGGCCTGCAAAAATAAGTATCACACATTTAAATTTTAATTTTTTCTAAACTATAGAAGTTAGTGATTTAAAATAAAAAGCGATTTACAACAATTTTTATCAGCTTTCTTTGAAACTATAGTAACTAACTAACTCTTTTTCGAGTCCTTTTTGTTTCGAAAATATATTATCTTGAGTACTTAAAAAGCTATTGCAATTTTAAAAGTGTGATACTTATATATTTTTGCAGGCCAGTGTGTTTCAATAAAAGGTCATACAAACATCAATTAAAGAAAGAGTCGTGTCGCGTAGCGGCTCATCAATAAGACTACCATCCCCTCTCTTCCTTTGGGTGTCGTAAAAGGCGACTAACGGACTAAAGACTTCACATACATCCAACTGCATAGAGCGGCGATGGGCTCACAACCGGTCACGCGGAGCACATGTACAGTCGCTATTTGGTGAAAAGGGTCTCTCCTGCCTAGCCTCTGACTAACCCTTCGGGGAATAATAGTCGTGATTATAGTGTACAAAGAACGCCCTGGCGCTTTGTAGTGTTATTCTGTGAAGGCTTACTTAAAACTCGATCCTGAATACACTGTGAGTTATCGATTCGCATTCTCAAAATAATTCGACTCTACACAAACATTACATAGCTTAATGTTTTATGTTTAAGCGTTTTATTAACGTTTTTACTTAAGTAAAATTTTTAACACTGAAAAAAGACGACAACCTCAGGCGGGCATAGAACCACGCACCTTCCGCATTCCGGGCGGCTGCCTTAACCACTTGGCTACCGTCTTTTTTCAGTGTTAAAAATTTTACTTAAGTATATTTAAACGTTAATAAAACGCTTAAATATAAAACATTAATCTATAAACGCCGCTTCATCTTAACCGAATGTTCAAATATTTGTAAAAATATTTCTTTCGGATCACAGAGGTGAAAACTTCTAAGATTTGATGAAGCAATGTTGACTAAAAACATAATTGCAGCACTGACAAATTTCGACGGTTGAAAGCCAGGCCTCGGTAGCCAAGTGGTTAAGGCAGCCGCCCGGAATGCGGAAGGTGCGTGGTTCGATTCCCGCCTGAGGTTGTCGTCTTTTTTCAGTGTTTAAATTTTTAATTACATAGGTTGCTCTTCATCAGAAAGGAAACGCGGAGTCGAAGTGAGGTACGAGTTTGGGATCTAACTTAAAAGAATCGACATACTGGGCCGTAATTGTCTATATAACCAACACCTATCGCATTACCATTCAAGTGGTACAGAGGAAGTTCTCGGTCAACCACTTTCCGGCGATATTAGCTTGCACCACAGATATAGATTTACATAGATAACGCAAAGTATTATATTGAAACCAAGCGTGCCACAATAAAAAAACACAAAATGAATATTGTAAATGATCGATTTTTTGAAAAATAATGTATTTTTAGGATAAAATAGGTAAACAAGTATCGTTTTAATATGATTTAAAAAATTATTCAACTACCTAGCCTATTATCATGCAACGAGGCATTTTTTTAGTTTTATTTTATTTTAGTTTAAGGCGACGGCATTGGACCGTGCTGCGATGTGGTGATCGTGATCTCTCCGTTCGACGGCGAGCCTACAGACGCGCGCGGTCTGCAGTTAGCGTCGACCAACCCTGACGCTTGGTCGGGGTTACTTAGTTAGACTTAAAAGTACTTACGTGCATTTGCGTTATCTATGTTAATTCATATTGGCTTGCACACTATCTATCTACGCGCACGCTACGGCTCGTAGCTGCACCGCCGAAAAGTGGTTTACCGAGAACTTAGTCGACTGTACATTGCTTTATCAGTTTTCTAAATTTTTTAAACTATTTTAAAATAATTAAGCTAGCGAAGCAATGTACTTTTACTAAAAAGATAATGCGATCATCATCAGCCTGAGGACGTCCACTGCAGGACAAAAGCTTCCCCCAAGGATCTCCACCACGAGCGGTTTTGTGCTGCTCGCATTCAGCGGCCATCCGCGTCAATCGTGTGGTGCCGGGGATAAAGAATGTCACCACCCAATCTATTCCCGTGAGTCGTAGAAGGGGGCTGAGGGATCAACCCATAAACTTCTACACCTATCGCTATTAACAAACATAAACATAGTTAATACTTATTTTAAAATAATCAGTAATCACACGAGAAGCAATGTACCCAGGCCTGCCTATACAAAACTTTCAAATTTCTCCAATCAATATCAATCCTTATGTGCCTAGTGACATAGTTCAAAATGATTGAAGAAATTTGACATTTTGTGGTAGGTTGAACTGGTGTCTGTACTTTTACTTAAAAGGTATTGGGATTGGTGTTGAAATACAATTGGCCCCAGGTCACTCCCCGGAGGTACTCACAGTCCGGCGCCGGCGGCTCGGGGCTGGCCAGCAGGCAGGCCGCCCACTCCTCGCGGCCGATCTCACCGTCGCCGTCGGCGTCGCAGCCGCGCGCCCATGCGCGGGCGCAGCGTTTTGGCTTCACCACCTACGAATGGGTAAAAAAGTTACGAATAGCATATAAGTAAGACATAAACAGAGAGAGGCCTATGCCCAGCAGTGGGTTGAGAAATGATAATGATGATATTTGGGTACTTCCTTCTCCAAAATAACGTTATTTTGTTGATTGTTCTGGTACTTTTTATTTATAGATAGTTAATGAGTTTTATAAATTTTTACATAATAATATGTAATACCATATGAAAATACATTATTTCTTATTGTCCCTCTTTTTCTACCAACGTTTGATAAGATATTTTGAAATTTTTGTGACCAGAGCGATCAATATTGAAGCCAGAGCAATCAAATAATACTAGGTATACTATGTATAATAGGTCTTTACCTATGAAATTGCCGTTCTTCAGTACTGGTCATTTCAAATAGATAAAAAGTTTGGAATGGCTTTGTATTCTAAATTTAAATTAATTTTGTTTTAAAAACATGACATTCTTTTTACAAACTCAGTCTTTTGTTTATTGATTAGCGTTGTATTTTCATTACATTTGAACAGTTTTCGTCATAATGGATACTTTAAAAAAACGTGTAAGGAACATATTGGTAAGGAATATGAGTTCCGTCGTGGCACCAACGCGACACAAACGGCACGTAACATCATAAACGTTTACGGAGAGAACTGTACAAACGAACGCATAACCCGTTATTGGTTTTCCCGATACCGTTCTGGAAATTTTGACTTGAAAAATGAAGGTCGTGGTCGTCCGGAGACTTTGGTCAACAATGATGAATTAAAGGCGATTGTGGAAGCTGACGAAACTTAATCTACATCTGAGCTAATGCATCAAAACAATTTTGATCCATTTGCGACAAATAGGCAAGGTAAAAAAACTTGATAGATGGGTGCCCCACGAACTTAACGATCGCCAGCACACCGTACGCGTCGAGACCTGCCTCGCGCTGCTCGATAGGTAAAGAAATGAAGGAATTTTAATCCGAATTGTTACGTGCGACGAAAAATGGATCCTGTTCGACAATCGAAAGCGCTCAGCAAGTTGGTTAGATCCTGGTTCAGCACCAAAGCAATGCCCTAAACCAAAAATGACCCCTAAAAAGGTGATGGTCACTGTTTGGTGGTCTAGTGCGGGTGTGATTCACCACAGCTTTTTACAAAACGGCATGAGCATTACTGCAGATGTGTACTGTGAAGAACTGGAGACAATGATTGAGAAGCTTGCACATCGGCAACCAATTTTGGTCAATCGGTCGTCCCCAGTGCTCCTTCACGACAACGCGCGACCCCATACTGCACAACAGACAGTCTCCAAGCTGCAAGAGCTGGGGTTAGAAGCTCTCCCTCATCCGCCATACTCACCAGACCTTGCACCTACCGACTATTACTTTTTCCAAAATTTAGACAACTTTTTAGTGGGTAAAAAATTCAATTTCCGAGAGGCAGTACAAAATGCCTTTGAAGAGTTTGTTGCCTCCCGACCAGCTGATTTTTACAAGAAGGGCATCAATAAACTGCCAATGCGTTGGCAAAGATGCGTCGATTGCATGGGTGATTACTTTGAATAACAAAAATAAAAAAGTATAAAAAAATAAGTTCTTTCACTTATTCCATACAAAACGGCAATTTCATAGGTAAAGACCTAATATTATTATAGGAAAACAATTATAAGTACTTCAAAATGTAATATTACTTAAAAAGATCAATTATGTTAAGCATGGACAATAAATTAAAAACGTTAACAAAATAGAAACATTTTTAATGGAAAACTTAAAGGTCTAATTTTTCAATCCTCCTGATCATGCGGTCTTAAAATGAAACATTTTTATAAATTCTGGGAAAAGTACGACACTAGAAACTCCATAGTATTGTATTACTGTAACATTCCCAATACAAATACCTGAGGCCAACCAATTTACATGCTAACTTACTCATAGTTAAATAAAATGTGCTATAGCAATCAATAATTTTGGAAACCAAAACCAGAGTAATCACTTGTTTACCTCCCTACATCGAAAACGCGGGAAAGCAGGACTCAGGGTGTTTCCACTAAAGCGGAGCTGAGCGGAGCAGAGCTAACTTGACCAATCACGATGCTCAAAATCTTGTGGAGCGGAGATTTCGACCATCGTGATTGGTCAATTCAGCTCCGCTCCGCTCAGATCCGCCTCAGTGGAAACCCGGCCTCAACAATCCCCCACAGCTTATAAAGCGCAACTTAGGGCAGGTTTCGGGTATTTATGTATAGTTTTGCGTCAATACAAAATTAAAGAGGTGTCTGACGTTTTTCGTTGATTACTCTGGAGTGACATAAAATCGTTTGCCCACCTATAATGTAGTTTATGCATGTAATGCTCTGTTCTCCCCTTAGGTTCTCCCATTTGATACTTGTTCTAAGGGCGGGTTCCCACTGACGCGGAGCTGAGCCACAGTATAAATATAATTATACTGTGGCTGAGCGGAGCGGAGCTGAATCGACCAATCACGATGCACGAAATCTTGTGGAGTGGAGAGAACAAGTATCAAATGGGAGAACAGAGCATTACATGCATAAACTACATGGAGGTGGGCAAACGATTTTATGTTACTCCAGAGTAATCAACGAAAAACGTCAGACACCTCTTTAACTTTTGTATTGACGCAAAACTATACCTACATATAATTAATTTGATTCATCAAAACAGCATTATTTACTAAGTTAATGAACATTTTTCTAGTGAAATATGGGTAATTAAAAAAAGGTTATGAAACATAATTCTATCAAAACTGGAGTCAGGACACACCAGAGCGATAAATTTTTGGAGGTTTGCGATTTTTTTTAAATGTACATAAAACAACTTTAGGCACCATTATGTAAATGTCCAATGTAAGCTGCATGCCAATTAATAATATTTTAAATAACACATTTATCTTTTGTCTAATAGTTTCTCCATGTAGACACCATTTATTTTGTCGTTTGGAGAACTATCCATTTCGTCCCACTGCAGGGCAAGACCTCCATCGTTCAAATCAAGTCATCGCTACAATTGGCTATTTGACAGTTGTAACAATAAAATATGAAATATATCGGAAATGGTAGTTTATGATTTAACGATAGTTATCCAATAGTTTTTTATTGTTTTTTACAAAATAAATTTGCGATTTTGTATCTGTGGATTACAAGACCGAACACGGGCGGTAAGGGGCGGCCACTTAGATTTGTTTTAATCTAAGGGCGGCCATGATTGAGCTTCATGTGACGTCATATTTCACAAAATTATCAAAAACTATCTGTCAGGTTTCAAGATAAGTTTCTATATTTATTGAAATGTGACGTCAGAGAGCAAAATGTCACGTGACCAACCGTTTTCGAACGAAATTTGAAATCAATAAAGAAAAACATGTTTTTTTTTCTGTTAGATAAAGGTTTTTTCGAGAAAGAAAATATTGTACGAGGTATAAAATAAGCGTTTGTAGTATTTTTAATACTTTTTCAAAAACTGTCAAGTAGCCAATTGATGAAGTAGGTATCGGCGTACCACGCTTACCTACTTGCCAAATACAAGTTTGTAAAGCAAGAAACACAGTTTGCCCGATCTGCATGAAAAAGGAAGTATGCGTACGCTGGCTTACGTGGTCTGTGTTTCATATAGCATTTATCTCACAAACCTTCTTGATGAGCCTCCTCAGTCCCCTGTACTCGGACTTCTTCAGGGTGCCGCTCTTGTCCCGGTCCAGCTCCCTGAACTTCCAGTCAGCCACCTCCCTGGGCTCCACCCCCCTCGTCTCCACTCCTTTCTCCCCCCTGGGTTCTTGAACGCCGCTGCTGGCGCTGCTCCTCACCCGCTCGTACTCTCCCCCGAAGATCTTGATCAGGTTCCCGTTGAATGAAACCCGGTCGGTGCGCGTGCAGCCTGGACAAAAGCTTTTTATTTATTCACTAGCTGTTCCCCTGTTATATCTTTCTTATATAACATACATACATATAATCATGACTATTATCCCCGAAGGGTTAGTCAGAGTCTAGGCAATGAGGACCGCAAAAGTAGTGCTCGGCCAGGTTTAGTCGCAGAATGTCCAATTCGCAAAATGTCCAGCGGTCGCAAAAAGTTCAATTCGTCATTATTTATTTAATTTGTCCGGCACAATAAAAATAACTCGTGGATACCGTTTTATTGTGCCGGACAAATTAAATAAATAATGACGAATTGAACTTTTTGCGACCGCTGGACATTTTGCGAATTGGACATTCTGCGACTAAACCCTCGGCGGTTTAGTCGCAGAATAGTCCACTTTTCACTAAATAGTGATTGCACATGGTGCTCAGCGTGACAGGTGGTTAGCCCATCGCCGCTCTATGCTGTTGGAAGTATGTGCACTTGTGCAGTCTTTAGTCCGTTAGTCGCCTTTTACGACACCCAAGGGAAGAGAGGGGGTGGTAGTATTATTTCACCGCAACGCGACACGTTTAATATACATACTAAACCTGACGTTTGTGCGTCAAATAGCCAATTGATAATTTCAAACACGTGACACAATCTACGCTGCGGACCATCTATTCGGCAGTGGCCCTGGGGTCCCTGGTGCTAGACGTTAGACTATACTAGTATTTGCCAGAGTATTACAATGTAACGTAACATTCATAGAAGATAAATACATGTAAACTAGAGCATTTTTACTCGAACATTATGATGTAGTAACATTTCAATCAATCGACACGATCTATGGCGAGCCTAAAACTTAAATGTTTTTTAAAATCAAATGGTCCCCTAACCTGCCTTAGGCATAGCGAAAGTTGCTTAAATTCTAATTAAGCCTTAGAATTCGATCCATGCTCAGCCCATCGCGTATCGTGGTTTGGAAATACCCCGTTAATTTTACTTACTTCTTTTATTCCGTTGACCTCGAACCGAGGATCGCCGTCTTGTGTGCGATTTACCTGTGAACGGAAAAAAATACTATATTGAAATATTCTTACGCCTGTAAGTAATAACCGGTATAGGGATCATACACAATACTTATTGTAACCATAGGTAATGTTAACAAAATATAAGATACAATATTTAAAAACAATACAAATTACCTACGGGACCCTATCGAGCATTACCTACGTCAGTCATCTATCACATTATAGTTAGTCAGTTATGTAATCATTTTCAAGGAAATTGGGAATATTTAAGCTGTGACCTCTCTCTCTCTCTACCTCTCTACCTATACCTACCCCTCCGGGAAACGTGCGTGATCTATGTATACATGTATGTATGTTATCAATTAATTTAGGTAGTAGCTGATCCGACAGACGTCAATTCCCGTCCCGGCACCCCGTACACTTTTAAAATAAATCTGTATATTATGTTATTGTTATGCGGTTTAAAAAAATAAAGGAATGTTGTTGTTGCTGTTATTAAAAATAGACATGGCCCTTCCGAGTATACTCGTAAAACCTTTCTCATCTAGTTTAGATGATCGAAGATAAAAATCCATAGAGAAAACGAAAGTGTTTCAGGTGGTTTCAGGAAACTTTTCTATTTCTTTTTCTAACTAAGAACTTAATTTGCACTATTACGTATTGGTACCACAGACGTATACTTATTAAGAAGATTATACGTCTGTGATTGGTACGAACATTTTAATTTTAAAACATTTTAAACTAAACAAAAATTTCCGCAAGATCAACAGTGCTGAAGGAAAAGTCTATGGTGTTTTTATTTGTAATTGTGACTCAATTGGTAAAACACTGTAGATACTTTTATTTATACTTATGGCTAAAATAAAAAAAATATTAAAAATTTCTGCAAGGTTAACAGTGCTCAAGGAAAAGTCTACATAGACTTTCTAAGTATTTAGTAAAGTTAACTATGCACTTAATAAGCATGTATTATCAATTCATCATTAACCCTATTTATCAAATAAATGTATGTAACTTAACAATACAATGGAATGGAATGTTACATAAAATGAGCATAGTTTTCAAAGAGGCTGAGCTTTCCGTTTTTAAAAGTTTAAAGGGGGCCAGCAGTACTTAATTATTAAAATTTAGATTCTTTCATATAAGAAATAAGGAATATGTAATTAAAACTAAGTACTCTGAAGCAGAAATAAATAAATAATTTGATCTATTACTGCAATTCAGGCCTGCGAGCCAAGTGCAAAAGTTGCAGCATAAAAAAAATTATTGTACGTTTTGATGTGCTAATAATAGTAGAGTCAAGGGGATAAAGCAGTGTCTTCTGTCGCGGGTGACAATTTAAATCGCGAGCGTAACGAAGGACTCGAGGTTTACTCCCGAGCGTAGCGAGGGTTTTATAAACTTAAATCACGAGCGAAGCGAGGGATTTAAGACGAGTCCTGAGTGTAGCGAGGGATTTAAGTTCACCCAAGACTAATTATCAGCGAGGAAAATACTCTTCTTTTCGTACCATTTGCGAAAAAATTAACACAATAATAATATGAGATAAGCATTTATTAAAAATAATGACAATTAAAAGTAAAAGTTAACATTCGAAACATTGGTCCAATTATTGATAGAGAGAGTTACATTTTTGTTTGGTACATTTATTGTTGATGAGTTGATTTGTAATTTGTTTTTTTTTTATTTATTTCCTTTTTCAAAAAGATGTATAATGCTTTATAAACAAACTCAATGGTGTAAGCACAGATGTAGTTCATTATAAATTTCGGTAAGTATTCCAAATTTAAATCACATTCTCCCCCTAGAGACACTTAGATTACTGATAAGATTTGATTGTGTGAAGTTATTTATTTCATTTATCGCCACGATGCTGATGTAGTTGTTAGAGTATTTCGGTCTCAGGTCCCTGTTTCGTTTCCTGGCGACTGTGTATATTTTACTGGGGGTTTATGTAGAATATAGTTTGGGTTTCTGGTAGGACTTGTACCACCTTGTACCAAGTCCGCTTGTCTAGCTACCAGTACTTTAAGGCTATCGTTACCTATAATATGTTCATAGCATTGTTGTATTTTTATAATAGGTAATTAATAAAATATTAAAAGGTTAAACATATATAATCACGACTATTATCCAGGAAGGGTTAGTCAGAAGACTAAGCAATGAGGACCGCAAAAGCAGTCCTCTGTCATAGCCCACTTTTCACCCAAGTAGCGACTGCACATGTGGTCAGCGTGACAGGTGGTGAGCCCATCGCCGCTCTATGCTGTTGGGTGTATGTGCAGTCTTTAATCCGTTAGTCGCCTTTTACGACACCCAAGGGAAGAGAGGGGGTGGTAGTATTCTTTCACCCTTTAAAGTGTAACTAAACAATATTTCTACTGCATTAAGAGGTCAATGACTGTTTACCACGTCACATTTACCAAAGTGTACTTACTCGCATAGATGTTGTTTATTTAAATCGTTTACATAGTTTTCATTACCAAATTACTTTTTAGTCTTATTAAAAAATAAAACCATTGTTCACTATAGCGTCATTTCGACATGAAAATTACTAACGGATAACATCAGTGTCCATAGCTTCTGAACAAAATTGACCGGATCGCATAATATATACTAATTAAAGAAAACGAATGCTAAACACTTGGAGCTACATCGTCATATTAGCGGGAATGAATACCTGTCATTATCACCTCTACGAGTGATACAACCTACCCACCAATAAGAGCAATGCATTTGGTATCACCAGCTGTTCACTATACATGCTCTCATAGGCACCCAGCCCGTCAGAACGAGTGCCGTCGCGCTCAGCAATGTACACGAATGCAACCATTGATGAGCGATACACTCCGATACTTCGATGCCCATAATACGAGTTCAGATTACGGGGTCTCTGTAAATTGCCACAGTGCCTGTGTGCGTGGCTCGCCAAGATTTATTTTCACAAAGCTAGGTCACAGGATAGTTGTAAGCAGAAGTACAGCTTTTATTTGAGAATATTTTTAAATGACTAAACGAGATGTTTCATCATCGTCCTATAAACGTCCCACTGTGGGGTACAGACATTCCTACGTGGTAAACAGGTCATAGGGATATTGGGACTTAATCCAAAACTGTGGCCGGGGTTTTTGGTTTCTAACGAGCACCATCTTACGGCAACAACCGGGACCGCTTTACATGCCTTTTGAATGTTTTTGTAGATTAAAATAGGTGTTCATTCATTTAAATAGTTTGTGTTTTTGGGATTATTACCTGTTGTTTTGTTTTTATAACGGTCAATACTGGTATGGTGAGCTCAATTCCAGATACGACAAAAACAAAACCATCTCATGTAAATTCAAGGCATTCTGTAAGTCGTTCATAATCATAGCCTTTACAGAGTAATCCTTTAATGTAGTCTTTAATAATTTATAGTGATTGCTGATTTTAATTAGATTGCTTTAGCAGGTCAGATTGCAAAGCCCTAGAGTATAAATGAGCGTGATGTATTCAACACATGAATGAAAAAAGTGCAGTGTCACTATGTAGTAAATTGACAAATAATTAAATTGTGTTACTATGCATCGAAAAATTTGTAAAACACTTTGCCCCACCTGGGATTTGAACCCTAGACGTCATTTTATCAAGCCGAGCTCTAGCCACTCGGCCACTGGTGCATGCACCTACCCAATGTAAATAAATATAGTTTATGTTTAAATGAACACCAAAAAAATATTAATTATCATCAAAACATTTATAAATTGCTAACCCAACCTAACCTTTGGTGCGAATTACACTTTTTTTGGTGATCATTTACTCTTTATAGTGTGCGAGAATATTTGTTCACTATAAAAATAGTACCTATGTAAAAAACATATAAATAAAGTATAAGGAAACTTTTGAAAGCTGGGCCACCGTATTGAATCAACTTGACTAGACGATTACAGTTTCTCGACAATTTCGCGCTCTGTCGTGATATTGCTGATATTTTTTACACTGTGCCTACAAGTTGTCCTGAAGGGCGCGGGGGGAGGAGAGTCCGTCTACCTAACCGGTCCAAAAGTGATGCACAACATTAGCCGATACAAAAACCGGTAACGATCGGCTCGCTGCGTATACCTAGGTGCCTATATCGTTTAGTAAAAGCGTTAACCGACTAGTTATTCTGTTAAACAGTTACGATAGCGCCATTTAATGTGGTACCCTGGAACAAGGATGTACAGTGCAAAGCTTTGGTCGCTATGTCAAATCATATTCGCATCACTTATCACCAATGGACTTACGCCATTTTTTTTGTAGGAATTCTGAACAGCTAGTACGGAAATGTACATTTTTATAAATACAAAAGCCTTATGCGGGTCCTCAAGAACGTCTTACTTTTAACTCTATTATTATAAAAATATGTGATGCACTATCAAACAAAATGCATTTAATTTTGCAATATGATAATTTACATTTCGGATTTAATTCCAAATGTATTTTCTACTAGTAGCAGAGATGACATGGTAGGTGCAATCACAGAACAGAAGAACTTCTTTCTTCTGTGAGTGCAATCATAGTGCAATTGTCTGCAATGACATTAGTGAAAGAGATCAGTATAAACTATTAAAACAAAAATTCATAATAAGTACCTACCTAATACTTAAAAAAACATAAATACTGGCTCTTGCCCGCGGCTTCGATCTCGTTAACTTTTCGCTTTGAAAAGAAGCCATAATCCGTCTAGCGTCTTTTGGGCCCCATCTATCTCTACTACGAGTATATCAAAATCGGCTTAGCGTGTTTAAATGTAACCTACAAACAAACTTACTTTCGCAATTATAATACTTATTATCTAGGGATCATTGATAAAGTTTATCGAATTTTAGGATACATACTACATTATATCGAATCCTGTTATTAATAAACGTTGATTAATGTTACACTTATGATTAAATTGACGCTGTCTCTATCTGTCTTCTTTGGGGGGTTATGCGGTCTGCAAAAAATTGCGGGCCCTCGCGAGGGTCCGTGGTAGTAAGCGCCATTCACATTTTAATCAAAAAGTTAATAAAAATGTTTAGTTCTATGGAAATCCAAATTAGTCAAGATATCGAAAAGGTATGTGTTTATGATGTTATAGGAATTAATATTGTAAAACACAGTCGTACCGTGCATTTATTTGAAATTTGAGAGTTAACTTCAGGATTTTTTTCTTTCGAGCAAAATGTTTCCAATCGTGTTTTGGAAACAGTCATCCCCTCACACGTTCTGTAATACATATTGAAAATTTCAGTGCGAGATATGTAAAATATTTTGAAAAACAGCTAATAGAAAACAGCCAATTTTTCCGTTTTCACCTTAGGCGGTGAACCCCTCTTAACAAAAACGAGACAGCGTCACTTTAAACCCGAGGTGTAACAATCGGCCATTTTTAGGACGGTTATAGTTTAAGTACGTTATAATTTTTGGCTAAAAATAAAATTTTGCCTAAAATTCAACATTTTTTTAAAGAGAATACACGATTGCTGGTGCACGTAAAATAAATTAAATACTACAATGATAAGTGGCGAGATTTTTAAAGTGGACCGCTCAATCCTAAATGTTAGTATAAAGCCGTAGTGACTTTCTTTTTTTTTAAAAGAGGGGCAAGCGAGCGGGCGGGCACCTGATGGAAGAATAGGTTTAAGGAAGGAATAGGAATTGGGAAGAGAGGGGAGGGGGGGGGGGCTCCGGAACCCTCACTGCTCGGACGAAACATAACAAGCACTAATAGGCTTAACTCCACCGATGGCTAGTGCTATTAAGTATCTGAAAAGACGCTAAGCGAAATGAAATGAAATCAAATAAAATGAAAATGTGTATTTCGAACACACAATAACATAGGTACAATAAATTCAAAACAAAAAAAAGGTATTCTAAAAAGGGTCTCCACTCATCATTTTTGATCACGTCACTGTAAAAGTGAAAGTCAACGCTAATGATGTCACATGAAATCATCAGCGTTGTGCTGATCTTCCGTGGGGGGGGGGGGGGGGGGGCTACTTTTTGATGTGCACACTACACACTAAGTGTATACATGTACGTATACCTGAGGGCCTACTCTCTTTATCCGAAACGGTTTCCATTCCTTCCGAAAGAAAAATGGGCGTTTTTGTATGAAACCCGTCCCACCCCTTGTAAGTTCCCACATGGTGAGTTTGACAGCAAATATGAACGAGCGAATGAATAAATGGAAAAAAAGAAAAAAAAGGGAAAAAAAAAAAAAAAGGCCTTATTTTTCATATTTTTTTATTTTATACGACTCATATAAATCAAAGGAATCTGCGAGGGAGGACTTTAAATTCAAGAAAAAATCTTGACTTCAATTTTATATTATCATTTATTATTTTAATTTTCTTTTTCTCAATAACTTTTTCTCTCCAATACCTGACAGATTTGTAGTCATACAATAAAACGCTTCACTTTTCAAGTACTTTTATTTGATGCATAGATGTAAACAAGTGTTACAAGGAGGGGGGACGTTTTGCCCATTCTTCTTTCGTTCATATACGAAGAAATAATGAGTTCGGGAAAGTCACTAACAAATCCTAAAAAAGTACTTTAATACTTACTTTACTGAAAATGTTTTGAATATTTTATAGTTGTAAGTTTGTAAATAGATAAATAAAAAATATTCGATTGTAAATAGGTAGGTTAGGTTAGAAAATTTTATAAGTGCTTTTACTGTCGCATTGGGTTTTTACCTGTAATGGTAGTAGGTATTTAATTAAAAAATAAGTTTGGCATTTAGATTAAGTATTAATTTTTGTGCTTAACGTGCTTCGGAAGGCACGTTAAGCCGTTGGTCCCGGTTGTTGTTGTAAGATGACAGTCGTTAAAACCCACCAAACCGCATTAGGCCAGCGTGGTGGGTTATGGCCCAATATCCCCACGTGTTATTGTCCACGTGGGAGGCCTGTGCCCAGTAGTGAGACGTTAATAGGCTGATGATGATGATGATTAATTTTTAGAAACATGTTTGAAATTTCAAAAATAATGGAGAGCGCTAGCAAACGAAAATCGGCCGAAATTTTGTTGCGAAGAAAGAGAGTAGGCCTCTGTAAGAGCCAAAAATGGCTCCTCTCAACTATATAGGTGTCTTCATAAATGACGGTCGGGGTCACCGTCGCTTTACCATTTTGCAGCGATTTTCGTATGAAGCGCACCGACCGCCCGGGTGCGTGCCCGTACCAGATACACGACGCGGTGTGCAAGGGATTTTGACCTTTGGACTGGTAAAGCGACGAAGTCCGCCATTGTACCTACTATTACAAATTCCCATACGAATATTGCATAGTAAGATTAAAGTAATACCTACTTTAAGAGTTGATTGATGGTAAGGCCTATGCCTGATTGCCACCTCAGTGGTAAAAAAACAAAAGATTAGACAATTCCAATGTTAAATTGTGTGGTGTTGGGATTACGTTATAATCATCGAAACGCAGAAAATAGCTCTGATTATACCAACATTTTGCGATATAGTCATTTTTCTACCCGGTCTATTTGAGATGTGGTCTGATTAAAGATGTGGTCTTTTCGAGAACCAGTCGTTTTGCTACTCGGTCTATTTGAGATGTGGCCTATTAACGATATGGTCGTTTATAGAACCAGTCGTTTTGCTACAAAGTCATTCGGAGATATAGGCTTTTTGCAGAGATGGTCCTTCTGAGATATGGACCTTATGAGGATTTGGTCGTTTTCACAATGTAGTCGTTATGATACCAACCCATCGAAACGTCTCACAGCTGGGCTCAGGCTCAGGCCTTCCCACATGAGCAACGGCACATGGGACTTTGGGCCATGACCAAGCTGGCCTAATGAGAGTTGGTGGTTTTTAACAACTGCTATTTTAGCTTAGGCAACAACCGGGACCAAAGGCTTTACGAGCTCTCCGAAGCACGAAGGAACCCGTTCAACAATTCTTCTTGTTTTATATAATACTAGCGGCCCGCAAGCGCCTTCGTCCACGTTAACTTAGAAGGCCCGTCATAGTTCAGCCATTTAAAAAATTATATCTACAAAATATAAACATAAACCATCCTCAGTTAACGCTCTATCTTTTTGTGAAAACCGCATAAAAATCCATTGCGTGGTTTAGGAGAATAGTGCGGTGCCACAGACAGAGGAAAACGGCGACTTTACTCTATAATATGTAATGATCATTGCTTACGGTTTAAAATATCTTCTATGTAAAATAGTGTCACGTTTTAATTCGTTTGTTATAATAACGGAGTGCTTTACTGTTAGGTTTTTTGAATATTTTGTAATCATAAAAAATTGAGAGTTTGAACAGAAAACGATTTGTGGCAAGCTCCAAAATCATTCAACGCTCTTTAATTTTTCATCAACTAATTCTATTCTATTTAAATACCTTATTACTATTACTTTTTATTATACTGAGTTATAATAGAGATTAGAGAGAATAAGGAGAGAAAATCGCCATACAACCGGACCGGTATTCATAGGATAAAAGCTTTACTCAACTTTAAGCTTCCGAACAGTCGTAATTTTCGAGCGAAACAAAAGCATGCGGGTCGAATGCCATTTTACGAGCCGTGTTTTCGAAAAAGGGGTTTATGGTAACGGATTACGGATCTCGTTGATAACTTTTGATTGTTCCCCTGACGACTTCATTAAATCCTCAACAGGTATACGGGTTAAATATAAAACATCCAAGGCGCGGGCAGGGCGCAGCGGCCAACAAAGCGGTCGACTGTTGGTCTCGTCCGAATGGTTTTTTCTATCGGCGGCATCGCATGCGATGGTAGAGACGGGTCTTGGCCGAGACGACAAAAACACACACACACACCCACAACTGGACCCTATTGTGATTCGGCGTCGAGCAGTCTGAGACGCTCTGCCGTTTCTCGGAAACCATCTTGTGTACGTTGGAGGGTGTCGGGATGGGACGTATAGCGGCGGCGGCGTAATACGACTCCCGACCGGGCCGTCTGTGGCGAGCGAGATGTAATTTCTCCGTTCACAGCGCGCGTTAACTGCTGTACGGATATTAAATTTCAAATTGTCTTAAACGAAACCATCAGGTCGGCTTAATGTGTTCATTGCACACACGCTTCCGTTCAAATCGAATCTTTATTGCGTTGTTGCAAGGTGGTGAATTGATTGTCTTAAAGTTAGGTATGATGACGCTGAGCAAGGGTGTAGCAATTTATTGTGCTATTAAGATATTTTTAAGCTGATTCTAATGAATCTGTTCTTTTCTTATTGTCTACTTCTACTCTCTTTGTATTTGCCCAGTTATAGTTCCAGAAGTTAGAAATTTAGTTGTTTGCATTTGATGCCGAAATGTGTAAAGACTCTTTATTATTGTAACTAAAATGAATGGGACGGTGAAATTTTATGAAACTTTTCATTGCAATGTCCAATTTCTAACTTTGCTGGAATATTGTTAAAAACTAATGTTTTTTTCAAACACCTCATGAAAGGGGTCAAATAGGGTTGCAATGTAAAGATGGCAAGCAGAATTGATTAATAAAATCTATTTAAATGCAAGAGAGGCCGCCAGCAAAAGCTATTACATAAACATAAGGTAATGTAAGCATTGTAGAGCACGATCGTTAATTAAACTATCCGAGGGACAGTCGGCAAGTTATGACTAAGAGGATAATATCTCGTAGCAATGACATAACATGACAGTCATCGTTCCTTTTCACTTTGTATGCAGTTAGTTGATGAACAGTGATAAACTGGGTGCCTAAAGTTGGTGAGAAGATATAATAATAGCAGTTATTAAAACTTTATAAGAACATGTATTTTAATAAAGAATAATTTCTATTCCTAAACACAGCTGAAACACAAACACATATTTTAATAAAAATAAGTAAATCAATAAAAAACAAATATTTAATGATTATCTTCCTTAAGAGGAAACACTACGTCGAAGTAGCATGCAAAATACTCATACAAAACACAGAAAAACGACGTTTCGTAGTCCCCTGTTTCCTCTTTCAGAACTGGACCAATTTTTGTTACTTTTTCAGCATCGGTTAAAGAAAGCGATTTTCTATGTCTGTATGTTTGATTTTTTTTTAAAACCAGCCACTTAATGTTTCTGAAGCGGAGTGAGTTAGCTATAATTTGTAGGCTCCTGGTTATTAATACATGACTTAATGCAAAAAAATCAAACATACAGACATTGAAATCCTATTTTTTAACCGATGCTGAAAAAGTAATAAAAATTGGTCCAGTTCTGAAGGAGGAAACAGGGGACTACGAAACGTCGTTTTTCTGTGTTTTGTATAAGAATTTTGCATGCCACGTCGACGTAGTGTTTCCTCTTAACTATCTATAGTCCTCCTTTCTCCTTTTAGTAAAGAACACTCACGTTCCTACAACTTCTTATTCTTCTGAATTCTTACAACCTACGCAATACGTAAATTGATCGCAAGCATTGAGGTATCGCAAGCAATTAGGATGAAGCTGGATTAAAAGAAGAGATAGCAAATGTATCCAGCTCAGAAAGGAGTGAGCTTGAGATAAATCACGAACTTCGTATGACCATGATTGATGGAAAGGTGGCTATTATCATTACGGACACTCCTTCTGCATAGCAGTATTTGTCTTGCTTAACCAGCTGACATGAACAAACTGTCAGAAGTGTTTTAAGCCCTGCACGCGAAGAAAACCTAGACATTAGCACACTGTCAAGCGTCCTTGGAGCCAAAGCCGCAGCAGGGATATGCAAGAAGGTTTACACCCGTATTCACAAACATTACTATGAGGTCTCACAGAGCGCTCGGACGCACAGGGTCTCAAAAACCTATTCATAAACAGTACTTGAGTGGCCACGCACCGGCGCTATGCGTCCCTAAAAAGATAGCCAGGCTTGTCATACGAAATGTCTTACTTCGCATAGCATTTCTACTTTGCTTAGACAAGTAATGTTTGTGAATACGGGTGTTAATGTCGTCATGTATATAAACGACGATGGTTAATCACCATGTAACATCATTGATATTTTCGGCGACTCATATCCTAAGCTTAAAAGAATTTGTTCCACGCTTGGCAACAAGCAGACTGATACACTAATTTACAATTTTGTTTATTTTCACGTCTTTTTTGCTTTTTGTTTATTTCTCATTTTAATGCATGTGGTGTTTACCTTCAAAGATTGTTTTGCACTAGGTAATAAGAATACTACTTAGCTGTAAATATTATAATGTTATAGTGAAACAAACACTGGTGAACCAAATAAATAAATAAACATAAGGTTAGACTGCTATATTTTGATTCGGGGCCGCAAAAGACAATATCACTTTCCTTCCAAACATTTTTTCTTTTAATATTTATTTTATTTATTTAGAATTCTTCTTATTTTGTTTTTTATGTGTATTATTCATTTCTGTGAAAATTGTCCCTTACAAATGTTAATCAGCATTCAATTTGCTATTTATAGAGAAGTAAGTAGTATATTTTTCTGATCGGTATACGAACATTTGATTCTACGTTCGTTCGTCATTTTTTTAAATAAACGTCTCTCTGACAGCCTCGTTGTAAACGAATAGAAAACCGCTCGGTTGGGTGTCCGGAGGTCCCTGGTTCAATTCCCAGATCAGGCAAAGTGTGTTTCAGATATTTCGATGCATAGCCATAGCCTGACTTGGTGATCGCCAACTTGCATTTGGCAAGCTTGAGTGGTGAGGTCAATACTTTTCAAAGATGGAGGCCTTGGCGCTGCAGTGGAATAGTATTATAAAGGCCATTACTTTATTTTACAATTAATTGTACAAGTGAACTATGACTGGGGAGACTGCACATACTGGTTGTATAAGCTAAAGAGAGATATAGAGCGGCGATGGGCTCACCACCTGTCACGCTGAGTAAATGTCATTGTGCAGCCTCTATTTGGTGAAAAGTGGACTATGGTAGAGGACTGCTTTTGCTGTCGTCATTGCCTGGTCTCTGACTAACCCTTCGGGGATAATAGTCGTGATAATATGTATGTATCTACCTAACTATGACTTGAAGCATTCCGCTAGTGCACTGAAAGCGTACAGTACTTAAACTAAATGTCACAACGTCCATTAATTATGATCAATGCCAGTCCGCTTGAACTGATCGCGGCTTGCAGCACGCAATCAAATTTATAGCTATTCTTAGTCGCTATAATGCATGGGAAGTCCAATTCACAAGTAATTGAGCAGACGTCAATGTGTAATTAAGGCGAGCGCACCCTGAGAGGCGTCTCTTTCAATTATTTTTATATATTTGTAAGTTTTTTTTACATATAAGTACTGGTAAACCCTGAATTTACAGAATATGGGTAGATATACAGCATTGTTCAACCTAAAGGCGTCTATTCCAAAGATTGGTGTTAGCAACTGGCCACTGACCAGTCCTCCTACGGAATAGAAAGATTTAACTACTCACTCTTGGATTTTTTTTGACAGTAACTGTCAACGTCAAATTTGACAGAATGGAGCACAGACTATGCGATATTTTGCGATAACAATACATAAGATGAACCACAGAACCGAAATAACCAAACTTGTTCATACCAAAGTAGTCTGTAAGTCTATGAAAACACGGTACAAAGTCAAGTGTGTTTTTGTAGGTGCGGTCTCATGCGACCGCTTGGGGTTTGAGGGGTAGCTTCTGTTAGTGCTCAATACCAAAATATTTCAGTAAGCGTTGTAGCTTCCGACGTCCTGTAATATATTAGTGGTGGGAACGCTCTTCTTGGGCGCTGCGCAAACGCAGACACGGCACAGCGACATACAAAAAACGCGGTTGCAGTGCCCCGTAGTGGTAACTGAACGCACTGCAAATAGCGTTTTTATAACAGAGTGTCTACATTAGCGCAGCGCCTTAATGAACTAGTAGGTACTACTAGTACTTCGCACCGCGCAAACGAGCAAGCACCATAATCGGTTGATTGTTCGCAGGCGCAAGCGCAGGTGTCAGTGACGTGGTGAGCCGAGATCCTCCCCTTTATCTTTCCTTCTGCCCTTAATACCAAAATATTGCAATAATCGATGTAGCTTCCGACGTCATATAGTAAATCTATGAGGTGGGAACAGCGCGCAAACGTCACATTCCCATAGCGACACGGGACCCCATTATGCAATAACGCGATTTGCAGTGCGAGAAAATGTTATTTTTTGTTTTTTTTTTACGTTTTTTTATACGTGGCGCGGCAGATGACTTCACTACAGCTTAGTCCAGCCGCGAAGAAAACTGATACAGTGTTAACAAGACGAAGCATCAGTCGCCATCACCTTGCCGGCCCACAGCCTCTTCACGCCTCGTAGAAGGACCAGAAGTCTACATTAGCGCAGTGCCTTAATGAGCTAGCATATAAGTACTTCGCGCCACGCAAACGAGCAAGCACCCATAAAACGTTTGATCGTTCGCAGGCGCGGGCGCAGGCGCCCCGGCAGTGACGTGGTGAACAGGGTGAACTGGTGAGCGAGAACGGCAGAACGCGAGATTTATGTGCGTGTTTTAGTACTCGCAGCTACTCCGAAACTTATTTTGGTCTGGTGAAATTACTCACTCGTATTTGCATGGGTTTCATTCGTTACACCAACAGTTAGCTTAAGCTAGGTACGTGATTATATTGCATCACTTCACAAATTTCATAAGTAACGATGTTAATTTAAGACTGAGGATAAGGAGATGGGGGTTAAAGATACTCGCGTCCGTAGGATTACTTTTGAGACCCTACACGTGACCCCTGGGTGGTGCTAAATGAGTGACACTGACTGAGTGGTAGAGCCACGCTGCGTTGCAGCACGCATTGGGCCGGCTCGCCCGGCGTAATACCACCCTCTCACGAATATCCGGCGTAAAATAATGGCACTTGGTGCTGTTGTGTTTCGTCCGGCCAGTGAGGGTTCCGGAGGCCCATCCCTCCCCCCCCTCACAATTCCTATTCCTTACTTGACCCCTATTCCTTCCTTAAAGGCCCGCAACGCGCCTGCGATTCCTCTGGTTTTGCGGGTGTTCATGGGCGGCGGTGATTAGTATTACTCTCCATCAGGTTACCCGCCTGCTCGTTTGCCTCCTTCTTTAATAAAAAAAAAGATGAGTATTGATACGTGACTAAAATGAGGAATAATTCTCAATTGCCTATTTCTTGCCATAATTACGGCACACACGCGCGATTAAATCCTATTTTGTAAGTTCATGCATGTTTATGCTTTCGTGTGCATTCATAAATATTTACGAATATTTTAATTGGTGTACGCGTCACCAATTTTATCCACAATTTGTGTGACTATAGGCAGTGCGATCCAGGCGAAATATTCATGAGAAATCTTAATGAAATGCGAGGTAAGTTCCTTACATTACATGACAGTTTGCGTTTGACCACTATATTACCTGATGCTAAGTGATGATGTGGTCTACGGTGGGTGTATCATGCTTGCCTAGAAGGTACAGTCCGATTCAAATAGAATGGCGTCCGTGAAGTTAGTCACAAGTAGCGTCGCAGTAGCGAATTTTAGGTGTCACCCCCGCGGTGGCCCTCCCGCCGCTCGGCACCTGCGCACTGTTGGTTGTGAATTTAGCTGCGAGTGCCGACTCGCAGCTAAATTCGCAACCGGCATCCTAATTGAATCGAACCTTGTTTACTCGCGATTTGAAAACCCTAATATTATACTTGACATGAAGCAGGAAGTTGCATTAGTAAAAAGTTGGGGGTCTATCGGACATACGCATTTGAGGCCATTCACGTCTCGTAGTCTTTCTGCGGAGAGCCATAATTAAAGAGTCTGCGGTAAGGCGCTGGGCACGATCTCGATGTGGAGTGTACTAAGACCTTAGATTACCAAACTTCTTGTATAGTTTTTAGATAATATTTTTAAATCAGATAGGTGAGACGAGACAGACATGAAATAGCAAATTATAAAAGGATAATAAAACTACTAATTAATTTTTCACCATTCTCTATGACGACCTTCATTTGGTACGCGCGGTAGACCGTAACCTGTTATGTTTTATAAAAAATTGGCATTTAACATCTTAGGCATTTTCCTAAATTCCAAAACCTTTATACTAAGTAAGTATATTACTTATTATATTACATCGGAATATAACAGAAATAATTATTTTAATTTGGGTGCATAACATAAGAAATAAGAAAGCAATATTCCTCTATACTTGGCCTTTGTTGATTATAAAGGCATTCGATAGCATAACTCATTCCGCCATTTTCAATGATCTTCAAAATAAAAATATTAATCTTACGTATGTATCCCTAATCCGTAAAATATATTCACAGGGTACAGCCTCCATACAGTTTATAACAACAGGACTTCCTTTCAAAATAAGAAAAGGCGTCAAACAGGGAGACCGGCTTTCTCCGACACTGTTTACCAGTACCCTTGAGGAGGTGTTTAGAAAGCTGGCTGCTGGCTGGAAAGACAGAGGGATTGACATCGGTGGAAGAAGGAGGCTTGCGAACCTCCGTTTTGCCGATAACATTGTTCTCTTTTCTTCCTCTGCTTCAGAGCAACAAGTAATGCTATAAGACCTTAGCAATGCAAGCCTTGAGATTGAACTGAAGATGGACATGGCAAAGACCAAACTCGTGATCAATGATGCCAAAGTAAAGCGTATGAGGAGGAATTGCAATATGTCCAAGAATAACTTTATCTAAGCCAAATTATCCATTCCAGGCACAACAAGGCAAAGAAGTCGAAAGACGGCCCGAAAATGCCTGGAGGAGCTATTGGTGTATGAAAGAGCTGATGAAGGGGATCTCCCCATGTCGCACAAGCGGAAATTAATGGACATGCGCACTCTTCCCATCCTGACATATGACGGCGCACAAACATGGTCAACAACAACATCCAGAAATCTTAAGTCAAGGTTTGTCAACGCGCGATGGAACGTAGCATATTGGATGTCAAGCAAACGGATCGAATCCGAAACACCGACCTGCGCTCTTAAACGCAAATCGCAGATGTGGCTCTGAAAGTAGCTCAGCTGAAGTGGAATTGGGCTGGTCACGCCTGCCGCATGTCAGAAGTGTCATGAGCCAAGTTGGCAATAGACTGGAAGCCAGACTGAGAAGAAGATGGCGGGTCGAACTTGATTCTTTTCAACAAAGCTAGATAGATTTGGCTCACGACCGCGATTAGTGGAAGAAATGGAGGGAGGTCTTTGCCCAGCAGTGGGACAGTGAGGGCTAATAACAATCATAAGAAATAAAATAATTAATCAATCAACCAGAACCAGAATGAGCAAGTCAAATGAACTAGAATATTTTATTTAAATAAAGTGGTGCAATATCTTATAAGTATATTTATTTATTAGACATTACACCAAAACAAATAAAATAATTTGATGTTAAAATACTATTGAAAGATCGTTGAATTGTTATTAGTAAGCTATAAGGAAATGCACTCTATAATTTTCTAAATTAATTAGTTTATCTGCATTCATTAATGGTTTCGGTGAGGAGCTCGATGGCGTAGCGGCTAGCGCGTTCGGCTTGCTATCTTGCTCGCTAAGCAACTTTCGCAATGCCGGGTCGCTGGATGGCTGGAGGCAAACTAAAAACGTATCGAGCTCCTCCGTACTTCGGAAGGCACGTCAAGCCGTTGGTTCCGGATGTTGTCGTAAGATGACAGCAAGCTTAAATTAATAACCCACCAACCCGCATTGGGCCCCCGTGGTGGGTTATGGCCCAATATCCCCCACGATCTATGTGGTCCACGTGGAAGGCCTGTGCCCAGCCGTGGGGCGTTTATAAGCTGATAATGATGATGAATCATTTCGTAATTAGGTATTTAAAATCGCGGATAGGCTTATTAGTAATGCGAGACGGTGTGCTCGCCTCCAACCTCCCAACCCAAGTGGAATATCAAACAATTGCTTGGCTACTTTATTCTCGGAAGCGCATTCATTTATTATTTCATTTATTCTCATTTCGAGTTAAAATGTCGCTAGCAATGTGACCATGCTTTTTGCATGGAACCCCGCAAACGCATTTAAATAACAAACACGATTAATTAGCAAACGTTGAATGATCGTTTGTTCGGAATGCTAAAATGTGATAAATTTTTTTACGTTCTTTCTTGTTCAGAGCCTTGAACCTGTTAAGAAAATATGTAATATTAAAATCAATATACATTTCAGTCATTTTTAAGGGGGTCCTGCACGAAATTGTGAAATTTTACGTATTTTTAAGTAACTTGTACTATGCGCTGAATTAGTTAAATACATTCAAAGAACCTAAGTAAGTTAGCCTGATCATTACACAAGGTCATGGCCTTGTTGAAATTTGAAACAAATTCTTTAAAACAATAACAAACAATACATAAATCTAATGACTCCTAAAAACATAATTCTTCGACAACTTTCTTAATTTTACGCATGAATTCTTACATGAAAATATTTGTACTGATATTCCGCAGGGCACCCCCTAAAAAGTAAATTTTAAATTTAACACAAGCGGGTGATGGTTTTTCACATTTTGCAGAATAAAAACATTGCTCTAATTAAAATTCTAGGTCTGAAACTTCAAAGCAGAATTGTTCTAATTATAAATATCAACATGATTGATTTTACTTTGAAGTTCATTAAGAGACTTTTGACAGTTTTTGCGATCGCGCGGCATCCCCTTAAATAATGATCTCGTGAAAGATCAAGGTTCTTATTTAGAAAAGGTAATTATTTTAAAAAGTAGCTATGTTGCTAATGGAAAGCTGGATGTGCTTCTGGCCCTCTCTACCCCTCCGGGGAAACGGGTGTGTAGTTTAAAGGTATTTTTAGGGTTCTGTACCACAAAAGGAAAAACCAGACAGACAGACGGACGTCTATCAAGACCCTTTTTCACGGGTACGATTGGAGAGTACTGGAACGATCGGGAGGTAGGTATCAAGTTTAAATTAACATCTAATAAGTACCTACTTATGTTTGCGGTTCCCTGAATCTGTAAAAATTTCCTTACAGCAAACTTAAAGGAAAAATATCTAAAAATCGCTAATTTGTAGTTTAATAATTTTTTTATTTACATACAAGTTTGTACGGAACCCTCTCATTACGCGAGTCCGACTCCCACTTGATGGCTTTTTAATAACAATTGAAGCTGTTGGTTGACGGTATTTATTTTGAGTCCACCTTGCAAGTCAATGTTACTTGCATTGTTCCGGTACCATTATTTACGACAGTTAACAGATATGGTAAGATAGCTAATTACTCAGTATCTGAGGATGTCGGGAGAAGTGCGCATCCGCTTTCGGTCTTTTGTCACTTACCATCAGTAGAAGAATAAAAAAACATTATGACCATCCTTACGTCGGTCATGAGTAATAGAGTCCGTGTTGGCATGGCTACTGTTACACATGATGTGCGGTCAGCTGTACTGTCTAATGTGTTAGTTAAATATTCATAAATATGTAAGTACATGGGTTTTATCAGCATAACGACCTCAGTGCTTATACGATTTGACGTTAACAGTTACAGACTGTACTGAAAAGTTAAGTACTTACTTGCTACGAAAACGTGTTGAATGCAATTATGTGTCGGTTTCCCATACAAACATCCAAGTTGAAATTTTTAAAAATCATTGAACCAATTTTAATGATGCTTTGCATTCATCATCATCATCAGCCTACACTCGTCCAGTGCTGCACATAGGCCTCTCCAAGAACACGCCACTGAGCACGATCCGCGGCCACTCTTTGCATTGCTAAAGTAAAATACAAGTATCTAAATAGTTTGTTAAAAACATTTAAGTTTATTTAGCTGAGTTAAATTGGCTCAATACCCAACTAGCAAAATTTCCTCTTACACACATCCCAAGAGTATAATTTTACCAGTCTTATGGTACTCCAATAGACTGCTATAAGTGTGGATTTGGGCGCACTTAATAAGTCTATTTACCCTTAAATATATCTTAAAATGGTCTCGAGAAGTGTATTTCCAATCTTACAAAATTCTTGTTGATGCTTTAATAATACCAAACAGACTTACAAATGATTTACAAAGGCATTCTTTAAAGGCATTTACCCTTATAATGCACTTACTAATGCTGTTCTAAGTGTGATATTACTTGTAGTGCTCTTTGCGAGCTTTTAGTAAGACATGTAATCAGATGTAATCACAGTCCGCCGAATGGATTGCCAAGTGCTCGTGAAACTTTTCTGAATAATAAGAAGAGTATTAAAAACGTAAGTAATATGTACTGTCCTGTTTAATTCACTTTCCTACAAAATGTGTAAGTATAATTTCATGTTTATTACGCATAACTAACTGTTATTTCATTGCGAAGTCGATTTTATCGAGTATTTTGAAATAACAATCACAATATTTTTACGGGCCATTTCAACAATGTATCTTTAATAATAAAAAATATTATATTAAAAATGAAAAGTATGGAAATGTCGCCATTATCACCAATCATGCCTTATAGTGGCTTTAACAGTACCAATATAAGTGCATTACCATTGTTTAAGGTTTAAACCGCACTTCTAAAATCAAATTCAACCACATTTTTTAAACCACGCGGCCATTGCTCGTAACCTTTAGGGTTCATTATTAAAGTAAAAGTAGGCTAAAAGACAAACAGGGAAGTTCCTGGTCGACCACCTTTTGACTTTTTTGCAATGCATTAGAATTCTAATTGCAATTATCTAGTTTCTAAGACATTTGACGTGCTAGTACTCTTTACTATCTTTTACAATAGTCACTTCTAAGATCGAGTGATCTTACAAAATGCATTCATAAGAGTTTATAAAGAATCAAGGGTAATTAGGCTTATAATGTGCGCATATAATACTACTGTTCTTACAAATGTTTTATAAAGTAAGCTTATATACATCTTTAAGAATAAGTTATAAGTAACAGACGATATCTAACAAAACACTTAGTAAAGTCACTTCTAAGATTGAGTGGTCTTACAAAGTGCATGTATAAGTGTTAATTAAGACTCAAGGGCAATTAGGCTTATAAAGTGCGTGTATAATACTATTGCTCTAATTAACATTATATAAAGTTTGCTTATATACGTCTGTAAGAATAAGTTATAAGTGTAACAGCCGATATCTAATAAAATACTTTGATAACTCACTTTTAAGATTAAGTGGACTTACATAGTGCATGTATAAGTGTTAATTAAGAATTAGGCTTACAGAGTGCGTTTATAACACTACTGGTCTTATGGATGTCATTTCTCGTTTTCTTATATACTTCTAAAAGTATTTTTTACAAGTATATATGCTCTTATAGCTTAAATAGACTTATGATATGCCATTATTAGAGTCTCTATCTTAATCAGAACGTATATAAAATTTATTTAAGGACATAGCTCTTAAAAGCTTTCGTTTCTAAGGGTATTTTGCTAGCTGGGTAGTTTTTAAGAACGTCCTCTTGGAAGTTTGTATGGGAAACCGAAATGTGTAAACCCTCTTATTACCAAAATCATCTTATTGACGGCCGGGTGGTCGAGTGGTCAGCGATCCTAACTGCGAAACCCAAGGTCACGGGTTCGAATCCCGGCAGGGGCAAATTGTTTGTGTGATGAGCACGACCGTTTGTGACCGAGTTATGGATGTTTATTAGTATTTAGTATGTTTATCTGTCATTCAGTCACCATAATTCAGGCTATGCCTTGTTTGACGCTAAATGATTGGTGTAATAGTTGTCAAATTAATTTAATTTAATTTAATTTATCTTTAAGTCAAATGAATAGTTACATCCTGAAAGCTTGGTTTTACTACTTACTGACGTAAACTCACTATAGCTTATTAATTAGTAAAACTATTAACCATGTCGCGTAGCGGTGAAAGAATACTACCACCCCCTATTTTTTTGAGTGTCGTAAAGGCGACTAACGGACTAAAAACTGCACACACATCCAACAGCATAGAGCAGCGATGAGCTCACCACCTGTTACGCTGAGCACATGTAAAGTCGCTATTTGTTGAAAAGTGGACTATGGCAGAGGACTGCTTCTGCTGTCCTCATTGCCTGTTGCCTGTCTCTGACTAACCTTTCGGGGATAATAGTCGTGATTATAATATGTAGTATGTATCTAAAAATAACTAAGAATAATAATAAGTAAATATTCCGTTCTTTAAACTTTCGCAATTAGCATTCGATCCGAGCCGATTAGCAGAATGCATGAACTTATAATTTTGTTTTTTTTTACGGTTTGTTTATTCTATTATTATTTAAAATATAATGTTTGATAGAATTTCTTCGAGGATAATTTAGTAGACAGTTTAAGTGTCTGTGTCCTACTTTTGAGTTCAGGCCTTCCCACATGTGGACTATAAGATATTTGATACATGTACAAGTGTGTTATTTTGTAACTGACAAAATTTCAATAAATATCTCAACAAAAAATTTGGTGCGTATTTTTAAACCACCCGTGGCGAGCCCATAACCCATTTACGAAGAAAAAAAAAATGTAAAACCGATATTTAAGTGCAAAATCAAGTTAGCCCAAACCTATTGCCTGAGTCATGCCTTGCTTTATACCTGGGTTTTATTTTTGATACAAAAATACATCAATTGAGCTAAATTAACATCGGACCAGCTAGATATCATTCGGCAAGGATGTCTGGGCCGTAATGTCAGATCTAAAGTTGAGCAAAGTATGGAAACAAAACTGCATACATATCTACATACATACACTATGTATTTGTATGATAACCGTGTCATAGCGGCGAAAGAATACTACCACTACCACCCCCTTTCTTCCCTTAGGTGTCGTAAAAGGCGACTAACAGACTAAGGACTGCATGTACATCCAACTGCATAGAGCGGAGATAGGCTTACCACCAGTCACACTGAGCACATGTGCAGTCGTTATTTGGTTAAAAGTGGACTATGGCAGATAGGATTGCTAACTATACTGTTATAAACAGTATCATACTGTTTTTCACTACATTATACTTTTGACTGTTAAACCAAAATAAAGTATCCAAAATACTATTTTAGTATCATTGTGCACTGGTAACCTTATACCTGTTTGAAAAGTAAAAAAGTTGCGAAACGTTGTACGCGCGGTGCAGCGCAGCCATACTTAAATCTTTGAAAAAAATAAAATATTGTCCATTTTTTTAGAATACTGTTAATTTTTCTTATCTTGAAATGAAACACTTTTTTACGGATTAACTCGCGTATAATTTACTATTTACACAGTTTTTATATTATCCTGACGTTTCGAACCCTTTACAGGGTCCGTGGTTTCTTATCTTACCTTAAAATACTTTATTTTATTTTTTTAAAGTTTGCAACCCTAATGGCCGAGGACTGCTTTTGCGGTCCTCATTGCCTAGTCTCTGACTAACCCTTCGGGGATAATAGTCGTGATTATATGGATGTATGTATTACATACTCACGACTTTTATCCTCGAAGGGTTAATCAGAGAGACTAGGCAAAATGTACCGAAAAAGCAGTGCACTGTCACAGACGACGTTTCACCAAAATATCAGATGCACATATTGTGCATTTGACCGCTATCTCGACGAATAAGTACATATTAAAAATAAACAAATTAAAGACGAAAAGTACTAGTTACGAGTACATACGGAGACTCAAAGATGACATTATTACAAAAATATTTAAAACAAAACAAATGTATAAACCCTTTATACAAAATCTCAAAAATGCGTACGCATCTAGAGGAATGGTTCAGGTGATATTCGCCTTGGTACGAATATACTCAGTATAGTATACTTAGTATACTTAGTACGAGTATACCTTGTTGTTTTCTAAAGTTTACGCGAACATCACACATTGAAATGAAACACTATTTACGAATGAACTAGCCTTTATTAAATAAATTTTAGAATTTTGTTTTAGTCCTCACGTTTCTAACCCTTTACAGGGTCCGTGGTAACAACGATTCATCCCTAGGATGAAACAGAAAGTTTGTCTGCGCCTTAGCAGCTTCAAATAAGATTAATCATCATGGTCTAACAATGTCTCTCCGGAAATCCTACTAATATTATAAACGCGAATTTTTTTAAGTGTGGATGGATGTTTGTTACTCTTTCACGTAAAAATTACTGAATGGATTTGGATGAAATTTGGCATACAGATAGTTTATAACCTGGATTAACACATAGGATACTTTTTATCCCGATATTCTCACGGGAGCGGGAACCACGCAAGTGAAACCGCGAGCGGCCGCTAGTAAGTGAATAACTTTGATTTCTGCGCAACAAAAAAGCAAGAAATTTGAGCTTCTTCTTAGAATGCTCTGTCGTTTCTGATTCATCGCTTCGACTTGATGTCTGAATCGTTCTAAAATAAAAAAAGCTATTTGGAATGTACTTAATATAGGAAATTTTGTAATGTAATAAATAAGCTAAGAAAAACGTGCGAAATGTTATGAATTTTCTTTTAATTTTTTTTATACATTTTTCGACATTTAATTCGTTGATGTCGACATAACCCTCGGCCCTCTATGATTGGAATTAGGTCGTTGTCTCGGTTGTGTCGGTAGCACGGACCAATTGCTCGGTGGTCGGTGGTACAGTCAGCATTAAAAGTAACTAAACAAAAACAAGGTGGCAAAAGTAATAGTCACGTGTAAGTGTCTTTACATACTCATCATTTTAACATTTCAGAATTATATATGACATTTTTTGTGTTCATAATTATAACTTCTCTGTAATTACCTATAGTGACGGTCATGTACTTTTGACACAACAGCTATGTCAGAAAATTCTGGTCATTTCAACCGTAACGATCATTTGAAAATTTCATATGATATGCTACTTTTGATGCTGACTGTACCCTACCCACCAACTTTAGTGGCACGTATGATAATGATAATATTGAATGGTAATGGTGTAATGCTAGCCATAATATTGCGTGCCTTAAAAATTAAATATAAAAAAAAATTGTTTACGCGCACTCCAATTATCTAGACCAAGATGAGCATTCTTTTGAAACTCGTTAAAATGGTAAGATAACGGATAAATATATACATAAACATAGAATAAAACCCAGATCCGAAATCAATTTAGAAATACAGTTTTTCTATAAATTGATCGACCGGGAATTGAACCCGGGACCTCAGAGATGGCGGGACGCCAGACCCGGCGTGCTAACCACTCGACCACGGAGGTCGTCAATGCTTATTAAAAGTAAGCGAATAAAAGACGAAGAAGTTATTAATTATTGGTTCAAAATTTTATTTTATTTCGTTGTTGACATTAAAACTTGCTCCCAATTCGAACTTATTTTAAAATATAAAAAGATATACAATTACTTATTAACGGAAAAATAAACATTTTGGCAGCATACTCGTAGGTACAGTCACCAGCATTAAGATGTGACTATCGACGGCCTGCAAAAATATCTGATCATTGGTGAAAGGCTTAAACTAATGATCAGATATTTTTGCATATCACATGTTAATGCTGGTGACTATACCTACCCAAATATTTTTTCCGCTGCGTCCGCTCTAATTTAAGATGAGTTCGTATTGAAAACACGTTTCAATGTCAACAGAAAATCAATAAGAATAAAAAGCAAAACCAAAAAATTTGTATTCAATTAAGTATTGACTATTTATTAGGTCCCCAATCAGATAGTTTATATGAGTTGAACAGTTGGAAAGTGACGCAAGACAAGAATAAGGAAACAGCTGATTAGGCCAGCGGTCGACGTCCTGCGTAGGACGTCCCTTTGTCTGCTGCTCTGGGCAAGCTCCAGGACTTAAGCCTGGCACGGTGCTAGTAATTTAGTTTGGTTATTTTAAAATTCCTTTTATTAGGAGGGTGTACGCATTTCGGTTTCCCATACAAACTTCCAAGTCGAAATAAAAACTAATAAGCCAATTTTGATGAAACTTTGCAGGCTGAAGTAAAACACAGGGATCTAAATAGTTTGTTGAAAACATTTTAAAAAATTGTTTATTTAACTGAGTAATTGCGATTTTTATTTTTCCATAGTAGACTTTAAATCGCAATAACTCAGCTAAAAAAAGGTTTTTTAAAAATATTTTCAACAAACTATTTAGATCCCTGTGTTTTACTTCAGCATACAAGGTTTCATCAAAATTGGCTTATTGGTTTTTATAAATTTCGACTTGGAAGTTTGTATGGAAAACCGAAATGCGTACACCCTCATGAGCTCATCTGCCGCAAAACCAGACACTATGGAAATGTAATTGTTAGTAAGTAATTAGTAGTTCGCGACAGATAAGGGGAGCAAAGTAGCGAATCAATGAACTCGGTACTGGACTAATTACCTGCTAATCAGGCTTAAGTGCTTAACGGCCTTACTTAGAAACAACACTATTATAACTATACTATAAACCCTATTTAAGGAAGATTTTGTTAAAAATTATTTAGTATAGCACAAACGAACGTTAAATTTGATCGAAAGAGACAAAACAATGTTAACCTAAAATAAAATAATGCTTTAAAAGGGTTTCTAAGCCCTAAGTGCTTACGAGCTTACGAGACACGAACGAAAAGTGTCTCTTAAACAAGAAAAAGTGTTTAGATGACCGTACGGTCAAATTAAATAAACATTTTAAAAAGGGTTGTGTACAAATGTATAGTTTTTAGATTTATCCCTATACTTGTAGTATAATACGGTAATACTTGCCTTTCATAGTTCTTAGGTCAACGGAAAATACTCTATGAACAAAGAGATTGTCTATGAATTTTGATTAGCTTGAGAGTGTCGAAATATATGTGTATTTGCGGCATAAACGGCCGTATCTTTTTTTTACGTTAACTTAGGTGTTCGAATTTTTCACAGTTTCAAGAGACTGTAGAACTGAGTATATCTTTTTAATTTCAACTGGATACCTCCATGTGTTCCAGAGATAAAGGGTCTTGACAGACAGACGGACGGACAACAAAGTGATCCTATAAGGGTTCCGTTTTTTCCTTTTGAGGTTCGGAACCCTAATAACAATATACGGTAGAGAGATATAGATAGGTAGAAGCTAAAGCTAAGATTCTTGATCCTAGAGCTAAAGCGATATCTTCAATACAAATTAAATAATATTTTACACATTTCGAAGTACTTAATAGACATTAGTCGCCTAACTCCTAAATGTAACACAAAAAATTAACTTACACCATTTTATCAAGTTTTATTTGTATTAATAGTGCTGAGAGATACAAATGTGTCTACCAATAGAAATAGGTATAGGGGAAAACAGATCGGAAAATTACGAGTACAGTATTGTATTCTAAGGTGAATAGTGTTTACATGCCAACAGAATAGTACAACGCTAAAGCACAGTAAACAGTAAATTACGTCGGTCTATAATAAATGACCTTTCACAACATAAGTCGGTACTCGGTAGTTCGGTACCTACCTACATAATATAGTAAACATGTGGAAAGGATTTTTTTTGCGCGTTAGTATCGCCAGCAATATTGTCGTCTAATTCGATAATAGGTAGTTATCACCTGTGTATTGTATATGACCTTTCACAACATGAGTCGGTGGGTGTGCAAACCTTAGTATGATGTACAAAAGGGGAGATGGAGTTGAAAAGAACCTGGAAGAGTCTAAGAAATACTTCCAAGTGGCACAGAATCTCCAGAAAGCACATGAAACCACAAAGGAAGTAAAATTCCAACAAGGATTAGATGATAAAAAGTGATAAATATAAAATTAGATCTTTTATGTTTAAAAATGGTTTACACAATGTACAAACTTTAATAATAGTGTTATAAAATGATTTATTTATGATTTATAAGGAAAACATGGCCCAATGAATGACCTTTCACAACATGGGTCGGTACCTACTCGGTACATAAGGAAAACATATGTATATGTAGAGGTATTTTTTTTCGCGCGTAACCGAAATGCAGGCATTGCCAGCGACATTGATACTGTCGTCTAACTCGATAATGGGTAGTTATCACCTGTCTAGTAAACAGGTCGGGATTGCCGGCTTCCGCCTACGCGGGCCCCTGACCCCCTCGTGTTTTCATGTGGCACTGAGCGGGATTCATACACACATACAAACGACTATAGTAAGTCAGAGACTAGGCAATGAGGACAGCAAAAGCAGTCCTCCACCATAGTCCACTTTTCACCAAATAGCGACTGCACATCAGCGTGCCAGGTGCTGAGCCCATCGCCGCTCTATGCTGTTCAATGTGGGTGCAGTCTTTAACTCCTTTAGCCACCTTTTACGTTTTTTGTTTACTTAGGAAAGGTTATTACACAGTCAAGGATTATTTACAAGAAAAAGCAGCCTGGTTATAATAATATATTTTCATAATTTTTTCATAATCCATTATCTTTATAACTGATTGTATAATTTGGTAACGACATGTCGTTTTGTAAATGTCGTTACTTCTATATTATTTTAAAGCTGTGGGGTTTCTTGCGCGCCCGTTCTTCTCCACAGCTAAAAGACTTCCTGAATGGGTGTTTGCGCATCCATCCAAATAAATTTAGACGGTTCAAAATGCTTAAATTAAGTTTGTTGAATTTGAGTTTTTTGAGTTACGTCAAGGGAAGAGAGGGGGTGGTAGTGGTAGTATTCTTTTACCGCTACGCCACACGGTCACTGAGCGTGATTTAATACCGGCATTGCCAAACTTACTAACCGTAGTAACTGACCTACACTGACAAGAAACTGACGCGAATCATCATCAGCCCATAAATGTCCCACAGCCGTCCCATATGGCCAAGAGCACGTGGCGAGATAGGGCCGTAACCCACCACGCTGGCCCAATGCGAGTTTGTGGGTTCTAACCATGGTTCTGACGTGAATGTATGACACGAATCCCACATAGAAAGGTTAAAAAAAACAATGTATAGGTTTAGTTTTGCGACGCCCTAACAAGACATGTATGTATGATAGTGATACTGTAAACATAAGTGCGTGCGTAAACGTAAAAAAATAAAAAATAAATAAATAAAGAAAACTAAATCCGAGACCCGAGGGAGCCAAATTAATCCTGTTCAGTATATTACATTCCGTGTGAAGTCAGGTTCCATATTCCTATACTTACCACCTAAAGTAAGAAAAAGAGACAAAACGCCCATTCTTACAAAACAATGTTTTAGATCCTTTTTACCTGCTATTTATAGCAGTATAAAATTTGTTATTTTAACGAATTATGGTAATAATATGCATTGTAATGCTTGTGCAGAACCGTCACAATTCGCTTCTACAAATTATAAATTAGACGCCAAATAGAACATAACAAAAATAAATACGTGGCGCAAACAATCATCTCGCAGACGTAGACGTCGAGAAGCGAAATGGTTTAAAACACTTAAATTTTTTATAAGTGGTTTAATTATACATTTCTCGTAGAATCGATGTTCAAAAGCCGCACTCCTAGATAACGTAAACATTGGCTTTCATCTGGAGCACTGTTTACAAACGAAGTCTAAAGTATTTTCAGTTATTTACAACTGGGAGTTAGGTAAAGCAGATGTTCGAATCCGGGTGCGGAGATTAAGCACTTTGGTAATACAATAACGTTTGCACCATTGAAACCACCTCCAAAGCAGGCAGAAAGTGTTGGCTATCTTCATTTTACGTTACTGAGCTGGCAATAGAGCAGTGGTTCCTAACCTTTTCAATATTGTTACCCCTGTGATCCATGTGGAAAACTGATTTTACCCCGCCTTCGAAATGTTATCAAAACAAACAATACAATCAAATACAAATATCTTTATAAATCATAAATTGCACAACAGCCTTACTATTTTAACGTATTTATACGTATAAACTATGGATTAATAATACTCAGTTACATTTACTAGTAGTGAAACTAATCCTTACATATAAAACTAGTGAATGTTGGCTCAGTGTGAATTTTTGTATCATTTTACGATTGAACCCAATAGAGTATACTTGCTACATGGAGATTAATCCATTACCCATCAACTGTAGCAATGACTGGGTTTCAATGATGGAGATGGATATATCGCATCGCAGTATGGGTGTATCACTTAAATACATTTACACCTAGTTATCATTTCGAGGCTCTCCAAATCTTAGCAAACTTTCTTTTAGTCTTACGACATCATATGCTGATATGTCGCATGATTCCGCAGGATCGAAACCTCGAACATGAGTAATCTACACAAAAGCAATTACAAAAAGAAGGCCATTGAAATACAGCAACATCTCGCTTTGCAAAGAACAAGAAAAAGTTATTCGCAGAAACAAACAAAATATTCACACACAAGACAGAGTGAATTAAGCTTAGCATTAGTGATAGTAGGTAGATTTCAAATTAGGAAAGCAGGAAAATCGCTCTGTTTAGGAAACCTTAATTCTTTCCGATCACTCAATCGGCCCAACCAGATTTAGTTTAAATAAATTTGATGAAAATCAGTAACGTTTTTGCTATATTTTAAGGCTGTTAAAGAAAGGGTGGAGACGATACATCATTTTTGAGATGCTTTGTCTGTTCTTTTCAGTACCAGATCTCGCACCGTTGATTGAAAATTGTTTGATATAAGAGGTATCTTTTGGAGTTAAAGACCGTTTAGAGTGCCTAACGCGAGGAATTTCAGAACGATTTAACAATAAACGCACTAAGAAAGTAGCACTTTTGCAACACAAATTTTTGTTTTCGAAACTGATCCAATGATAAGTAACACCGAGAGTGACTACAGAAGCCACTCCACCACACAGATCTCACGTAATTCAAAACAAAACAAAGCAAAAATCAAAGTAAACTCACCGGTCCTCGTGCAATCCGGCCTGCCGTTCCGGACAGCGGTGTCCGGCAGTGGTTTGCCGTCTGGTGTGACGCACCAGCAGCCGGCAGCAGCCCCGGCGGCGGCGCACTGCACTGCGGCATAGGACCCGTCGGCCCGGCACCGGGGCACGAACGGGGCGCGCCGCCCCGTCTGCGCGTTCAGGGCGTATCGTAAGGCGATCGTGCATGACGACTGGCCATCTGTTGGCACAAGCGTTGATCTGAACACTGGAACCAATTAGTACACTTGCTTCATGGGATAAGGTCATCATCATCATCATTGGGTGTAATCTTAATGATGGTTGCCATCTTTCTAATAAAGTTTGGAGGTCAGTTGAGAAAAGTCAGCTTTTTGGCCCCTTAAAATAACTGTTTGGGACAAGGTCACATACAGCAATATCCCGAATGATGTTACAATTTTTCTCTTAGAATTAAGACACGTTTTAAGGAGCTCGATGGTGCAGCGGCTATCTTTCGTGCAACTCTCGCAATTCCGAGTCACTGTAACGTGCAACTCTCGCAATTCCGGGTCACTATAATGGTGTCCGTCCAAATCCAAAGGTCGGTCGCGGATTCCCTAAATCGCAATTCGTCTGATTATCTAAATTACCAGTTTCTCACTTCGTACACATCGCAAATCGTCTTATGTAAAAACTCGAGCTCTTCCACAGAAATAGATCTAAAAGCTCTTCCATGCTTTGAAAGGTCCTCAAAAGAGTTGGTCCCGGTTGTTGTCGTAAGATGACAGTCTTTAAAACCCTTGGAGGGCTTCTGACCAGCTTAGTGGGTTATCGCCCATTCTCCCTACGTGCTGTCGTCCATGTGGGAAGACTTGTGCCCAGCCGTGGGACGTTTATAGGCTGATGATGAAGTTTTAAGCATAGCCAATAAGAAAAGGGAGAGATCGATGGCGCTGTGGTTAGTTGAAATTTAGACACACCAAACATGTACACCAACTAACCTAGGCTTAAGACACCGCACCAAGAGTACGAAGATTTGATTCACACGCGCCGTTGCTGTATATACGAGTACCTACCAGGATCAGGTACAGACATAATATGTGCCTGGGTGCTTTCTCCCACCCTCACGCCACTTAAATAAGGTTACGCTAACAGAAATATCTCTCCAATAAAGCAGCTAGAGTCTAGAGTGTTCGAGTTACGACCTTAGGACCAAGTTACTTTCGCAATGCCCGGTCACCGGATTAGTGACCTAATCAAAATATCTTGAGCTCTTCTTGAGTATGCAATTGCAAACGTCAGGCCGATAGCCCCGATTGTTGTCGTCAAGCTGTACTCGTATTAGTACATTACTCATGATGGATTTCCCCATGCGCCGTTATTCATACATGTGGTATTTTAATTTACAGCTTGGCAAGTAAAGACATTGTATGATTCTGAATGTGAAATGTAATTTTTTAAAAGTAGTGTACCTATTAGCAGGTAGAGCTGTGTAAATAACGCGTTTGACTTATACAAATACAATTATAACACAACTGGGTGATATAATAATGTGATCTAAGAATGGATGGGTTCAAATGGCACAAGTACCTACGTCATCGATTGCAAGGTTAAATGCGGACAAAGACGTTTCTCATGAGCACCACACCACACCGGTATTGTGAAAACAGTGTTTTATTGTGTAAACCTCTTATTATTTCAGTGTTCTTTATCCTCGTAGTAGGGACACGAACACACTAATGATTATGTGTCCTAGGCTCTTACTAAACAGTTAAGTGGGGTATAGCATACGATAGTCAACAATTACAGTGTTTATATTTATATAGTATATCTATATTTTGATAAAATTAGCCAATATTTCGTATATCTTAAAAAAGAAATGTGTTTTATTATTAAACTGTCTTCATTATCATTACTGCCCCACTGATAAGGCTTACGACACCTTTCAACTTGAACTATTTGCACATTGGGAGTTTGGGAAAAAACCACAAAAACCCATTTAAACCCGCACCCAGCCCATTGCGTGTTGGTGGGTTTAAACGAGTGCCATCCTGCGATAAACAATAACAGAATAACAAAACATTAGCTTATCGCCTTCCCAAGTAAGGAGGAGTTCGAGAATTTTTTATTTGGTCATACATCTGGGGAACAGCAGTGAGCAGGTCCTTCTCATCAACTGATCATCGATTCTGGGCCTACTGACCCGTTAGAACCACTAACCTCGCGACAGGACCATTACCATCTTTACAACGAAGAATGCTTTGAATTCAAGGTGGTTCCTACTTCTTGATGGAAACCTGAATGAGTAAGCCGCTGCGCTATTGAACTCTTAGAAGCCAAGTAGAATACGTGTGCCCTTAACTGGTCTACTCAATTCACTAAACCTTAGCCTTTTATGAGTTATGTCTACTGGTCTTCACTAACACAGGTGTGCACCATTTTAAAGAGTACGGCGGCTCACTGAGCCTTCAAGAGATGGCACCTTTTGAGGAATGCACTCGTAGCTAGTCTACTGGTCTACTCAACTCACTAACACAGGGTCCTTTGTGGGCGATAACGACGAACTCGGCGGCATACTGCGCCTTCAAGAGATGGCACCTTGTGGGGTATGTGCGCCCGTTAGTGGTCTACTGATCTACTCAACTGACCGACACAGGCCCCTTTGTGGGCTATGGCGACAGGCTCGGCGGCACACTGCGCCTTCAAGAGATGACGCTTGGTTAGGTATCGTGGGAGGTCTACTCAGGTCTACTCAACTCACCAACACAGGGCCCTTTGTGGGCGACGGCGACGGGCTCAGTGGCACACTGCGCCTTCAATAGATGGCACCTGGTGGGGTATGTGCGCCCATTGGTCCCACACACGGGTCTCCGGCCACCCCCGTTGGCCTCGCACGAGGCTGCTCGTGCGGTACAGGGCGCGGTGCTTTGCGTACTCGTCTGTGAAAGACAGTTGGTGTTTAGTTTATCATTTTTTATCAAACTTGTATGAAACTTAATTTTATCAACATGATTATTTGCACCTACAGATCTTTTATGAGACAAGTACAAGAAGATAATATTGAATAAGGCATTTAAGGTACCGTTATTAAAAAAATTGATGAATTTGTTTACGCGGGTCAAATAAAAGGGTCAGAAGCTTTTAAGTTTGGTTATTATGGACTTCTTGGCGGTTAAGTAAAGAGTCATGTCTGTAAGTTTGTTGTATTTTCTAAAATTGGTTTTGTTGGATATTAATCTTAAGTAATGGTGGATTATTTATTAACCGTTACGAGCATGAGTGTTTTCAAATAAAACAGCAGTGCAACATCACTTTTTTAAATTATCTCAAGAAGACCGAGACAGTTTCATCTTCACTGAAACTCAAGCTGTTTGGGGGGAATATCATTTACCATTAATATTTCATATTCTCACTGATATCGTCATCTACTTTACACTAAGAAAATGTAATATAAGTATGTAGACACTGGCTAAATGTGCTAACCGCACCAACTGACCATATTTTAGAAGAAACAAATTTAGTTATTCTAAGAAAGTTTTTAATGTTTTCTAAGAAGGTGGAAAAACGAGAATCTAAAGCTATTTAAGTTATTTGCTTTCATAAAAAACGATAAAGACACGTTACTTGGTTCTGCAAAAATAATTGTGCTTGTACTTTGCTTTGTGCTCAGAAAATAAGTGTGAATTAAATGCAGCCAGCTTTCTTCTTACTTTTGTAAAGGCTGTCTTTGTAACTTTAGCAGAATGGCTATATCAGTGTCATTAATTTTACACCTGTGGTTTTAAATGAATTATGAACTACTATCGTTTTTTTATATTAATTTCGAGTCTTGTGGGCTTATTAGTACCTAGTGATTACTAGGAGACGAGGAGTCATAACAATGTGTTCTTATAAAGTTTGGAAACTTTGGAAAACAATAAATTAAGCATCGCTTAACCTTGCTTGCCCTGCGTTACACTCAGCATTCAATATAAGTATATCATGGTACGAAAATCCAATTTTAATTTCGATATTGTGAAGATACAAAATACGATTGCCTTAATTAATGCAGGCAGCCCGAAAAGGCAGACCTTTACACATATTAAAATAAATGGAAACGAAGTTAGCACCGATAAAGATTCCAATAAATCAAAGACACATAATAAAAGTTTACTACAAACATACGGAATATTCAAGATACGGAACTCCATTCCTAAGCGATGCGATGGCAAGGAGTACAATAAAACTGATCAGTTTTATTGCTTTACACCAATAGGGCACTTGACAGTTATTCAAGATGTATGAGCCAGTGATTGACCAACATACTATGATGACATTAGACTAGATCAAAGAACTCACAATCAGCGCATCCGAAAAAATGTTGGCCCGTACTTCGTCGTACACTGCCGTTTGTATAGGTACATGTATTGTTCCAATCGCTTGTGAAAAAATAGCATTGTACGACGAATTACAGGTCAACGGAGTTTTGGACACTTTTAAAGGACCGTCGCCTCTTATAGCAGTATCACTTTAATCTTACAATGCAAATGAGTTTGCATAGTAACATTAAAGTTATACCTAATACTGCTCTAAGGTTTATACAGGAGAGACGTATGGCAGATGCGGATAGTAAAAAAAAACAGAATATCAATATTCTATAATATAAATAATAATAATAAAATTTCCTACACTCACACCAATTATCTAGCCCAAGAGAAGCTTCGAAGAAACTCGTAAAATGCTTACTATACAACGGATAAACATACATAAAATACTTAAATACATACTTATTATACATAGAAAACACCCAGACCCGAGACAAATTAGAAAAACAATAATTTCTAAATTGACCCGACCGGGGATCGAACCCGGAACCTCAGAGATGGCGACACCATGAAAACCGGTGTACAAACCACTCGACCAAGGAGGTCATCATTCTGTTTTTTTTTACCTTAATAGTATGATCTTTAGACAATTTTGTCCAATAGACGTCCGATAGTCATCCGATGGGCGACGAGACGAATCGCGGGCATGGCGGTTATGGTACAAACCGCGCTATCGTCCGTACTTATTAAGGTTCATATTGTGTTTTTTTGATTATCCGCCTCTGCCATACGTCTCTTCTGTATAATCGGCGCCTAAGAGGTGATGGTAAGGCCCCTGGACCGTACAAAGATTTAAACAGGGTCGGCAACATGTGACTCATACCTCTGGTGTTGCAAACGTCTATAGACGTTAAAGCCCATAGGCCCATTAGGCCCCTAAAGCCTTATAGGCTTTAGTAGCCTATGGATGTTAAAATAAATAAAACAAAAATTAGGAAAATTAGGAATACAGTCTGCCTGCTGGGAAGCTAGACCACAGAAATAGATCTAAATAGAATCCGCATGTGTACTTACTTTGCGTGTTAAAATAGGGCAAAAAGGATGGTCCCATCTTTCAACCGCGTTTCAATTAAGCCGTTGTCAGCACCAGACATAAATGGAGTTTAAAAAAGAATAATTACATCGTATCTGTAAAAACTGTACAAGAAAGGTTAACCGAAATAATCAACAAAGTTCCTTTCGGTAAGTAATTTTGTATATAATAACAAAATTACTAATAATTATAACTAAGTATATAATATTACTAATAAAATAATAAAGACAGAAGAAAGTGACTCTCTTGGTTTCATCCAATGGAGCTTACATGCGGCTTCTATTTAGATCTATTACTGCGGTCTAGACGCTTAGTGTTTCCCAGTGTTTTTAGAGGGTAAACTTCGCTCCCTTACCCTTTTGTGTGGAAGGGGGGACGGATGGAGTCCCACATAACGCTGCCTCCCGTCTGTGGTGGAGTATCCATAAGGAGGATCAACAGGTATAAAAAGAAGAAAAAGAATGCTGCACAATGTCTTTGTCGCCAATTATCATCTATCAACAGTCATTTCTGCACTCACGACTTTCTTGGCCATGTCATCTTTCACACAGTCCATCTACCTTTTTATCCCTTCCTCCTATTCACCCTCCACATTCATATCAAACATCCTTCTTGATATGTGAATTGACATTAGGTTTCTCATTTTCCGCATTGTAAACTTTAAAAAGATCTCCATCGTTAAAATAAAAGTCATCAGTCGGTGCAAATGAAGAGTATTGGGTTAATCAAGCTTGCCAAATGCGGAACACACTATGCCTAACCTGGGAATTGAACGAGGGAGATCCAGATACGAGGCGATTATAGGGTGGTTAAAGGGAGCGAGAAACTTGGTAGTTCCTGACGGTTGGAATCCTGGAGGTGTTGGAAGTGATCACCAAGCACATGATCATGCGAGAGTGTAAACAAAATCTTCTAGATTCTAGACGTTAGGTACGTGCGTCAAACTTTAGTTTCATATACTTACTTCGATTTCACAAACAACAACAAGAGGGCCTACATTCTTTCTCCGAAACGAAATTTCGGCCGTTTTCGTTTGCTATTTAGAACGCTTTCCATTATTTTTGAAATTACAAACAATTTTCTAAAAATTAATAAATGCCAAACCTATTTTTTATGAACGAAATTTCGGAAGGAATGGAAACCGCTGTAAATAGAAAACAAGAATCGGCTGAAATTTCGTTTCGGAGAAAGAGAGTAATAAGGCCCCCAGATCTCTTTCTACTAATATTCCCAACTAACAAAAATGATTCTTATAATGGCTTACATTGCCAAAATTAATAGCTTTTTAATAGACGTATTATCTCTTATTAACCTGCGTTTGGGCACAAATTGTAAGGACAATAACTTTATACCCACCATAAAGTGGAATTATTATTAGCTTTTTCTTCTTATACGTGTTTTATTATGGTCAGCAACAAGGGAGTAAAATTTATACTAGCAAAGCAGAGTATTTTATAAAGCTGTTAGCACATGTATGATTCTTTAATAAGTATTATGGATAGTGATTTACATTTTCGTAAAAGCTTAGCGAAAAATTAAAGTTACAGCGTCAACCATTTTAATGACAAGAACAGTAAGTTTATAATTTGTTTTGTTGTTACTGAATATGTGCTTGTATATAGTGAAAACGGTGTGGGAATTCAAATACATGGCAAAATGTGGTACGCAGTGTGTTATATTATCAACGCGCCCTTGAATTTAGGCTGTTTTGTGATACAAAAATGGGTAATTATTTATTCATGTTTTTAATATGGCTATTATAAGGGGAAAAGGAATCGCACATCATTTATAAGGAAACTTAAGCTTATGCTACTGCCATTTTGTATATATTTAGGGTTCTTTTCTCACCAGTAAAATCCCGTACCCACATTTATTTTATTGATCGAAGATTTTTATTTATTTTACATGGTAAATTTTACTTTACTGTTTTGTTCATAATTTAATTCTTATTTCTTTTGCAGGATAACAACATTTTTTGCCTGATAACGCCGAAGTTATAGAAGTGTAATGTGTCCCAACCTATTGAAACAAGAAATTAAGAAAACGCATTAATAATAGTACCTAATAGACGTAATTCAGCAGCCAGCCAGCTAGCTATCAATACGCGCCTAATCGTCTAATAACGTGCTGTAATATTTTTAAATAAATCGTTAAAAGTTATATGAAGGAAATATTGATTTTTACTGCCCAGTCTTTTAAAATCTCTACACCAAAATTTCAATGGATTTAGTAAGGCGACGGAACCCGTGGCTGTTTTTCGTAACAGCTAGATTATTTCAACCATGATGAACCATGTTTTTGTAAAGTTATATAGAAAACTTGAATGTAGTCATCTAGAGAATAACGCCCTTATAAATAATATGTAATCGAATATGGTTTGCTTTCATTCATATAAAGACTATTTAAAATACTTTTACTCTTTTGTCATATAAACATCTTATAAAAAGCTCCTATAAAATAAAAAGCAATGTAGTTACTCTGTGCATTGCTTTTATTAGAATAATTGGCTCTATTAGAAACCTTTACATAGCTTTTGAATATTATAAGGCTAAAAAGCCATATAACTAGCGCCTATAAGAATACCACATGTTGAACCCTTATTATGGCTATATTATTTGGATTTATTACCGTTTACCCAACTAAATTACAAGAATAATGGTAGTATTAGCTAAATCTTCTTATTAATGTACCATTATAAGGTTCATTGACATATTGATTGCTATTTTAAAACAATTATAAGAGTATGGACCTTATACATTAATTTTATAAGGGGTTGTTAGTTAGGTTGTACCACCGAAGTAAACAGCACATCTTTTTAGAAGTGAGAATCCTTTGTCTGTGCGTATATTATTGTTTTTATTAATAGAAAGGCTAATTTCTGATGGTTCTTAGTAGGAATTAAACAATAGGTAGGTAGGTGGAAACAATAGCACCAGTTTTCAAGTTATTTCAGTTCTCAATAATACTATTTCAGGGATCGCGAGCTAATATACATACATAATCACGACTATTATCCCCGAAGGGTTAATCAGAGACTAGCCAATGAGGACCGTAAAAGCAGTCCTCTGCCAAAATACACTTTTCACCAATATCGACTGCACATGTGCTAAGCGTGGCAGGTGGTGAGCCCGCATCGCTTAATTAATTTAGAAATATTGTAACTAATATTAATTACGTGAGATTTATTTGTAGTTGTAGTAGATTCGGAGGGTCTTTCTGTACTCATCAAGTTAAGGAACTTTTGTATAAAAGTAATCTTATTTATATGTAAACACATACAAGTAGTTTTAAAAAACTTTTTGTTTTCGGGTCTCCAAATACTAACCAACCAAAAGTCTAACTTTTGGCAGTTGTTGGTTGGTGCTGGTTCGTAGAATTAGGATAAACGTAATTATTGTTTTTTGTTGTGAAAAATTTACCTACTGTTCATAATATTTTATACCTAAGTTTTAAGAAATATTTGAAAGAAAGTCTCCTACTGGATGAACGCAAAAAATACGCCTATTAACTGATTTGATTGAACACTCAGACAATGGAAGCTTGAGTTGCCTTTAAATCTTGAACTTATGATTATTTTTCTTTGCATACGTTCTCGCTTGTATTATTATTGTGTGCATTTGTATTCAAAAGGCATTCGCTCAAGTGAATGTTTAGCTGAGGTGCCTGCTTTTCGCGAGCCAACGTACGAATGCTTGTATGATTTATTTAGTAAGTAAAAGAAAATATTACCTTCATTCCATTTACCTATATTTACAATTTTGTTATTAGTTTTTCAAATTTTCTATGAGAACATTTAATTAGTTTTAAAATGGTTAGATTTTCACGAAATACCACATTATAGTAGACAATAATTTACTCTGTAACCAAAAAATACCTAAGAATGTTTTGTTCTGGCCTATTTATGTTGCTTATATAGAAGACATTAACTATATTTGAGTTAAGCAAAGACACAGATCAGCAGATTGCGATTGTAAAGGTTTCGAATATGTTTAAACTCCAATCTAAAAGAAAAACAAAAATTCATCCAAAAATCTATAAAATTAAGACAGATCTATTTTTGACGGGATGATTTAGATACCTATGCAAATCAAGTTGAGATCAGAACATACCTAGTCGTTTTTAATTAAATATATTATGACTCTTTTTGTGTCTCTCGTTCCATGGATTATAAAATATTAAACGAAAAGAGCAACGATATATAAGTGCTAATCGATAACGAAAACTATCAATAGGTACCTAGGTATATCATTAAGCCTTAAAACATACCAAAACAGAACATTCGCCTGGTGGAACTGGCTTTAGGATACCTACCAAACAAGAACCAATGAATTTAATTACACGTGTTTAAGTATAGCTTAATTTTTATTACATGCAAAATTACAAAATAGGACTAAGCTGACAACGTAAGAAATAAATAGGAATTCAGTCAATAAACACCAAAAAATATTTATACACGGACGGACTGGTATAGGAATAAGGAATTTAAAAAAAAACATATTATAAAATCATATAAACTAAAAGAATGAACTGATTTAATTATTACCTTTATGTTCGGCGCAGCACCAATAACGAAATAGACGACATCGAGGAAAAATATATAAGCCACAAAACTGTTGATATACATGTTGAAGCGATCTATATATTTTTAATATAAATAAATCTTATAATAAATATGCTAATTATAACACTCGTACACTAAACAAAACATTGAATGCCGGTATTAATCGCGAACAACTTTGAGTTATCATGTTGGCTATCGCATAGATTTTTGTAACGGGAAATTTTTTAAATACTCTATTGTGCGTGCCGGACGGCCGGTCGTCTGGAGAGAGCGCAAAGAACAGAATAAAATACAATAAGGATCGATCCCGATGCGATGCGCCCGCGCAGCCGCGCGCCAGTCGTCTCGCCACGAGCAAAAAGCGTACGCACCCCGCCCACCGCTTAGCATTCGTTTCGTTCGCTACTCGACGAATAATGACGTGCCATTAGTGATAAAACCGGTGTTGACCAATACATTATCAATGTATTACCGAATTAGACGCGTATTGTTACTGTAATAGATTCATCACAAATATTGGTGGAAGTCTCGCATTTTGAAGTCAGTTGTTATTATAATTACGCTTTGCCTCTTACTCATTGTGTGATTGTGAAACTGCTGCTGAAATATTTGTCATTGTATTAGCTTATTATTATTATTTTTTTCCATTAAATGGCAAATATTATATGTCTCCTTTTATTCTGTACGCGCTGCAGCGGGCCAAACATTTTGGTATGCGCCTAATAGCTTGCTCCACCATATTCGCCTCGCCTCGATCTGTCCGCTAGAAATAGTTATTAAATAATATGAATAAATCCTAAGACAAGTTTTCTTGTTTCAAAATAACACAAAAAGTTTATGATTTTAAAAGTGGACCTTTTATATTGACGCCTCGCAGACAGTAATGACAGCAATGCTACGATTGAATACAAAATAATGACAGTTATATGTATGAAACATTATTTCATACATTAGGTAATTTTCATATGAGAAGAAATTAGCAGAGCCCGGCAAAAGTTTAATTTAAAGCCCCAGTCAACCACTGGGACTTTTAATTAAGTAAAGAAAACTTTACAACCAATATATATACGCAGATGTGTAATATTTAAAGCTTTAAAGGAAGACATTAACCCTATAAGGATCATAAGACCGCCGGCGGTCGCGTTTTAACATTTTTGACCTTTATCACACGAAAACCATAAAGACAAAAATGTGTGGTTTATGCGAAGATAAGATAGATAAGATAGATTAGGAGGTTGTAGGGTAGTCTCTAACGAGTGCGAAAAACAACGGTCTCATAGCGACTTGCCTTTTTCGTAGTGAAATACTGTGAAAATAACTGAAACTGAAATGACAACTGCACATGTGATGAGTGATAATGTGGTGAGTCCATCGCCGCTATTTGCTGTTTGATGTATGTGCAGTTTTTAGTCCGTTAGTCGCCTTTTACGCACCCAAGGAAAGAGATGAGTCAGTCAGTAGTATTATGTTAATGTGGTCTGTAAAGATTTTTGTTGATTACTGTTTCTTTAAATTAATCTCATTTTACAATGAAACCTTCTAGATATTCACGCTGAAGCACAGAACAGAAGAACTATTTTCTCTTCTGTTCTGTGCGCTAAAACCAATAAACACTAGCTAAATGCAGCAACCTAGCAGAGCCATAAACAAAAAAAAACATTATTTTTTATTGTAAATTTCACCGAATGCATAAATCAAACATGCTTTTTTACTACCTACCAACCGCAATAAACCACTCTTATTTAAGTGGCGAGATGAAACATTTTACTATTTGATTCAATTTATGTAGCAATGTTTAATACAATGTTTGGTGTAAAATGCAAGTTAATAATAATATCAATCATGCTTTTGCTTAGGATAGATGAATGTAAAAAAAGGACAAGAAAGTCGGAATTTCGGGCTCACAAACATAGAACCAACAGAAAATATTCCACATACCAAACATCAAATACAAAAAAAATGTGTATGCCGATGGATAATCCGAATACGCTTAGAGGTAACGCTGTTATCTGCTTGAATTACTAAAATTGTGTGATAAAAAGGAAGATAATTAACATTTGTGTTTTGACGTGTCATCATCAGTCTTAAAACCTCCCACTGTTGGGCACAGGCCTCCCCACATTCGAATGGAGCGCATGGGGAGATTAAGCTATTAACACATACACGCTTGCTCAAGAGTAGTAGGTTTAAACGACTGCCGTCTTACGATAACAACGGGGACCAACTGCCTCACGTGCCTTCGGAAACACGGAGGAGCTCGAGACATATTTTGATTCGGTCACCCATCCAAATATCCGGCATCGCGAAAGCTGCTGAACTGGCTACGATGCAAGTCGAACGGCCAAGCCGTTGCGCCATCGAGATCTTTGAGATGCACCTATTTTCTTCAGCCTTTCGCCGTCCACTGCTGAACGAAAGCCCCCTTGTGCGTCAACTATCCCCACAGACCATCCCGGTCTTCATCCGTCTATTGCCCTCCATCTTCTTTGTCTTCTGATATCCTTGAGTGAAAACCGCTTGAGACCGCTAATTAATCCCTTAAGCAACGTGAAACCAGACACAATTGAAAACCTATTGTTTTGCGACCGCCGGCGGTCTAATGATCCTTGAAGGGTTAAGACAGTAGGCCGACGTCATTGACCGACATAAAGACACACAGCCCGAGCTTGTGATCATCTTGTGAGCGTTTGGCGAGCGTGGTAATTGTATCCATGAAATGTAGCGATGCCTGGATTTCAATGGTGGTAGCCTCTGCCAAATCACTCTTGGATGTCTTATAGTGAAGGCCGCGTTAAAACAAACTCCAATTAATACACCCAAACACGCCAATTAGACCGACAACATAAAGATGGCGGGCAATAAATGGACGCGGTGTGGCCAACATACTTACTCCATAAAATTACATAGGTACTTATATACTTTAAACCTACGCATTTAAAATATATTATATCAGAGCCGTATGCCGTACAACCGCCCCTCTCTTGGGTGTCGTAAAAAGCCGACTAACGGACTACAATCTGCACACATCCAATAGCAGCAGCACGGGCGATGGGTTCATCGCCTATCACGCTGAGCACACGTGTGCAGTTTTAATTTAATGAAACGTGGACTGTGGACTGCTTCTGCGGTCCTAATTGTCTAGTCTTTGACTAACCCTTTGAGGTTAATGTCGTTAAGAGGGTTTACGCATTTCGGTTTCCCATACAAACTTCCAAGTTGAAATTTTTAAAAACCATTAAGTCAATTTCAATGAAACTTTGCATGCTAAAGGAACATATAGAGATCTAAATAGTTTGTTCAAAACCTTTTTAAAAAACGTTTCAATAATTGAGTTAATGCGATTTTAAACTTTCTATAGTGGACTTTAAATCGCAATAACTCAGCTAAATAAACCTTTATTAAAAATGTTTTCAACGAACTATTTAGATCCCTGTATTTTGCTTTAGCATGCTACCTGAAACCCTCTCAAGTAAGATGTAGTGACCGTGTCGCGTAACGGTAAAAGAATACTACCACCCCCACTCTTCCCTTGGGTGTCGTAAAAGACTGCACATACATCCAACTGCAAAGGGCGGCGATGGGCTTCACCACCTGCCGCCTGCTGCCTGCAGCACGTTGAGGACATGTGCAGTCGCGATTTGGTGAAAAGTGGACAATGGTAGATGACTGCTTTTGCTGTCCTCATTGCCTAGTCTCTGACTAACCCTTCGGGGATAATCGTCGTGATTTTATTTTTGTGCTAGCCAGCCTAAATGTGTTTTTACAGCGCGCCACAAGAGCTGCTTCCTGAGGCCAGACTCCGGTCCGTGCCGTGCCGACATCATTCAGTGGTACTTCGATGTAAAGCAGAGAAGATGCTATCGCTTCTTCTGGGGAGGCTGCCAAGGCAATGGGAACAGATTCGATTCCTCAGCCGAATGTACGAACTACTGTCATCTCAACACTACTTTTCCGAATAGTAAGTACTCACTGTGTGTCGCGTAGCGGCTAAAAGAATACTGCCCCCCCCCCCCCCCCACTCTTCTCTTGGGTGGGTGTCGTAAAAGGCGACTAACGAAAATAACGGAATAAAGACTGCACTTACATCCAACAGCATAGAGTGGCGATGGACCCAACTGTCACGCTGAGCACATGTGCTGTTGCTATTTGATGAAACGTGGACTATGGCAGAGGACTTTTGCGATCATTGCCTAGTCTCTGACTAACCTTTCGGACAAAATAGTCGTGATTATATGTATGTAAGTAAGTAGGTACTCAGTTTCCTTTGAAGGCTAATTGGCCCCTTGTCTGAGGCTTCTAAAGTTTGTAACAATTGAATATCCTGTCTATATATTGTGTGTCTCGTACTTATTACGACAGTCTACCGCTTTACCAACAACTTTTTAATAGGGAATCACGTGTATATTCGTTTTTGGTGCCGCATCCATTTTTGGTCCTTCGACAATTGAGCATTTTTAAATGTCATCGCCATTGGCTCCTCTAGCAAATTTCGTGCATTTCCGGCTATGACAGAATGAGGCGCTAAGTGGATGGAACAACAGATTTCTTTCCCGCTATTTTGTGTTGCTCCCATACAATTCATACAAATAGTTGTTTTAGTAGTTTTATTTTTATTTTTTAACCGGTAAACTTCGCTGGGAATCGAAACAGGAACCTCCTAGTTCTTAGACCGGTTGGTCTAAACCACTACACTACATAGGCGGCTAAATGGATGGTAAACCTGTCACCAACACCCATACTAATATTATAAAGAGGAAAGATTTGATTGTTTGTTTGGATTGAATAGGCTCCGAAACTACTGGACCGATTTGAAAAATTCTTTCACCGTTAAGAAGCTACACTATCTCAAGGTGACTTAAGCTATATAATATTTTCTAAAATTCGTCACGGGGTACGGCGTCCATGCGGACGAAGTCGCGAGCGGTCCGCTAGTGTATATCTAATAATTAATTTTAATAACATTATGTTATCGTGATTTTCAGATAAAGTTCCATTCTTTTGCAAATTGCCATTCGATTATGGCAATTGTTTTGGATACTACAATCGTTGGACTTGGGACAGATATTCTAAGTAAGTACCTAGGCGGTAATAGTAATTTTATAATCAACAACTGGTCACTCTCACTACACAAGGGGTTCCACAGAAGATGGACGACGCCGCTGAGGACGGCCCGGAAAAAAATGGCGAGACGATGTAGCTAGACAGAAAGACTGACTGGCATGAGGTGACTAAGCAAGCCTATTCTCTAACGCTTAAATCCAGAACCTTTAGAACTGATTAAACAGTACCCAAATAAAACCTACACAACCTAAATTTAACGTTAATATAACCATGAAATGTTGCTGCTAAGTTTTAAATTAGATTTGGATGTAAATCTATGACTATTTAAAACCTTTTTGATGGACATGAATAAATGCCTTTCCAGGATTCTGGAGTTTTAAAATGTTACTATGAAAAATATTTATACACAGAAAAAGCAATCGTCAATACTTATTTATAATGGCGCTACACCCTGTCATTTCACCAAGATTCAAAATGGCTAAATATTGAATACTTGTTGTATTCATACAAAATATAAAGTAGATTGCTGAATTTACCAAAAATGTAAAACATAATGCCACTGGCACTATAACGTAACAGTTTAGGATAAAGTGCTGTATTTGAGAATTAAGGGCCTTTCGTAAGTTAAAAATTATCAAGATATTTTACTGTACTTACCTAAGTAATAAAAAATATTAAAATAGATGGTTTGTGGTAAATTGCATTAGAGAAAAACTTTTATTAATGTAAACAAAATATATTTTAAATCATATAGCACATGTAACTTAATTTTGCCTTTTATAATTAAATTATTGCCTTTTGGTTCGATGTTTTTTTATTTCAAGAAATAAATATGGCTGCCATTGGGATATTGCCAGAAAGTATTAAGATTAACCTTTCTAGAGCTGCAAGCTAAAAGTTTATGCCTTCAGCTCAAGGTTTTTAGAAATAACTTATTTGCGATTTCAACAATCCAATGTATCAAGGTTAAAAACTAAACCTTTAGATCTCAATTTCGCATTACATTAGCCTTTCCAGAACTAACTCAATAGTCTACGACAACTTTATGATCCTGGAACTACACACATCAAAAGTGTCTAGGGATCAAGCATTTTTATGCGGATTTCTTGAGATTGAGATGTGGCTTTGTAATAAATTTATGATTTTATAAATTTATATGGATCCTTTCCCTATTAAAACATACAACGCATTGAAGACATTATTAGTGCTACTGTTTCCCTACTACTGATTAAAACCAACGTTATTATGGAGCGGCGACGTCATTTAAGCAGGGAAGAAATGCTCAGAGCCGTGGGAATGATAGAAGCTGGTTCCCGGCAACGTACTGTGGCTTTAGCTCTGAATACAAGTCAGAGTGTTATCAGTCGACTTTGGACACGTTACCGAAGCACTGGTACCGTGGCTGAGCGCCATGGAGGACGGTATCGCTGCACCACACGGAGACAAGACCGATACATTCAAATCACAACTCGAAGAGCTCCAACAATAACCGCCATGATGTTAGCCGTGAGGCTTCATCACTCTTCAGGGAACTTAATTAGCGACCAAACAGTCAGAAACCGCTTGCATGAAGTGAACCTTCATTCCCGAAGACCGCTAAGGGTACCACCTATAGCAATGCACAATCGTAGGATTCGATATCAATGGGCTCTTGAACACAGAAATTGGGCAGAAGAACAATGGCGTTTCGTGTGCTTTTCTGATGAGTCTCGTTTTAGTATGAGACCGGATACAAGACGTATACGACACTGGAGAACCCCTGGACGCCAATAGCGATTAAAATCCTGCCAGGAAGTCCATCCTTATAGTGGTGGAACCATCATTGTATGGGCGGGTATTTGGATCGGCGGAAGAACTGAGTTGATTTGGATCAGAGGCAACCTCAACGCTCAAATTTATGCTGAGACGATTGTATCAGACGTCATCGTTCCTCTACAAGTGCAAATCGGTCCCTTATTTCAGTTAATGCATGATAATGCACGACCGCACACCGCAAGAGTTGTAAGACAGACTCTCGCCGCAGCTAACATCAATGTCATGCCCTGGCCTGCTCAGTCGCCAGACTTGAACCCGATTGAGCATGCATGGGATATGCTACAGAGAAGAGCTCTGCCGAATATGGAGGGTATCCAGTCGCAAGAAGACCTTTTTTTGTTGTTGCAACGAACATGGGCGGCCATTCCACAGCGTGATTTGGATGAACTCATTTTGAGTATGCCAAACCGATGTTCTTGTGTTGTTAGTGTTCGCGGTAGAAACACGGATTATTAATTGTTTAAGTTACCCAATAAAATTTTAAAGAAAACTGTTATTTCAGTCTTTTTTTCGAACTTTAATGTTAGTGGTTCAAATGTCAAAAATCCCTTTATTAGGAAAATGGCAAATTTCTTTATTAATGCAAAGGTGACTTGGTTTATCGTTACTGTAGACAAACGAAAACACTTTATTTGATGAATCCTTAAAGAAAATTTTAATTAATATCAATCAGGAGAAAAGTTATTGCAAAAATATATGTTGATCCCTAGACACTTTTGATGTGTGTATATGCTCTTGTAACACAAGCTTCGATCAACAATATTGTTGTATGGTGGTATCAAGGTTAAAAACTAAACCTTTAGATCTCACTTTCGCATTACATTAGCCTTAAAATACGAGTAAGTATTTATTTAAATCTCGCGACAACCTTTTATATCATATAAATTGTGTAATGACGTTATAAGTTGATAGTTAAAGTTTTAAAGTAAAAGTATTTTTCTTTTTAGCGCATTTAAATAAAAGCTTGTTTTTTAGAAAGGCTTTTTACTTTTAATTTATTTATTTTTATGTAGGTACATCGATTCCTCTGTCGATTGTGGACCGATTTTTAAAATTCTTTTTTTAATCGGAATAGTATTCTCCTGAGGTGATCCCATTGTCATCAAGTCAGGATCTGATGACGGGATTCCAGGGAAAACGAGGGCAATCCTCAAATTTTATAGCCACACACCTATGGCGATTGAGGTATTATTTGCAATAGCCTGGGAAAATGTCCTCGGAAAGCACCATTTACTGAAGTGAAACTGATGATGAAGACCACAGACGGCCACCGGAACTCAATCACTTCATCAATATTAATTATTTTAGGGGTTTGCTATACGATTACAAACTTTAATATTGTTGCTAAGCAATTTATGCTCGCCACAATGCAACATGGTAAAGTGAAGCCAATGGTAAACCACCAAGAGAACACCTCAAGAATGAATGTGCCTGCATCGGGGAAAGCAATAATTTGTACAAAATGATGAGCAGTTGACATTAATCTATTGTAAATTGAAAAAAATACTAATCGAGCCCATAAATGCGAGAAATAAATAATGGTAACCCATAAACAATTTACTGTGAGCAGTTAAAAGTATAACTTTATCAGAAATTAGATTTCTTAATCTTTGCATTGTTATTATCCTTATTATTGAAATGTTTGCATTCACAATCACAATGCTATATAGATATAGGAAAAATTTTTTACTAGAAAAAACCAACCGAATGTGGATCGGCAATCCAAATGTCGGTCATGAGTTCGAATCCCATTCCAGCTTTCCTAAAACTTTTTTTTTTTTTTTAGTAATCCTTTTATTCTTTGCATTTTTATTAATGCTCACTTATTACTAGAGATCGGATATTCGGATGCATATTTACCTAATGTTACTATGTTGGCTATTATGGAAAGCACTTTTTCATCAATAAAATCTCGTGATTTCGTGATCAAGTGTATTATATTTCGAGAGAAGTAATAAACCTAATTTGACACAAATGACAGTTGTCTCGTTTTGTTACAAAGTGATAGACCCAACTAACAATTAAACGTCTTTAGTTGTAGTGCAGCAAATCTAAACGCAGCTATACAGCTTTTAGCTGTATTAAGTGCTTTTGGTTATAAGTAACACAAGAAAGCATTTTAAGAAACGAATAGTAAGTATTATGTACAACTTAAGGCTCGTATAAACTCTTATATAAGTCCACCGAGCATCTTATAGCCACATATTGGTATCTCAAAACCTTTTTGATGCTTTACACCTAACCAAGAAAAGTTAAAACTCAAATTTGTGTAAACGTTGTTAGTTTCGTGTGACCTTACACTCCTGTGCCGCAGTGAAGAGGACTCCCCTCCGCATCACTGAACACCGCGCCTACGAGCCGTCACCTCACCCACGCAAGACACAGCGGTGTATTGGCTGACGTAACGCGAGCAACATGCAGAGGTCACCAACTGGAGGGTCGTAACCTGATTTGTTAAAGATGAGTAATTCAAGTACCGAACCATCAATTACATTTCGAAAACGAAAAGCTCCTTGTGAGATTGAGTGCTCATGCTCTGACGACACACGAGAAATGAAATCGGATATATCTCGTATCAGTTGTCTATTAGAAAAGTATGTCGAGTCTAACGAACAGATTTTGAGAAACATGCAAGAGAACATAGCCGATATAAAAAATCAAATCACTGATATGAAATCGTCTAACGAGCTAACACTTAATGCAATGCAAACCAAAATGGTATCTCTTGAATCAGACCTAAACAATCTTAAAGTTACATCTAAACCTGTACCTATCACCCTGGAAAATGAGTTAACTCTCGGTGAACAAATTATACAAGAGATGCAGAATCGCACTAACAGAGAAAAGAACATTGTACTTGTTGGCCTACCAGAACAAATTGCATCTAACCCCGAAGATAGGTTGTTGAAAAACGAAGCAGACGTACTCAAAACTATCTCCCTGATGAATGAAGGCATTCCGAAACCGCTTAAGGTTTTTAGAATCGCCAAACTACAACCAGGCAAGAACCGTAGTATCAAGGTGTGCTTTGAAACAATAGAACCTGCTAAAAATCTTCTCCGTAATAGGAATAAGCTGCAAGATGGCCTAAAAATGTTTTCAGATCAAACACCGACTCAGCAAAATTACTTGAAAAACCTAAGAGAAGAGCTAAAGCTACGCCAAGACAAAGGTGAGACCAATATTACAATTAAATATGTTAATGGAACCCCGTCAATCATAAAAACGTCAAAAAACTAAATATTGTAAACACGACAATCAATACTCAAACTGAAAACCATAATACTTACGAACTACTAGACAATTACCAAAATTTTCCGAAAAACAAATCACGATTTACCTTTTTATACCTTAGTGCCCGGAGTATACGAAAAGAAGGGAAATTTGACGAACTCCAATGTATCCTACAAGCAATACCGAATACCGTGCACATAATCCTACTAACTGAGACTTGGTTTCGCAACGATGAACAAACATTACAATTTCAACTACCGAACTACAATCATTACTATAACTATAGAACAGACACTGCCCGAGGCGGGGTATCTGCGTATGTTCACAATAACCTGAAACACAGTTTATCATAGTCAGTTAATATAGGAGGCAATAATTATTTATGGATACAACTAGAAAAATATGCGCTCGAAGTAGGAGTCATGTACAATGAAGGGCACACTAATTTCCAGCAATTTCTCGAGATATATGAATCACAATTACAAGTAAGGAAGAGGGCAATAGTTTTCGGAGACTTCAACATCGATCTACTCACAAAAGATTCGAAGACCAATCAGTATAACCAACTTTTAAAGCAAACAGGACACAAGATTATTAATAAAAACACCAAAAAGTATCACATCAGACCAGGGTCAAAGAAAAACTCCCTAATCGATCACGTAAGCACCAACCAAAACAAAAATAACTTCCATGTAATAAGAGTCAACTACTCACTCACTGATCATAAACAGCTATACGTTGAAATAAAAAAAATAAAACCACCACCAAAGATACGTAATCAATACGAAGCCATCAATTATAAGAAACTTTTCGAGATAGTTGAAAAATCAGGAATGAAAGAACCAAATGCAGATTTTTCAGAATTGGAAAAACTAATTGAAAAATATGTAAAAGAGAGCAAAGTTGTAAAGACCAAAGTTGTTAATGAGCCACAAAAGGAATGGATAAACAAAGATATAATAGCTGAAATCAATGAAAGGAACCATATATGGATAGAATTTATAAATTATCCCGACGATGAAGTCCTGAAAGAGATATTCAACACGAAAAGAAACCAAGTTAAAACCTTGATCCGGGAAGCAAAGAAGTCATATTACAACAAGGAATTCAATAAACACAACGGGAAGCCTAAAAAACTATGGAATCTACTAAATACCATAACAATTATTACACTAAGACAAAGGTGCGCTCCTTCAAAACTTATTGTCAAATTAGTAGAAGTCTCCGATCCCCATGAGATATGTAAAGTATTTTATAACACATTTGCTCGGTAAGAAGCTCTTATTACACCGATTTCAGTATCGTAATGTAATAAGTTTCGCACTAGTGCGGTAATAAAATTTAAATAATTAGTTATCATTCGAATCTATGGACAACATACGCCTTTAGCCCGTTAGTAGCTTTTACGACACCCAAGGGAAGAGAGGGGTTGGTAGTATTATTTTGATGAGCCCATCGCCGCTCTATGCTGTTGGATGTATGTGCATTCTTTAGTCCGTTAGTCGCCTTTTACAACACCGAAGGGAAGAGAAAAGTTTGTAGTATTATTTTGATGAGCTTATCGCCGATCTATGCTGTTGGATGTATATGCAGTCTTTAGTCCGTTAGTCGCCTTTTACGACAACCAAGGGAAGAAAGGGGTAGGTAGTATTATTTTGATGAGCCCATCGCCGCTCTATGCTGTTGGATGTATGTGCAGTGTTTAGTCCCTTAGTCGCCTTTTACGACACCTAAGGGAAGAGAGGGGTTGGTGGTATTATTTTGATGAGCCCATCTACGCTCTATGCTGTTGGACAAAGAAAAATATATGTTGGTTTACCAAAGATTCATGCACTAGAAAAAACAAAAAAAACGCAGTCATTTTCGGTTTTTTTTTTATCCTCACAAATATGTTATAAAACGTCGTATGGCATACGTGCGCTTTGATAATTACAGCCTCTGCTTTCTTGTAGCCCTCGCCTACGGCTCGGTCTAGCAATATCGCCTCGGCTGTAATTTTCATCTTATCGCACTTATATCATAATGTACTATAATGGCTTTTTTACTACAATAGGGTCATGTGTCGCAAACGAAATTCCTTTGGATTTTCATGTTAATTATATTCATGCATTGCCCAAGTCAGTGTCACTAAATCCGCAAATAAATAGTTTTGAACGATGTAATGAAAAATAAATCCTTAGTATTATTATTAACAACCTAGATTCTAATAGTAGTGTCGGTCTGGACGGTATCAGTATTAAAGTAAGTAATTAAATGTGTAAAGAACTTAATAGTAAATCGACTAACAATAAGCCTCAACAAACTTTTACAAGACGGATTATTTCCAGACTCACACAAAATAGCCAAAGTAACACCTATTTATAAATCTGGACCAAAAACAGAGCCTGGTAATTATCGACCAATTTCAGTGTTGCCAGTACTATCAAAGATTTTTGAAAAAGCGTTACACACACGGTTACAGAACTACTTAGACTCTATTAATTTCTTTTATGAGCGACAATACGGGTTTCGATCTAAAAGTAATACAACTACGGCAACAATTGATCTCGTTACTAAAATTAAACATAACATCGATAAAAAAAACATTGCATTGGCGGTATTTATCGACTTAAAAAAGGGTTTCGATACCGTAAGTCATAACTTACTCTTAAAGAAACTGGAAGTCATTGGAGTTACTGACAAAGCCCTAAACATCGTTAAATCTTACCTTACAAACAGACTGCAGATCGTTAAAATAGACAATAACTCCCATAGTCCTCCACTTCCGGTTTTTTATGGAGTCCCACAAGGGTCAATACTGGGTCCATTGCTTTTCTTGGTTTATATTAATAATATGCAAGAACTAGGCTTAAACGGTAATATCTGATGCTGATCAGATAGCTTTATACGCTGAGGACACATGCCTTTTCTACTTCGGTTCGTCTATTCATGACCTAATCTCTCAAGCCCAGCATGACCTTGATATTCTTCATGATTGGTTTCAATATAATTTACTAACCATAAACTTCTCCAAAACCAGCTACGTAATTTTTAAGGCTAAGTATAAAATAATACCCACTTTCGCACCTATCACAATAAATAATACACCTTTACAAGAAAAAAGTACAGAAAATATCTTGGCCTCCTCATAGATACCAATTTAACGTGGAATAGTCACATTAAAAACTTAATAACTAAATTAATATCACTACATGCCTCTCTCCGGATAAATATTCGATACATACCACGCAATTTACGTTACGAAATATATAATGCTCTAATAAAACCACACCTGTTATACCTTATCGAAATCTGGGGAAGCGCCACCAAAACAAGATTAGACAAATTACAAATAATTTGACCGACGACCTGCATTTCACTAAACGAAGACCCCCACACTGGCGTCTTTCGACGTCGGCGTCGAGCCGGCGTTTTTCAATGAAACTTTCAATGAAACTTATATAGACATTTACAGTTAACTGCATTGCGCATTTATATTTGATGCCATGAAATAACAAAGAGTCAAAAAGTAACTCAGTATTATAAATGTTGTTTTTACAATCAAGCGTTTTGACATGTCTTCGTCAATTATTATAATGCGACCCAAAGTTGTTTAAATACAACGTCAATGTATTATAAACATTTGTACCGTGGTGTTAGAGATGTTTTTGCAATGATGTAGGGTTTATTAAGCTCGAACTGTGAACACTTAAATATCTCGTCTAATGCTTTTGTAATGCTCTGAACATCTTCATTATCAAAAATATTGCTAGCTTAGTGCTTCTGTAATGCGATTAGCAACTTCATTGACCATAATAATGCTTCTTTAATACAATTATTGTTACCTTCCTTGACCACAATAATGCTAATGTAGTGCCTCTGTAATGCAATTAAACAACTGCAAATGCTGATATAATGCCTCTGTAATGCAATTAAACAACTATGTATTTGCAAACCTATATAGGATCTAAAGCCGTATAATTTGTGCTCAAATAAGCATTACAGTAGCCGTATAAACGTTTGCAATGCTACTATACAACAAAACTCAAAATGCGATCACGATACAGAAATGCTGTAATGCGGCTGTTATACTGCTTTGATGTGTTACTTGGGTGTTATCGTGATACAGCCGCTTATGGAGCCGACCTTGTGTCATTGTCGGTATGTAACTGTCTTTATTATAGTGCATCCTGCAATGCTTCCTGTCGAAAAAAAGCTAATTCGCCCAGTGGAGCTTTCAGCGAATGGCCTTATCTGCAAATGGTGGTATCGGTGAAACATTGATATTTTTAACATTCTTTCGGCAAACCGAGCTGTCGGTAAATAAAGGTAGCGGCTGAAAATATGTTCTTTGTACCGATGAACGACGAACAGTGATTTCTATTTACAGTTAAATCGCTCAAGAGTAATTCTTTATACTGGGGTAGGCTCGTACACAGCAGTGTCAGCAGTGTACGACGAATTAAATTGGGCGTTCATCATTTTAACTGTCAGTCGATGAGTTGATTTAGTTCCACGTCATGCTCCCCGGCGGAACCACTTTTGATTTAACTTGTATAAGTTATTAAAAAAATCTATGAAATGTGTATAAAATTCTAGTCCTATTTAACAAAAATCCATGTCTCAGGTTTGGCCGTATTTTGTTATTGAAAGTGGTTGCGCTGCGGAGTATCCTTCCAGCGAAACCACCACGATATATCTATTACTATGCATAGTATAATCAAATATATGGCATCAAATAATTCTATGACAATTCTATATTGAATTTAAATATACGGACAAAACGGTGCCTCAAATTTTCTCTACGAAATAGTTGCTAAACACCTCTTCTAAACTCACTGATAGTCTCTTTTCACGCTTCATTTTAAACAGTTATACTTACACCCGTAAGATGTTGATGTTGAAATGTGCAATTCATAACTAAAAATGATTTCATTATAATGTGGGTTAAGGAACTTTAATGAAAAGTTCCATGGTGGGTAAGTCGTATTTTAGGTGTTTGACATAAACAGAGACATGACGATATTTAGTCGTTACAGGAAAGTATATGATAAGTACCTATGATAACTATACTATTAATATTCTACCTTGATAATATAACACAACAAGTATATTATTTGTGTGCTAATAAATTTTACCTCAGAAAGATAATGTAATGCTAATGCTAGTATATTTAAATTCTAGGGAGGATATGAGGGTCCTAATTTGGCCAAAAAATTTGGCAAGTTGTTCCTCTGTAAGACCATTCGGCTTTGGAATTCTTTGCCGGCGTATGTGTTTCCCAGCTCCTACAGTCCCGGGTCTTTTAACCCAGATATTACTGAAACTTTTTTTGTTTCGGATTGCACTGATTTTTGAATATGTTGTACTAAACCAAAGTAGTAATATTGAAAAAATATTAAAAAAAAATTCGTGGTCCGGAAAATCCGCAAAACGAGTGGCGTTATAACGCCCGGTAGTAAGATTGGCTACTAAAATTAAAGCATTTTTGGAATTAAATTTAACAAAGAACATATTGATTACAGTGGTTTACTTGCCAAAATCTAAACATTGGTATGATAGGAACAACAAAACAAAACATATTTTTGGGTCAAACCAAAAAACATATTGCAACCTAGTTGCACCTCCACAGTTTATACCCCCATCGGATCGGTGCGGTGTCCCGTGTATATATTGTTTGTAGCTATGGCATCCATAGTATGGTACCATAGCTTCGTCAATGCTTTAGTTTTGTTCAAAAGGTGCCATTTCTAAAAAAATATATATTTAGTAAATCAAACAAAGGTCTGCGTAAGGCCGTTAGCGTTGGCCTGCCAATACATATACCTGCGTGGTATACCACGACATAACCGCTCTATAAAATTATACCCAAAAACACTTTATTTCTGAAGTAGTTATATTAGCGATGATTCTTTTGGCTTGCGTACAGATTTGTGTAATGTACCAAAATTTGTATTACTTTATCATTCATCATACACTCATAGTAATACAAAGGTGACTGTAAATTTTTTTGGCCCTCAGTATCCTGCCACTGTGTAAATTCACTTGGTTACACTATAGGAGTGAGGTTTCGCGATGAACAGCTTATAAATGGAGTGGAGCAAAAATATCTGTTGATCCACGTCTTCATTGACAGTGCGTATTCTTTTTGCTAACGCAGACAAAGATAAATCATTTTCAGAGTCCTCACTGTCTGAAAACGTATCATCATATTATGTAATCTCTGCTGGAGCTCTTAGCTGGGAACCTGAAAATTAATAAATACATGGAATGGATTGTTAGTGTAGTGATTGAAATGAACTACGTAATATGCTCAAAATAATAACCAACCCTGGGAGATTATGTAATGTCACATATTCTTCATCACCAGAATCTTCGGCTGTTATTTCGGTATTTGGATATTCCGGTGGAAAAATTGTAATTTCACTGGGCAGATCGTCATCAAAATCTATATGGTGTAATTCATCAACTATGTCGTTGAGATTCAAAGGTCGTTTCATCAGTGATCTAAAATTAATAGTAAAGACGTCGATTTTACTACCGGGCGTTATAACGCCACCAGTTTTTACATAAGATAATTTTTATGAAAAACCGTGTAATTTGATTTTTTTAATGTTTAACTTATCAATACTTTACGGCATTCTACGTTGTAGTGTTTTTTACTATATTTATGTACTCAAAAACTTACCTTTTTAAAGCCATGTCGCAAAGCAATCACACTGTTAATTTAAAACACGTCTGAATTTCAAAATAATACACGCAATGTGACAAATAGTAGATACACATTATAGACGGACCGTTTCTGATTAGAGTAATGTAAGACAATCTTTGTTTAAACAACATTAAACACATAAATTTGGAGGGTAGATCTAACACTCAATTAGTGGCGTTATAACGGACGGTAGTACCTAACAAGTGGGTGGGGCGTGAAACGGCATTTATGCAGGTCGTCATGAATGGGCGCGCTCGTTATCGTGCTTATTCCACGGTGGGGAGCGCTTTCATTATTTTGGACTGCATCGGCTGCTTACCATCAGGCAGGATGCAGTCACTATGACGAGTCATAATAGAAAAAAATAATTCAATATAGAATTATTTGATACCATTATATTTAATTATACTATGCATAGTAATAGAGACATCGTGGTGGTTTTGCTGAAAGGCAACCACTTTCAATAATTAAATACGGCGAAAGCTGAGACATAGATTTTTTTTTTAAATAGGACTAGAATTTTATAGATATTTCATAGATTTTTTTGAGTAACTTATACTAGTTAAATCAAAAGTGGTTCCGCCGCCGGGGAGCATGCCGTGGCTTTCAACAACAGTGAGACAGTTATCTACCTATACCTAGGCTAGAGATAAAAAAAACAACAACGGGAAAGCGCATGACCTTAAGCCTAGTTCGAACTACGTTAGTAGGTATTAAACCCGAACAGCGAAGTGCTCATTACAGTAATAGAAAAGGAATTTATCACATGCTCGTCCCCATACCCCGTGGCGAATTTCCAAAAAATGTCTTTCATACAAACAATACAAACCTTATTCTGACAATTACAAACACAACAAAAAAGTAATTGGCCCATACATTCTAGGCGATTAATTTACAACAATCAATACCCGAGCTGTACCTACGCAAATCCATGACGAGGTTTTCGATCAACAATACCAACTATTGTTGATCGAAGCCCGAGGTGTACGCAACCTGCATTTCGCATCTTGAAATTAGTAATTGTATCATTTATTTTTGTTACAGGTCGTGTAAAAGCCGTCTTTACTCAGGCTGTGGGGGCAATCAAAACAATTTTCAAACAAAACGAGAATGCATTGACACATGTCTGACTCCTCCTAACAATACTGTACACCGTTTCCAACAATTTACTACTTGTATCCCCTTTGAAGTTCAAGAACTGTATTAAACATGCTTGTAATACTAAACATTGCTTTTATTGTTTGGTTTTTATGACAAGTATTTGAAACACCTTTATTTTTGGTAAATAAATTTTATCTAAAAAAATAAAATCCTAGTCTAGATACAGCTATGCGATTCTCTAACATATAGACACTGAGCGCATGGCTGTGATCATAGATGTTACAGCCGTCACATCGTTCGCTGCAGTCACGGCTGTGGTCAACGTTGAAGCTGTTATTGTATACTTACAAGAAATGTCAAAGAAGTGATTCCCTATCACGACAGCCGTGAGCTAGTGTCGAACAGCGTTGAAAATTATTTAGAAGAATACCAATGGTACGCTCACCGCTGTTGCAGCCACTGCTACCAAGGCTTTAACGATGTTTGCGCTTAGAGAATCGCAGTACAGGACCCTGATTCTATATCGCAATCTATGATTATACACCTAAACCTTACCGCACACAAACGTCAAACGCATACGTTTTTGGGAAGATATCGTATTTTTTAAGGAATTAACGTGGTTTTGAAACAAGGAATCGTTACAGAATAAGAGCCCAGTACATGTTTCATCGACGACCTCTGTGATCGAGTGGTTAGCACGCCCGGTTCTGGCGTCGCGCCATCTCACGGTGGGACGCACATAGGTCATACCTAAATCGTAAAAATTATTACTAATTTTTCATATTTTTATTTGCCATTGCACTAGCCAGTTGACGTAGGAACCTCCTTTATTAACTACAAACAGGTCAGTAATCGGGTAGCACGTTCTTTCATTATATTTTTTGCTTTCAAAGTTCGCATCGGAATACGTAAACAGTATTAATAAGTTGTTCAAAAGTGTGAAGTTGTTTGTTATAATTAATCGATCAATTCGTGGTGTAAGAGATTTTTCTGCTACGAATATCCGAGAACAGGTTATATATTAATCATTTTCATATTTTTTAAAATATATTACTGAATATTTTATTTTATAAGCGCGTGCTACGAGGCGATCTTTATGTAGGTAAGTCTAATTTTACATTTATAAAGTTTGAGTGAACTTTTAAATACATTGCTTTGCACTCCAACTCTTGAGGTATATATACAATGATATTTTATGTTTATATATATAAATAAAATCTATGTACTTTTTTAAACTCGGAAAAGTTAAAATTGTCTGCATCCATCTCTCTATGCACTGACATCAAGGCTGCTACGACTGATAGATTTTCTTGTAGTATTTGCTACGGTTTCCGAGTTTCCGACTGAATATTAATTATTATACTCGTGCTTCGTCCTCGAGATTAGTATACCTACCCCCTAACTAAATAACCTAACTTGTGAACACTATGTAGTAACGCGAAAGTGTTGCCACTTGCACTTAGTTTAAAAATATTTATTTATCGTTTCCGGTCTATTATGTATCAAAAACGGAAACGAAAATAATAATTTTGTCTATTTCCGGTTATAACGGAAATAGAAAAATAAAATAATAGCAACGGAAGTGCTTGATTTCCCGCCAGCTCGTTCCTTACCAACCCCACCTCTTTGGGTACCGGCATCGCTCTCACCATTCGCAGTTTAGTGCTCAGCCACTTCGCACGTGCTTCAAGATGCCGAAAAGAACACATGAAAATTCTATGCAACATTTAGCAAACCAACTCAGAAAACTTAAAAAGAAATTAAAGCGATCGCGAAGGCAACGCTCGCTCTCCGAAACGTCAAGTTCCTCAAGCTCAAGTAGCGGATCAGAGAACTCTCGAAGTAATCCACCCGCTCCACCAGTTTTGTTGGCATTGTCTAATGAAGGTGAGTACACTTTTGAGCGCGACACCCATGGTGTCAATATCCAGTCTCATGGACTGACACAGGGACACTAACCCTAACGAAGGAATTGGCGAAATCCTTTTTTCGCGTTTACCTGCACCCATGGTGTACAAACAGCAATTAAAATTCCTGCACCCACGGTGCATACACTGATTAGACATTATTTCGTCTCAAATACACCCACGAGTGTTATCTACAATTCCACGTTTTATTCCAGATCGGAATGAACACCAATCTGCTCCAACAAGAAGTGAACCTGCCGTTGCTGCAACAGCCTCTGAACCTATCCCCGGGATATTAACGAGTGACGTCGACGGCGATAGACCCGACGAACTTCAAAACCAAGATTTTTTACAAGCAGACATGGCGGTAGAACACCCTGTTGTGTTAACTGATACAGGTTTGGATGCGGAAATATTAGAAATACTGGGTTCCGATCCATCAACAACCGTAGAATATGGTCCAGATATTAACAACGAACTGGCAAGCCGCCTCACTCACGTGGCCACTTCAGGGTTAGACAAAGACACCCGCAAAGAACTTTTACAAAAATATCTTGTGCCAGGAAACTGTAAGAACCTGTCAGCTCCACAATTAAATCCTGAAATTAAAGCTGCAACCCCCGAACATGTGCAAAAACGGGATAAAGCAATTGAAATTAATCAAAAGCAAATTGCGGCAGCTGTTACATGTATCAGCCAAATTATAACCTCACAGATTGACAAGCAGGCAAGAGATAACGAATTATTAAAAAACCTGATGGACGCCAGTCGAATCCTTTGTGATGTCCAACACATTCAGTCTAGCTCGAGACGAAATTATGCACTCGCTTCTCTGAAAAAAGATTTAAGAGAACAACTGAGTAATACAAAGGTTGATGGACTGTTATTCGGACAAGATTTATGCGAAACAATTAAAACCGCTAAAGCTGTGTCTAGATCTTGTTCGGATTTGAAGGCCGACGCTACTAGAAAAACTAAACATTTCAGAAATTTAAACTCGAAGTCTGGTCCCGGGAGTCGCAGGGTGGCGCCGGGTCCTCAGCGATACCAGCCGCCCGCAGCTCCACGAGCGACGACGAGCTACCAGCCGCCGCCGCCGCCACAGCCACCACCGCAGCAGACGAGCTCGCGCGCCCACTCCTCGAGCACGTCTTACTATCGGCCGCGACAGACGAGGAGGCGCTAGCTGCAGATGAGGTACGGTACGCTGGTAGACTTCATCGTTTTTATAACCAGTGGTCACTCATCACTGAGGATAGAGCTGTCCTTTCATGGATTCGAGGTTATGAAATAGTATTTATTGAACCTGTGAATCAATTAGATCCACCTATAACAAATATATGTTCATCAGAAAAGTTACATTATTCAGAGACAATTCAGAATTTATTATTCATTGGAGCAATCTCTCCGTGTGAACCCTGTGCTGGCCAATACGTTTCCCGCGTTTTTCTTTTACCTAAACCTAACGGAAAAATGCGATTTATTCTAAATTTAAAGGAACTGAATAATTATATCAATGTACAACATTTTAAACTAGAGGATTTACGTACAGTTCTAAAACTAATGTCCAAAAACTGCTATATGGCCACTATTGATTTAAAGGATGCTTATTTTTTAATAAGAATCCACCCTAATTCACGAAAATACCTTCGATTTATTCTAATGGATGGCAATCGTACAAACAATAAACAAATGTATGAATTTAATGTATTACCCTTTGGCATTTGTACAGCTCCTTACATATTTACAAAAATAATGAAACCTGTAATAAAGCTATTACGGTCGTGTGGACTCATATCATCTATTTATTTAGATGACCTATACTTGACAGATTTAACGTATGAAAAATGTTTGGAGAATATTAAACTAACCAAAAGGTTATTACAATCCTTAGGTTTTATTATCAACACTGAGAAAAGTAAATTAGCTCCCTCTATGTCTTGCCAATACCTCGGGTACTTAATAGATTCACGTAATTGGTGCATATCCTTGCCAACACAGAAACGAACTCGTATTAAAACAGAAATCGAAGGAATATTAAAATTAAAATTTTGCAAAATTAGAAAATTTGCACAATTAGTTGGATTATTAGTTTCTGCCTGCCCTGCTGTTGAATATGGGTGGCTATATACCAAGGAATTAGAGCGTTGTAAATACTTGAATTTAAAAATACACAACGACTACGAAAGATTTATGTACATTCCGAATTCTCTACACTCTGATTTACATTGGTGGTTGAAAGTAATAGATAAATGTAGTCACAGAATCAAAGATGACATTTACACAAAAGAAATATTTTCTGACGCCTCAAAAACGGGTTGGGGAGCAGCTTGTAACGGTCAAACAGCTAACGGACAATGGTCTGACTCAGAGTGTAAACTGCATATAAACAGCTTAGAGTTATTAGCGGCCTTTTTTGCAATCAAAATTTTTGCCAAAGATTGTCACAACTGTCAAATACTTATTCGTGTTGATAATACCACAGCTCTTAGTTATATAAATCGCATGGGTGGTGTACAATTTCCTCATTTAAATAAAATAACTAGAGATATTTGGCAGTGGTGTGAGGTTCGTCACATACAGGTCACCTCAGCCTATATTAAGTCTTCAGACAACATAACTGCAGACCGAGAATCAAGACGTTCACATCCTGACGTTGAATGGGAAATATCACCTAAAGGATTCAACACAATAACAAACAAATTTTCTTATCCAGAAATTGATTTATTTGCAAACAGAGTCAACAAAAAATGCCACCTTTATGCTTCATGGAGTCGTGACCCAGATGCTTTTGCTATAGATTCATTTACACTTTCGTGGTCTAATTATTTTTTCTATGCTTTTCCGCCAGTGGCTATCATTCTTAAAACACTAAGAAAGATCATCTCGGACAAAGCTGAAGGAATTATGGTAGTGCCGGCATGGCCTACGCAACCATGGTACCCATTATTTAGACGCCTTGTTGTATCAGATATAATTGTATTGGATCACTCAGATTTGGTTTTTTCGCATTTCCGCAGGAACATTCACCAGAACCTTATCCTGGAGGTCGCGCTCTTATCCGCTCGGGGTTCCTACGGAGAGACGTCCCAACAGCCGCCGTGGATATAATGTTAGCTTCTTTATCTGAAAGCACAATGAAACAATATGATTCATGCCTAAAGAAATGGTTTAGCTTTTGTAATGAATCCAAAATTGATATGTTTAATCCACCAATTCCAAACGTAATTAAATTTTTTACAAATATTTTTAATACCGGCAGTCAATACCAAACAATAAACTGTCACAAGGCTGCAATATCTCTTTTAGTCGGATCCTTAGAAAATGACTTATTAACACGATTTTTTAAAGGTGTTTACAAGCTAAGACCTCCGTGCCCACGTTATAACATAACTTGGGATGCAAATACTATTCTAGAATACCTATCTTCTATGTATCCACTCGAAGAAATTACTTTAGAAAAGCTCTCTAAAAAGTGTGTTACGTTACTAGCCCTTGTCACTGCACACCGTGTGCAGACCTTATCACTTATCACGGTAGATAATATAATATTTTTGCAAAATCAAATTGTAATTAAAATTCCATTTCTGATTAAAACTTCTAGGGTTGGGTGTAATCAACCGGCTTTGCATTTACCATATTTTCTTGATAGATTATCTATATGCCCAGCAAGTACGTTAAATTTTTACATTAATAAAACTAAAGACTTTAGGACATCAAGTACATTATTTTTAAGTGCTAGAAATCCACACAAGCCGGTTGGTAGCCAAACTCTAAGCAGATGGATTCGATCCACAATGCAAGACAGTGGAATTGACGTTTCCATATTTTCCGCTCACAGCACAAGACATGCTGCAACGTCAATGGCACACAGTCAAGGTGTTAACGTTGATTTAATACGAAAAACAGCAGGCTGGAGCGGCAATTCCACCGTATTTGCAAAATTCTATAATAGAACTATTGTAAGTAACGATGATTATACTTTACTTGCAAGAACCCTAGGTTCGTTAAATCAAAATAAAGATTGATTTTGTACGAAACACAGATTTTGTTTTTTTCTCATGACATGTTTTTGTAACCAATTTCTCTCAACATCTACATAGTGTTCACAAGTTAGGTTATTTAGTTAGGGGGTAGGTATACTAATCTCGAGGACGAAGCACGAGTATAATTGATGATTAAACGAACTTACTTGTACGTGAAGTTCAATCACAATTATACAAAGTGCTTCGTCCGAAGAGATTAGTAGGTAGTCCCCCCCACCCGATAATTATTTATGAATAAATACCCAACGGTTACAAAAACTTTCTATGTCTTTAAACTATATGATGAGAGCGATGCCGGTACCCAAAGAGGTGGGGTTGGTAAGGAACGAGCTGGCGGGAAATCAAGCACTTCCGTTGCTATTATTTTATTTTTCTATTTCCGTTATAACCGGAAATAGACAAAATTATTATTTTCGTTTCCGTTTTTGATACATAATAGACCGGAAACGATAAATAAATATTTTTAAACTAAGTGCAAGTGGCAACACTTTCGCGTTACTACATAGTGTTCACAAGTTAGGTTATTTAGTTAGGGGGTAGGTATACTAATCTCTTCGGACGAAGCACTTTGTATAATTGTGATTGAACTTCACGTACAAGTAAGTTCGTTTAATCATCAATTTTTTTTGTTTGTTTTAGGTACTTAAATATGCTCGTTATCAAAGATGCGTGTTCTTAAAATTTGGCTGACTGCCAATAAAAGTAAAGACACTGAAAAGTGTCGACCTAACGTACAAAATTTGTTGACCTGTCTAAATGACACTGAAAATATTGACAATTATAGAGTATCTTGTTTAAAAATAAAATCATTTTTGATTTACGTATTTTAATTTTACTACTAACCCAAATAACCCATTTAATAAGATAAACCACCCACCGTTTTCCACCGTGCATCTCTGAGGTTCTCGGGGTTCCGGGTTCAATTCCCAGTTGGGTCAATTTTAAAAAACTGTTTTTCTTAATTTTTTTTAGGTCTGGGTGTTTTTCTTTCTATGCTTATGTATATTATCCGTTATCTAGTTTAACCTTAACTTATCATAACTAGTTTCAAAGTGAGCGTAGATAGCTTAAGAGCATGCATTTTACATACTGACGGTTTCTTTTATGTTTTTCTTTTATACTTTTTTTTATGTACTTAAGTTTTGAAAATTGTCTCTAGCCCTGTTATTTATAATAACTTAGTTATTGTTCTGAGATAATAACGTTGATTAAAGTTACACTTAGGATTAAATTGACGCTGTCTCTATCTGTCTTCTTTAATAAGAAACGAGAAAGCGTCACTTTAACCGAGGTGTAACATTTGGCCATTTTTATTAACCGGTCAATCATCTTAAGACTGCCGCCAGCGGTCGCAAAACAATATAATTTGAATTGTGTCTGGTTTTACGGTGCTCAAGGGGTTAATATTACGGTAGGAGTGTAATTGGTTCAATATCGGTTGGAGAAAGACAGCTTTGAATATGTTGATCTGCAGGCGTGACGTAAGGTAACGATGGGATGTGCAATTAAGACAGGGATAGAAAGATCGGTCTCTAAATGCAAGCATTTTACTTTGGGAGGGACCTATGTCCACGAGTGGACTCTTGAGGGCTTGCTGAAAATCGAACCCCTTGACCCAAAATAGGACCAGTCGGTGGTCTGACCACTTGACCAGATAGGTAATAATTTTTGATATCAAGATTGAAAGTATGACTAAGTAATAAAATAATTGTCTAGATAAATGGTAGAGTGCAAACCTTCATTACCGAAATTGTTAGTTCGTAGTGCGTAGATAAAGTCCGATTCAAATAGAATGGCGGTTGTGAGTTTAGTCACAAGTAGAGATGGGATTTTACCGGGTAAATTCTCGGTAAATACCCAAAATGGGTAAAAACGCGGGTAAATACCCGGGTAAATACCCATTTCAAGGGTAAAATCATGATATGGCAAATATCTTTAACATTTTGTGTATTTTTTACCTAATATAATAATCTTCAGTTATTTTAAACAGTGTTTATCGATACTTTATTTTATTTTATAGTATTTATTTGTGTCATCATCATGAGTTAGTTTGTCCTTTATTCTGCTGACCCTTGTGTAATAGCGTTAGTCTAAAGCCGAGCGTTTCAAATCAAAGAATATGGTATTGAGTGAGTGAGACATAGAATTGAAACGGTAAATTAGGTAAACTCGCGTCCATGCTAACGGCTAGCTCGCTCGTAAACCATGTTACTAATTATTGTTCTTTTTTGCACATGTTTTTGTCATAACGTAGAAAACGTTTTGTTGATTTTTATATAAATAATTGGGTTGGCTTTTGAATCGAGTCGCCTGAATTTGACAAAACTAACACTGTGTGTGTGGGGGGGGGGGGGGGGTCTAAGGGGTTGTTAAATAAAGGTTTATTATTAACATTTTAGCTGCCGCAGTTGCATTAGAATATTAAAAAAACCACTTGAAAGTGTTGTCAAAATCGGCCATATACACGAAAAACGACACTTTTTAGGTTATAATAGTACCATCACATTCTATTAATTCTTACAGTCGGCCAACGGGCACGTCTAGACAGGGCAATCGTTAGGGGTGTGCGGGGCGGGCGGGGCGCGGCGCAACTGGGGCTGTCCACACACACACTCCACTGGGGACACAGTACGCGTCAGGAGTGGCGCATTGTATTAAAACGCGTGTAGTCAATTTTTTTTAATGAGAATTGAAATGTAATATTTAATGCATATCATGTGTAAGGGTTGATTTCCCTTACACTAAAAAGATGATTGATATTGATAACTGATAATAAATTGATAAGGCAGAACGGGAATGATAAATGAAACCGTTCAGTAAGAGTGTAGATTTGTCACTAATTTATTAATTGCATAAATCGAAAGGTACAATTTGCACACGCTAGCAAAACGTGGCGATTCCGTTTGATTACCCAATAGCTATATAATAATGCACTTATTCTAATTTTATATGTACGACCAACGACACATAAACTCGTACATCCTGCGCCTCCAAGAAGAAATAGTTAATTTTTAGTCCTTTAGTTCTTATAAAAGTCTTTATCTTAAATCACTAGGGATTTCAAATTTAATTGAACGGTTCATAAAGGGGGAGGTCGTCTTATCGACACTTAACACTGATCGACGCACTTTAATAGGGACACTTTGAATACCCGGCACATTGATATTCACTACACTATCCGTGTCCGCCTCAACCTGCGCCTGCTGCGTCGGCGCGGCATAGCGCGGCGCTGGCGCTGGCGGTGGCGGCGGCGGCGGCGGCGGCAGCGCGCCAGCCGCGGCTCGTCGGCGCTTCACCACCACGTACCCAATGATGCTCGAGGCTAGTGCTACCAGTCCAATGGTGATATACCCAAGAGTATAATGATGTACATCATGTATACTCAGCTCACTACTTGATTGTTCCTTTAACTTGGTTATCTCAGAGTTTAACAGATGCCACTCCTTATCATGTGTCTCAGTGTTGGTGATCTGTATCTTTGAAGTGTTCATAATTTTATTTAGCACTGATACCTCTGGGACTGTGAAACGTTGATTGATATTAAGCTTATTGAAGAAGTTGTTGTGCGAATGTATAACAAAGTCATTGCTCTTTAAAGTACATATAGGGCCTAGGTGAATGACCCCTATGCCTTTTAACACCTGTGACATAATACCAGATTGACAAATTATGCGTACTACGCATTCTTCGCAACAAACAAATAGCCACGAGTTATCAGCATGTAATTTTATCCATTTCTCTTCGCAACTTGAAACCTCTGACGCACACGGCGAACTAACGCCGCTTACCAGTTTGATGTCGCAAATTGATTGGTTCATTTTTGATGTGTAAATAGGTTTGTCTATAGAACATATTATCTTTTGCTCCGGTAAGTGGTGGCATGTCTCTAGGTCTAGTTCCGATAAAAATATAAGTGAGTCTTTATTGATATTAAACCCTACGTAAGGGTAGTGCGGAATGATATGATAGTAGGAATAGTTTCGTTTCTGCGGAATAGTAATAATTTTGTCCAGTTCGTAGACATCGCTGCTTAGTATAGGTATTTTGATCTCCATGATAAGGTATTGATTAGTTACTCTCGCTGAAACTTTTAATAATCGGTACATATTAATGATGTTAGTGTTATCTGTTGGTAGTACGAGATCTCCTTGGAGTTGTCTTGAAATAATACTTATTTGTTCTTCCAGTTGTTCCGGTGATATAAGGTGGGAAGAAATATGGCCTTGGTTAATGTCTGCCACAGTGTCAATTAATGTTTGTTGCACGCGCCGAATGTTGGACACAATGATATGAGCTGCCAAGGACGAAGTCGTGAAGTACATAGCGTCTGATGTATCTACCTTGATGTGGTTGACCTCTATGGTTAAATTGTTTAAATGATTTTCTATAAGTGAGAATTGGTTCTTCATGACAGTTTCATGCCTTTTCAGAATGTTGTATTCGGCCTCGATGATAATAGTTTGGTTGCGCAACAGACCTTGCAGGTGGTTCTCATTGTGTTTAATTTTTTGTATATCCTTTTCGTACTGATCGGCAAACCTTTCGTCTAAAACTCCAAATAATGAATTAGCAATGTAACCAACCCCGTTTATTAAACCTCTTTTTTGTCTTCGGCGTCTGTTGATGGTAAGGAGCTGGTTGTAATGATTAATCTCATTGAGCTCATGTTCCAATTGCAAGGTCACACTCCTGTATTGTGCACTTGGTCGGGAACAGCCTTCTTTGATATGCGATATATAATTTTGTATATTATGTAAAGCCTGCCAATAAGTACTCATATTATAATACACGACAAGGTTCCACTCGTCCCTAATATATTGTAGATTTGATATTTTGTCAAAATATATTCCTTGATCGTTGTTTAGTGCTGCGATATTATAATTTTGTTTTTGCTGTTGTTGACTCGGTGATATTAAAAGAATTGCAAGTAGGAATATGCTTAGGAAGAAATTTTTAAAAATGTTTTGCTTTCGACGTCCTTGCTGGCGTGATGCCGCTTCAGTATCGGAGGAAGTATTCATCTGTGGATTTGATGAGGGTGATGGTACCAAGGGAACTAGTTTTATAACCGGTCTCTTAATGATATTGTTGTTAGTTTTTAATGATACGACTCTAACACTTCCATCGCTTCCCGGGTGTAGCTCGAGCACGCGCCCCATTGCCCACTTCCCGGGAGGCATGTTATCCTCCTTTACTAGTACGACGTCGTTAATCTCAATGTTTTTGCCAGGCGACTTCCATTTTGAACGCAGTTGAAGTTGTTGCAGGTAATCCGAAGACCAGCATTTCCACAACTGTTTATTAATTGATTGTACGAGTTGCCACCTTTTTGTTAAGGTAATTGATTCCGGGTCAGTTTGAGGCTTGGCTAGCAACGATCCACCAACTAAGAAATGCGCTGGCGTCAGTACTTCATCGCTTGAATTTTCCGTAAGAGCGCAGAGTGGCCTCGAGTTCAGGCACGCTTCGACTTGATGTAAAACCGTGCTGAACTCCTCATATGTTAATTTCTGATCACCAATGACTCTTTTAAGATGATATTTTAATGATTTTACGGCCGCTTCCCACAACCCCCCAGCACTGGGGTAAGCGGGGGCGTTGAAGTGCCACTCTATATTCATTTCAATGATGTTATTAAAAAATTCTTTGTTGATGTTAGCTATGATCTCCTTATATTCGACTTGGATAAGTTTATTAGCGCCTACGAAGTTTGTCCCGTTATCACTGTACATGTGGCTTGGGACACCACGACGGGAACAAAACCTTCGGAATGCAGCGAGGAAGGAGGGCGTACTCAAATCCGACACAAGCTCCAGGTGTATAGCCTTGGTCGCTAAACAAATAAAAACTGATACGTAGCCCTTGGTGGTACGAACCCCCCGACCCTTGTTAAGTTTTAAATCTATGAACCCCGTGAAGTCAACTCCACAGTTCGTAAAAGGTCTCGACGGGACTACTCTCGCTTGCGGCAACTCAGCCATGATCGGTTGATATTTATTGTGGCTAAATCGACGACATACGACACACTGCCGTAACAGCCTTTTGACTGTAGACATTCCACTTACTATCCAATAAGTATTTCTGATATAGGTCAGGGTCAGTCTAGGTCCACCATGCAGCGTCGTTATATGCGCTTGATTTATGATTAGTTCGGTAAACCGATTACGTCCATTTAATATGATAGGGTGTTTAGCATTCCAAGTAATATTAGAATTACTTAATCTACCACCAACACGCAGCAGCCCGTTTTTATCAATAAACGGATTTAAACATGATAACTTGCTATTTTTGTGAACATTGCCTTTATTTTTGATATTTTCTAAATCTTGTCTAAATTCTATAGATTGAACAGTTTTAATAATGATGCAATAAGACTCCTTCAATTCATTTGATAACAATGTATCTGCCGTCGGTGAGTCACTCCGGCGTCGTATGCGCGCGGTGAAACGTAACACCCATGCTATTGTTTTTGCAATAAAAGTAATAGAACTATGTTTATTTAATTGTTCTATTACTAAATCTGGCTGATAATGACATAAGGCCGTTATCACATTGGATTTTTTCAATTCAATGCTAGGTTGTGGGTAAGAAACTACGGGGATGCAATCTAAATGTATTGTAGTGAGCCATTCTGGCCCTTCCCACCACAGCGGATGCTCTAACAATTGTCTGACGGTGACACCCCTAGTCGCACAGTCAGCAGGGTTGTATTCAGACTTAACGTAACGCCATTGCGGTGCTTTCACAAGATCTTTAATTTGTTGGGCTCTGTTAGACACAAATTGTTTCCAGCGTGATTGATCGCCGTAAATCCAACCTAGAGTTATCATTGAGTCGGTCCACGCATGGATGTTGATATTTTTGCTAGACAATGTTTTTGTGATCTTTGATAGAAGTTGAGCTAACAAGAGTGCACCACAAAGCTCGAGCCGTGGAAGCGTCATTCTTTTACTTATCGGCGCTAATCTTGTTTTTGCTGCCACGAGCCTCGACGTGCTCTCACCCTTAGGATTGATTGTAAGGCAATAAACACAACAGGCGTACGCTTTTTCAGAAGCATCACAGAACCCGTGCAAGTGTATGATACCTTCAGTGTTACCCAGGTGTCGTGGTATGTTAAGCTTTGATATATTTGTGAATTCATTACGCATTTGAACCCACTGCTGTAACAAATCTGTTGGTAATTTCTCATCCCACGATACACCTGACTCCCATATCTTTTGAAATAAAAGTTTGGACTTTATTGACAGAGGTGATAACCATCCAAGAGGGTCAAATAGCTTTGATATGTCTGATAAAACTTCTCTCTTAGTACCATGCTGAAGTTGAAGATTGTCGAATTTGTTATCATAGCTAAATGAGTCTGATGAAGGATTCCATTTTAAACCAAGGGTTTTACGCGATTCTGAACAACGAAATTCGAAAGGACTATTCAGCTGATGGTTTGATAAATGATTAACTAGTTCCTCTTCATTGCTTGACCACTTTCTTAAGTTCATTCCAGCCCCGCGTAATATATTTATTAACTGATCCTTTATGGCCTTGGCCATTTCTAATGAGTTATGACCTCCCAAGTAGTCATCCATGAAAAAGCTGTTGGTTAATGCTGATGATCCCAAGGGGTATTTTCCAGCATCATCCTTCGCCATCTGCTTAAGGGTCCTCATTGCTAAGTAAGGCGCCGCCTTTGTACCGTATGTGACAGTCGTAAGTTGATAATCGTCCAGCGGCTCCTCAGGGTTAGATCTCCAGATGACTGATTGCAGACCTTGGTAGGACTTGGATAATAAGATGCAACGAAACATCTTTTCAATATCTGCTGTCATAACATACTTAAATTGTCTCCAATTTATAATGAGAGATTGGAGATCAGCTTGTAGGTTGGGTCCGCGCTCCATCAAGTCGTTAAGGCTGTGTCCGCTGGAAGTTTTGGATGATGCGTTGAATACGACTCTAAGTTTGGTAGATGTAGAATCCAACTTAAGTACCCCGTGATGCGGCAGGTAACATACCGGCTTATCGCTGTCAGTGCGCACCTTCATGTGACCCAGGGTGCGATATTCTTCCATGAAATCTTTATATCCATTATAAAATGCTTGATTATTAGTCATTTTGCGTTCTAGTTGATAAAACTGCGCTAATGCCTTCCCTTTGGAAGAACCGAGCCTCTCCTGGTAGTCAGATCTCATTGGAAGGGCTACCTCGTACATGCCATTAGTTAAGCGTCTAGTAGTTGATAAATAGAAATCCTCGCAAAATTGTTCGCCAGCTGACATATCACTGGTAGGGTAAGTAATTTCTTCTACTTCCCAAAATCTTGATAAATCTGATATGTCATGGATAACAACGTTACAATTAAACGTTTTCACGTTACCTGACAAAATCCACCCAAGCCTGGTTTGTTGAGCAATGGGTGCCTGTGACGGTCCCTTGATAAGGCCACTCATGATAATTTGCGAATAAACGCTAGCATCTAACAACAAATCAATCGGACGTGATACATTGTAGTCCGGATCCGCTAGGTTTACATGCTGCAAGTGTGACCACGATTTTTTCAGGAATGAATTATTAGGTAAACTATTTATAACTTTTGAGATGACTAAAGCTTCAGTGCTAAATTTAAAGTCTTGGTAGATTGAATGACATTCAATGGTCACCAATCCCTTACTTAAATTTTCTCCATTTCCAATACCTGATATTGACGCATGATATTTTTGTTTTTGTAGGCCAAGTGTTTGAACAGCATTTTCTGATATCAATGATATTTGTGAGCCTTGATCTAAGAGTGCTCTCAAAGTTACGTAGGTACCGTCAGCAGATAGAACTTTTAATAAGACTGTTGTCAATAAGACTTCCTCATTGTCGCCCGCCACATGACATGCGCTATGTTGCTGAGTAATCTTGCTTTTATCGATTACATTGATACTGGAGTGTGTCGGAGCGGCAAAGGTGTTTGGTGTAGAAATTTTATTCGTAAAGGCTTCATGTAACAAGGAATTATGGTCACCCTGACATTCCTTGCAACGTTTAGTAGAAACGCACGGATTTTCATAGTGCTTGTACAAGCAGTTTTTGCAAACCTTGTGTTTCATAATTGTTTTCAACTTGATATCCGGTGTCATACTTGCAAACTTCCTGCATTGATACAAGTCATGATTATAATTACAAATTGGACATTTTGATATACGGGTAAGATAAGTTTTTTCTTGATATTTATCGCGATTGAAATGATTAAAACTTTTTGATGGGAAGGTCAACGATCTGGGGTTGGTCACATGCCTTGCTACAGATGATGGTGATGATGATGTGCTCTCTCGCTCCCGTTTATACACGGGTTCAAGGGCCATAAATTTATTTTCTAAGAATGATATGAGCTCTTGAAGGTCTGGTAGGTCACGTGGCGACGTACGGGCCTCTTTGTAATCCTTTAAAGTTTCGGAATCTAATTTTTTTGATAGTAGGTTAACGAGTAATGGGTCCCAGGTGTTGGTGTCCACACCTAGATTGTGGATGGCATGAATACACTCAACAGACGTGTCATGTAATCTCTTAATTTCGTGTGCTGACTGTTTTTGTATAGACGTCTGGCCTAAAAAGATTTCCATTTGATGGGTAAAAAGCAGTTGTTTGTTGTCGTAGCGGTGTACTAAAATCTCCCAAGCGGCTTCATAATTTTCTGATGATATGTGGAGATGCTGGATTAGGCGCTCCGCTTCCCCTCTTATTTTGCCCTTTAAGTGTTGCATCTTTTGTGAACTAGTAATAAAATTGTTGTTATGTATAGCCTCAAGAAAAAGATCATAAAAAGTAGGCCATTGCGAATATTTTCCAGTAAACACTGGTATTTCTAGTTGAGGAGTAGACTGCTGGGTATGAGATGTAGAAGACAGCTTCCGGTTAAGTGACCGCTTCATGTCCTTAAATTGTATCTCATACATGACAAATTCTTCGTCATATAAAACGTCATCTCCTTGCAGGATATTATCAATTTCTAAATGTAAAGAGTCAATGATATTCCAACGTCCTTGAATATTTCGCAGCTCGTCTTCCAGTTCCCACTTTTCGGAGATCTCGTCTATATTAATACCTTTTAGTAACCGTTTAAATGCTCTAAAATTTGTACGTTGCTTTGATAATAATTCATCAACCTTACCACTAGGTGCAGTAGCTTTATCCTGCTTAGGAACCGAGTAAGTCAATAGAGACTGCCGAATTGATTGATACATCTCTTTTGTTCTCTCATATACTTTCTCCGTAAAATATTGGCTGCTTTTATCTTCAAATGCAGCTAACTGGAGATCGTTTTGCTCAAATTCCGCCCAGAGGTTATCTAGTGAAGTAAGCCTTCTCTCTAAATACTCTTGAGTCTTTCTACTCGCAGAGTCCTTACTAAAGTTTGAACTAATACTTTTTACGGATTCAATAATACCGCTTTGACGGATAAGTAAGGTTTCCATGATAATGTAAAATGATATGTAAAAGGAACAATCTTACTTTGACTGGTTTGCTTGCCTCGCAGGTGATAGTCACTGGCTCACAATAGCAAGCCTCCCGGCCCGCGAAGACAGGAATGCAAGGCTCCTGGCCTGCACAGCAGCAGCCGCGATAGCAGTAAAACAAGCCTCCTGGCTTGCCTTACGAACGATGAGATGATGCGAGGATACCGGGTGCCGCCCGCACTCGATAATGGATTATAGCTTTGACATAGGGTGATACTAAACGACACTTAGTACCAACCGGTTACACGTATACACCACGCACGGAAAGTAGGTCACTTGATAAAAGTCGACACGAGGTCCCTGGTTTGACCAGCCCGCACGAGGAGTCAAAAAAAAAACTCGAAGGACCAAAATGTAAGGGTTGATTTCCCTTACACTAAAAAGATGATTGATATTGATAACTGATAATAAATTGATAAGGCAGAACGGGAATGATAAATGAAACCGTTCAGTAAGAGTGTAGATTTGTCACTAATTTATTAATTGCATAAATCGAAAGGTACAATTTGCACACGCTAGCAAAACGTGGCGATTCCGTTTGATTACCCAATAGCTATATAATAATGCACTTATTCTAATTTTATATGTACGACCAACGACACATAAACTCGTACATCATGCGTTGCGATGCGTAAAGTCTTTTTCAATGTTTTTTTATATAAATAAACGCCATTTTAGAATTCACTAATATTTAGGCAAGATTTAATTAGCTATTAAAATCAAGATCAAAAATGGTGGACGCAAGTTTTAGATATAAAATCAATATGGATATTATTTTTATGGTTTTCGGGGGTGCCGATTTCGAATACAACATTACGATGTCCAAGATGGCGGACGTGACTTTTTTATGTTAAATCATTATGGGTATCATTTCTATGTTTATCAGCGGTGCTGATTTCGAATACATCATCTATTTCAAGATCCAAGATGGCGGACGTGACTTTTTTTATATGAAATTAATATGGGTATCATCTCCATGTTTATCAGGGGTCCAATTTTGAATACAACATCTATTTCGAGATCCGGCGGACGCGACTTTTTCTGTCCCTTTCACCCCCCCCCCCCCTCTCCCTCTCTTCCGCGCAGGTCATCAGTGTTTTGGGTGTCGGGTAAGTTTTTTCAATCTGGAGCAATAAGTTTTTTTTCACGTTTTTTTAAACCCCAAGAAAGTAGAATTAAAACCATTTTTTCATTTCATCTATTCGAAAAGCACGACTTGTTCCGCCTTTACGTGCACCCAAAGGTGGTGTTTTCTATAAGAAACTTTTAGCGGGCAGTAATGAGTTTTTAATCCTCTTTATAAGTGCGCCGCACTTTTTGTACTATTGTTTTGATGAGCCTATCTCCACTATATGCTGTTGGTTGTATGTGCAGTATTCAGTCCGTTAGTCGCCTTTTACGACACCCAAAGGAAGAAAGGGGTTGGTAGTATTACCGCCCTACAGAGAATCGTTTTTGTGACAGGTACTGTCATGTGTAGTTGTGACTTATTATTAAAATAATACTAACAACCCATCTCTTTCCTTAGGTGTCGTAAAAGGCGACTAACGGATTAAGACTGCACATACATCCTACAGCATAGAGCGGCGGTGGGCTCATCAAAATAATACTACCAACCCCTCGCATCCCTTGGGTCTCGTAAAAGGCAATTAACGTACTAAAGACTGCACATACATCCTACAGCATGAGCGGCGATGGGCTCATCAAAATAATACTACCAATCCCTCTCTTCCCTTCGGTGTCGTAAAAGGCGACTAACGGACTAAAGACTGCACATACAACCAACAGCATAGAGTGGCGATGGGCTCATCAAAATAATACTACCAACCCCTCTCTTCCCTTAGGTGTCATAAAAGGCGACTAACGGACTAAAGACTGCACATACATCCAACGCATAGATTGGCGATGGGCTCATCAAAATATTTTTTTCTCATAGTGGGTGATGAAAAGTAGAGTTTATTACTCGGGCGCAAATTATATTTTTGGCTAGGGCGACGTACTTTGAATCCCTCGCTACGTTCAGGATTCTACTAAAGAATCCCTCTCTACGCTCGGGATTCTACTCTAGAATCCCTCACTTCACTCTGGATTAAAAAAAGTGCCCTCGCCGTCGCCCGCCGCGTGGGTGGAGCTCGGGGGGCGAAGGCCCCTGCCATGCAAAAGTCTAAAGAGTTAATTAGGTTAGGTGAGGTTTGTATGTTGACCAAAAACGCGCGAGCCAAGCGAGCGAAGCGAGCGTACCGCGGGAGCGGCCGGCGAAACGCCAGAAACGACGTTTTTGTACGTGCGACGTTTTTTATATACTCTCTCCTCTTTCGCCACCTAAATGGGGGGTCGCCCTTCCCCACTCCCCCAAATGTTGGTTACGCGGTTGTACAGTTTTACCAAAACCGCAATTGTTACATAACCTCAAAATACAAAAAAATAACATAACTTACTTATACTACTTGTCTGCAGCAGGGGGGGGGGGGGGGGGAGGTAATGGGGGAGTACTCCTCACCCTACCTCCTCCTACTCATCCCTCCCCCCAATTCAGGCGACTCGATTCAAAAGTTTTACCAAATAATTATATTTTTATTATTACTAGTTTAGTCAACAATCAAAATAATATTCATTATTTGTACCAAAACATACAATTAAACATAAATAAATAGAAAGAAAGACAAAAAGAAAAAATACTACTAAACCACAACGTGCTTATTGTTTTTACCCATGTTTTGGGTATTTACCCGGTGAATACCCGGGTAAATACCCATCGGGTAAATACCCACCGCCCATCTCTAGACACAAGTCGCGTCGCAGTAGCGAATTTTACGTGTCAGCGGGGCGTTACAGCGCGGGGAGGGCGATGCACCCTCTCTCGCTAGCAGACCGCAACTCAACCCGCAGTGGTTCTCCCTCGGACCAAATATTATTTGGTCCGAGGGTTCTCCCGTCTCGCCCGCCGCTCTGTCATTGCCTGTAACTTAACTGAAACTTAAATTCACAACCGCCATCCTTTGAATCGAACTGTATATATGCGTACACAAACTGTAGTTATTTGCTTCGTACACTCTAAGCTCCGTAAACATTATTAACGACTTTAAGACCAGTCAAAGAAGAATATAAAATATAACACTTTTTGGGCTAGCCACCCAATAACTCACAGACATATACTTCTATTATATGTCTGTGCAATAACTTTATACGAGTAACGAGTAGTACATACTCTTTATGCACCCGCTGGACACAGACACAATCCTATTTAGGAATCCGTCCAAGTTTTATTTTTCCGAGAAATATTTTAAAATTTAAAGTATTGACATTTTGTAGATTATTTTATGGGTTATTTACAAGCATTTATGTTGGTTGAATGCTCTAAGCTAATTTATCAATTTATCATCATTATTCTAAAAATTAATTTAAGATTGATTATTAAAACACTTTTGGCTTTATGAGGTAGATTCGTTTGCCTTGCCTAAATGGAGCAAGTATAAAACATAATGTCATGTCATGTCATCCATCACAAATGTCAATTCAATTTATTTTCAAAAAGATTTTCAAAGCATTGGGCGGCGGCGGCGTATCCAAAAAATAAAATACTGTATTCGTTTAAGTTGTACTAAAGTTAATAAAATGTTCAGCTAACTATATAATAATTTTATCTCATACGTTTTCAACTACACCGTAAAAGTTGCAATATTTTTCAAAACAATACGTTTGCAGATGAATCTAGCTGCACTTACACTGTTTGTTTGTGCAATTTAAAGTTCACTTTAATAATATTATGTCTTGGTTATCTTTGAATAGTGATTGAGCATCTGTAAAGCACAATAAAAAATTTAAATATTTTTTTCATCTATCTGCAATACACGGTTGTCTGGAGTCAACTATAATGGTGGTTATAACATGGAAATTTCAATGGAAACAAATATGTCACAACCTCAAGTAAGTCTAATTACAAGACAAAGTTAAAGAAAGCCATATTTCTGAGTATTACCCTATACTATTTACTTTTAAAACTAGTGAACTTTATTAAATAAATTCCACTACAGTGCCATTTTTCAGACATAGGCCTCCTAGAAGACTGCCCTCTATACTTTTTATTCCTTTTTATGTTTTTATTGTGCAAAATGGGCCAGCTGCCCTGTCCTGTTCAGGTCATTTCTTGACTTTCATTCTATTTATGTAAAGTACTATATTATTTAAAAAAAATTATTAAAGAAAATCAACTATTTCATACAACTGCTTATAATAAGCAACCTAAATGTATGGAACAGCTGTTGTTTTTTCCCGATTTGGAGTTGCTCTTTTGCACTTCCTCCTCCCTCTATGCTTTTTATTCCTTTTTATGTTTTATTGTCCAAAATGGTCATTTCTTGACTTTCGTTCTATTTACTTAAAGTTCTATATTATTTAAAAAAAAAATATTAAAGAAAATCAACTATTCTGGGTGACATCAGAAAAACAACTAATATTGCTATAATTTCACATAATATCAGGGTATATTTTAATCGTGCAACGGGGCCATCCTAATAAGTGCAAAAGAACAACTACTGTATGGGAGCAACTCCAAATCGGGAAAAAACTGTATATTCCATACAAACTGCTTATAATTAGCAACCTAAATGTATGGAACAGCTGTTGTTTTACATAAGTAAAATTATAGCAATATTAGTTATTTTTCTGATGTCACCTTTTCACATATTATAGTGGCTCTCGTTCTGTTGTTGTTGTTAAACAAGAGTTGTGCTCAACCAACCTAAATCCTATAAAACCTAACCAAAATCCAAAGAAATTAATTAGTTAATTTCCTATGTTCCACAAAATGTGTTAAACAGGTCTTGTGTCATCACCCTTGCCTATTAGCAATATGCTGCCAATAATAAAGTCATTAGCCATCTGTAGTAGTATTGACTAACGACGGGAGGAATGGAAGGATAATACAAATATAATATTACTACAACTATTTTTATTGTTTTGTTCTTTTCGGCTGTCACTTGTGCTACAGTTAACAAGTTGCTCTAGAAAGTTTTGGTGAAATCAGTGTCCAAGCTGTTATTTCCATCACATAACAAATACCATCTTAAAGTTTATAGTACATACTCACTGTGAAAGTGTAATTTTCGCAAAAAACTTTAAATTAGTGTTAAAATCGGTGATTGACAGTGAACAACTGAAAATTTTCTGCATACCCTCAATAAAATTACAAAACAGACAATAAAGCTAGGATCATTGCTGGGGCTTGGTGTTGCCAGTGACATGCAAAGCTATATTTTTTAGTGGAAATTAGTACCTTATAGTCAATTGTCATCATGAGTGCCAAAGTGAAATCGGTCAACCCAGCGGTAGTGGAAAAGTGTTCCAAATGCAATAAAATGGGTAGCCCAAACGACAAGAAATTGTCTGAACTTGTCATGTGATACTTGTAAAAATCTTTTTTGTGGAGACTGTCATGGGTTGTCAAAAAACGGAAATTCGAGTGTTAGAACTGAAAACGGTTGCTTGTGTTGTTACTTTTCTATGCACTGATTGTAAGTCGACAATATCTCAACTACCGATGATATTAAAGAAACTTGATGATTTAACTGAGGAAGTGCAACAACTGCGTCTGCACCAGAATATCCTTGCAACTGAGGTGGCCATCCAGGAGCTAACGGAAAGGAATAATAGATCTTGCAATATAATAGTGTATGATGGGCCAGAGTCTACTTCTGATTAAATAGAGCAGAGAAAAAAGCGTGATAATCAGGAGTGTGCTAAAATCATACGAGGGATCGCCAGTAATATAAATTGTTCTAACGCAAAGATGTTCCGTCTAGGTGCTCCTAAATCCGACGTCAATGCCTCACCTCGCCCGCTAAAGATTATTTTAAAGAACAAGACTAAGGCTTTAGAAGTATTACGCAACAAAGGGAAATTAAACAACAAACCATCATCTGTTAAAGCAGATTTTGCGCCATTGCAACGTGAATATTTGATATTCTTTTGTGAAGAGCTTGAAAAACGATCTGCTGGCGGAGAAAAAGACCTCACTATCAGATACATACAGGGTCTACCAAAAATAGTAAAAAACAAAGCCATATTCAGCACTCAAAAAAACTACTAAAACCAATTACAGCTGCAAACCCCTATGGACCACCATCAACGTACATACCCTCATCAATTATTTCGTTTAAAATATTGAATACTAATATCCAATCGCTAACATCTAAATTAGACCTTTTCCTCAACCAGCCAACTGTAGTAGTAATATCAGAAACTTGGCTTAAACCAAATATTCCAGACTCCATAATTAAATTACCCGACTATGATTTGTACTTGTACAGAGATGATCGGTTGGATAGGCGTTGCGCGGGGGGGGGGGCGGTCTATGTGTCCAATAACACAAGCTTTCTTACTGCAAAACTGAATTCTCAACGAAATATGAAGCATTCAGCAACAGAGTGCCAGTGGCTGGATTTGCATATAGGACCACACAAGTTATTGCTTTGTTCATTATATAGAGATCACAACTCTTCAATACAAGAGGACAACGAGTTATTACAACCTGCACTTGGCCAACATCTTTGGCTCTATTAAAGAAATCAGCAATGCAGAAGAACAATTTAATTTACTTCACTGATCTCTAACAGAAGCAATGGATTTGCATGTCCCTAAAGTTGTACTACGTAACAACACAAAAGATAAACCATGGATAAGTAATTATATTTAAAAGCTGGTTAAACAGAAAGTAGCCCTCTGGAAGAGATACATTTTAACAGGCCTAAACGATGATTACCTTCGGTATCGGAAAACAAACAACAAATTGACTAATCTTTGTCGAAACTCAAAACTAAATTTTTTAAAAGACACACTGTTGTCAACACCTAATATGTTTTACTCTTACCTAAGAAAACAGATTTCCTCTAAAACCAGTTTCCCTTCAGCACTATTAAATAAACAAGGGCGGGAGGTTTCTGAGGCCAAAAAGGTAGCAGAAGTATTGGCGGATCAATTTGCTAATGTTTACCAGAAAGAACCAATTGGTAACTTCCCATTAATAGACCCTACTTTGCGTGTCGAAGAGTCCATAGACGAATTGACTTTCAGCAACAGATCATAAAAGATAGCATTAAAGAAATGAAAGTAGACTTCAACTGGTCCGGATGATATTCCTGTTTCCATACTGCACAAATGTGATACAATCTTAGAACCATTAGTTACTTTAATGCAAACAGCTTACGACACCTGTACCCTTCCTACGAAATGGAAGATGGCTACTGTTACCCCAATTTATAAAAAGAGTAATAAGTTGGATCCATCCAACTATAGACCTATTAGTTTGACAAGTGTTATGTGCAAGTTAATGGAAAAAATTATAGTTAAACATATCAGAAAGTTTCTGGCGCACCAGAACATAATTGGAGAACAACAACATGGCGTCTGTCCACGTCGCTCCACAGTTTCTAATTTGTTGGTATGCCTATCATCATGGACAAATAGCTTTAACGGGAGAGAACCAGTGAATGTAATTTACCTAGACTATGAAAAGGCATTCGTCGAAGTCCTAACAAACAGATTGATGCAGAAATTGGAATTTCTCGGAATAAGGGGGAACTCCTTGGATGGATTGGTGCTTTTTACAACATAGAAAATTTCGTGTCAGAGTAGGTGATATGTTGTCCAATGAGCGAGATATACACAGTGGCGTTCCACAAGGTTCAGTACTTGGACCAGTTCTCTACATCATCTATACTTTTGACTTACCACACTGCATTGAATGTGAGTCTGGCATCTTTGCTGATGACACCAAGTTGTTTGCAAACCCTCTCACATATCACAACAAGCTTCAAAATGACCTAAACAAAATCTCAAATTGGTCCAGTGAGTGGTTGCTTAATTTAAACATTAGCAAATGTACTGTACTACATACTTATAGGAAAGAACAATCCACAAAAAAACCTATAGTCTGGACACTACCGTCCTTCGGAGTGTTAAGACTTAGACAAACTAAGGTGTCACAATTACGGAAGACAGTGGGCCACCTACATAAACACAATTACCAAGAAAGCTAACAGCCTCGTCTACCTCTTAAGAAAAGGCTTTGGAATTTTGACACCTGATATGGTTGTTAGAATTCATAAAATTCTGGGTAAGGGGCTGATGAAACCCAACTTAGAATATGCCTTCCAGATCTGGAACCCCTATTTTGTCAAAGACATTGACCTACTTGAAAGAGTCCAACGGAAACTAACAAAAATACCAAGACAACTTAGGAATAAGTCATTTGACGAAAGGTTGGAGACCTTAAAACTTATCACATTGAAAGCTCGGCGAGAGCGAGGAGACTTGAAAGAAACTCTTAAAATTCTATCTGGGCACTATGACATAAAAAGCCTTGGCGGTCTGTTGATATAAACAAGTAATAAACAACTAAGAGGATACAGCCGTAAACTTGTAAAATTATTTTCTGAAAACAATCCACATAAACACTTTTTAAGCAATAGAGTAGTTGACATCTGGAATAAACTACCGGAAAAAATAATATCAGCACAAAACGTTAACCAGTTTAAGAACTAATTAGACAAGCACTTCAATAAAGTAAAGGAAAAATAAAAAGAATTCTACAATGGATACAGGCTACTATCAGTTGTTTCAACTGCCTGCCTAAATTATCTATAATAATAATAATATTCTGTTTTTGTTATAATTTCAGGAACGGTATAATCTGGAAATTTGCACAAGCAGTTTTGACAATGAGGTCCTTAACCTACAATGAACATTGGACTACGAGCTACGCTGTGGACTGTCTCCTTGAACCTATATTCTGGTTTGTCGACAACTTTGCTGCTTGTTTAGGAAAGGTAACTATAAATTTGACTATGGTAGAGGACTGCTTTTGCTGTCGTTATTCATTGCCTAGTCTCTGACTAACTCTTCGGCGATAATAGTCGTGAATTATATGTAGGTATGTATGTATTATCGTAACTTTCGCAATGCCGGGTCGCTGGATGGGTGACCAAATTTCAAAACATCTCGAGCTCCTCCGTGCTTCGGAAGGCACGTTAAGCCGTTGGTCCCGGTTGTTGTCGTAAGATGGCAGCCGTTAAAACCCACCAACCCGCACTGGACCAGCGTGGTGGGTTATGACCCAATATCCCCACGTGCTATTGTTTACGTGGGAGGCCTGTGTCCAGCAGTGGGCCGTTTATAGGCTGATGATGATGATGGTGATGTATTATTGTAATTGTATCGTTGTCTGTTTCAGGTGTTTGTCTTCTGCGTTACTGTACTTACTGCTGCAGTTGTACTTATAGCGTACTGGGTGGGTTTACCATACTGGTGGCAGAAGAATGAAAACTTTACCATAGTTCTCGTTATATTCGGCAACTGGTTGCTACTCAATATAGTTTTCCATTATGTTATGGGAGTTATTACCCCTCCTGGGTATCCACCGGAGGTAAATATTGTGCTATTGATTAATAATTGAACATTACATAACTTCAAGTCTTACCTGAATAGATTAGTTTTTGACTGGGGCTCCGCTCGCGTTAAATTTTACATGTAAAATTAGCTAATAACTGTTTCCAGGGCTCTTTCTATCTCTATTCCAAAATATTATTCCATAGATTTAGAGGTTTAACCTGTTAAATCCCGTGGGCGCGATATCGCGCTAGACACAACTAAAATTCTATTGTGTCTGGATTCCTGGGATTCAACAGGTTAAGCGTGAAAGCGTCAGAAATCAACAAAACAAACACATTCGACTTTATAATTGTAGTTTTGTTTATGTAAGATCGAGGAACTTTTGGGTCGACCACTTTTCAACAATATTTGCTATATAGCCTGACCGCAACCGCTGTACCGCGCCTTAGGTATGCGCGGGGAGGTAGGGAGTGGGAAGTAAAGAGCATGAACTCACATGAGATTCGTGAGACAGATCTTACGATATCGAAGCACAGTTTATTGAAGCTTTATATTTACGAGTATAATTACATCCAATCCGTTTTTGTCCAATATGATTTTTAGATAAGAACAATTAAAGAACCAATATAAATGAAATAAATCTTTAATTCTTGGAAATATATACGAGGGGCGTTCAAAATATTCTCGGTATGTGGATAAAAACAAACAAGTACGAAAAGTTTGATATTTTTATTTTTCAATATACTCCCCCCCTATGTTCATACACTTATAAGATCGATCAATTATTTTTTTTAATCCCTCATAAAAATATTTTTTATCTTTGGTGTAAAAATGCTCCTCCACGGCCGTCTTCAACGCTTCATCGTCAGAAAATTTATTTCCACGCAGATCCTTTTTAAGATTGGGGAACAAAAAGAAGTCGCTTGGGGCTAAGTCCGGACTATAGGGTGGATGAGTAACAGTTTCAAACCCACATTCAACAATAGCTGCCTTGGCAATATGAGCAGTATGGACAGGGGCGTTGTCATGCAGAAGCAGAACACCTTTGGTTAACTTTCCTCGCCTCTTTTCTTTGATCGCATCTCTTAATTGACGTATAACGTTAGCGTAGTACTGCCCTGTGATATTTACACCTTTTTCTTTATAATCGATAAGCAAAACTCCTTCACAATCCCAAAATATTGTGGCCATGACCTTGCCAGCTGACGGGATTACCTTGAACTTCTTGGGATGAGCTGAACCCTTAATGTGCCACTGCATGGACTCCTGTTTGCTCTCTGGGTCATAATGATGAACCCAGGTTTCATCTCCAGTAACTATTTTTTGCAGCACCTCATCGGGATTTTCACCACACAGGTCGATAAAATCTGAACAGCAAGCCACACGCATATCCTTTTGAAGAAGCGTCAGCATTCGCGGAACCCATCTTGCACTTACTTTTGACATATTAAGATGGTCATGTATAATGTCATGTACGGTACCAATAGAGAGATTGGTTACTTGAGCTATAGATTTTACCTTCACTCGGCCGTCTTCCAATATAAGTTTTTCCACTTTATCAATATTTTCTTGTGAGGTAGCCACTACAGGCCGGCCAGGTCTAGGGTCATCTTCAATACTATCCCTTCCACGCTTAAATTCGCTTGACCATTTTTGAATAGTAGATAAAGAAGGAGCAGACTCACGGTAAACACAATCCATTTCCTCTTTTATGGTTTTTTGATTTTTACCCTGTTTTGTCAAGAATTTTATGACGGATCGGTGCTCTAATTTCGTTAAAATTGTTAATTCGCTCATGGTGTTCATGTTTGTTCGGCAATTGCAGAAAAACAAAAGAACATCTCGGTTCCAATTTTACTTTTTTTTAATGTCAATGGATGAATCTTAGCGGCCAGTAACAAATATACACTCGGCGTCAAAAAAATCGCACCTTTTAAAAATCATCTTTAAAAATTCTTAAACCTTATGTAGAGGATAGTGTTGGGTATCATTAGAAAGGTAACAAAAAGGAGTATCAAAAAACAATTAAATTTAACTTTCTGTTTAATTATAATTATACAAACAACATTAAAATTAATAAAATAATAAAAATCCTTAATTAAGTCCTAATTAACAACAGATAATTTACAAAGAAAAATGTACAAAAAGTGTCTTAAAATTAACTTAAAATCTAGTGTTACCCCCCCTTGCCCTGATCACGGCTTCCATACGGTCCCTCATGGACCTCACCAACTTCAGGAGCTCTTCTTGAGGGATAAGCCCCCATTCTTCAATCACCGCGTCTTGGAGCTCCTGTAGAGTCGAAGGAGCTGGATCCCGAGATCGAACCTTACGTTTAAGATGGTCCCAGAGGTGCTCTATAGGATTCAGATCCGGACTTCGCGCTGGCCACTGCATCACAGAGATTTGGGACCTCTGCAAGAAGTCGCTCACGATGCCTGCAGTGTGAGCGCGAGCGTTGTCGTGCATTAATGTGAACCCCTCGCCAAAAGATTCGGCAAAGGGGACCACATGCACTTCCAGGACCTCAGTGACATAGCGGCGAGCAGTCAGCGACCCTTGTCCGCGAGCACCTCCAGTCCGGGAGACGCAGACAAGGTCGGTTTTGCCGGCAGCAGACATACCGCCCCAGAACATGCAGGATCCGCCACCATATTCCACCGTCTCCTGGATGCAGGCTTGGGCGAAACGTTCACCCTGCCTCCGGTATACTCTTCTCCGTCGGTCGTTGCAGAAAAGACACACTCGCGTCTCGTCTGAGAAGAGAACAGCTCTCCACTGCTCAAGGGTCCAATCGACGTGGTCACGAGCAAACTGCAAGCGGGCTCGCCGTTGCGCTGCAGTCAATTTTGGACCCGTAGCAGCTCTGTGGGCCGCTATCTTCTTCTCCTTCAATCTTCTTCTAACCGTAGATACGCTTACGGTGCGTCTGCGAACTGCCTGGAGCTGCTGTTGCAACTCAACAGCGTTGGAGAAACGATTTCTCAAAGAGTTCGACACAACGAACCGGTCGTCTCTTTCCGAAGTGCAGCGACGTCTACCCGAACCGTGTCTGCGGATATAGCCACCGGTCTCTATGAAGCGCTGGTACACTCTTCGAACGGAATAACGGCTCAGGTTCAGTTGCCGGGCGACATCACACTGCCGCACCCCTGATTGCAGTAGTGCAACCACTTGAGCGGCTTTATCAGCTGTGGTATCCATCAAAATCTGTGCGTGTGTCCTCTTCAACGGTTGAATAGCGAATGACCCACATTGAACCCGTGTTGACCGTTTTATACCCACAAAGGAAGCGCAACTAGCAACTCTCACGGGTAGCAAAATTTGCATCGAATTTTTGTGACACTTTATTTGTTGCATTAGGTTTTATTTGATAATGAAAAGTAATGTTTTTTATTAAGTTAATTAAGTAACCTTGTAAATAAAATCATAATTAATGCGACTGCATGTGCATATCAAGAGTAAATGACATTTGAAAGTGATTTTCTAAGAGGTGCGATTTTTTTGACGCCGAGTGTATATATAAAAGAGGTTGTAACGTATCAATACCGAGAATATTTTGAACGCCCCTCGTAATATAAACTTTCTTTGTTTGCTTTTCTTTTCTTAAAATATTCGGCCACTTTGAAAATGACAGTCTTGATATCTCGAGATAATGCTGAACCCATTTTTAGATATTTTATCTCATGTGCGTCTGACACACTAGTTGCCGCCGTAAGCGATGACGGCAGAATGACAAAATGGACTCCATTTTGTCATTCTGCCGGAGCAGTTTCGCCCCCCCGCCTCGCCGCTCGCATACCTAAGGCGCGGTACAACGGTAGCGGTCAGGCTATAGCACACACTACTGTTTGTACGTGTGGTCGGAATAGAGCGCAAGCGAATATCGCCGAAAATTGTTCGACTGGGCAGTTCTTCGATTGTTTTTACATTTCAGACATTATACAGCATTATGTTTTGTTGTACCTGAATGCAAGCAAACTATGGGAAATAAGTAGTCTGGGGCTCAATTTTGATGAAATCTTTAACTGCAAGCATATTTGAGAGTTTAATTAAACACTGTTAAAATACTACTTAACTATTTGTATAAATAATTTAACGCAAATTGTTGTTGCAAACAAGTTACAATTCGGAAAGTTTGAATCCGGCTCGTAAATTTTTTTTTCCAAAGTGTTACATTAACTTAATGTGTAGTATTGTTGTAAATCTTGATACTTCTTGCAGGCCAACAAACTAGTTGAAATGGCGTCTATATGCAAGAAATGCATATCACCGAAGCCGCCACGAACCCACCACTGTTCAGTATGTGACCGCTGCATTCTCGGCATGGATCACCACTGCCCCTGGCTCAACAATTGCGTAGGATACTTCAACGCAAGATTTTTCTACCTCTACATGGTCTACATGGTAGTAGGGGTGACGTTCGTCATGCTAGCTGGTCTCGAGGTTGGCTATAATGTGCTGTGGGTGAACGATACAGGTAATATTTGTTGATACATTTTCAATAACATATAAAAACTAGATTTTATTTATTTATTTATTTTGCTTTGGAAGACCAACAGCACATGACAGCCTAAAGTAGTATGTAACTTCAAAATGTAATGTTTAAAATAAATCACCATACAAGTGTCGAGCCTTTTACGTGACTTGTTTCGTCATCATCAACAGCCTATAACGTGCCACCGCTAGGCACAGGCCTCCCAAATGGACGGCACAGCATTTTAATTTTTTTTTTAATACTTAGCCCGGCAAATGACCCCACTCCACCTGATGTTAAGTCGAAATGAAGTCCAGGCGCGAGGACAACTGGTGCAGCGTAAGAGACGTAGCATCAGTCACCCTCACTCTGCCGGCCCACAAAGTGCTTCTTCACGCCTCGTTTGAAGGACCCTATGTCATAGGTAGGAGGGAATACGTGTGCTGGTAGACTATTCCATCTTTTGGAAGTGCGGCAAAGAAACGAGTCACCAAATTTCTTTGTGCGTGATGGAATATTAGAGACTGTAAATTGGTGACTCCGGAGAGCAGCACGCGTACTCCTATGGAGGAAAGGAGAAGGAGGGATGAGGTCAAAGAGTTCTTCAGAGCACTCGCCATGGTATAAACGGTAAAAGACGCTGAGTGACGCAATATCTCTACGCAATTGCAAAGGCTCGAGAGTTTTAGTGACCTCCGCATTGCCGATAATACGCACAGCGCGGCGCTGCAATCTGTCCAAGGCATCGAGAAGGTACTTTGCGGAGCCGTCCCAAAGGTGAGAGCAATACTCCACGCCAGACCGCACCTGTGTCTTGTATAATAGACACAGCTGATCAGGCGTGAAGAATCGCCGCACCTTGTTCAGGACACCGAGTTTACGTGAGGCATTTTTAATCACGGTTTCGATGTAGTCCTTTTGGTTCAGATTGCAGCGGATATCCATACCGAGCATGTTAATACTGCTCTGCAGGCCGAGAGATGTACCCTGAAGAGAGGGAAGGGGGAGGAATGGCGAATTTTTCGCTGTGAACGCGCGCACCTGTGTTTTCTTGGCATTGAACTCCACCAGATTATCGGAGCCCCATTTAGAAATGAGGTCCAACACCCGATCGAGCTCAAGGACAAGATTTGCTCGCTTCATTTCAGTGTCTACCCGCCCAGCCGTTGGGTGACCGTTATATCCCCCATGCACTGTGCTATCATCTGCATAGCAATGAATGTTTCCAAGAGAAAGCATGTCATTGATATGCAGAAGGAACAGCGTGGGGGATAGAACGGAGCCTTGAGGAACACCAGCGTTCACTGAGATGATCCGCGAAGCGCATCTATCCTCATCATCTAGAAAGGACACAGATTCTACGCTCATGCAGGAAGCTGGCAATCCAGGTACAGAACTGAGCGGGCAAACCGTATGCCGGGAGCTTGGAGAGAAGAGCTTTGTGCCAGACCCGATCAAAAGCCTTGGCTATGTCAAGGCTAACTGCTAGTGACTCGCCACGCTTGTCAATAGCCTCACCCCAGAGATGTGTGACGTACGCTAGAAGATCACCCGTTGACCCATATTGACGATCGTGAATTAGGGAGAAATCTTCTATGTATCGAATAAGCTGTTTGTTCAATATTCGTTCTAGGATCTTGCACAACACTGAAGTTACGGCTATAGGGCAGTAATTAGTCGGATCTGACCGATCTCCTTTTTTAGGGATCGGTTGCACATTAGCTTCTCTCCAAGATTCCGGCACACAACCCGAAGAGAGCGAGAGACGGTACAGACGCGTTAACACAGGGGACAACTCCGCTGCACTCATTTTCAGGACTATTGCTGGGATGCTATTAGGACCGTTAGATTTCCGGACATCGATTGACTGCAGCTCCGCACGGACATCAGACTGCCTGATTTTAATATCAGACATTGTGTGGCCACAGTGAGGGATTGAGGGTGGCTGTGCATTACAGTCATCGATCCGGGAGTTAGCCGCAAAGAGTTTGGCCAGGAGATCGACCATTTCCTGCGGCTTGTGAGCAAAAGTTTCGTCAGGACATCTCAGTGGTGGCAGCGAGGGTTGGCAGAAGTTGGATTGCACGGCTTTGGCCAGACGCCAGTGACATGTACGTGACATGTATCGTCATCATCATCAGCCTATGACGTGCCACTGCTAGGCACATGCCTCCCACGTGGACAGCACATGCAGTACATTGGGCAATCACCACAACCCACCACGACATCGCCAACCGAAAACGCCTTAGAAGGGTTTACGCATTTCGGTTTCCCATACATACTTCCAAGTAAATTTTTTTAAAAACCAATAAGCCAATTTTATTTAAACTGCAGGCTAAAGTAAAATACAAAGGCCAAAATAGTTTGTTGAAAACATTATTAAAAAACGTTTATTTACTTAACTGAGTTAATGCGATTTTAAAAATTCTATAGTTTGCTTTAAATCATAAACTTCTAAATGTTTTTAACAAACTATTTAAATTCCTGTATTTTACTTCAACATGCAAAGTTTTTAAAAATTTGAAATCGGAAGTTTGCAGGGGAGACTTAAAATGCATAAACCCTCTTAACCGGTGCGCCATCGAGCTCCTCAAATGACATGCAAAGCGCAATATTGATTATGGCAATCGTCGAGAAGAGTAGCAACGTCTTGATTTTCTTGAAGTGGCATGACTCGCCCGGCGCGAGTAAAGTCCTAGCTCCCTCTATCAATAAGTGGCGGTACATAGCAAGTATCGTCGCACGCGCCTATTTGGCCAAAATGTATGTATGTATGTTAGAGCTGCCACTATTCCCCGCAGACCTCATGAAACTTGTTTTATTGAATGAAAGCTAGGTTTTCTGTGAGATTGTGAGCTGTCAAATAGCCCTCCTCCAAGTGGACAAATAGTTTGCTCACTTGGTAGATCCTAATTAGGAAATTAAAATTTATTCAATCACAGCGCTTAAAGCTTGTTTAAATAGGACTTTAGTTTAATTCCTTACAATACTAAGCACTGCCAAAAGGCCATAATTGCATAGGTAGTGAAAAAACTTTTTTTAAATCACTTGTTTCCATGTCAAAAATAAACTACAAAAAATACCGACGGAAACGGTAGAATACGGTTTTCGTATTATACCTCAGTGCATGTTTGGTATTATACCAGCCTTACATAATTATATCTCTACTCTTGACTAACAAGCAAACTATCCTATTTCAGGTGGTATCATTCCGAACAACGACCCGGACCTTATAGGGCATCCAGTGCGGGTGAACCAGACCGGTGCATTGGTTCCTATAAAGGTGATCGTCGAATACGACTCCATAAACTTTCCGAGAGAGCACGACCTGCCGATACCGCCTATAACGGAGTCCCAACGCATCTGCGCGCATCCGTGGAAGAGAAAAGCGGTCTTTTTCATGGCAGCGACTTGTCTCTCCGTGTTCTTCGCACTAGGAACTTTAGTTTTGATGCACGGAAAGAATATAAGTCGAGGCGAGACCAGCGTGGAGGTTCACATCAATACAGCTATACGGAAAGTCAACAAGCGCTACAAGAATCCGTACCACTTTGGCAGGAAAAAGAACTGGAAGCTGTTCCTTGGATTGACTCGTGGTAGAACTTTCTGGGGGCATGTGTTACTGCCGTCACGACATAAGCCCGCCGGTAACGGCGTCACATGGCATTCTGTTTACAATACACACGAAGATTGGCCGTGAAATTGTGAAGTATTAGGTAAGCATTTTATTAGTATGTATTAATATTTAGTAACTTTAATCGGTGAGAATGTATAAAGAATAAGATGAAACAAAAAAAGTGTGGTAGGATCGAAAACAACTGGAGAAGTTTGTCTCTGCCTGTGGCGAACAATCTGGGAAATAGGCTTGGTATGTATTAGTATGTAATTTAATAACGACAGCTTAGAATAATTACGTATAGAAAGATAGTCTTCATACAAGCGCTCTGTCAAAAGTGAAGCACTAAACCGATTCACACTTTCGTGACGATTACTTGCTTGCGCTCGGCGACACGCACACGCACCCTTGTAACTCCGTAGTGTGAAAACTCGGCGTTTGGAGCCACATCTGGCTCCTGCTTCAAAATGGGCGCGCGGACTTACCTTCTATACATTATTATTCTAAGAACGATAGGCGCAGCTAGGTCGGAGCACGTGTCTATGAAATGTACCAAAATGGTCATACTGCAGATTGGCGCACGTTTTTAGGTAGCTATAAGTCTGATAAAGGCTTCCTCTAATGTAATAATTCGATAAAGAAACTAAACAAAAAATGTTTCATGCTTCGCTTACTACAAACAAATTATACAAATGATAAGGAAATCTTGGTTTCCTATAGCGAAAAAAACATAGAGATCGAACCGAACGCCTGTATTGGCCCCTCTAGAAAGTATCCTGGGCTTGTATTTCTAATTCTGAATTATTACAATTTCCGTATACGTCGCATAATGGCGTTTGTTTTCCCAGTGCTCAAAGAGAAAACACTTTTAAAGTAAATATATGCAAGGTTGATTTTAGCGTGTGTTTTAAACGTAAATGCATCTTCGTGTTGCGAAAGTGTGTATTATTTAACATGTAGCTGGGTACCGAAGATCGCGATTGATTATGTACTAAAGATTTTCTCTATGCTTTTTCGCTCGCTGGTTTCCTATACCAACCGGTATAAGAAACGGTATATATAACTATAGCGCGGTTCAGGATATCAACAACGTCATCTTGTTGGGCAAATAAGAACTAAATTGACAGTACAGAAAACATAAATGAAGAGTGGATATATTTTATTAGACCAGTCGATAAGTATAAACTTTAACCGTCTTATTAATGTAAATGGCCAAATGTTACACCTCGGTTTAAAGTGACGCTTTCTCGTTTTTGTTAAAGAAGACAGATAGAGACAGCGTCAATTTAATTGTAAGTGTAACTTTAATCAACGTTTATTAATAACAGGTTAACACATTATGGCGAATGATATGTTAAGTAGATATATCTACCTAGATGGCAAACAAAAAAAACTCTTCGATATAACGAATCCGTAGTTTGTGTTCAAGGTATTGTTCTTACAAAGCTAGTCGTAGAAATGTGTTACTTATAAACGTTGTTTTTTATACGCATGCCTATTTTCATCAAATCCTGACAGTAATGATGAGACATGATTACAAAATGGGCAAAATTTTATAATATATAGTTAGTAAGTAAATACTAAATTAAGTTTAGCATTTAAGTTTTAGAAATAAACATTCACATTTCAGATAATGTGGTGTAGCGCTATGTTGTTCGATTTAAGAATAATATTTTGACAATTTCGCTCATCGGGAGTTACAAAGACGAAACTGCACAATATGAGTTTTTACAGGAGTTCAGAATCAACGTTTTAGATTTTAGTAATGGCTATTGTTAAGATGCTAACTAAAATTATGTTTGCTTCAAAATTAAGTTCTATTAGTACAGTTTCCATTTTTAAAAAAATTAATGTGTGGTGGTGGTGACCACTTGACCAGTCTGACGGAGTTGTTTCTGATGGTGGAACTCTTCAGATTACATGTATCTGTTGTACCTATGGGTACAATCGAGGAAGTTCGCGGTAGTACATTAAAACAAATTACTTTAAACAGTACTCAGCAAGTACAAGCAAGTCATACGCCCCACCCAGATCAAAGTGTAAAAAGCCTGTACAAACTGCCGGGATAGAGCGCAAGACATCATCGCATAATCTCTTGTTTTCGATCCTGACCTGGGGGTCTATCGGCTAAAAAATATGGATATGAACATGGCCTTCATTTGACATTTGAAGCCCATATTTTGCCCTTATATGGGCATATTATGAGCTTCAAATGTCATATGAAGCCCATGTTCATATTCATATTTTTTAGCCGATAAGGTCGACCGCCAACTTCCTCGGTTGTACCTATCAGAAATCGAGAAGTGGTGTAGCGAGAAAGCGGTATGCTGATTATAAATTCACTAGTGGCACAATAACTAATAGTAGGTACTACCGTACAGAAGTTCACCCTCTAACTAAAGTCAAGTTTAGGTATAAAAAAATGAGTTAGCGTATCACCGGTCGGTTGCTCGTCAGTTTCACTGATTCGCCGGTTTACTCATTAGACAGTTTCTGAATTCGCCAATTTCCTTTTTTGCCAGTATCACTAAAGTGTCAGTATTAAGTTAGTTTCCTAGTGCTAGTATATTTAAAGAAAAAGTCAATTTGTGCAAAACAGTAAATTACTATCATCTACGAGGGGCGTTCAAAATATTCTCGGTATTGATACGTTACAACCTCTTTTATATATATATTTGTTACTGGTCGCTAAGATTCATCCATTGACATTAAAAAAAAGTAAAATTGGAACCGAGATGTTCTTTTGTTTTTCTGCAATTGCCGAACAAACATGAACACCATGAGCGAATTAACAATTTTAACGAAATTAGAGCACCGATCCGTCATAAAATTCTTGACAAAACAGGGTAAAAATCAAAAAACCATAAAAGAGGAAATGGATTGTGTTTACCGTGAGTCTGCTCCTTCTTTATCTACTATTCAAAAATGGTCAAGCGAATTTAAGCGTGGAAGGGAGAGTATTGAAGATGACCCTAGACCTGGCCGGCCTGTAGTGGCTACCGCACAAGAAAATATTGATAAAGTGGAAAAACTTATATTGGAAGACGGCCGAGTGAAGGTAAAATCTATAGCTCAAGTAACCAATCTCTCTATTGGTACCGTACATGACATTATACATGACCATCTTAATATGTCAAAAGTAAGTGCAAGATGGGTTCCGCGAATGCTGACGCTTCTTCAAAAGGATATGCGTGTGGCTTGCTGTTCAGATTTTATCGACCTGTGTGGTGAAAATCCCGATGAGGTGCTGCAAAAAATAGTTACTGGAGATGAAACCTGGGTTCATCATTATGACCCAGAGAGCAAACAGGAGTCCATGCAGTGGCACATTAAGGGTTCAGCTCATCCCAAGAAGTTCAAGGTAATCCCGTCAGCTGGCAAGGTCATGGCCACAATATTTTGGGATTGTGAAGGAGTTTTGCTTATCGATTATAAAGAAAAAGGTGTAAATATCACAGGGCAGTACTACGCTAACGTTATACGTCAATTAAGAGATGCGATCAAAGAAAAGAGGCGAGGAAAGTTAACCAAAGGTGTTCTGCTTCTGCATGACAACGCCCCTGTCCATACTGCTCATATTGCCAAGGCAGCTATTGTTGAATGTGGGTTTGAAACTGTTACTCATCCACCCTATAGTCCGGACTTAGCCCCAAGCGACTTCTTTTTGTTCCCCAATCTTAAAAAGGATCTGCGTGGAAATAAATTTTCTGACGATGAAGCGTTGAAGACGGCCGTGGAGGAGCATTTTTACACCAAAGATAAAAAATATTTTTATGAGGGATTAAAAAAAATAATTGATCGATCTTATAAGTGTATGAACATAGGGGGGAGTATATTGAAAAATAAAAATATCAAACTTTTCGTATTTGTTTGTTTTTATCCATATACCGAGAATATTTTGAACGCCCCTCGTATGACTTAAGTTATCGACAATGCAGCACAAATATACAGCACAACATTATTGAACATTATGAACCAAATTGGTAAAAATCAAGAATACTTTATATTGAATCGAATGGCCTGCAGCCTTTTTTACAATATGACTACAGCACAATAAAGTTTAATTGATGGTTAAACAAACTTACCTGAAGGCAAGTTTGACCGTAATTGTACGAGACGTTGCATCCGAAGAGATTTATATTCACAAGGTAGTCCACTCTTCAATGTACCAGGCATCCAACACATATTAAGAGCTATCTAAAAGAAATTTTATTAAAAAAACATAAAACGTTACCCATAGTATAGACACAGGCGCCATCTAGTGAATACCAACCGAGTGCACGAGTTTGTCACCCGCGCTGTCATCATCATTCACTTTTAGAGCTTTTTTGCAAAATTAATTTATATGGGGCCAGCATGTAAGGGAAGGGAGTGATCTTTATATAAATCTCTTCGGATGCAACGTCTCGTACAATTACGGTCAAACTTCACTTCAGGTAAGTTTGTTTAACCATCAATTGTACTTCGACGTTGCATCCTCGAGATTTATATTCACAAGGTAGATGTTTAGAACACAAATTTTGCGACATAATTTAAGTACCTCTATTATTTAATTCAACTATTATAATTGAGTATTTACGAGTATAACCGATTAAATATAATTAGGTACCATATTAGTACAAACCAGTATGATATATTATAATATTATAATGAATGATAAGCTAGAAATTAGTCAATGTAAATAGCCGCTGCAAAGCATTATCGTCATTCTCAATGGTAAGGGGTCGATTGTAAAACCGTGCAAACGCCAGAGAATTACCAGTCCATCCTGCAGTTATTGAAAGGCCTTTTCTGTTTGCTGCCGAGGTGGACGTGGACGCGCGTCTTACACGTGTGTGCTGAGAATAAAGAAGTGTCAATACCGCTGTTAAATAGGGTGTTTTTAAACTAACGACTTAATGTACAACTAGTTGCATTATGAATAGACTTCAGGTGAGCAATAACCTTTCCGTTCTAGGTTTATCTCTGTAAACTTTAGTCATATCTAAGTAGGACAGTAATGTTTTTGCAGGGCAGATCTCAATCTTATTTAGAAATAATGGTATAAATAAACAAGGCGGTCGTCGCCCAGGAGCAGATGTTTTAATTAAATCATCCACAATGGTTTCGACATAGTTATTATTTATTTTTAAATTAGAAATTCGAAGATAACGTCTGTACTCGTTGTGCGGTTTACAATGCGAGCAGAGTTACTAATTTTTTAATAATAAACTCCAGAGCAAGTTCCTCATTTGGATATAAATTACTAAGGTGATCGATTACAATCTTTGGATCTCACGTCTCCGAATATTTCGGATGACTAGGTTTAGTCCTGTAAATACCTTTAAAAAATCTAACAACTAAACCAGCTTCACTATAACGTTTGCCCTAAATAGCTAGAGCAGAACGATGCATATTTAATGAACTACAACCAATTTTTGCTGTTAACAGTTGACCGTAAGGTAACTAAAAGAATTTTACTAGAATTGGAAGTGGGGAGTTATAGAAATCAACTTTATAAATATCACAATAACTCCACCATTTCGTAAAAGCGACATTGTATTGTTTTAGTGAGGATGTAGACAATGAGGAAATCATCACCTCCATGGTTTCATTACATAACGATTGTCTTTGAAATGCTTTTCTGATAATTTGTATGCTACCAGGATAAGTTTCTTGCAAAGGGGGTGCTGGGTCCTGAAAGGTGATAATAACATATCGTCACTTGGGCCGAAGTATATTGGTGGTGAGCTACTGAGCTAAGTAGGGGATACCAGGGTTGACTCGGCCAATACGATACGACTAGTACACCAGTGGCTTTGTCGTTAATTATTTTCCTGAAGCATTTTAATATGAGCGAGAAAGGGGTAAAAGCATAAAAATAAAATATATTCCAATTTAAGGTGAATGCATCTATGTGTAAGGCGTAGGGGTCTCGTTGCCATGATACGTATTTATTGCATTTATAATTTTGGTAAGTAGCAAAGAGATCTTTAAGAGGTGTCCCAAACGATTGAACAATTTTTTCGAACACAGGTGCCGACATTTGCCATTCTGTATAGATATTCATACGCCGTGACTCCTTATCCGCCTCGAAGTTATCTTTAGATTTTATGTAGGATGCAAAGACAAATATTTTGCGTTTCTCGCACCATTGCCATAGATGACAAGTGATATTATTTAAAGGAACTCCACCCATTCTATTGATATTTATTTGTTCAAGAATGCGTTTTCGTTTTCCTATTGGCAATTGCAAACACATATTTTCTGAATTTAATTCAAAACCGAGAAATTTTCTAGTCTTTTGTGGTTCGAAGCTACTCTTTTTGAAGTTTTTATCAAAGCCTAGATTTTGTAATAAACAAATAGTTTCGAGAACAAAACTTTTACATTCTTCATAAGAATGGCCAAGGCACAAGATCTAAATATATTAGAATTAAAAAACCTCTGTTTCTAAGATAAATCCGGTAGATAGACCGGTTTCATGAGTTTCGTAAAGACATAATAAGGTGCTGAACTAAGTCCAAACGGTAGGCACTAAAATTCATACGTAATTTGAACCTTAAATACTTTTTGTAGTTTTCATCTATAGGAACTAAAGAAAAAATACGCGTCTTTAATATCAACATTGGCCATACAACTGTCTTGGAACAATAATTTGCTTGCTGTCCGTATGTCCTCCATTTTAAAGTGGTATGAGGCGACAGCTTTATTCTATGATTTTAGGTTCAAGATAAATCTGGACGATCCATCACTTTTAGGTGTTAAGAATATGGGAGAAATAAATTGGTCTTTGACATCCTCTCATATGCATATTACTCCTGACTGGCACAAGTCAGATATAGCTGTGATTAACTTACTTATTTCAGCCGAAGAAAAGTTAGGAGTGATGGTATTTTGTAACCCGTAACGTACTGTCAGACTACCGGGTCATTTACGATTGAACACCATGTGTCAACATAAAAAAAAATTATACGACCAGCGTGTAAGGTTACCTTGGTTGTTATTTACGCAACATCGGTCTGTATGACGGTCTCACTGCTGTCATGGTGTGATAGCGGGCGAACGTCGGTGCTTGCGCTGATCCCCTCGGAGGTGGATACGGGAATCTTTGCTTGCTCCCACCCGGCCTGGCAACCCATGACCTTGTTGCTTGGATGGGTCTTGCCACTTTCCCTGCTAGGCGACGTAGTTCTTAGTTAAGTTGACGGTCCAATGTTGTTAGTATTCCGTATTTGCAAACCAGATTTTTCAGCGGCCTTAGCAGCTTCTATATTTTCTCCCAAATTTTCTCCAAAAGAGTGTGCGTCTCTTTTAACATCTTGTGTCATTGACAAGAATTTTTTATCAAGAGTAGGCAGGTAGTGTAAGCATTTTCCTATTCATGGTATTTTCATAATGTAAATGCAGCAAAATTTGGCCAACTTCAAACAGGTATCAAAGTTGTTGCTAACAGTTCTTTTTTATTATCTTTGTTCATACCATCTATGAGGATTTCCCTAGCGTTTAGAGACCTCTTCTGGTATTTTGGGTCCCAATGGTACCTCCTTCACTTTAGAAACTCTAAGAACGTCAAGAAAATACGACGATATTTGATTTACAACTGGCAACTCCTCTGCTGCGCTTGGATTATTACGACTAGGTATCCCTAGCGTCCTGGATGGTCTGGGTAAGATCCGGACTGTGTACTTGTGCTACGGTCATGACAGATCGTAAGTCTTTTTCAATATTAGATTTATATACGTCCGTTATTTACGGTTCTTTATTGAAATCGGAGTCACTAAGCCTTGCGGTAGGCGACAGGCCTCGCGCAAACGAAGTCATTTGAAAGGAATGATCAAAGAATAGAATTGCCGTAATCGCGTCACAGCATAGGGTAGGTACCCGTAATATCGATCGTAATCGCGTCACGATACTAGATTTCATATTAGCACTGACCGTAATCACGTCACGGTACTACATAAGAGTAGGTACCCGTAATATCGATCGTAATCGCGTCACGATACTAGATTTCATATTAGCACTGACCGTAATCACGTCACGGTACTACATAAGTATGTAAGGCGGAACTGTAACATTTTGTAGAAATCACTTGCACACAAAAAACACTCCAATAAAAAGATTAATAAAGAATAAAATAGAATGTAGGTACTGCCTCGCTATTTTGTAGGAAACACTTGAATACGAAAAAACGATCCAATAAAACGATTAGTAAAAAAAAATAGAATGTAGGTAACTACTGCCTCGCGCAAACAAAGAGTCATTTGGAAGGAATGACCGAAGAATAGAATTACCGTAATCGCGTCACAGCATAGGGTATGTACCCCTAATATCGATCGTAATCTCGTCACGATACTAGATTTCATACTAGCACTGACCGTAATCACTTCACGGTACTACTTAGTTTTTTTTACTTTTTATTATTATTTAAAAAAGCTAACCGTCTTATGTATTCTTGAAAATCGATAAATAGTGAAAAAGTCAAAAAATGTGGGTAACCACAAAGGCACTAGCGAAAGTATTAATCGAAATTAAGAAGGAAACGTACTATGAAATATATTTCAATAACGTTTCTACTTTGAATGTCTCACTAAGAGATTCTGAGTCGTATATTCGCTAACGAATCACATAGTTTTTAAAAAATCGTTTGTCTTTGTAATTTAATCATAACATTGACAAAATGTACCTAATATTTAAAACACTGACTGACCTGATTTACTTGGCGATCGTCGTTTACGCAGTTTTTCCACATGCGTATATAATGATTATCCATGCTTCCTTTTGCACATAGTTTTTTGCTACACAAAACACTTTTAGGGTAACGATGTGCGGATGCCCGAACACGAAAAGCGAATGACGATGACAGCGCGGGTGACAAACTCGTGCACTCGGTTGGTATTCACTAGATGGCGCCTGTGTCTATACTATGGGTAAGGTTTTATGTTTTTTTAATAAAATTTCTTTTAGATAGCTCTTCGTTCTTCGGACGATTCGTCTCAGCTTCGGCGGCTCAATAGGCAGATCTCGAAGTCTTTGACTCGCGACACTCGCCGATTTAATACCGACCGTATTAAAGAGGCTATCGAGCGAAACAAAGGTTCGAAAGTGTTTGCAAGAGATTTGGGTATTGGGCAGAGCCAACTGACGACGCTGAAAACCGATGACGGCAGAACTGTCACGTCCAGGTCCGAAGTTATGGGAGAGGTCGAGAAGTTCTATGGACAGCTATACACATCCACGGGGCCACCTGTACAAAGCTTAGCTACAGACTCTAGAGCTAAGCTAACCCGACACTACACCGAAGATATCCCGGACATCAGCCTGTACGAGATTGGTATGGCTCTCAAGCAGCTTAAGAATAGCAAGGCATCGGGTGCTGACGGAATTACGGCTGAGCTTCTGAAAGCAGGCGGAAGACCGGTACTCGCAGCTCTTCAGAGACTATTTAATTCCGTCGTACTCGGAGGTAGAACGCCAGAAGCGTGGCATAAAAGTGTGGTTGTGTTGTTCTTTAAGAAGGGCAACAAGGCCCTACTAAGGAACTACAGACCCATATTACTTCTAAGTCACGTTTATAAGCTGTTCTCGAGAGTTATAACTAATCGTCTCGCACGCAGGTTTGATGACTTACAGCCAATCGAACTAGCCGGATTCCGAAAAGGCTTTAGCACCATAGACCACATACATACGCTGCGGCAGGTTATACAGAAGACCGAAGAGTATAACCGGCCTCTTTGCTTAGCGTTTGTGGACTATGAGAAAGCCTTTGATTCGATCGAAACATGGGCCGCGCTACAGTCTCTCCAGCGGTGCCAAATTGACTACCGGTACATCGAAGTGTTGAAGTGTTTGTACGAAAACGCCACTATGACAGTTCGTCTTCAGGACCGGAGCTCGAAGCCAGTCCAGCTGCAGCGTGGAGTGAGACAAGGAGATGTCATTTCTCCGAAACTCTTCACTGCTGCACTGGAGGACGTGTTTAAGCTTCTGGACTAAAGACGACTCGGCATCAATATTAACGGCGTGTACATCAGTCACCTTCGATTTGCCGACGATATAGTAGTCATGGCTGAGACCCTGGAGGAACTCGGCACAATGCTCGGTGAGACTCTGCTCTTGAAGTTGTTGACGAATATGTATACCTGGGACAAACAGTCCAACTAGGTAGGTCCAACTTTAAGAAAGAGGTCAATCGTCAAATCCAACTCGGCTGGGCAGCGTTCGGTAAGCTACGTAATATCTTCTCGTCCAAAATACCGCAGTGTCTCAAGACGAAAGTTTTCGACCAGTGTGTGTTGCCAGTGATGACATACGGTACCGAAACGTGGTCGCTCACTATGGGCCTTATTAGCAGGCTCAAAATCACGCAAAGAGCAATGGAGAGGGCTATGCTCGGGGTTTCTCTACGTGATCGAATCAGAAATGAGGAGATTCGTAGACGAACTAAAGTAACCGACATAGCCCAAAGAGTCGCCAAGCTCAAGTGGCAATGGGCAGGGCACATCGCCCGTAGAACCGATGGCCGTTGGGGCAGAACGGTTCTCGAGTGGCGACTGCGCACCGGAAGACGCAGTGTGGGCAGGCCTCCAACAAGGTGGTCCGACGATCTAGTGAAGGTCGCGGGTAGCCGCTGGATGCAAGCAGCACAGGACCGGTCGTGGTGGAGATCCTTGGGGGAGGCCTTTGTCCAGCAGTGGACGTCTTTTGGCTGATGATGATGATGATGATGAGCTCTTAATATGTGTTGGATGCCTGGTACATTGAAGAGTGGACTACCTTGTGAATATAAATATCGAGGATGCAAAGTCGAAGTACAATCACTAGACATTATTGCACTTCTGTACAGAATTTTAGCAAATTATTGGTTTGTTGTCTACTCACCGATGGAAGCTGATGGTTTCAGCTTTATTTATCCAATTGGGAAGAATGTGATTTACCTAGATCTCACAATAATGCAGGGCATTCTTTGTACGCTGGGCTTGGATTTACAGGCACAAGCACTGCGTTATTATTTAGTTAAATAATTTAATTTTACAAAATAATGCGATATTATGTGACAAATTGTGACATGCACACGCAAAAATATAACCTAACTAAATTACATGGTCGCGTTGCCCCTTGCCAATGTCAAATATTACCCATAGAATATTAGACATCGAATCACATGTGTAGATCGCTTTTGAATTCGGTATCATAAATAACGACCAGGGCCCTGATTCTGTATGACAACATTACGATTCCTTGTTTCAAAACCACGTCAATTCCTTAAAATATTACGATATCTTCCAAATACGTATTCTCTATGACAATTGAACGAAACCTTGTGGAATAAACGCGACGTTGGCGTGACTAGAACTGTCAAAAATTCCACGTTTGTGTACCGCGCGGAATCGTTGTGACTAGTGATTATTTCGGTGTTTTATTACAAAACTCTGCAAAAAAGCTTCAAAAGGTAAACAATTATTGGATATTTCGTAACAATAAACACAACACAGTACTTGATTAAAGTGATACAAATAACTATAAATGATTAATGGAAGTAGGTACATATTTTGTGATCCTGTAGAAATATAAATCTTTGCAATTATTTTACGCTTTTTCTTTTTCTACATTTTATTTTTAAATTAATAATTCTTTTTATACCCAGTTACACGATATTTGATTTTAAAATTTTTAATTGTAAAAGTTTTTCGAAACTTTCAATCATAACAAACAAACGTTCAAAAACCGTCTTACCTCTTAGTTTTGTGTAAGAGTATTTCAAAGAAACTTATTTTAAAAGCAATTGGTTTGACTTTTTGTTATAAAACTTTAAAAGTACATGAAATAAAACGTATAGTTACAAATTATAACAACATTTTCATCTAAAAAAACATGTTTTTGCCAAGTACCAACAGCATGGTTAGATAAACTAGAGTTTGATTTCTGAACGCAAGTGTGACATCGTAATGTTCTATAGATAAAGTGTCTTGGATCATACAGAAATTTACAGAATAGAGTTATCTCGATTCCTTACCGTGGCAAGACGTGGGCAAGACACGAGAATGACGTGGTTTGTGCGCGGTAAGATTTAGGTGTGGAATCTAGATTGCGATACAGAATCAGGGCCCAGGTTGGGCGTCGTTTACTTAATTCACCCATTTTTTTTCACTTTATTTTAGCAACTTATTTTGTCTCTTTCCTTTCAACGTTAATAGCCCATTTGAAAAAATTAGACGGGTCTCATTTAGACTCCTATGCTTTAGTTATTATTCTATGACCTAAACGTTCTGCTATATTTAACACAGAATACCTAAATCAGAGGGATAATTCTCTACATAAATAAAAAAACCATTAGTATTGTAACCAAGAACTTTATTTAGATGCAGTACAAGGTGTATATATGCAGTGCAGTGCTTAGAACATCATCATCATCAATCAGCCCGCAACCACCCACTGCTGGGTATAGGCCTCCCTTAATTTATGCCAGTCCCTTCTGTTCCGTGCCGATCTCATCCAGGTGCTGCCAGTGACCCTGACGATGTCATCAACCCAGCGTACCCTCGGACGTCCTCGATTTCTTTGGCCAGATTTTGGCCACCACTCCGTCAAAGTTTTGCTCCATCGGCCATCACCACGTCTTACCAGGTGTCCTGCCCAACTCCACTTCAGGTTGATCGCCCTGTCACCAATGTCGAAGACTTTAGTTCGACGACGAATCTCCGTATTGCGGACACGGTCGAGAAGGTTGATGCCGAGCATGGCTCGTTCTATGGCACGTTGTGCAACTCGTACTCGGTGTACAGTCTCCTTAGTGAGCGTCCATGTCTCGGCACCGTACGTCATAGTTGGCAAGACACACTGGTTATAGAGACGGGTCTTCAGGCACTGAGGGATCTTTCTTGACCGGAAGACATCATCTAGTTTGTCAAATGCTGCCCATCCGAGCTGTATCCTCCTGGAGATTTCTTTGTCTATATGCTCCTTGTTAAAAGATAATATATGTCCCAGATAGACGTAGTGGTCCACCACCTCCAGCGGCCCTCCTCCGACCTCAATGGTTGGAATCGGGCGACTACTGATGTTTGTCATCACCTTCGTCTTGGACATGTTCATCTTCAAACCCACCGCCAAGGAAGCATCGTGAAGTTCTCTTAGCATATGCTTCAGTTCTTCCAGGGACTCTGCAAACACCACAATATCGTCTGCGAACCTAAGATGCGACAGGTAGACACCATTTATGTTAATCTCGCTTTGGTCCCATTCCAGCGTTTTCACGACGTCTTCTAAGACAGCCGTAAACAGCTTAGGTGAAATAGTGTCTCCCTGACCCACCCCCCTTTTGATTGATATTGAGTCGGTTAGTTCGTGCATTTTCACTTGCATCATTGCCGCTTGATACAGTTCTTTGAGCACGGCCACGTAACGTGCGTCTATCTGGCAGCGATGAAGAGAGTTAAACACGGCCCAATGTTCGACAGTGTCCAATGCCTTTTCGTAATCAACGAAAGCTAAACATAGGGGCCGGTTGTACTCGGAACTCTTCTCCAATAGCTGCTTCACGTTGTGGATGTGGTCGATCGTGGAGAAACCGCTCCGAAAGCCGGCTTGCTCTATAGGCTGGCATTCGTTTAGTTGCCGAGTGAGGCGGTTGCAAAGGATATTGGCAAACAGTTTATAAATTTGTGAAAGGAAAGATATGGGACGGTAGTTTTTTAAGTTTGCATTTTTCCAGGCAAGTGGGGATTTCGCACCAAATAGAACACCGTTAAATAGTTTCACAAGAACATGCAGTACTGGTTGCCCATCCGCACGCAGCTGCTCAACCGTTATTCCGTCATCACCAGGTGACCTGTCGCTCCTCATTTGGTAGAGAGCTTTTTCCACTTCGCTAGTTAATATTTCGGGTAGAATTTCGTGGTTCAGGTGCACTAATGGAGGCGCTCTCGGGTCATCCAGTGATAACGATTCCGCCGATTTTGATGCGTAAAGGTCCCCGTAAAAGTCTTCCACGATCCTCAATATTTGGTTTCGGTCTGTTACAATGTGACCATTGTCGGATTTTAGTTTATAAATTTGGTTTGAGCTTTTGTTAATTTTCCTTTTAAAGATTTTTGGGCCTCTATATTGTTCTTTTGTATGTAAAATTATCTCTGTATTACGTGTTCGAAGATTCTTTTTAACTAATTTACTGATTCGTCGATTCATTTTCTCCAGAGCTCTTTGCTCTTGAACAGTATGATGTTTCATTTTTCTTCTTTTTTCAATAAGAGCCAAGATTTCAGGCGTCAGTTTACCTTCCTTTTTACGCACTCCACTCAGATGTTTTCGAGTAGTTTCTGATATGGTCTTGCACAACACTTCGTTGCTTGACGCAGCTGATTGACGTCCAAGTTTAGTTCTTCGAGTCCCTCGAATCTATTCCTAAGTTCGGTAGTGTATTCATTTTGAAGGATAGCTATTTCTTGTTTTTCATAACGACGGTGTGATCTTAATATCATATTGGTCCTTTCCTTCCTTAAATTGAACTTATATGTCGCTCTTACTAAACGGTGATCGCTTCCGGCCTTAAAACGAGCGAGGGTTGAGACATCTTAGAACATAACGGTTGGTATAAACGAAAAATATAACCACTAGTTCTCGATGAGAACTTCAAATATAACTTAATCGTAAATACGACCTATTAAACGTTCTATTTTATTACATTAGTAGGACTCTTAGAACAGAACATAAGAAAACCTCTGGTAGTGGTTTTAGATGAGAATGTAACTTAATTACGAATACTACTTCGTAAGTGTTTTACTTCATGTAAAAATGTCATACACTTAATTTTTCTGTACTGTAATCTGCGTAACAGTCTGCTGTACTCTTCATCAAACAAGATATCATTCTTCCTCCTGTTTTTTTTGAAGGAATGAAAAGGCTGTTTATTCATTTTGTGTCTATACATTTCGCTTCTTTTCTCAATCTGTTAATAAACAGGAAATAATAAGGGTGAGGGAAATTCTGCTATTTAAGCGTCTATGCCACCCTTCAACGGAGTTTTGTAGTCCGGGTTCGTTCAAATGCGACACTCAATATATTTGGAGGCATCCTTGGAAACCATTGACTCTGTTTTGAATAATGTATGTAATGACTTCGTTTTCTGGATACAAATTGTGTAATTGATTGCCAAGCTTCAGGAATATAACCTTCTGGTAGTAGAGGTAAATTGGCAGAATAAATAAATAAATAAATCTTTATTAAAAACCATATTTTACAATATTTTAACATAATGCTAAACATATATGTACTGCTAGAGACAAAATATACCTACATGTGTCTGGACTAGTGATGTACTCTGGGAATATTTCCGCTGCGGGGAACTTTCCACTCCCAATGTGCCCGGAAGTTTTCCGGTCACATAGGGAATATTGGCCAATGTTCGCAGCAGAGTATTTGTTAGTTTTGTACCTTTCGTATCAGAATGTCATGAAAGAAAATAGTTTTAGATGATTATCCCTACCCGCCCGTACCTCCTTATGATCGCTGTCTCGCTCAGCGCGCACTACCCGCGCGTTTCCACTACACATGCGCTGTGTTTAGTAATACTTTCGTGTGAGTTGTTGTGGAAAGGTGTTATTGCGCATGCGCACTGTAATGTTTTGTGAAAAGGCGTAATAAATACACTAATACTTTAAAGGAGACCTAATGAATTAATGTAGTTTCTGTACATATATCTTACGAAAAGACATGTTGTTAGTTCCGTGGTTAGTTGTATATTGGCTCCAAATTCAATACAATTACATTTAACTTATTCTAATACTATTTTAAGCTAAGTTAACATTTCTTATGTCGTAGTCATAATACAAATAATTAGCTCCTTAACATATTTATTAGTAAACTTATTTATCTGACAATGCTTACATTTACCTACATAATTTTTTACGTCATTATCTAATCCTTTTCAATAATAATATTTTTTTATATTATTTGTCATTCTGTTTATACCCGCGTGGCCACTCGTGGGTAACAGATGAAAGTCATTCAAAATTAAGATTTTATCATCTTCATTAGTAATACGTATTACGTCTCTAATTACAAGAATCCGGTCTCTAACGGTCGTATTTCTCTCAATAACATATTAAGGCGGTTCCCCTACCAAAACCGATCAGGAAGCTGTTTTTAGCAGCTTATTAAAACCTATCTTCTCGTTACCTAATGAATGCTAAAATTTAAAAAAAAAATCGTCCTCATTCCTTCAGAATTTGTCTTTACATTACACGTTTCAAAATTACTTTTAAGTTTCTAATTACCATTAAAAACCATCAAGAAATATTAACGATTTTTTGTATCTACTCCTTAAGTAGTGATCCTATAACATTCTCGTTAAGACTAATCGATAGACAAAAAAAACATGAGAGATTCTACGTTTAAAACTATGTAAAAGGCCATTTTTCGATTTTAGGTGACATTAATTCTTAAATTCGGAAGGTTTTAGCAGAGCGCTGCGTGAGGTGTGCGTAATGGACTTTCGAAAATAGAAAAAAAAGTTAATTTTTACTTTATACCATTATAGAAGTCGTTATTCTAAAACCAATAGTTTTTATTTCACTTTGATACGAGAAGTATTTACAGTACATAAATAATTCGTTAAAACACAACTACCTCGCTTCGTTCGCTGGCACTCGACTGACGTGACGTGACGTCATCTTATCCGATAGTCCCCGCCGCCGCTCTCGCCGCCCGCACGCGGCGGGCGTCCGATTACATATCCGATGACGTCACGCCGCGGGTTTCGCGCGTGTGTTGATTGTCTTAAAACGATAGCGCGTGGTCATTTTTATGAATCTTTCAAAAATTATTGTGAAGTATTTTGAACGGCTACAGAAAAAAAAAATCAATGTCATATTTTAAAATAAAATGTAAATATTTCAAAAATAAATAAATAAAAATACTGTTCCCAAGCTCATTGGCAGTGTGCCGCTAGCTCTCCGACGGGATGCCCGTGTCGATCGTGCTCCCGCCGCGCCAGCTGCCCGCTACCTATACCCACGCGCTCTCTTGCTTTGCTTGATTGTGTTAGTATTGTCACAGAATAAATAATAGTACTACGTACAGAAGTTGCACTCCTTAGATATTGAAGAAAGCCGCCGTTTTAACAACCTACCATATTACATAGGCACCGCTATCGCTATACGCGTAGAGTAGTTATTACTTTGTGATGCGTTTTGTACCGAACGTACCTACGCCGTCGCTCGTGTGTTAGGGATCACAGCAAATAGACTAAATAAACATACCTACGCAATACTTACCTACCTTAGTAAGTAATATATTCTGTGATTGCACACCTAAGTAAAATGAAGTTCTGTAAGTTACTTACTTACCTATTTACCTATCTAACAAACAAGCACATAAAGTCTTAGAAACAAGCAAAGACTGCACGACATGACGAGTTGAATATTGAAGTAAAAAAAACCACATTTTATTACGTTAAACCTATTACCTACATTTTACACATCTTACTTACGTACTGGCGAATTTAATTCTAACGAACTCACAGTTACGCAGGTTAGGTGCCTACCTTTTGTGCCTACCATCACAACAGTCACAGACTTACGATCGTAAGGCGAAATAATATACATAAATAACTACCTACTTACCAAAACTTTCGTATTACCTATTTGTTCTGTAAACAAACTTAAGTTTTAAATAAATAAAATATAATTATATCTTTTAGAATGTTTCGGTAACATAAAAAAGATGTGTGCTCCAAAAGAAGGACATGTCCTCCTTTTCCATATTTTGTCCTCCCGTCCTCCCTTACCTACTGTAAGTCCTCCTTTTTGCTAAACGTCTAAGTGCTAAAAACATTGAATATTTCTTAGAACTGCTCTAGATCTGCGAGTTTATTTTTGTATAAGCGCACATAACGCAAATGTGGAAAGAGTTTTTTCACTGACTCAGTGGAGCAAAGAGAGGAACAGACTAAGTGTGCAGTCAGCTAAATCTTTAATTCTTGCTTAATTCAACTTCAAAAACATGACAAGTATACACTACACTACATAAATATTTGTTTAAAAACCAAGAAATACTTGCAAAAATTGGCAGCTTAGCTTAATATGAATAAAATAATATAAAAAATCGTTTAATTGTGAATATCCTCCTTTTTTACAGAAAATCCTCCTTTTAAGACCCATCTGCCCTCCTTAATCAAATTATCATCTGGCAACCATAGCTGGGGCCCCTTGACTGATTTACAACTTCAAGTTGTCGCGCGCTGTAGGTGCTTATCGCGGTAAGTATGACGGAGTGCAAGATGCCTTGCGATTTCGTAAATTCGCTGTCTTCGGAGGCCACACTCTTGGATTTTCCTCCACAAAGATTGACCGAAATGGAAAAAGCATGCCTTGCTACTTGCATATGGAAATTTAATTTTAATAGCGTTTAATGCCGCTCGCTCAAAGTCTGTTATAATGTAGTGAGGCTCCAGAAATATATTAAATTTAGATGCATATTCCTTAAGCTCGCGGAATAAGTAAATATAGCATTGTTTAGTTTTCCATGTAACAAATGCAAAAACTAAGGGCACTATTCTCTGATAATCATCCTCACCATTGACGCCATAAATGGAGTATAGTTGTAAAAATAACGATGGACAGCTCTGAAAAGTTCCATCCATTATCCACACTTCTCTCATAATTAAAACTTTCAAATTTCTTTTAGTTGTGAACAAAAGTATTCGTTCTCCTCTAAACTGATAATCTCGCGCTTCCGCGTCGCACGCGAGAAATTTTTCTCCTTCAACCTTGCGTAGTTCCTCTGGGATGTTTATATCTTCCAATTTGGTGGGCTCTTTTGGTTTTCCTATCTTCATGGAACGTCGTATAATTTGGCGGAAGGCATTTTTGGTCGGACAAGCGCAAGCGCCTGTGCTTGAGGACATCGGCCAAATTTTTGTTAATTATTAGTGCTGGACTCGACGTAAAGTTTAGTGCCGCATCTTGTTTGAAATTATTTTTAAATTTCACTATATCTTCGATGCCAGGGCCAGGCGCATGGCAATGATTTCCCATTTCCTTAACCAAATAATGTAGGCCACTTCCTCCTGGTGATTCACTTATTATTGTACTATTGCACTGTTTCAGTTTTTTTTAACACAGTACCAATAATATTTATTATCAGTTTGTCTATTAATGGCCATAACATAGCCATTTATAATTAAAATATCTTTGCCTTTTTGCGATTTCGAAGCTTGAATACTGATTTTTGACATTATTTGGAAAATAATCTTTGAAACTTCGATCAACAATACCAACTAGGTAACGCGTCACTTACAAAATCTTAGTAAAATGTAAATAAACTAAATTAAAAGATGTTTTGAATTTTCTTAAAAAATGCGGAGATACTTTTTCCCCAACCTATTATATAAATTAGAGCAATTAAGGCAGTTGTCCCACCAACGGCGAGTAAACGACTAACTATGGGCTATTTTATCGCTCAAGAAACCTACAATAGATATACATTCCGTGTAAACAAAAGAGATGCATATATAAATAGTTGATCGCTGACTGTTCACACTGCCGGCGAGGACTCGCTTCACTAGTTCGTCGCTGAGTGACAAGAGCTATCAAAGATAATTCTCGCTTAGCGATACTAACTCACTCCGAGAGACCAACAGCGGCAGCGGCGCTTATAGCCCAGCGACAAAACTATCGAAACTACACACTCGCTTTCCGTTGCTCGCCAACTCGTTTCTAATTGTAGCTCGACTCGTTTCTCGTTCATCGTCAGCGGTGGGACAACTGCCTTATACTCGTAAGTATAGCCAGTACATAAATGTCTTCGCCGACCATAATGACATGGTCAAACTGGTTCGTCTGTGAAATTGCTGCAGCTTTTGTAACAATAAGAGTATCTGCATCATCGCAGCATTGATATACGAAAATGCCTTCTGCTTCAGGATAAGGTGTTAATAATGAAATAAGCGACTTATTTTTTTCGTTACTTAAAAACGATTCTTGTGAAACTGTCGCTTCAGTTTGGCTATTCAAAATCACATTTTCAGGCCCAAGGTGCCCTTTAGCTGCTCTTAATCTTGATTTTTCACGTTGAGTTCGTTGTCATAGGTAGCCGTAAGATACAACAGTTGCGTTGGTGTAGTGCGCTTTTATGTAATTAACACATTTTTTACAAATGTTTTCAAATGTGCTCCCTTTTAGCCAAACCACTTTGTGGAGCAGATATCCGCCATCTATAACATACGCTCTCGTTCCATCATTTACATTTTCTTCTGAGACTAGCGTAAAGATGTCGTACAAAATATATTTTTTTGTTTTCGAATCCCAGTCTGATCGAAAAGTGACAGTTCCATTTTTGTGTTAACTGTGTCGTCTTTCAATCCAAAATCACAGAAATTTTCAACTATTTCAGTTATGCAGTGAAAGGTAGGTAAGCCGAGCACCCATTCTCCTAATATATCAGTCAGTATATCCTCGACCTTGAGTAAGTCCACCTGCGGTTTTCATGGATCTCATTAAATTCTGTTCGATGGTCATGTCGGTCCATGTCCCAGAACAAGGTTTTTTGTTCTCTTTATCGTAAATAGCCCTTCTTTCATAAATTTCTCATAATAATTTGGCGTTTTTTTTTGTACACATGTCATATCTCGTACGTAAGTTTGCGGATTCAGAGTAATTAAAGTCTCCAACTGTGTGCAAATATGGTAGCATTCTTTTTATAGTGCCGAGATGCAAAAACCAGTCGCCAGTCCTCTCGGCTTTTATAAACTGTTGTACCAGCATTATCGTTTTGATTAAAACACCCAAAGTTGAGCCGTAGGTCCTCTCACCTCAAGTTTTTGGAGTGTTATATCAATCTTGGTTTTAAGCATTGTTAGGCCTTCTTTTTCCGTTTCACAAAATATTTCATTTTACAATACTACGTGCGATACAGTTTCTAGTTGTAATTTTTCGTCCGTAGTTAATTCCATGTTATTTTTTATCATTTCAAACAAGGCCACACTAGAAAGCATATGTGTCCTAATAGCTCGTGCATAATGGGCATCATTATGCCATCACTTTTTCAACAGATTCCAGCATACGCACATAGCCACAAATCTTTTAAATCACTTCCTTTCATAATTTTTCTAATAACACCCATGAATGACATTACGAGATGAAAACCTCCTTGTCTGACAATAAAGTTTTGAATCTTTGGGTCTTGCCAAGATTTAACTATCTCCTGTGCTTTATGGTACAATGGCTGGTCAAGTGTAACAATGCAACAATCTATATTATTTTGCCGGCATTGTTCAGCTGAGTAACTTAAAGCAGAAAGTATAGTGTGATAATTAGAGGCTGGTGCATTTATAAATGGAAGTGGCTTGACTTCAGTAAGGTGCGCAAGGTGAACCTCAATTTTATGCGTTGCAATTATAAAGCTGTGCCAACCACCAACGTCTCCTGTGATTTACCGTACAGCCAAATCAAATCAGTCAACGACAGTTCAAATTTTTGTTCAATTACTTGTGCCTTGTAAATTGTATTATCCAAGCCAGATTTTATTGGTTTTAGGTAAGTTTGCATAGGAACTTGATCGAAAGCGTCTCGGAAAGCTTTAGGGAACATACTTGAGTCGTGGAATTTGTTCGCTTAAACTTGAAGTTTGCACCGGATTCACACATTGTATGCCACTCATAGTGTGAAATGTGCTCTCCCGTCCAACGTGTTAACGTTTAACTTCAGCGTTATCGTAAATGAATTGCGAAAAGTTCGGGGTCTCATGTTTTGGGAAATACGTAGCTATTGCAGATACTTCAAACTTTAAAATTTCGTCGTAGTACATGCAAAATCCTAAGGCCTTGGTCGCTTTCACGCGCCGCCCGCGGCGGTCGGCGCACAGTGGGGCCCGCTCATATAAGGTAATGCTCAAAAAATTAAAAAAATTCTACCTATGCAAGTAGGATGACACAAACTAAAAACTTTCTTACATTCACACCAATTATCTAGCCCAAGAAAAACTTCGTTATGAAACTCGTTAAATAGTTACTGGACAACGGATAAACATACTTAAAATACTTAAATACATTCTTATTATACATAGAAAAGATTCGTGACAATTTAGAAAAACAATAATTTCTAAATTGACCCGACCGGGGATCGAATGCTATCGATGCAAAACACAAACAACTTTAATATTTTTGAAGCCTCAAAACCTAGCGCTATCAGTCTATGATAGATCTCTTGTTCTTAAGAAGTTTTGTAGTAAATTGTAAATGGATTCTCCTTAGTAACTTTTATGTGTTTTATGTAATTCCAGTTTACTGATTCCCCTTCTGTATTAATGTTAAAATTGTACCCCATATCTTCTGGCAATTTCTTTGTACTTATCAAAAAAATAATCTTATGTTAGTTCGTGAACGTTGATAAGTGGTCTAATTTTTGGCATTTTTTATCAAGGTGATTACTGATCAGCATTGTAAATAGGTCCTGAGTTTAGGTTTTCTTCACTTCTTTTTCGATAAGGCTGTGGACGCTATCGGCCTCGTTCTGAGTGTGCCCAACTGCCCACGTTTTAGAAATTTGTGTGTGATACTGTCAATGTTTAATGTTTGGACCGCAAATAAATACAAACTTACGTTGTAATTCTTTTTGTTCTGGCCACAGCAGTTATCCGAATAGAAAATAATTTTTGTATTGCCAGTATCCTCGGCCTTAAAAGACAAATCATTTAAATGATGCCAGACACAAGATCCAATTTCAATCGCCCCCCTTTTCGCATCTGATTCGTACCAAAAATAACAGTAAATATTTTTGTATGCCTTTTTTTCAATGTTGCTCTCTAGCTCTGTCAAAGTCATATTGTAGCTGTTAAGCTTGGATTTGTAATAAAAAGCCGACTGGGCATTGCAGCACTGCTTCTAGGTCACATACTGCCACGATGTTATTCAAATCTATGTTCTGCCTGTTTATAAATTTTTCACGCCTGCCTAACTCTTTCTCTTTCAAATGTTTTACGTACTACACTTCTTCTATATATTTTCTTTGGTCTTCATTTAAATTAGTATAGGAAGTACACAGATCGCAATGATCTTTACGCGGTTGAAAAAAGCTTAAATTAAATTCCGTTGTAAATATTTTGTAAAATGCCATATAATTTCCCGTTATGTCCCTTTATTTGTTGTTGTTCAAAATCTTTATACAAATCCTTAATAGTTTTGCTACCGTCAATATATTGCCTAGAAGTAGTGGCTCTAACATAATGAGATTCAATGCATTGATTTGAAATCAATGTGCTTTCTTATATCGTCAACTAACTCCTTATTCAATTGCCTGTGGTTCGCATGCTTTCCTCAAGGTCTTTTTGAACTATTCTTCTGCAATTTTTTTTGTGCTGGATTGTATGTATCATGCGGTCAGTCACATCTAGAGTGCTTTAGAAAAATAACTTATAGACTCTTAACCTGGCATTCTTCGAAATTAAGTAGTAGGCCTTGTTTGGAGCTCTTGGCTTTTCTGCGTTTGTGTATTTATACTTGGACATCAAATCAACCATAGATGAATTAGTAAAAGCTCTTTGCTTACACTAATCACCTAATTTTCAGAAATTACGAAAATTTCCATACCTTTCCTCAGTGCTAATGTTTAGAGAACATTTTAAGCGGCATTTATCTCAACACGGTATTTAAGATAGCGGCTTGGCATCGTTTCTTGTTTCTTAGACAGATATAAGTACGTATTCTTCTCCAAGATTTCAGGTACAGATAGATATCCTACTAAATAAGTATGCTTATTAGCATGCTTATTACAAGCGTGCTCTTTAGCTGTAAACATTTGCTTGCGAAAAGCATACTTATTTTAAGCATGCCCTTGAATGAGCACGCACAAAGCATTGCTACAAACACTCATGCCATTTAATAGCAAGTTATCTGCCAGTGTAGCGTGTTTTAAGTTTTGTTTTTATATTTTTACAGAATAATAAATCTTGAATTGCATTATTTCTTGCTATATTGTTTTTGTACAGTGGTGATCGCGGATTCCATTGGCATTCATTGCTGCGATATAAAGTTGCTAATTTTAATGTTTTTTCGTCTCCCCAGCGAGACATTTTTGCCGCGAAGTCGTGCTTGCCGTGCACCTAATAGGATGTAAGTTTAAGAGACGTGACTCTCATACTACAAATTGAAAATTTACTTTTTTATGAAATTAATATCGAGACTCACTACCAACATCAGAATAGTAAATGGTGCCAATGGTGCCAACATAACAAAATAAAATTAGGAATGTTCCACGGGACAGGTGGTTTTATATCGATATCGATGTTTTACGCTTTTAGCAGATACCCGATTACGTACTATGGATAAACTTGACATGATTATACATCCTTATTAATTAAAAAAGGTTTACAATGTAATTTTTTTAATTAAAACAATTGTACGTAATTTACAGTTTTTTCATTAGTACAACCCGCATAATAGACCAAGTCTTCATTTCCAGTGGCTGCTGATTAATTTTTAAATAACAAAACCATTAATTAGGTCATCAACTCATCATATCTAATTTTTAAGAAACATACTTATATAAAATAATCGATAAATTTTTCGATCACTATTGACAGCACTATTGTTTACGTGTGAAAGCGAAAGGTTATGTTTATATTTTAGCGTAAAACTAATTGGTCAATGAATTATACAACTAAACCATATCTGTATACGTTATTGAATATTATTCTGTACTCACCGATCAGCATTCAGTGGAAATTTTGCCTTAAATGTTCTTTATTGTAGCCTGTCCGACTTATTTTTAAATGGCATATTTCACATGTTATTTTGTTCGGTACTGGCAGTTTTCGTAGTGCAGAAATAGGGTTGAACTTTTAACAATTAGCAAATATAGCGGAACAATTATAAAGTTCACCAAAACAATAAACTTTACTTCAGAGTACGTTCTTAGGACTTAATGCCGCCATGTTGATTAACATAGACAAATAGACCTTACCGTCAACATGGCGGCGAATTAAAATCCGGTTAGGTTCGAAGCGCACGGTTTTAATAGTACTAGTTGGGTGTCAGAGTTCTTCTTGTCTTTTTTTTTTTATACCAAGCCCGGCAAATGACCCCACTCCACCTGATGTTAAGTGGAAATGAGGTCCAGGCGCGAGGACAACTGGTGCAGCGTAAGAGACGTAGCATCAGTCATCCTCACTCTGCCGGCCCACAAAGTGCTTCTTCACGCCTCGTTTGAAGGACCCTTGAACTTGTTATAGGCGTCATTATAATTGCACCAAATTTCATACAATGATTTTTTCTTAGAGAGTTTCGCCAGCCTGCCGTAGGCGTAGGTGTGTGTGCACTACAACCTGCTGCGGCGAGCGAGATCGATACTAGCATTTATAGCAAACCTGTTCAGAGGGCCTAGTCAACTGGCAAACGCTCGACCGGTGACAGCGACAAAAACGCTCATCAAATTCGCTACGATGTATCGATATCGATAAGCTAAGGGATATAGAACATACAGGCTTGTCCTAGTAATTTTTTGTTTGATGATAATCTAACGCATAAGTAAGATTAATAAATGGGAAGTAACGACACCGATCACCGTACCTTTTGAGTTTTAATATGACTTTGATATGAGACCAAACCCATTTTTCAGCAAATGTAAATAAATTAAGACTGAAGACAACAAGCAAACGCTTACTGCCAAGAATTTCTCATAAATATTATCAACTTGACGTCTGTAATGAAATAAGTGATAAGTAACACTAAATGTTACAAACCGCGCGAACATTTAAACAGTTTGATGTAAGATGCGAGTGGGCCACTAGGTACAGTGATTAAAACGTTTGCATCTTGTATGAGTAACTGTATGGCGTAGCGGCTAAGGCGTTCGGGTTTAATTGTCTAACTACAACACCAACCACATTACTTGTGTAATTGATTGTTGTCCTAAATAAAATAAAATTAAAAACATTTCAAGTACATTGTTTAGCTAGTTAGCGTAGAACTAATTTTAAAATATGCAAACTAGCGAAGCAATGTACTGTTACTTGAAAGGTAATGCTGTAGGTTCAACTTATGCAAAAAGTCCCCGCCCGCGCCGCCCCGGTTTGTGATCTTGCCAGTTACGCAACTTTCACATTACCGAGTTAAAGGATGGGTAACCAAATAAAAACGTCTCGAGCACCTCCGTGCTTCGGAAGGCACGTAAAGCACACTGCGGTTTTATTGGCCCAGGGCGTAGCCTGTTATAGCCCAGTCTCCCTTAGTGCTGTCGTTCATGTGGGAAGGCCTGTGTCCAACGGCAGGACGTTCATAGGATGACGATGATGACAACATCGCCTTAATATAGGATTGCTTCATTGTTACTTATTTATAGCGGTAGGTACCGAAAATAATTGAATATAAAAGAAAAATCATTTATTAAATATACGCCTTCACACACACAATGACATGATCGTGGTCTCTACGCGACAAGTTAAAATATTTATTTATTTTACATTATTTATTTCACTGTCATTAATTGAAACAAAAACGCCTCTGTCCAAGTTGTGTGGAACGGAGAAAAACACATTTTACTATCTGTGTGTTACAAAAACGTACTTAATTCCAAAGTTTATGTTAAAAAGAAGTCTAGACAATAGCAATACTATCTACAAAAACAAAGAGATTATACACACACACATACTATTTCGGGTGGATTTGGCTCGCAAACATCGTCACCATCTTCATTATCAGCACCATCTGCAGACCTTGATGAAGCCAGTACTTCCTTATAATATTGGAGTTCACTTCTTGTCTGCCAGTCTGCGCCGAAATGTTTGTTTAATAGTGTTTCAACGTCTTCAAGTTTAGCCTGGTTAATCTTTACTTTTTTTTTGGAGATAGGTGCAGGTACAACTTTTCTAAAAGTGTGTCCTCTTTTCAAGACTGATTTATAAGCAACCAGTTTCGAACAGTAGTTTATTTCGCCTTTAATAGTGATTTTATTGTTGAAACTTCTTTTTATAAAAAATCGCTTACTCATAGCAAATGGGAAATGCCAGCTTCCAGGCGGCTTGACAACCGAATGCAAAGCAGACTTCCAGTTCAGATCCATATCAAAATGAATTGCTGTGCCAAAATCATCAAACATCTCCACATATTCCAATGGGCTTATGAGAACTTCTTTTTTCTTGAGTTTCTTTTCAATATTTCCAAAAACTCTGAAGAAACGAATGTCCCGGCACTGGAAAAAATAATTCGATGGATTTTACGTGTACTGTGGAGCATGAAACAGCCATGTTGAGCACATCCCCATCATTATGGAATTTTTGTTCTGCGTCCCGCACCCGTCTGCTACGAGACGTATAGTAGATACTCCAGTCAAGTCTAAACAATTAAGTCTATGGTAGACAGCCGAACATATTTCGTTCGCTCCTTTGGAGAATTCATTTTCGGTCCAATAATACAATGAAACAGTGTCTCTTGTCTAATTTTTTGTCCGGCTGAGATTTGACAATGGCAAAATTGTAAATGTAAAGTTGCCGACTACAATACGCTATTTGGTCTGGTACTTTAGGTAGCACCTGATTCTTCTGGCAGTCGAAACTTAATGTTACCATGCCATCTTTTTGTTCGCGTAGTAGTCGATAAAATGCTCTTGATTTCAGCCTATGTACTCTTTTTTCTATTATAAAAGTATTCTTCACAGTCACATCTTTCTCGGATTTAATTTTCTCATCTAGTTCAGTACATCTTGAACATACGTCCGTACGGGGGCTGCCAAATCCAATTTTATAGTATTTATTGAATATGTCACGAAAATAACTTTCTTTTACATGCTCTTCTGGTTCCGATTTTTCGCAGTACATTTTCCACATTTTCCTTATGTTTAAGTTCGAGTCTAAATATTTTCGTTCAACTAAAGATCTGCAGTAGTGGGAGTCTAGGCATTTAAAACTTTCGATGAATCGTTTTACTACTCGCTTCTTGTTCGCATATTTGTGTGAAGTATGATCTGCTGCACCTCCTGTTATTTTGCTACTCGACGAATTCGATGTACAGAGATATGCAATATTTTTAAAAAGGTTTTTTGACATACTGGTATTAGTTTTAATCTGTTACACGTTTTTACAAACAGCTTTGTACAGAATGTATTTGGTGCTCGCTGACCCACTCGTACTCGTCGACGTACCGTATCACTAACCTTACAATATTTTAAGAGAAATGCATCCTGGTGTAGTTTATTTTTTGTGGCATAAAATGACTCAAATAATTTTCGAATGTCACTCATGGTTAATTTACGGCATTGGTATGCCCCTTTCTCATGATTACATGTTGGATATTGAGGCAGCCTTTTAGGAGAGTATCTGCAATAAAAAAGAAATTTTTGATTGATTGATTAAACTATTTACTGTTTTAGTTAATTTAAGAGCCTTAAAATTAACAAAATATTTTTAATATGAATACTTCGTATTACAAATTTGCATCTTGATCAATTTAGTGGTAGCTGTTAAGCAAAGCGTGACGGAAAGATTGACGTCCTCTCGCTCACTCACTGTAAAAACACAATATTGAAATGGCAGACAATTCGTAAGTATATAATTCACTAGCTGATCCCAGGCAAACTTCGTTTCTCGTGGGAATGAGACTCCCCTGGTGGTGGTAGTGGTATCACTCGGAAATAATCTAGCTTTCTAACGTTAAAATAATTCTTCAAACCGGTCCGTACTATGGAGCCTATTTGATAAAAACAAACAAAAAAACAAAAAAAAAACTACTTTATTATGTTAGTACAGATTCATATAAATTCAAGTTCATTTAACTGTTTTTAATAAACTATCAAAATAAGGTTAAACAATAACGATAACATAAGTAGGTACCTATAAAAAAACATGAGCATTGCCAGTCGAGAAGCGGTCGATTATCGGTGTGTTTACCCTAAAACACCTAAGAAACCACGTGTAAAAGTAGTGACGAAGAACTTACCGAACCGCCTTATTCTTCGCTCGTTTCCAATTGTTTATATTGCGACTACGTTTCCTAGTCCCCCCAGAAGACACTGGAAGCACAGGCTTTTCCATTATATTATCAAAACTATTTTTAATCTTGAAAATAATCTGATGACACTTGCACTGCGCAAACACAGAAATCGCCATCTTGAATTCTTGACGCTCCAAAATGGCGTGCTGTGATTGGTCTAAACGGACAATGTCACAATTGCTTCTGAATGAATTTGGAGAATGGCGTGTTTGCGTCCGGGTTAACATTTTCTAATCGTTTTACAAGGGATTGATACATTTTTGCACCTGAATGTTGATACTGGTTTTGAGGTTACGACTTCCGGCATAAAATGACAATCATAGATTAAAAAAATCGAAATATGGACAGAAGCGGTTTTTGCTTCTATACCCCTCAATTATGAGTTGGTTGATAATGTTTAGAAATAAAACATAGGATTATTTATATAAATACTTACCAAAAATAATTTCAAAACAATTAATTTTATATAATTACCTTAGTATGTTGATAATGAATCAAGTACAACTTCAATAGCTTAATGTTATCACTAGTAGAAATTGATATACTTAAACATTTTCTATACGTACCTACTGCAAGTAAAATTAAATATCAAGTAAAAAATAACATTATTGTTGTATTTCTAATATATTCTTATTTCTTTAGCTAACTCTCTCAAAGTCAAAATTTATGAAATATAAGGGTTCAGTTTCTCTTATTAACATTAAAACTATATGTAACCATAAAAATAAATGCCAATTGTGTAAATAAGAAGGTACTATTTTTTAGTAGGTGCCTACCTATGTAAATCTTTTTAAATAAATAAATCATAAATCATTTATTCACACGAAACATGGTAAACAGATGGTCAGGTTTCTAAGCAGTACATACATGTTTCGCCAAAATTGGCATGCGAATGTAATAACAATGTATTGAATTTAAATGTGATGCGATAGAATAATAAAGATTAAATTAAAATTAAAATTAAAAATGTCACAACAACCTAACTGCGATATAATAGAATTGTTGGATAATGAAGTCTTATTTGGTGTAGGGATTACTCGGGATTAATTGTATAACTTAAACCACGCACGTTTAATGAATACTTTTATTTTTTGACAAACCATAGAGTTTTTAAACATGGGAGTCATAGAACTGTGGACTGTATCTCTGGATCTATGGTATAGGCGCAAAGAGTATAAACATTACCACAGAGAAGTTAACGATTGACATCGAACATTCCGCCCACCAAGAACATTAGTTCTTCTCTAAAACAACTCAAATTTAACTTACTATTAGCTACGATATTTAACACATAAAATAAATACAAAAATGACTACAACTTTAACCAAGAGGTTTTAACAACATATTATTATGTTAACTTACTTATTAAATAACATACTTATAAAGCAGGCAACCTTAAACCGCCCACCATAGCGTATTCAAGTTTATAGGAACATTGTACTTGCGAAACATAGCTAGTATAGCTCATGTAACAAACCTAGGTAATTATAAAAAATACAAAGTGTTTCGACCAACTAGATATAGCATGTAAACTTGAAAAAAACAATTACGAAATCATTTTGTAATTACACAAATTTTGCTTACTGGACGTTTTAATTTTCCAGATTTACATTTAACAGATACTACTCTTGTTACGTTATCAGGTCCAGTATGTTTTTGGATTATTCTACCTAAGAGCCATTTGGCCGGGGGCATATTATTCTCCTTTATGATTACAATATTGCCTATTTCAGGCTCCGTACCCTTTGAGTTCCACTTAGATCTTTGGTTGAGAGTACCAAGATATTCTCTGTACCACCTATTCCAAAAATTACTAACAATTTTTTGGAGTAACCTCCATCTATCTAAACCCTGAACGTTACAATCGGCGTTCTGATCGGCTATATTTATTAAGGGTTCGCCTATTCTAAAGTGGCCTGGTGTCAGAGGTAGGGGATCGTAAGGGTCGTCACTAATTAAACTTATAGGTCGAGAGTTTAAACACGCCTCCACCTGCGCCAGGACCGTAGCTAATTCCTCATAGGTAAGTGTGGTATTACCAAGTATTTTACGCAAATGTGTTTTTGTACTACGAACGCCTGCTTCCCACAGCCCTCCGAAATTTGGTGACTGAGGAGGTATGAAGTGCCAAGTTGTACGCTCCAACACAAGCAGCTCCGCTATTTCTTGCGGTAGTGATGATTTGGCACTATTGAACATATCTCTCATTTCTCTGTCTGCGCCAACGAAGTTCGTGCCGTTGTCACTCCACAAATCTTGACAGTGACCACGTCGCGCAGTAAAACGCCTAAACGCTGCTATAAAGGCCTTTGCAGTCAAATCAGTGACTGCTTCTTAGTGAATAGCTCTTGTAACCATACACACGAATAGGCACCCATAACCTTTATAAGATTTTGCCCCTCTGCCAGGTGAAAATCTTATCTGTATTGGGCCAAAATAATCTACTCCGCTAGACTTAAAAGGCTTATTAGGTTTTAACCTTGCTTCTGGCAGAAGCTCTATTAGTGGAGTAGTCTTTTTTGTGGAGTATCGCAAACAAGTGACACATTCTCTAAAAATCCTTTTAACCCGTTCTTTGGCTTGGATAATCCAGAATTTAGTTCTCAAGAAATTAAGCATCACTTGTGGTCCTCCGTGTGAAGTCTTATGGTGAGCATCAATAATTAGAAGTTTACTAAAATAATTTTTAGCAGGCATAATTATTGGATGTCTCGTGTCGTAACAAACGTCTGAAAATTTAATGCGACCTGACACTCTTAAGATTCCTTTTTCATCTAAAAAAGGATAAAGAGTGCGTAAGGGGCTTTTCTTAGGTACACATCCATTAGTCTTTAACTGTTTTATTTCACTTTTAAATTCACTCTTTTGAACTTGCTTAATGCAATTAAGTAAAGTTTCTTTCATTTCGTCAGCTGTTATAAATTTCGGTAAATTTAATCTCTCATTTTTTGGTAATTTTAAGTTCAAAATTCTTCTACAGTACGATACAACTTTTAACAACCTGGTTAAGGATGAAAATGTTGACCATATATCCTCTTCGTCGACATTGGATAAAACAGTTAAAGATTTGACTTTCTCTTCCTCATGTGTGTCTTCAATGATGGTATGATTCAACTCAATATTACTTTCTGCCAACCACCGCGGTCCATGCCACCACAATGGATGAACAATCAAATCCTTTGGGTACAAGCTTCGATATGCATAGTCAGCCGGGTTGGAGTCTGTAGGTACGTGATTCCATTGCTCAATATTCATGATGTTTAAAATAGTGGACACCCGATTACTTACAAAGGTAGTCCAACGACAAGCTCCTCCCTTAAGCCATGCTAAAACGATGGTAGAATCTGTCCAGTCAAATAAATTCTCCTTAGGGATCTCCATCACTTGTGCCACTTCCCATACAAGTTTAGCCGCCAAGGCAGCACCACATAACTCAAGCCTCGGTATGGTAACTTCCTTCTCGATTATAGCAACCTTTGTTTTTGCAGTCACTAAGTTCACGTGTACAAAGTTCGCTTCTTCTACCACTCGAATATAGACGGCCGCTGCAAAAGCTGATTTGGAAGCATCTGAAAATACGTGTAATTCTATTTTAGAGCCTCGCGTAACATTAAACCATCTTGGTATTTTTAGTTGTTTCAATTCTACTAAGCTGTTTCTATAGGTTAACCACTCTCTCAATATATTCTCAGGCAAACTGTGATCCCACGATAAGCCTAACTTCCATAGCGTCTGAATAAACTTCTTAGCGTTAACCACGGCTGGGGCAATCCAGCCTTCCGGGTCATAAAGCCTTGCTACATCAGCTAGAACTTGTCTCTTAGTAATCAGCTCCTTAGGTTCTGGTAGGTCTACTGTATACACAAAATTGTCAGTATCTCTACACCAACTCACTCCTAGAACCTTTATGGTTTTGTTCAATTTGATAAGCTCTTCACCTTGCTGATTTTTGTCTCTAATTTTTTCCATTACATTCTTGCAGTTGCTATTCCATTTTTGAAGTTCGAATTCACCTGATTACATTAACTCCTTCATTTCATGATGGATTCTTAATGCTTCATCTTCTGTATCAGCTCCCGTAATCAGGTCGTCCAGATAATAGTCTTGTTTCGCTAATTTCGCGGCTAATGGATATTGGTTCTCCTCTAAATCAGCCAGCCGTTGCAACGATTTGACTGCCAAGTACGGCGCGCATGGAGTGCCGAACGTCAGGCGTAAAAGTTTGAAGTGTTGTATGGGTTCTGATCCATCTGAGGTGAATCGCCACACGATTATCTGATAATCAGTGTCCTCCTCAGCTACACACACCATTCTGTACATTTTAATAATGTCCGCGATGAGACATACTTTATGGTTTCTCCATCGCATTAAAATATGCCTCAAATCCTGCTGTAACTTTGGACCGACCAGAAGGTCGTCGTTTAGTGATACGTTGTTGTCTCCTTTGCTTGAAGCATTAAATACTATTCTCAGTTTTGTAGTCTCCTTGTCTTCTCGTATCACTGCATGGTGAGGAAGATAGACTGCGTTGAGATTCTCCAACTCATGCTCATTAACGGGTCTCATATGATTAAGGCTTAAATATTCCTCAAAAACCTTGTTGTAGTCCTTTCTTAGTTTAGGATCTCTCTCTAGTCTTCTCTCTAACGACTCTAACCTCTTAATAGCTATCTACTGAGAATGTCCATATTTACTCTTAGGATTATCCGTTGCAAAAGGTAGTTTCACTATAAACCTCCCATCCTTATCTCTCACAGTAGTTGAGTTGAATAAATGTTCACACAATTTCTCACTCTTTGTCATTTCGTTTCGTATTGTGTTAGGCTCATTCTCCATCTCCCAGAACTTCTTCAATAGATCATCCTCTTCAACGTGTATGTGCATGCTAGAAAAATTGACTTGTGCTAACTCACCGGTCCCTTTAGTCACTCTCCCTGATATGATCCATCCAAATTCCGTGTTTTGTGCAACTAGAGTCCCTTCAGACTGCTTGATTACTCCTTCTATCAATATCTCGCTGTAAACCTCTGCTCCGAGTAAGACATCAATCTTCCCAGGCACTGCGTAAGAAGGATCAGCTAAAGGCAGGTCAACAATATTTGACCACGCTGGTACGCTAAGTTAGGTGGCTGGAAGCAAAGAGGTCAAAGAATGTAACACATAAGCATTTACTTGAATCACCCTCTCTGGATTATGGCGTGACACCAGGCGAAGTGCAACCGTATGTTTAATTGGCATATGACTATCCCTGAAACCCAACCCCTGACAGGTTTACGTGATAGGCATAGTAATTGAACCGTAGCCTCAGTGACAAAAGAAGCCTGAGACCTCTGATCAAGTAACGCTCTAATAGGTTGTTTGCAATTGGTTGAATTAAATACCTTAACTATAGCTGTCGCCAGCAGAACACGTTTCGGGTGCAGTTGTCTCCTAGAAAATGCAGTAGTAATATGGGTGTCACCTCGTGATGTGCTCGGTCTCTCACATGGGGGTTCACTCGATGACGGTGTAGGCGCAACCTCGTTGCTTTGTGCTTTTCTCGCTCGAAATGTAGGGTAGTGTGGTGACGTCGCCCGCATTTTCTACAACTCGTTGACTGTCGACATCTCAGCGCAGCATGTGTGGGTGATAAGCAATTTAAACATAATTTGTTGTTTTGCACAAACTCCTGTCTTTTCTTGGGTGTTAAGAGGCCATACTGTTTACAATGATAAATTATGTGATTTTCATTACACATTGCACATTTCACTTCGATACTCCTCGGTTTGTTCTCAATGGATGTATGGAATGTTTTCGGTTTCCATACAGGCTTAGTTGGTTGTGTAGGGCGCATCACATTTGTATCTATCATCTCTAAACACCTAAACCGATTCTCTAAATAATCTCGTAGTTGTTCCCAAGTTGGTAGCTCATCATTGTTGATGGAGTTCAAATACTGTTCCCACTGTTTTATTGATTCTGGATCTAGCTTGGAGACCACCAAAAACACTATGATGGCATCCCAGTTGCTCGTGCTTACGCCGATATTCTGTAATGATTTCAAACAGGTTGAGGTATTGTCTAATAATTGTTTAATTGCATTAGTCGATTCAATATGTAACTTCTTTAGTGAAAATTATTTTCTCACTACAGCATTACAGTTATATCTTTTGTTATCATACCTTCTCACTAATTGTCTCCAAGCTTCCTCATAGTTTGCATCTGTGGTCGAATAGTTACATAATAGGTTTTGTGCCTCCCCCGATAGGTACTTTTTAAATAATGAAGCTTTTGTACTGGCGTGATGTATTTGTTGTTGTGGATTAAAGATGAAAACATATCATAAAAGGTCTGCCACTCTTCGTACTTTCCACTGAACATCGGCAATGTAATACGGGGTAATCTGACATCACTATGTCCATTATCTTGGGAACCAACGGGTACTGACTGCGGCGATGTCGTGGTACTTGGTGTTTGTGACAATGTCTGCAACGCTTCGAGTATCAAAGTTTTATACTGCGTGTAAAGTTCTTCAAAACATTCATAGTTATCTTCCGTAAAGTAAGGATAGTCATGGTTGGACGAAGTTCTTTTCTGCTTTCTTTAGGTTGTTGCAACTCTCTTCTTGTAATGCAAATAGCACTTTCAATTTATTACTGTCTTTATCCATTTTTAACTCGTATTAATCCCAGCAACAATACGTAGGTAGGCGATTGGTAATTGTATGTCAGGTATGTAGGTAAGTTGATATTTGAACTCGGAACAACTCTATGAATAATGATATTGCACATTTACGTACAGTTCGTTTGTTTAACTCGCTCACTCGATGATGTTTCCCAAGTCCAGAAACACAAAAAACTCCGTTTGTTTATCACTAACTCGTATTTCTCCAATCGTACTCCACGTTGTGTCGCGTTTATTGCATAGTATGACTTGCATAAAAATGGCAGCCGTAACTTCTTAGCGCATTTCGTTCCGATACACTGTCTATTGTTTTCCATACGCGGCGGCCTACCGTACGAAGCACAAACTCTTAAACCGGTTCGTTTGGACCATATGTTGGATAATGAAGTCTTATTTGGTGTAGGGATTACTCGGGATTAATTTTATAACTTAAACCACGCACGTTCAATGAATACTTTTATTTTTTGACAAACCATAGAGTTTTTAAACATGGGAGTCATAGAACTGTGGACTGTATCTCTGGATCTATGGTATGGGCGCAAAGAGTATAAACATTACCACAGAGAAGTTAACGATTGACATCGAACAAGAATAATATACCTAGATTAAATAAAAAAATAGGTTATTGTGAAATCAAAAATGTCACAATAACCTAACCAATACTTACATAATTATAATCAGAGCAAGCAGTAAATTAATTAAATATGAAATGAATGTCATCTAAAGTGATCAAAATATTCTTTTATATTATAAAAACAATGATTGATTAATAGAAGACGTAATTTCGACTTAAATACTGGCGTAGATGGACATTCATATACTGGCATAGTTGGATTTTAATAAAATACAATAAACTTAGAACTAAATTAACTTTATACTTAATTTTTCCCTATCATATAAACCAAATTCTATTTTATGGGTTAAATATATTTATACCATACCACAAAATAAAATCATGTAAATAACTAAATTTAACGATGCCAAAGCCATGTTCAATGCAGTTTCATTGTTGGATATTACATGTCACACACCTCTTCTTTTTTGTGAGCCTGATGCAGCATTAAATATTAGTGTTATTATCATTAACCTTGCTTTTTGAAGGTATATAGAATCTCCTAAGAAATTAGAACAATATACTTACTTTTAGAAAATTGTCATAGATAAAAAGATAGTAGGTAAGTACCTATCTATTATACAAAATTGCTTGATATTGTTTTTACCAAATAACCATGTTTGTTCACCATTTTGAGGAAGTCCATCCACCAAATTATGAGGTAACACTTAAGATTTTTGAATCGTCGCGTCGTCTCAAATCTGCAAAACCACTTAAAATAGTTTTATCTTTATGTCAATACTCTTTATTCTAGCAATTTTAACAAAACTGACATTTCCTGGTAAATCCCAATATAATAATAGGCATAATACTTACCTTTATTATGTAAGTAATAATTTATTTATTAAAACTTACCGTTTGAATAAGAACTGATATCTTTTCCTATTATGAAAGGTGCTTGTCTGTATAAGATTTATCAGCTTTAAGGGTACAGTCAATAGGTACACCTTACTACACTTAGAGCGTTGGTTTAATGCTCTAAGCTACTACACCTGGCAAATCAAATCTTCCTTGGAACCTTTAAAACAAATAGGCAATCTAAGTTATAAATTGATAAATGGACATTATGGATAGGTTAAAATTAATATTAATACAGAAAGTCCCTTACTGTTGTCTTATTCTTGACCTTTCTTGTCATGATGAAAGGTACTTAGGTGGATTTATTAGGTCAAAATGTTTGAATGGTTGAGAGCCTCCACAAATTGTCATGCAGCGACTTGCTCTTCGTTGCTTACAAAATGTTGCATGACACACAATTATTTAGTCACTCACGTCGTAACAACGATATTAGCACGCAATTCCCGGCAGACCTTAGTTAGATATTTGAAAGTTCGTAAACGAGAACTCCGAGAACTATTCACAAGTACAACAAACTCGGGATTTCGTTAATTTGCTCCAAGCAACGTCGGGAAACATTTCTTCCTTAGCGCCTGAGCACTATTCTTTGATTATTGCAGTCCACAATAGCCCTAAAAAGAGCATTATAAACAAAACTTTCAACACAACACAACTCTTCCTTCATCAGTCATTCAACAATCGCCATTTTGTGTGACGATAAGCGTTAATTTTTATCTTCAAGGTTTGAGTGATCGCTAGATTAGCGATTCTTGGCTTGTCAAACTGTCAATTAGGTCTATTTTAGCGTAAATTTTACGACGTAGGTAACTTTTGCTTATGTCAATCCCATACATTCTGTTTATCGTAGCGTTAATTTCGTAGCGTTTAATTTGTTTGCCAATTGACTAGGCCCTCAGAAGCACGGCCCTGTTACGACAAAACGATTTAACCCGTAAAACGTCAACTTACGAAAAATGAGTTTAAAACTTTTTATCTTTAACTCGTTACCAAATTTTATCCAGTGTAGATAAAAACATGAGTTCCATTTAAAACGATTACTTACAATATTTGCCAGTCTTCATTAGCATATTATTTTATCGTATTTTTAAATTAATCTTAGAATACTATAAAAACATGTTTTGTTACGATGTCATATAACTAGCCAATACTCGTTTATATTGTGACAAGACGATGTTAACTTAGTTTACATCATTTTGTAATTATAGCTATCAGCCACACACCCTAAAATAATGTATAGTCTAGGTATTTAATGTAGACGTAATGTAATGTAAGTTTTTTATATTTAATATATATTAATTATAAAGTCTCTTATCTCAGGTAAAACGCAAAAATTAAAACACAATGTAATATAGACAATTTAAACTTTTTATCGTGGAATCTATAATTATATAAAAGTAACTAACTATACTTAATTACAGGCTTTTTACGAAGGTAACATTAACAAAAAATATATTCAAATATTTCTGAAGCACGTTTATATAAATCTTCGGTTATCTTTTCGTTACTATCAAGTTTAAAAAAAAACTGGTGCCTTGACTTCGGCATAAATTGCAATAGTTACAATAATTCATTTTCTTTTATCTGGGATATTATACCTCCCGGTTTAGTTTTTTTTTGGTATATTTTCAAACATTTCTGTGTATGTTACATATTGTTCAGTGCATTAGTGTAAACTGTAATGCTGGCAATGTTTGTTGAATAAATAAATAAATAATAAATAAATTTCAATTTCTTTCCCTACAGTGCTCAAAATCTGTTTCTTAAATGTTTTTGTTAAAACGTCAAGCTCCTTAAAATCATCATCTTGGTAGTTCGTTTTTACAAAGAGTTTAGGTTCGCCTCTTCGGAATTCGACGATTTTGAAACTTGAAATGTTGTAATTTCTGGGGAAAGTTGACTTTAATTCGTTTTTGAATAGCATGACGTCTTTGTGGTCATGTACGTGTGTTGTCAAATTATTTCTAGATTTTACGAATGCAGAAACGTAGTCGTTTAAATCATATAAATTTCCTGACCTGTTGATTTTATTTGTTAGAGAACTAGAGTACACTGTCGGCTGACATACTTATATGTGTGACCAGGCTCCAAGTACATACTCGATTTTGATGGTTTTGATGTCAGTACTGCAATCATTTATTAAGCAGAGTATAAAATTTTATTCTTATTTTGAGCGTTGCAGTTATCTGGATACAAAATTACTGTTTTGTAATCTCTACAGTATTTTTTTAGAAATAAAATATATGCCGTAGCGACGTCAAATGCTTTGCGGGCAGATTCGCCTTCGTGCCACAACATAGTTGTCGCCGGCTTATTTACTTTTCCTATATCGGCAAAGGTTTCATAGAAACGGTTAAATTTTTTGCTAAAGAAAAAATCTTTGTTGTAAAGTTGCGGCATGGTTACACATTTTTGCATATCCACAGTAAATAATCCGATCTCCGAATCCCCTTTTTTCAGACTCAAGATTGTCTATGTTCATGTGAACTCTTGATACCCTTTTATTAATAATATGCTGAGGATATTGACCGCAAACTTCACAATTGCATTCAAGGCATAAATGGTCTGGGATATTCTCGTCTCGGGGCAGTTTTGGCTTATGGTGAGCTACATCGTGAGCCTCACACTTTAAACATTTTTTTTATCAGTGTTAGTTTGTATAGGCTTATGTTGCCCATGATATTTTTACTGTTGTAATTTTTTGTTACTAATTTATCTTATTGTTAACTAAATAACTACATTAAGCTATTCATGCACCTTTTTATTGTTATTAAATATATATTACGTATTCCTTATTTTGTGATATTGAGTTGTTTGAGCTCTTTTCTTTTGTGCAAATTGTTTATTATTAAATCTATTACATTATGTTCGTTTTCTTTTGATTTGTTACAATTTACTTGTTTATACTATTGTTACATGGATTTATTATTAGGGCTTTTACAAAAAAAAATGGATTATTCTATTATTGTAAGGGCTATAATTATTGTTGAGCTGTTTTTTGTTAGGGCTTTTACAATTTTAGTTGCACGTTTCTTATAACTAGTGCATTTTCACTAGTTGCTATTACATTTTAATTTAGGCTATTAAGATTAGTGGGTTTTATATAAAAATTTGGGCTGTTACAACATTTTTTCAATTTTAGTTGTCCGTTTCTTATAACTATTACATTTTCACATTTTAATTCAGTCTATTAAGATTAATGTTTGGTTGGGGTTTCACAATGGTGTTATTTCTACTTTCGACCCTCAGGAGTAGGGTGGGCGACCGTCTTATAGCGCGATGTTCTGCCATTTTCTCCATTACCGAGGTATCTCTCCTTCTGATGGCCATTTTGAGGTTTTAGTCCCAGATCTTGTTGGTGGACGCACTGGCTGCTTTGAATATCAGTCTCGCAACTGCGTCGTCACTGTTGTCCACGTAGTAGACACAAGACTCCGTGTGCCGCGAGACCGCTACCACTGCGTGTGGGACGCTGTTGTGTATTTTTGTGGCTCTGGCTGCTGCCTTTATGATGACTACAGGCCCAAAAGTTAGACCCTGAGCCTCATGGATGGTTAGGACCCTTGATTCCTCTCCGGCGCCGTATCCCTGTGTGATAAGGGATGCCTTCTCCGCCTGTGTGTGTGTGAGGAATAGGGTCTTGGGCGCCGACAATAATCGCTTCATCCGCGCTGTGACCTTGATGACCATGACCACGGATCCGAGGTGATTCATCAGCGCCTCATCGATCATGACTCCCGTATTTTTCTTTTTTCGCCTCATTTTCCAGAACAGACGCCATCGTCCTTACTCTCCTTTTGGCGTCGTCTCCGATTTTGGGTTCCAGCTTTGCCCTAAGATCGTTTGCCGCTTCAGTAGTCGTGGTGACTATGAGGTCCTTGACTGTGTCGAAGTGGCTTACGACTTGCCGCAACCTGGGACCCCGTTTACCAGTGTCCAGTCGTCGAGGAAGTAGCCGTCCAGACCTGGTCCTGAGATGGTTTCAGCCATCTGTAGGACCTTGTCCTCTAACATTATCCTCGTACTTTTGGACACTACTACGATGTCCTCCGTGGGGACAAATGTTTTTGTTCCCGTGCTCTCCGTCGCCCCCTCGTCCAACATTATATATCCTTGCGAACTGTAGGCAGCCATATAATCTCCGCTCATACTTCCTCTGAGTACTTCTGCGGTGGTGTTGTTGTAGGGTCACTTCGCCTATTTGCGACCAGTTAACGGGTTTCTGTAGTTCAAGGTCCTTTAAATAAATGTACTTATAAGCTTTTTATATTTTTATAACTTCGTAATACATTTTTATTGGATTTCCTTATATTCCTTATATTTGTATTAATTATAAAACATTTATTTATGAACATAAAACATGGTTTTAAATGATTAACTTATTAGGTATTGTTATAAAAACATTTTTACTTATTTAAAACAAAAAATCCAAAAAGTACAAGCAATAGCAACAATAAATATAATTAATGAGTTATTAAAAATTATAATAAAGTTATTTAATTAAGTATATATGTCATTTAAAATAGCTTGTCCGATTTTATCAGCAGTTTCACAGAACTCACATTTAAATTGAGATTCAGCTGCCGTACTAAACGTTGTACCTATAAGGTTGGTACATTTTAAATAGTACCACCTGATACAGTTATCGCATCCCATATTTTTTTCGGCATCCTCTTCAACATCGCTAATAAGTTCTTTCTTGCAGGAGTTGCATTTTATTTTTGTTTGGGTTCGGTTTTTTTCTTTTTTCTTTCAAAATTTTTCTTTTTAATTATCAAATTCTCAGCTTTTTTAGCTTCTCTTTCCAATAGTTTTCGATGATATAGCGCTCGGAATATAGCCAATATTTGTTTTTTTTGCTTCTCTCACTGATAATAAAAAAATTAAATGTTTTTTAAATGGGTCTTTATCACTGGCTATATTTTCTTTCATTGCAGAAGTTAAGGGCAGTGGTTGTGACGCAATCTTTTTAAATTCTATATTTTCAGTTTCAGTATTTTCAGTTGTGATGTTGGTGGTGAAGTGGAGGACATTCGATGCTGCAGAAGTTGTAGGCTGTGATTTTAACGAAAGTTTATCATATTGTATATTTTCAGTACCAGTGAAAACAGATGGTAAATTTTCTTTTCTGTTACATCATTGCAAATTATTGGAGTTAAAGTTCTGATGATGGAGTAGAGGACATGAGATGATGCAGAAGTTGTAGGCTTCGCAAGTTTTTCAAAGTCTATCTTTTCAGTACAAGTGACAACAGGTGGTAAATTTTCTTTTTCTGTTTTATTAATATTACTAATTCTTGGTGTTGAAGTTTTGGAGTTGGAGTTAATAACATATCTAGATATGTCAGCACTTAAGTCTTCAGGGTTAACAGATACTAGCAGTGAAGTTAGAGCGTCGTTAACATGATCTACAAAACCGAAATTGTTTTCAATTTCTGAAATATTCTGTGAAAACATTGACAAATCTAGAACGGGAGATGTTTCATCTAGTGGTATAATTGATAACTCATCAAGTGAAATTAATGAACCGATTTGAGGAACAGTGCTATCAATAATCTCAGCAATATGACTATTTAATGGCATTATATTTTTGGCTGTTACAGTTGGTGGCGAAAAAGTTGCAATATATGAAAAATTATCAGGCGTTTTAGTTGTAGAATTGCAAGGAGTTTTTGACGTAGTATTGATGTGGAGTTATTGATGTGGAGTTGCAAGGTGTTTTAGATGACGAATTGCGGGGCGTTTTGGATTTTGATCGTCTTTTGTATGATATTCTAGCTTTTTCTAGTTCAGCCTCAATAATGTGTATATCTATACCGCGCTTCGCAAGATTGCCACTGATAAACAAGAAAACATCTTTAGCGATTTCAAAATGCCTTTCAGTGAAATTTCTTCCAGGATCTTTTGGTTGTGCAGTAACTCGTGCTTGTACATCTCAAACATTTTGAAAAGTCGACTTCTGCTACATTAAAGGGGTTTTTTTGCATTTGCGAAATCCGGTTTTGATTGTGGTTGTCATATCGACATCAAGTGTTTCCTTGAATACGCTACAGAAGTTAGTCTTAGTTATAGTTTTATTGAGGTTTTCGGGTTTGTTCTGCCAATTCTTCACTGTGGTCCGCCACTGTTGCATAAGTGGTCGAAATACGCTTACATTTACATCAAGCGGGTTGCAGAATGTGAGTGGTATTAGGAGGCAAAGCTTATAATATTATTGCGTTTTCTTCGCAGAATCTACTAAGGGGCAAAGGCATATGGGATTTATGTCCATCTACGAAGAGTATGACCGGTTTTTTGATACCGTTGTCAATCAAACATTTGTTAAAACTGTTTGCGATGTACTCATAAAAGACGTCGCCCCGCATCCATCCAGTCTCACTTTTACCTAAACCCAATCAACAGGAGTTCCTTCGATAACTGCTTTTAGAGGTCTTACGTATAAACAACCAATGGAGGACAAATTCATCCCGAAGCTGTCATAACCACTAAAGCAGTACTTCGGCGCAAAAAGGGTTTTCTCATTATCAAAAACTGTAAAAAAATAAATAATGTTCTATTTTTGCTTTCGAAAAACTTGTCGTAACCTGTTTTTAAGGTTGCTCCATAGTTTTCTCATTACACTATCAATTTCTATGACGTGCATACATCACTTTCTAATGCTAAAATAGCCATCTGGATCTCCGACATTATACGTTAGTACAAAGTAGTAGTAAAATAGGCTTCTGAGATCCCTTCCTCTTTACATTCCTTAAAACTGTTATCGAAATTAGTAAGTAACATTTTTCGATACCAATTCCCATATTTCATTGTGACACTCATTTTGTGCCCGCCGCCGGCCGCCGTCATTCTTATAACTTATGCGTAAATCTTTACGAAAACTATTTGTCTGGAGATTTTGTATTTTGTCTGGAGTCTGGACATCATATAAAATATCTTGAGAATCCAGAGGAATCCAGACCATCTGGCAACCCTAGATGACATCTTCTGTACGTCTTGTAGGCCACTAAAATAATGCCTATGCCCAAAGCTAAAGCTACGACGATCAATATGCAATTGGTCGTACTTGCATGCCCCTTCAAATGCTCCAAGTGAAATGAATTTTCTCCTCTAGCCGCATTCTGTGCTATGATGACAGGTTCTTGCTCTTTAGAGTACGAGCGTCCCATTTTTCTTCTTTAGTAAGACTACAGCAACACAATTAAAACGATAAATCTCGCCAAAATCGAAGCGCGAATAGTCAATCATTTTGCTTAAAATCACTGCACAATTGGACGTTGTTAATTGAAAAGGTTCCAACCCACACAAAGTTCGTTTTGAGATATGATTTTTTTAAGTTCAGACTGTATTTCTTCTAAGATTACTTACTTTATCTTTTTATGATTTATTTTAATTAAATAATATATTTCTAATGTTGAATATATTTGATGTTTTATCAAGTTGTGATAGATATATTTTGAGATTTGGATAAAAATATGACGTTGGATCGTTATTGCTGAATCATTATTTCAATAGCGTAAGGCTAGACAAGTTTTAAACAATAATGATCCAAACTGAAAAAAAATGAAATAAAACAGTGTGTTTATTACTTATCAACGGATTTTTTATATTTATGAAATCAATTCTCATGTTTATTATCTATCTTTATAAAATTCTCACTAGTTACTTACAATGTGTAACAAAATTAATAGCTAAACCAGAATTTAGTAGATAAGGACCATCAAACTGAACAAGAATTACTATGATTTCAGAGTTGGTCCCATATTCTGGTTTAGCCATTAATTTTGTTACACGTTGTATAACTTTATAAAAGTAGCATTGAGCACATAGAAAAAATCTCAAAACAACATAAAATATTAAAAAGTCTCTAAAAATAAGTTTACTTATTACTTAAACTTCTTTGTTTACTTAGACTTAATCTTGACTCTCGTCTTCAATAGGAAAATCCACTACACCTCCATAACCATCGACATCATCTATAATATTAGCATTTCCTTTTAGCGATTGGTAAAATGGCAAACAATCTTTTGGTATCAAATCAAACATGGACTTAAGGTCGTCAAGTTTTACTTGCGGTATATCTTTACCATTTGGCCATAATAAACATAGATTCTCCTCAAGTATTTCGAGCGACCTTCCTTTTACTTTCTTTTCTAAGTTTAACTCCTGATAATCTTCAGCTTCTGCTGTTTTCATAAAAATACTATGTGTATCCTCTTTTTTAATCAAAATTTCCTTTGTTTTTAACCAGTTTACTTTATTTTTTGCAACAAAAGTTTTCCTATTTACAATTTTCTTTTCCAGATTCTTTGTTCCTAAAAAATTTTCGGTCTTCATTCTATAAACCTTTAGCGGATTCTTTTTTTTACAGATTTTTATAACATTTATGTACTCCTCAGCTGTATAAATGCGCTCATGGTATTTTAACTGAGTTTCTATTTTGGAGAAATCTGTGTCATTCGAAAGAAACGTGTGACCTGACTCGAGGTATTTAAGTGTAATGGTTTTTAGAGATGGATGTGAGTTTAATATTGATTTCATAATTAGAACCATTTTAATGTTGCGGTTTTGTCCGCCACAACAATCGCTCCATAATACAAGATGTTCCTTGGGACCCATATTATTTTTTATATAGTTTATTAAGCATGAACCAACTTCCTGGGACCCACGGCCAGCTTCGCCTTCAAGCCACACAAAACAATGACCACTGTTATCAGATGCTGCATGAATTCCACAGTTATAGAGCCATAACTGGCGTTTATAGAAAACTACGCTAGTAGGTATTCGTGGAAGTGGAAGTGTTTTCTCCATATCAAACGTTAGACATTCAAACTTCTCATCTGTGGTCGCTCTCATAAAATCTTCTTTCAAATTTTTTCTTAATGTTTCCGCTCGTCCCAGATGCTCCTGCTTCTCTTGTTGAAACTTTGCAGCTTCAGCTCCAGTTGCATTCATTATTTTGAAATGCAATGTGTCGCATTTATTACATGTGTCTTTTTTTAGGGATTAGCAACGTAAATTAAAGTATTTGTAAAATATATTCTTTAATGTATTTATGCTAACTGGTTTTTTACTTTCCCCATATTTATTTTTGTGTTGTTCTAGGTATAATTCATAAATTTTGGACACGGTCACTCCCAGTTTTAAATATTGACAACCATTATTTTCCTCGCGTCTATAATGGGACTCATATTTTGGCAGAGAGTTTATAACTTCTTTGATAAAGTTAACCTCTTCATCACTTGTTTTATTGAAGCCACCAGTCTGTCCCCTTCTATCTTCGATTAAACCCTTGCGATGTTTTTTTAGTGACTCGTCCACTTTCTTTGTGGTAATTTGAAAATTGTTTATAAACATTTCGCGATACACTTGGATGCCTCCTAGTGTGTAAATTCGACTAAACTGCTTAGGGTTACTTTTATTAGTTTTCTTATTATTACCTAATAACGTAGGACCTTTTTTTGGTGCTTCAGAAATGCAGTTCACAATAAATAATAACTGAGCTTCATATGAGCCTAAAAGAATATATTTTTTAAATTCCTCTTCTCTCTTCTCTTCACTAATATGTTGAAAACACTGTTTTTTACATTGACAAGTATAGTTACGAAATATTTTAGGTTTGACTAGTTTTTTCTTGGTATTATAAGGTAAATTTGCATATTTCCTTGCTTTTCTTTGGGCTATTGTGTGGTTTTCATGAATACGTTTGCGACCCCTTTTTGGACGGCCACTTAAAGCTTCCGGAATATTTAAACGGTCAGAATGCTCTTCTATTTCTTCTAAATTAGGATCATTGATTATTTCGGCGCATTCTATTGCCTGATTGATTGTATCTACGTTAGGTATCAACTTCTGAGATGAACTGTCAAGACGAGTGTTTTGACCTATCTGGTTTTTTTCGTTATGCATAACCGCAACAACTGTTACTTTTTTAATGAATTTATGTGAAACGTTTTCTTTATCGCTATTACTTTCTTCGCTATCCGGTATATAGTCTGAATCAGTATCAGCACTGAAATCAGTTTCATCATTTTTATTCGAATTACTGGCCGCCATTTCTTTTTCTGTTTCCATGTCTTCTAAATTCCTTTCAACATTTTCTAGTTCTACTGGTGATGACAAGACACCACTTAACGTTTGCCATAAATCATATTTGGAGTCATAGGGCGGAGAGGCGACGATGGTCTGCCTAAAATAGAGACACAGTATCTGTATTTTTTGACAGACCTTTCAACAATAAATAGAAATCATTCGAAAAAACTTACTTTCAAAAAGTATATTTTCTGTTTGATGGGTTGATACCTTTTTAACCAATGGGGTCGGCCCTGATGTCTTTCCTTGAACTAACTAGTCGATTCACCGCAAGCCATCTGTAACATTTTCAGTGACTCCGAACACGAAATTCCATTGAGGACGCAAAATTTAAGACAAACTCTTTGTTCGATGTTTTTATCCATTATGAAATTTGTAATACACACTAGATATAAACTAAATAAAAACAGCACTGTGTTTAATCTAAATAACAGATGCAACTCAAATTCCGCGCCAATATGGATAACAGTTGCGCCAATCTAACAGCAAAAAAAAACTAAAAGTTTAATTTGGAGTCATAAACAAATCATCCGTTCCCGTAACTTTTTTGACAGAATGTACGTTGCAAGTGCTACAAACTACCTACGTTAGTCGATCCTTATACCACATGCGTTATTTCGACATATTTGTCGCTTTTCCTCTAATTTTAGCATATGATAAGCTCTATATTCATTCTCTTTTGAGGTGTCGGTAGAGGTGTGATTGCCACACTTCCCTTCTTTTGCTGTATTATCAGTATTTTCTCTTAATTATCAAGAATATCTTCTTCAGTAACCACATTATCGTCTATTAGTTTCGTACTCATTTTCAGCTTTTAGTCCCGATTATGAGAAGGTACATTCTTTTTCATTTGCTCTCCTCATAACTGAATCCATGAGTTAATAACACTCATGTGAAATACAAATCTAATGGTCCACTTTTTTGTACGCGCTCGTGATGGACAAACAGCGAGCATCCTGTCGGCGAGGTCTACACCTCCCATGTTACGATTGTATTCTTTTATCGCTTCAGGTCTATATATCTGCACATAACGTTTATGCTGTTTGTCCTACCGTTTGCATAAATCTGCGCTGCTGTCAGCGTAGAATGTTGGCAATTTTGCCGTCGTTCAAACATGCAACTTTAGATATACTCCTTTATTTCTTGCAGAAATGAAGATGCGGACTTAAGGGACAGTCACTCTTAAAAAACGATTTTTCATTATTGTACCTGTAGCATTAAACCCTCTATTCAACAATTCATTTAGTAGGTAGCTTAATTGTTGAAAAGTATCGGTCAAAAAATAAATAGTGTCCTGGAATGTAACTAAAGATTTGGTCATTTGGAGTACAGGTACAGCAGCTTCTCCCAAATTAAAACCTTGCTCTCTATACTTTTCAAAAGTTGTTTCACCTTGATAAACTGTCATATCGCAAACTAGGCCACCCGGGTTTGCCAGGACAAATACTTTCAAGCCAACGAGATTGGGCTTATTAGGGCAATATTGCCTCAAACTGCAATGTCCGGAAAACGGAATAATTATTTCATCGATTGACAGTTTGTCACATTTCTGTTGTGAATGACATGCTTTTACAACATGATCAAAAAGAGCTCTGACTTTCCATATGCGGTTTTGAGCACGCTGAATTGGAGATATGTCATCATCATAGACTACACTCAAATGTGTGTGAATTAGGAAAAATAGGTTCCGAGTCCTTGAGTCTGCAACTAATGGAATACGCCAAGCACTTTCCCAATACATTTTAATCTTTGAGTAACTAATGCTTGACATAACCATGTTAATACCGAAAAATACTTTAAGTTCAGAGAGAGTAAGACCTATATTTTTTTGTGTGAGGAGTACCTACCGACGTTTGGTTCGTTGCCTGAATCATTTTATCAAAAATCTCGTCATCCAAATAATTATCTAAATATTGCCACCACTCCCATTCACTAAAATCTCTATGAATATAATTAGGACTCTGTAAACGTGCAATTGAAGGACAAAATACGTTATCCTTTTGAACGCCACGGTCGGATATGGCCGACAAATAAAAACGTTCCCAACACGCGACCGTCGTGTATAGCCGACAAGAAAACGACATTTTTAAATACAAAATAAAGAGTCTTTTGCGGGTACTTTGTAATGGATAGACGCTTTTAATGCTGCTCTGCCAATAAAATATATTTTAATTAGTAAAAAGGTGCTTACAGTTTTCATTTTGCTTAAATGTACTAGTAATGTACCAGTGAGTGTTGGCACAAACTAATTTTCACTTCCACTCTCATCGCTACCTTCACTGTCACTTCACATTGCTTTCGACAACTTCTCACTCTATATTAAGAACCTGAATTGTTTGCTGATCATGGACACTGCTGACGTCAATGAAACCATCCAGGACCTTACCACGATATTTCACACCCGCATGGAAGAGTTTGAAAAAGCTCTGCAACAACACACAGAGTCGTCGGTTCCAGGAGCGCAGTTACAGACTGTGAAGGCTTTGTCGGCAGACTACCAGCAATTTAAGTCTTTTGTTGTGAAGGCTGTAAATGCTCTTAAGATGCAGCTGGATCTAATTAACACTAGCATGGACCGGCTTGAAACCCACTCTAGACGGAAGGTGTTACTGCTTCATGGCTTGCCGGAGGACTCTAATGAGAATGCTGGTACAAGAGCGCACGAAGTGCTCAGAAAAATGAAGCTGGCACAACTTCAACCGGAGTGCATTGAAACGTGTCACCGTCTCGGAGCAGCTAAAAAAGGCAGGACTCGGCCTTTGTTAGTACGGTTTTCAGCTTATAGACATCGAGCTGCTGTCTGGACCGCTAAGACGACTTTGAAAGGCACAAGAATTTCACTGTCAGAATTTCTGACGAAGTCAAGGCAAAACATTTTTTCTGCTGCCCGTAAACATTTCGGCATCAAAAATTGTTGGTCGTCGGACGGCACCATAGTAGTGTTGCTGCCGGACAAAAGTAGACGGAAGATTACTACGATGGCTGAGCTTCAACGTCTACAGGCCAGTTTCTCAGCCACGTCCACGGCAGGCAGCTAAGTTGATTTTCTTCTACTCATATTATCACATGTGAGGTACTCTCAGTTTCGTTAAACTTAAACACAATTCGTTGCCGGTGTTTTAGATAAAAGTTTGTTGTGATACCACCCCGTTAACTTTATCTTTATTTTTATAAAACTTTAAGGTATTTTGTACAAAAAATAATCAAATGTCGACCGATGTTGATGTTTTTGCAAATTAGTTGTCAGTGTTAATGTCAGCTGTCATGTCAGTGTTAGTGACGTTCCGTTCTACGTTCCGTTCAGTCAGATTCTTGTCGATGTTCTGATATGTTGTTTTTTAATGTGTTAGCGTTCTATGTGGTTTGCGTTTTGCCAACTCTCGCTGGTGATTTTTTGTTTTTTTTTTGTATTGTTTAATTAATAATTTTATTTTGCAGTATTACTTATATTATCTGTTTTAGTATTAGTATTATTTTATGTCTATCAAATCTGATTATTTTACTGATAATTCATCTGACGAATATGAAAGTGCTTGCAGTGATGTTTCAAACTCCACTGACACTGATGCTCTCTCTTTGGATGTCAAGCTGCAGTCTATATTCCAAAGCAAATCCAATTACCTTAACCTGGTACATATCAACGCACAAAGTGTCCCTTCTCACATCACTGACCTAAATGTATCATTTAACAACGGGCTGGTCGATGGAATATTAATTTCCGAATCTTGGCTCAAACCTTCTCTGCCGTCCCCTCTTTTTACACTAAATGGTTATAAATTATTCCGAAACGACAGAGTTGGTGCTGGTGGTGGTGGTGTATGTATTTACATCAAGGAACACATCCCGTGCTCTGTTGTTAGTCAGTCTCCTGGTACCTATACTGGATCCTTAGAGTACTTATTTTTAAAACTCAGCATACATCATACCAGTATTTTAGTAGGAGCTGCTTACAGCCCCGGCATCAGCGTTAACTATTTTGACTCATTTGAGACAACTCTTGAATCCCTCAGCTCTTCTTACGATCATGTAATTTTGATGGGTGATCTTAATACTTGCTTACTAAAGAATAACTTTCGATCCTCACGTCTTAATTCCATTGTAACTTCAGTCAACTTTGTTTTGCTTCCACTCACTGCCACCCATCATTCTCCTAATTGTCAGGCCTCTCTCTTGGACGTACAGATAGTCTCTAAACCTGATTCAGTCCTTATGCATGGACAAACTACTGCCCCTTTCTCGTATCATGACCTCTTATATTTATCCTATCGTGTACGCACTCCCAAACCCAAAGCCAAAGTAATTCTTCAGCGTAATTTTGGTGATATCTGTGTGGATCGCTTGAGGGGTGACTTTTGGTTGATTGACTGGTCTACAATGTTTGCGGCTGGCACGGCAAATGAGAAGGTTAAAATTTTCAATACACATTTAACTAAACTGTTTAATTCTCATGCGCCTCTCAGACCAGTGCGTATTAAGCATCTACCTGCGCCTTGGCTCACTCCTACGATAAGGAAGTCTATGCAACGTAGGGACAGGGCTAAATCACTGCTTAAGAGGTTTCCGAATAATAATAATTTGAGCTCCTACAAAAAGTTGCGCAATCACTGTAATCAGCTCTGCCGCGATGCCAAACGCCGATATATCCATTCCTCAGTGGAAGACCTACCCCAAGGTAGGGTCTGGAAGTTCCTTAGATCCCTCGGTGTAGGTAAGGACCGCAGCAGTACTGGTGAATTACCAGATCTCAATCACCTTAACAGACATTTTGCCAGCTCACCGGTTATTGTTGATGGTACTACCAAGGCAGCCACGCTCACTATGTTAGACACAGCGGCCCGTCCTGACGGTGAGCCCTTTACATTCCGTGAAATCACTGTAGAAGAAGTTAAAAAAAGCATCCTGTCCATTTCCTCCAAGGCCGTAGGCGAAGATGGCATTTGCCGTGACATGTTGGTGCCACTCCTGGATGACGTTGTGCCTATCATTACACACATTATTAACCACTCTTTGGCAACCAACGCATTCCCCTCTGAATGGAAATTAGCCCACGTCATTCCCATTCCTAAGTCCGCTTCTCCTACCGCTCTCTCTCAATACCGTCCTATCTCAATCCTACCATTCCTATCCAAGGTCCTGGAAAGCGCTGTTCACAAACAACTGTTCTCTTTTGTCTCACATCACAACTTAATTGGTCCGTATCAATCCGGTTTTCGTCCTGGCCACAGCACAGTAACTGCCCTGTTAAACGTCACTGACGATATTCGCTACGCCATGGATAACCGGATGTTTACGATCCTAATTCTATTAGACTTTAGCAGTGCTTTCAATTCCGTTGATTATGACATCCTCATAGCCATTCTCCACTCCCTTAACCTTGCCCCTGCGGTGATTTCTTGGTTCTCGGATTATCTCCGCAATCGTCACCAGAGGATCAGGTGTGATGACTTATTTTCGGAATGGGCTTCTCTTACTGCGGGCGTACCGCAGGGTGGGGTACTTTCACCTCTGCTCTTCTCGATATTCATAAGTCAGCTCGTAAAAGTGTTATCCTGCTCGTACCACCTATATGCAGATGACTTGCAACTTTATAGACAATTCCATGCGGTTGATGCTCACTCTACTATAGAATCTATAAATAAGGATCTCCTCTCGGTGAAGTTGTGGGCGGACGCCTTTGGACTCCTAGTAAACCCAGCCAAATCTCAGGCAATAATCGTGGGTAGCAACCGGCTGCGTGACAGACTAGACCTCAATATACTCCCCAAGGTTACGTATAATGGAGTGAATATTGCATTTTCTGATAAAGCCAAAAATCTAGGCCTCATTATTGACCAAACTTTGTCTTGGAGGTCACAGGTGAATGAGGTGAGTCGACGCATGCACTACTCTTATCATTCTCTCAAGCGACTGCAGTTTTTCTTACCTTACAAAACCAAAATTATGCTTGCTCAGTCGCTTCTGCTCCCTCTTCTCGACTACGCTGATGTTTGTTATTTAGATGCAACTGAGGAGCTGCTTAACAAACTGGAGCGCCTGCAAAACCTGGCCATCCGTTTTATTTTCGGCTTACGAAAATATGACCATATTTCGGAGTTCCGGTTGAGGTTAAAGTGGCTCCCAATCCGTCAACGCCGTGATATGCACATCCTTTGCTTCCTTTACAAAATACTTCACTACCCCCAACTCCCTCATTATTTACGATCCCGTTTTACGCACTTACCTACCTCTTCCCGCCCAAAACGTTCCTGTGATACCAGGACCCTTTCCTATCCACAAGCCAACTCCAAGTTTTTCCACAATTCCTTTACTGTTTATGCAGCTAGACTGTGGAACAAACTACCGGCCAGCATCCGTGAGAGGTCATCGGTAGAATCATTCAAACACCACCTCAAAGAGCACTACCTGTCTAACATTATCGATAATCAGTAACTTAGTTTAGATATAAGTAATTTGATATATATATTGTGTATGTTTATTTATATAGTTATCTTTATTTATGTATGTCTTGTATAGCGCAATAAGTCCCGCAGATTTAATTTTATCACCACAGCTAGGGTTGGCTGGAAGAGATCTCTTCTAGAGATAAGCTCACCTTTGTATATGTCCTGTGTAACTTGTGTATTAATGTAATTTCTTTGTGCAATAAAGTATTAAATAAAATATACTAAACTAACTTTTCTGTTTCTTTTTCTTATTATTTAAAAGTACATTAATGATATATTGTAAAATGGCACGAATCTTCGTGCTATTTTAACTAATGGATATATCTATATCCATTAGTTACATTTCACTAGGAAAAATAATCATTAAATATGGCTTATATAAATCCTTAAAAGAGGTTTTCTCCTCACGCCACAGTCGGCAAGATACGACAGCTAGTGATGGGTTAAGCGTGCGAAGCTGGGATGGGTATACTATTGAATATCCCTATTTGTTGTAGGTAGGTATTTATTTTTAAATTTACTGTGTCTGGCGCTGAGGACACGACGACTGATTTGAAGTCTAGCGCTTAAATAGGCAGTTTCGCAAAAGTGCATAATTTCGATTATCATTTTCAAAAATTTATATCTTCGTTAATACATATCTTATCATTTTTATATCAATAGCTTATCAGTCGCAGATTATAGGCATATGCATAACTCCATACCGGCCATAGGGTACTTTTGCGTGTAGGTGGTCACATATTATTGTCTTTAATTGGGCAATTACTGCACCGTTTGCAGCTGTCGAGCAACACAGTTGACGAACTTCAGTCTGTTCCGTGATTCCGTCGTTCTGTCTGTCGAAATGTCACATCCCTACCTTGCACGCGAGAAAGTTGTCAAAGGTCGTGCCAGTAGGGGTTGCAGTCCCGGTACTGTGGAGAAAACGGGATTCCCGGTACTGCGCTAACTCTGGTACCGGGAAAACCGGGAAATTTCGGTACTTTTCGGTACCGAGATTTTTTTAAACCCAGATGTAACAAACGATTGATATATGGATCATTGATTAAAATAAAATTTTACTTTTGTGTAAAAATTTATAGTTTATAATAAAAAAAATTGTTTTGCCAATTGTTGTACTAGCTGTAGCATCACTTTGTTGAATGGAATTGGGTAGAAGTCATCCGAGTTGAATGTATTAAATTTAAAAGGGTCTATATACAATGGATTTTTATCATGAGTTTTTAAGGTGAGTAAATAATATAAATTCGTCCAAACCGAGTCCGTTCAAACGGCGACAGACCCTTCTTCAACTAGGCCTAGGCTGAGATTGTGGTATTGGGAGACTTCAATGCCCACCACGTCGAATAGCTTGGTTCACGCATAACTGACCACGCGGGTAGACCCATTCATGGTAACAGTTCAATTGGAACAGACTGTCTGTCCCAATTGGTAACCAAGCCTACACGGGTTCCAGATGTGGAGGGCGATACACCTTCCTTATTGGACCTTCTGCTGACCTCGCACCCAGACAGCTATCAAAATTTTAATTTCTGTTAATGCACCACTAGGCTCATCAGACCACTGTCTGATTCGTAGCATTGTGCCTCTCACAGAAACTTCAAAAACGTCCAGTCTGGCATTATAGGTCAGTGGACTGGGATGGGATGCGAAGTTTCTTTGCGTCCTACTCATGGTGGCAAGTTTGCTTCTCGCTGGATGATCTTGATGTCGCCGCTGACTTTGTCGTTGATGTAATACTGCAAGAAATGGAACTTTTCAATCCAAACTCTGTAGTTCCGACTGACGGCAGGTCCCAACCATGGTTTGGTCGTTGCTGCAAAATGGCGTCTCGCCAAAAGCGACAACATTACCAAGTCTGGGCTAATGCGGTGTCATCAAAGGATCCAAACACCAGTGCGCTCAGAAAGTAACTTTGCCGCCAGGTCCTTTAAGAAGGACATTGCCAAGGTGAAGTCATCATTCATAAGTGGAATTGGCGAGAGGCTAGTGCGTCTTCCTTCGGGAACGCGTGCGTTCTATGGTCTCTCGCCAAAGATATTTTAGGAAATTTTTGTCAGCCGTCCTTACCACTATTGCACAAGACTGATGACTGCCTGGCCCATACTGCAAAGGAGAAAGCCGATCTCTTTAGCACTCTTTCCACGTCTTCCTTCGGGAACGCGTGCATTCTATGGTCTCTCGCTAAAGATATCTTAGGAAATTTTTGTCAGCCGTCCCTACCACCATTGCACAAGACCGATGCAAAGGAGAAAGCCGATCTCTTTGGCACTCTTTTCACATCAAACTCTACCTTGGACGATGGGGAAAACTCCACCAACCATATGATACCGCATTGCGCTTGTTCAATGCGAAACGTCTGGTTCCTACAAAGGTCAGTTCGTAAGGCTCTTTTTTTCCGTGATATGCATAAGTCGAGTGAGCCTGATGTTCCTCCCATTGTGCTTCGGACGTGTGCTCATAAATTGGCTCCGGTTCTAACGCCTTTTCAGGCTCCCTTACACTACTGGCGTTGTCCGAGCTCTTGGAAGACAGCCTTTGTCCACCCGTTTCTCAAAAAAGGCGATCGCGCAATTCCCGTCCAACTACAGGCCAATAGCCATCACCTCTTTGCTCTCTAAAGTAATGGAGTCCATTACAAACCGCCAGCTCTTAAGGTACCTAAAATAATAATAATAATAATAATAATATCTTTATTTAAATACGCTTATATCTATAGTTTACAAAGACCTCTTAACTAATAATCAAAAGTAGATTAAATTCTGTTGCCTGAGCTAGGTAAACCCTGTTTTTCAGGCGAATGTGGGCTTAGTCTAAGTTTAATATAAATCGAAACATAAATGAATATAACAGGTTCCTTATACGCTAAATTACAATCTAATATAACGACATAAATAAAATAATAATAAGTTTTTTTTTTTTAATAATCTTTTAAGTTTTACACAGAAATAAATAAAACAAAATTACCTAACAGCGGTCATTGACCCCTCCGTATCGTCGTAGGTCAATTTTTGTAGTTCTTCCTGTACAACCTTTCTGCAGCTGATAGTGTTTAACGGATAAATATAACACTTAGCATTTATCCTGTTGTACAGAAAGGGTCCTAAGAAAATAAAGAACCTCGATGAGAAAGCGCATTTTGTACCTTTGAGATAAGTGCAAACCATGTCCTTCCTCCTTTTATTAGTAATTTCAGTGCTGTAAGGAAGAGCCGTGTGCTGTTTTAGTATCGTGCTTTTTATAAATAATTGCCGAACTGTTAAAACTTTACAGGATTCATATAAAAGATGAGTAGGATATAGATAAGGACGGAAAGTGGACACCTTTAGGATTGCCCTTTGGGCTCTTTCGACAGTTAATAACAGGGACTTATACGTACCACCCCATGCAGTGATGCAGTAAGTTAGTATCGACTGACATAAGGCCACGTAAACTTGCATTATTAATTTGGTATCTACAATCGAACGAAGTTTTTTAAATACAAACATAAGCTTACGCATTCTGTTACTTAAAGCTTCAATATGATAACGGAATGACAGATTCTCGTCAATAATTACCCCAAGATACTTTATATTGCGAGTGCTAGAAATGGTAGGGCAATTGCAAGACATGTTTGTGTATAAATTACAGCCATCATGAGCATACAAAGGTGTTCTTGTTGTAGAAGTTGATTTGCGCATCGAGAATGTGATATATTTTGTTTTATCTGCATTTAGTGTTAGTAAATGTTGATTAAGCCAGTTATTTACAACATTGAAGCCATTTTGTGCAATTTCGTAAGCCTCGAGCTCCGTCGCTGCAGAAAAAAGTAGAGCAGTGTCATCGGCGTACGATAATATTTTACCGCCGTTTAGTTGAAGGTTGCAGAGGTCATTAATGTAAATTAAAAATAAGGTAGGCCCAATTATACTTCCTTGTGGGACACCAAAGGAAGTGTTGCACCTGTCAGCACTGATCACATTGCCTATTTTAACGCATTGGCTACGATCACTTTAAATAACTTGTAAACAACTTCAGTTGTTTATCTCTTATACCTATTGTTTCAAGCTTATTCAATAGGATGGGTATCGAAACTGTATCAAAAGCTTTTGCAAGATCCAGGAATATACCTATTGTTTTATTGCCTTTATCAAGCTCTTGTGCGATATAGTTAGTTAACTGATGAACTGCCTCATCCGTTGATAAATTAGCTCTAAAACCAAATTGATTGTTTGACAAGAGCGAATTATTTTCCAAAAAATGTACTAATCTGTTGTTTATAATTTTTTCTAAAATTTTTGATATGGAGGAAAGTATCGATATAGGCCTATAATTTGAAATTTGTTCTTTACTACCCGATTTATATACGGGAACAACAACAGCTTTTTTCAAACAATTGGGAAAAACTCCTTCGGTGAGACAAAGTTGAAAAATATACGTTAGAGGCAGGAGCAGGATATGTTTGAACTGTTTTAGCATTTTGTTAGAGATGTTATCCCAGCCAACAGCACAGTCATCTTTCAGACTCATAATAATTCTTTCTACTTCTGAGAAGTCTGTGGCTAATAAAACAAACGATTTTACATTAGAGCTACACTGATTAAAACTTTTTGAAGTCCTGGGGAAGATAGGTTGTGTCTGAAAGCGCTCTGCTAAAGTTTTACCTACATTGACAAAGAAATTATTTGCACTATTAGCAGATAAAAGCGGTGTAGGTTGTGTTTGTAATAAACTCGATGTCGATTCATGTCGCTTAGACGTGTAGGTAACATTTTTAATGAATTTCCAGACCTTTTTACTGTTTTTTCCTGCCTGCTCCAGTTTATTTTTCTCGTAATTGTTTTTAACTTTTTTCAAAATGTTATTACAGAAGTTCCGATATCGTTTATATGTTATTTGTAAGAATGAATTTTCTAAGTTAGATTTAGCTTTAAAATGAAGTTTATCTCTATGTCTCATACAGCGAATTAGGCCAGGAGTTATCCAAGGTTTGATATTGTAATTTCTTCTGCTTATTTTTACTTTGCTAGTATTGTTTGATATGGCTTGTTGCACATTCTTAATTAAGTATGTCAACGCGGTGTCAGCGTCACCAGAACTATAAACTGGTTCGAGGTCAATGTTACATAAATCGTCTTCGAGTTTAATCATATTTAATTTAGACTTAAGCTTCGTGCGTTGATGCCTAGGTGGTTTTAGACTTATGGTTAGTATAGCCGCTTTATGGTCGGTTACAGCTGAGTTAGTCACTAGGGTAACTGTAGGTAAGTGGGTTTTAAGCATAATGTGATCTAAGCAGGAGCCGCTTTGGTGGGTTGGGATCAAGTGTGCAGGTAGAAGACCATGGAAGGAGCACAGGTTAAGATACTCGTGAGCAGATGTTTCACAGTTTTCGGGCATAATGTTTATATTTACGTCACCTATTAATGCTATGGTTCTGAAAGATGATAGTTCTTTTAATAGCTCATTTAATGACGCAATAAAACAGTCTATGTTCCGAAAACAGGGAGGTCTATATAAAGCAAGTACTGCAGTGTCTGCACCAATTTTGATTAAAAGACTGTTGCAGTCTTGTAGGCTAGTGTCCTCAACAGAAATATTTAATAGTGTATTTTTTGCATATACTACCACCCCATCATTTTGGTTATAATTAACTTTGCTACTGAAAATATTGTAACCCGATTTCATAGGTAAACTGCCACTGTGTTTAGCCAGCCAACACTCGGTTAGTATAATTACGTCACACTTAATATTTAATCTTTGAACGAAACAGCTAAAGTTATCTATGTTCTTATAAATACTACGAATATTTTGGGTCAGAATGGTTAGTGCATTGTTTGCATAGTGTGAAAGATGTTGTTTGCAATTTTCGACATCACATGCTTTTGACTCTGATACGGAGAAGTTATCTAAATCGTAAATTAAATTATTAGTCATATTAACAAAGATCAAAATTAGAATATACTGGACGGCGCTCTTAGGCGCCTTCATAGTCGATAGAGTTAATATATCTTTGTTCGGCCATTTTTTTGGCAGGACAATCAATATCACCTGTTTTATGATTGCTCGGCTTCTTAAATTGTAGGCAAGTCGCACATTTAGCAGGTTCGGCTTTCTTCATGCAATCGGTCATCGAGTGACCTAGGTCTCCGCAGTGGCCACATGAATGAGTTGACGCTCTACACGACTTGGCCGCGTGACCATACTGTTGGCACTTAAAACATCTAGTGACCAAAGTAAAGTCTCTCACAGGGCAAGATGACCAATTTACAAAAACTCGATCTTGAGATATAAGGGCCTTACGTATAACAGCTGGAACCTCTATGACGTAATTACAAGTCAACGAGTCTTTTTTGCCTGATTTGTGGCTAAGCTTAATAGAGGTCAAAAAGTTATCGCAAGTTGTGCCCTGCAATTTATCGGCCAAATTTTGTTCGTAAATGCACTTGAAAACCTCTTGCTCCTGCATAGATGTAGGTACTCCGATTACAACGATGCGAGGTCTGCGTTTATGTGGCTCATCTATTGTCAAGCCCGAGGTGGGTAAGCTGTACCGACTGCTTTAACTTTTCAACGTCATCCTTCGTGTCCGTGCTTATTATGACCCCGCCGTTTCTAGTTTTACGTAATCCACGGACATGCAGCTTCATTACTTCAGGGTTGATAATTTGCTGGACCAGGGCTTTTGTGTCTTCGCTTGATTTTGATTTATCGTTTGGATAAATTGCTACGGACTTTACATTATTAGGGCGAATGAAAGTGGTATTATCTTTTTTGACCATATCAGCGAATGACGGGTTAGCCGTGACTGTGGACTCCTGGATGCTTCGTTTTAGGTCATAAAGACGTTCTGATAGGTCTTGGTTTTCACTGAGCGCCTGAAGGTTTGCTTGTACAAGAAGAGTATTTTGCTTTAAAGACTGATACTTGACAGCCATTTGGGAAGTTCCATGTCCAACTTTCCGGCATAAGTTATGAATTCTTAACTTTTGGTCTGAGTTCAACTTTCCTTCTGCTGAGATAGCGCAGACTTCATTAAGGCACTGTTCAATGGTAGACATCCATTTCTGTATTTCAGAAGTCGCTACGATTTCGGGAGCATTCTCGTCCATGTCTTCCCCTGGGCGAGGTGTGGGCGGGGGACTTCGTTGCGTTTTTCCACTCCGATTGAAGGGACTACTCATGTTGTTATATCTACTAACTAAGTAAATAGTCAATCACCAAACATAATGCGAGTCATTCACTTATGCAATCACAGCGTGACACAGAAACACTACCGCCTATGCACAACTAAGTAGGTCAATATTCATTTACTTAAGATTTATATTTTAATCAACTTTAAACACGTCCGATCATCAAGAGTACTGCAAGACAAGTCTAAACTTAAAGAAAATTAGCTATTAAGCGATCGCCAGTATGGTTTTCGTCGCGGTCGTTCGGCTGGTGATCTTTTAGTGTACCTCACTCACCGATGAGCGGAGGCAGTCGAGAGTAAAGGGAAGGCACTGGCAGTTAGCTTGGACGTAGCGAAAGCCTTTGACAGGGCTCTTCTCTCTAAACTTCCATCATACGAGCTTCCTGGGAAATTGTGTTCATGAGCTTTCTTTCTGGTCGTAGCATCAGAGTCGTAGTCGACGGTTCATGCTCTGACATAAGCCCGTGAATGCTAGAATCCCGCATGGGTGTGTGTTAGCCCCTACTCTGTTTCTTCTACATATCAATGACATGTTACGTAACAACAGCATTCATTGCTACGCGGACGACAGCACAGGATCTACACTAGACGAGCTAATATTTCTCTGGAAAGAGTTATCGCGAGCTGGAATAAACTTGTGACTGATATCTTAAACATGTTAAGTCATGTCTGAAATTGGGGCCGGCATAACCTAGTCCGCTTTAATCCCTCCAAAACACAAATTTGCGCATTTACCGCGAAAAAACATCCCTTCGTCGTTACTCTGAACTTTGAGGGAGCTCTCCGTGATACCAATCCGACTATTGGAATCCTTGGCGTCGATATTTCCAGTGACGTTCAGTTTCTAGGTCATTTGGAAGGTAAAGTTAAATTAGCAAACAAAAAAGAAATTATTTAAATGGAATTATCAAATCATTTTAGTGCGATTACGATGAAACCGTACGTTATAGGGTACAAATACATTAGTTACAATTTTTCCCTCAGTATAGTACCTACCGTTGACGTCACGGTTGATAACTCAGGAGATAAAAATTTGGTAACGAAATTTGCCTGGTTTGCAACTAAGAGCATAGGCTGAGGTTACCGGTAACGACTACCGCAAACTATATTAAGTTAATTTTAAGTTATAACAAAAGTACCGAATTTCCCGGGAAACGATTCCTCAGTACCGGTACTGCGTAAAAAGTCAATTTCCCGGGAAATACCAGGAAAAATCGGTACCGGGAATTCCCGAGAGCATGCCCTACGTGCCAGCCACGCCAGAGTCGGGTCTTCCCGACAGCGGATGACGTTACGAACGAGATTAGTGATGTACCTTATTATTATCTGATTTATTCGGCTGTAATTCTAATGTCTACTTTGACTTTGTTTAGAATTTTGTAACTGCTGTTTATGATACGAAATAGTGTAATATAACGAGTAATATTTAATTTCAAAAATATGTGACGAATAACAATGAATTAAATTGCTTATTGACAACTTATCGATAAAATGTCGGCATTCCTATGTTATTTGTAGGTATTTGTTCTGAATTTGTGGCTTGGCGTGGTAGGGGCGCCGATGCGCTTGCGTTCTGGCGTTCAAAAGGTTAATTCAGTTTGTTTCCATGTTTGGCCTAGAACGTGCCCTTGTAAAATCAGTAATGTGATGTGTTGTGTTTATTATACACTTCTGGACACATCTATGGGCCCACCTTAGAGTTTAGGTTTCTACGGCCCCTACTTAAATATGATTGCTAGATTGAACAAAAACTATTGATGCAGTTTTAAACCTGATACATTTTACCATCTTTTTCGATCGTATTGTTTTAAATTTGAATTCAGATTACCACACGACATGGAGCTACGCTTAACAAGTCGAGTATGCGCCTTGATGAAGGCAGTTGATTTTTGAATAAAAAACATGTTTTATCAAATAAAGGTTTAATTTAATAACGCGTGTTGCCCCCATGGGCATCTACGACAGCTCTCATACGATTAGGCATAGAGTTTATCAACCGCTCTATGAAATTTTGAGCGATCATCTCCCATTCCTCTTCTATGACAGTTTTCAACTCCTGCATCGTCTGGGCAACTGGCTGACGAGCACTAACACGTCTTTTTAGCTTTTCCCACATGTGCTCAATCGGTTCATGTCTGGGTTTCTGGCTGGCCAGTCCATAACTGTGATGTTCACATCCCGAAGATATTCCCTGACGATGCCGGCCGTATGGGCTCTTGCATTATCATGCATAAAAAGGAAATTTGGGCCTACATGGTCCACTTATGGCATCACGTGAGGTTCTAAGCACTCACCAATGTACCTTTCAGCATTTAATGTTGGCAGCCGTGGACCCGTAATAACCTCAAGTTGAATTTTGCCGCTCGCGGATATACCGCCCCAGACAGTGGACTGTGGACTCATCAGAAAAGAGTACACGTCTCCAATGCTGCTGAGTCCAATTTAAATGAGTGCGCGCGAAATGAAGACGCGCTGTTCGGTGGGCTCGCGTTAGTTTGGGGCCATTAGCTGGCTTGTGTGGTACCATATCGCGTTCTTTTAACCTTCTCCGAACAGTTCGAGCGCTCACAGATACTCCGTGAAAGTCGCGAAGTTGGTTTTGTATCTCAATGGAGGTAAGGTGACGATTTCTCAAGCTGGTCGTCACGATGAATCGATCCTGCCTTTCAGTTGTGACCCAAGATCGTGGCCTTCCTTGGCGACGAACAAAGCCGCCAGTCTCTAGGTACCTCCGATAAACATTTCGGACCGCAGATCGACTTAAATTAAGTTGAGCACTCACATTTCTTTGGCTGTGTCCGGCCTGGATAAGTGCCACAGCTTGGGCGGCGACTTCAGGTGAAGTATCCATAGATTATTGATAATGTTAAGAATAAGTAATGTTTGTTGCAAAACCAAAGAGAAAAATCACACTTAAAGAATTAAATCCAGGTGTGGCGATATAATTATATAGCCTATATAAATGTATGTAAATTGTAATTTTAGTTTTACATACTATATACATACATACATAATAAAATAATAATATATACGCACATTATATATATATATGTACTTAATATAAATACTTTGTATTGTTAAATATAATTTAGTAATGTAATTTTAAATTGTAAATGTCACGCACGGACAAACAGATTTTATGTGTTATACGTAGTTCTGTGGAATGCGCGCGGGCAGGTGCAGGGAACCGGTTGGCGGCCGGCTCACCCGCCGCCGTCCTGCGCGCCCCTTCCCCCGCTCGAGCGCGGAGCTCACTCGAGAAGCGATCGCAAGGCAGTCACGATTAACTCGCTTGACGCACAGCCGTATCGCTTTAACGCTCGCTTCCCACTGCTTACGCGCCTACAATATTAGCTTTAGAATATCGCTCGCTGATAAACCTTTTGTGTGTTTTTGTCTTTCCGCCTTCTATAGCTATAAACTTCTGTGCCGTGCCTTCTTTCTGTTTGTACTCCTTCTATCGTGTGTGTGTGAATAAACTATACAGTGTCGTAAACGGACTAATCATTGAACTCCAGTTACCCACCGTAAGTCAACATCTGTTACACCACACTGGTGACCCCGCTTCGAACATGAGTCAAGCTGGAAAGAGTCCAAGTAGCAACGTGGATGGTAGCCCACCAAGCGACGTACATCGAGTTGGCGTGAGGGTACCCCCATTTTACCCAGAAAAACCGGCGCTATGGTTTGCGCAGCTGGAAAGCCAATTTTTCCTGGCGAATATCACAACAGACGCAACGAAATATCATTACGCCATTAGTCAGTTGGATTCAGCCTACGCGTCAGAGGTCGAGGACATTATATCGGCACCACCAGGACCCAACAAGTACGAGCGACTAAAATCGGAGCTTATCAAAAGGTTGTCTGCATCCAGGGAAAAGAAGGTGAAGCAGCTCCTGATCCACGAAGAACTAGGTGACAGGAAACCTTCACAATTCCTTCGACACCTGCAGCACCTAGCAGGCCCCGCTGTACCAGAAGAGTTTCTGAAGACCATCTGGACCAGTCGATTACCCAGCAGTACGCAGTCGATCATAGCATCCCAGTCGAAGGCGTCATTGGAGGAAGTCGCAGAGCTGGCGGACAAAATCCATGATGTTGTCCCACCAAGCCCGCAAGTAGCAGCAGCAGCAGCAGCAGTCGTTCCCGTGCCCGGAAGTTCTACCGCCATGACAAGCCAAATTGCGGAGCTCACGCGGCAAATTCAATATTTGAAGACGAGGGTAGAAAGGATGTCACGACCGCGAGGAAGATCTGACTCCAGAGGCCGCTCCCGTGAAAGTTCGCGTTCCAATCGTTCCCAATCGAATTACCGGAAGTTTCCACTTTGTTGGTACCACGCGAAATTCGGTAGTCAAGCTAACAAATGTGTTAAACCGTGTGACTTTTCGGGAAAAGTGTAGGGCAGAATGTTATGGCGACCGACGCCTGTCCTAATACCGGTCGCTTATTTGTAACAGACCAGCGAACTAAAACACAGTTTTTAATTGATACTGGTAGTGATATATGTGTTTTCCCCAAATCATTAATCGCTGAGCATCGTCACAAAACAAATTATGAATTGTGCGCCGCTAACGGCTCGATTATTAACACGTACGGGTACGTTCATTTTGTGCTCAATATAGGTTTGCGCCGTGACTATGCTTGGCGATTTATTGTTGCAGATGTTACGCGGGCGATAGTAGGGGTGGATTTTTTATCCTATTATAATTTAATCGTAGATGTTCGTAATCAACGCTTAGTAGATGCTAATACTACGCTTTGCACCGCGGCTTTGCTTGCAAAAAATTTAAATGTCTGTTCGGTCAAGGTAATGTCTGGCGACATGGCTAATCATCGCATACTAGCTGCATACCCTGACATCACTCGCCCTTCTGGCTTACACAGCACAATTAAACACAGCACAGTACACCATATACGGACTACACCTGGACCACCAGTAGCTTCCTCACCCCGTAGATTGGCACCGGATAGGCTTAAAATTGCTAAGGCCGAATTTGAGGCCATGTTGCAGATCGGTACCTGTCGGCCGTCGGAATCATCATGGTCTTCTCCACTTCATCTGGCACCGAAGAAGGATAGTGGCTGGCGTCCTTGTGGTGACTACCGCATGCTGAACGCAAGGACTATCCCAGACAGGTATTCAATACGCCACATACAGGACTTCGATTATAACCTGTGTGGCTGTACAGTCTTCTCTACAATAGACCTGGTAAAGGCTTTCAACCAGATCCCTATTAATCCTGAGGATATTGAGAAGACCGCCATCACAACGCCGTTCGGCTTATACGAATTTCCATTCATGACGTTTGGACTTCGTAATGCCGGACAGACGTTCCAACGCTTTGTCGATGAAATGCTTCGGGGGCTTGATTTCACCTACTCCTACGTTGATGATATTCTGGTCTACTCGAAAGACCAGAAGACCCATGAGACCCACTTACACCAGGTATTTACTAGGTTGAAGGAATATGGTATGGTGATCAACACCGCTAAGTGTGTGTTTGCAGCTCCAGAAGTGACGTTCCTAGGCTACCATGTCTCAGCCGAAGGCGTCAAACCACCACCGGAGAAGGTAGAAGCCATTAAAAGCTTCCCTGCTCCAAAAACCGTTCGAGAGCTGCGCAGATTCCTCGGAATGGTAAATTTTTACCGCCGGTTTATCCCTCATGCTGCACAACATCAGGCACCTCTGAATGCACTGTTAGTGGGTTCAGTAAAGGGATCTCATCCCATTAACCTCTCTACTGATGAACTAGCCGCCTTTGAAGCTTGCAAAGAAGACCTGTGTATGGCTACAATGCTGATACATCCTGACAGCAATGCTCAATTGGCCTTGGTGACGGATGCTTCAGATATCGCTATCGGCGCGGTCTTGCAGCAACTGAAGGGTGGTATCTGGCAACCCTTGGGTTTCTTTTCTAGAAAATTGAGTCCAGCTCAGGTCAAGTATTCTCCTTACGATCGCGAACTTCTCGCCATTTATGAGGCAATCAAGCACTTTCGTCACGTGATAGAAGCGCGCAATTTTGTGATTTATACCGATCACAAGCCTCTGACATTTGCATTTCATTCTAGAAAAGAGAACTGCTCACCCAGGCAGTTTCGACATCTTGACGTAATATCGCAATTTTGTACAGATATAAGGCATATTTCTGGCAAAAACAACGTTGTCGCCGACACTCTGTCGCGCGTGAACGAAGTCGTTCAGCCGATAGACCTATCGAAATTAGCCACAGTACAAAATACTGACAAAGAGTTAAAACATCTTTTGTACTCCGATACTTCACTCTGTCTCAAGAAAATGAAACTGTCCGGAGCTGATGTCAGTATATTCTGCGATGTCAGAGGTGACATTATACGTCCTTTCGTCCCCACAGAAATGCGCCGTCAAGTGTTTGAGAGTTTACACTCACTAAGCCACCCAGGCACAAGTGCAACGGTCAAGCTTATCAGTGATCGCTTCGTATGGCCCGGTATTCGCCGTGACTGTAGGGAGTGGGCTCATGCCTGTATAGCCTGTCAGAGATCCAAGGTCACTCGTCATGTGTCTGCACCTATCGGAACATATAATCTTCCATCAGCCAGGTTCAGGGACCTCCATATCGATTTGATTGGACCACTTCCCTTATCTCAAGGTTATCGATATTGCCTCACCGCCGTCGACCGCTTTACGCGATGGTCTGAGGCAATACCGTTGCAGGACATCACAGCAGAGACAGTGGCAAAAGCCCTGCTCAGCGGATGGATAGCACGTTTCGGGTGTCCCACAAAAATCGTCACTGACCGTGGAAGGCAGTTTGAGTCTGCATTATTTAAATGTCTTTCCCAGATTTGCGGCTTCCAACACAGACGAACCACTGCATATCATCCATCATGCAATGGATTAGTGGAAAGGTTCCACCGGCAACTGAAAGCTGCCATAACCTGCCACGCTGATAGCAGTTGGGTAGAATCTCTCCCTCTCGTGTTGCTCGGGATTCGTAGCACCTACAAAGAAGATTTAAAATCTTCTGCGGCGGAGCTGGTATATGGCGAACCATTGCGCTTGCCAGGTGATTTTTTTCAATCAGACGACGATGAAACGGTTGACATGACAGATTATGTCGCCCGTCTACGCAATTTTGCAAATAAGCTGCAACCTTCCCCAGCATCACGTCATGGCGCGCAACGATCACCATTTATTTTTAAGAACCTAGCCACGGCTTCTCACGTCTTCCTGCGTGATGACGCAGGAGCCGGCTCCTTCAAACCAGCTTATACCGGACCCCATGAGGTTTTACAAAGGGACAGTAAGGTTTTCAAACTGGCAGTTAACGGTAAGTTTATCACGGTGTCAATCGACAGATTGAAACCTGCCTACATACTGCGTGAGTCAGACACAATTCCTCCCACACCTCAACCATCAACTCACACTCACCACCACTCGCCCACACACTCAACAACAGTATGCAATGACGCACCTGTTTCCAATGACCTTCCAAGCAAAACATCTCGGTCAGGTCGAAGAGTAAGATTTCCGGACTATTATCGCCCGTAGGACGGTCTCTGGAGGGGGGTGATGTGGCGATATAATTATATAGCCTATATAAATGTATGTAAATTGTAATTTTAGTTTTACATACTATATACATACATACATAATAAAATAATAATATATACGCACATTATATATATATATGTACTTAATATAAATACTTTGTATTGTTAAATATAATTTAGTAATGTAATTTTAAATTGTAAATGTCACGCACGGACAAACAGATTTTATGTGTTATACGTAGTTCTGTGGAATGCGCGCGGGCAGGTGCAGGGAACCGGTTGGCGGCCGGCTCACCCGCCGCCGTCCTGCGCGCCCCTTCCCCCGCTCGAGCGCGGAGCTCACTCGAGAAGCGATCGCAAGGCAGTCACGATTAACTCGCTTGACGCACAGCCGTATCGCTTTAACGCTCGCTTCCCACTGCTTACGCGCCTACAATATTAGCTTTAGAATATCGCTCGCTGATAAACCTTTTGTGTGTTTTTGTCTTTCCGCCTTCTATAGCTATAAACTTCTGTGCCGTGCCTTCTTTCTGTTTGTACTCCTTCTATCGTGTGTGTGTGAATAAACTATACAGTGTCGTAAACGGACTAATCATTGAACTCCAGTTACCCACCGTAAGTCAACATCTGTTACACCACACAGGTAAACCAATAAAATCAAGTTTTCTTAATATTCGATTGTTTGATATCAACGAACAGGCTCCAAATTGTCTTTTGTTTATTTAAATTCTGTGTTCGAAATTTAAAAAAAGACTATTAAATAAAATTATGAATGTGCCTGGTTCAAAACTGTATAAAAACTTTTTGCTCGACCTAATATAAATTTTTAGCTAGCTAGCTAAATGAAACTAAAAATGCAAGGTGGGCCAATAGATGTGTCCAGAAGTGTAGTACTATTAAAGTTTAACCTGACATTAAGTATATTATTGGATTTAGTGACCAACTATTTTAATTTTTTTATTTCTTTTGGAGCAAAGTAGTTCTTAGGGCCATTTCGACGCATACTGCCAGAAACGCAAATTACCTGATACTCAGATGACCATGCTTTCATTCGTGAAGTACCTTATAGGCAATAGACCCGATACGCAAATGACCTGAATTTCTTTCGTGAAAGACTCGATACGCAAATGACCTGAATTTCTTTCGCGAAAGACCCGATACGCAAATGACCTGAATTTCTTTCGCGAAAGACCCGATACGCGAAAGAGCCATAGCATAACTCCTATCAAGGAATATGTTGAATTCAATCACCCTACAGTTGCATTTTAGTACATCGTTTTACTTATCGACTACCGATTACCTACTCTTTATTTAAAAAAAAAATGTAAATCGGTGGAAATCGATTTCTATGGAAATACCTCGGTGACTAAAGTAATCGACTTGGTTTAACTCAACATTTTTTGTAGAATATTGCATATTGCATGAATGTGAAAATCTCCGTGGAGTCATTTCCTCATTTGTCACACTTAGGGCTGATTTTTTTATCTCCAGATAAAGCTATCCGGAAGGTAAATTTTAGCTGTCCTTTTCTTTCATATGTCTTCAGAAAAGGATAGTAATACATTTAACTGACGGATAGTTTTATCTGGGGATTGAAAAATCTGCCCTTAGAGGTTATATACTTATTCAATAGAAATAAGGTTAAAAAGTGTATGTAGGTACCTATTTATGAACTTGACTCGAGTTTAGATATGAAAAGAACTTTTGTATGAACGTAAGGTAAAATAGAAAAGAAACAAACAATGGACGTTTTCATTGTGAATATTCTATTTGAAATTAAACAGAAATATAACGTAACGGTACATTTTAACATCAACTACTTTTTATAATTATAAGAAATGGTCAACAACACACTCAACATAAACATGATTAGACTAGGCCTCTTAAACAAAACATTGGTTTATAGTCAAGTTCTTAATAATTACTTTAAAAGCTTCACTATTGTTAGTTTGCGAAGGAAATATATGGGACTTATTTTATTGGCTCGTAGTTTCTTTAACATTTTTTTTTATAAATTTAGTCGAATCCAATATTGGCACATCTTCGGTTACTTTTTTAGACGCTTTTCAAATGAAATCAATAATTCTTCTATTACACAATGTAGCTTCTTTTTTAATTTTATGAACGAATTCACAAATTCCAGGACTTTCACTAATGCGTGTGTTGATCCGGTGATTCCAACCCTCCAACGGGTTATTTGTACGGTGTCGCTTTTCGGAGACACTCATGATCTGTACAGTGTCCTTTTTTAGCCATTGGGTCTCAAAATATTTTTTGAAGTTTTTTGTATTGTCATTTTTTGGCGAAATATTCAGTATGTCTTGCCAGCAACCATTAATTAAGTGTGTGGGCAATAACGGTAAAGGAGATGTTTAATTTTGTATGGAGAAAATGCCCACACCTTGTACACAATACCAAAATGTAGCTAATGCATGGAATAAGCTTATTCGAAATGATTTTCTTCTAATAAATGAATAGTTGTTATGTAGAAAGTGTTCTAGGTAACAAACTATAGCAACTTTCGTGATCGCAGGCGGTATTCTGTCAATGTGAAATGTCATGTCAAGTAGCTGTCAAAACAATGTAAAAGTGATAAAATACTATATGTAGATAGTGAAATTATACAAATGAACTGGAAAATAAATATATTTTTACAAAGAAAATAATCTGATACATTGTGACAACACAAATTATTCTAATAGACAGACGTATTCAAACGCTATACATCAAAGTGAAGAAACATAAAGGAAAATATAAACCAAAGAGTCTTTAAGTTTTCTAACACTGCCCCTTACTCTAGCAATCATAAAGTTATAAGTTATAAACTAAAACCATTATTGCAAGAGTACACCACATGAGTACAACAAAAAAAAATCAATTAAAATAAGAAAACCTACATTAAACCTAGACACTTAGCAAAACAATTGTGTTTTACCTTTGGCATGGCTTTTGTGAATAGGTCAGCTTCCAATTCAGCAGATGACTTATAATATATCTTTATCAACTTACGCTTAACACATTCTTGAATAAAATGGTGTTGTATGTCAATGTGTTTGGTTCTGCGGTAACATTGATCTTCAACTATTTTGAGCGTGCTCTTATTGTCATTATAAATAACGATAGGCTCACGCGATAAATTGAAAGGTTTCAATTCATATATAACATTATGTAGGAATTTAGCCTCTTTTACCGCTGTACCAAGAGCGTAATATTCAGCTTCTGTACTAGAACAAGCAACATTGTTTTGCTTGTGGCTATGCCAATTTATTACATTCAGTCCAAATCTACTCACGAAACCCGAATAGGATTTTCGATCGTTTTTATCACCCGCCCAATCTGCGTCGGATGAAATTTCAAATTTGTTACTACCTCGCCTAAAATTGAGTCCGTAATCAGTTGTACCAGATAAATATCGTAGCACGCGCTTAGCTGCAAGCCAATGTGTTTCATTATAACATGTGTTATATTGGCTGAGCTTACTGCACACAAATGCAATGTCAGGACGAGTGCATACAGCGAGATACATTAAACTCCCGATTAATTCCTGATATGGAAACCTCGCATCAATCTTCTCAGCTTTTGGCGGATTAAAGTTCACTTCCATGGGAGTTGCGACTTTGTGACAATCATCCATTCCAAACTTTATCAAAATATTTTTCACATACTCAGATTGAGTCAGTTTCAATGTCCCTTGCTCCCTGTTCCTTTTGACCTTCATACCCAACGCTTGTGTAACAGGTCCAAGCAATTTGACACTAAATTTGGAACTGAGCAATTCATATAGCATTTTCTTTTGATGATCATTGGAGCTAAATATGAAAAAATCATCAACATATAAAGCTATTATTACTTTGTCTTTATAGAACACACATTGTTCACTCTTCAACTGTTTATAACCATTGTTGACCAAAACATTATGAACTTTTTCATTCCAAGCTCTACTGGCTTGTTTGAGCCCATATAGACTCTTTTTGAGTAAGCACACTTTGTTCTGCCCCTCAATTTGAAAACCGGTAGGTTGCTCCATATAGATCTGCTCATGTAAATCTCCATTGAGAAATGCTGTGTTGACATCAACATGTTCAATGTCCATATCATTTTCAACACCAATCGCAGAGAGAAATCGTAGAGTGCTATGTCTCACAACAGGTGCAAATGTTTCATCATAGTCAACTTTATATTGTTGAGTAAAACCTTTTGCAACTAATCGTGCTTTGAATTTTTCAAATTTTCCACTTGGATCTACTTTTTCTTTGAAAACCCATTTGGATTTATCACATTACCGTTGTTAGGTCGATCCACAAGTTCCCAGACACCATGCGACATTAGCGAGTTATATTCATCTTGCATTGCTTCTATCCAATCTTTTGCATTCTCACTTTTGATCGCACCGTTATATGTTTTAGGCTCACAGCGTCCCATCAAAGCTAGATCAGAGAAATAGTTCACTTCATAATCTTTGAACCAAATAGGAGGATGGCGATCACGTTTAGGTCTAGAACTTTCAGCAACTTCCAGGTCTGAAATATTCTGTTCCATTATTTGTGAGTCTGGTTGAATATTATTCAACGAAGTTTCTTCCCGTTCATTAGATGTAAGTACTTCTTCGACATGAGATTCTTCTTCAACAGGATCTGGAACATCAATTTTCGTTGACGATATGTCTGGTGTGGCAAACTCATCACTGTCAGATTAATGGATAAGTCCATGAGAAGTACTTGGTTGATACACCGTAACTTCAACAGTATTTGTCAAATCTTTAGAGCTTTCTAAAGTATTTGATATCTTGTAGGTAATACCTCGAACAGTTTCAATAAATTCAACAGAACGAGCTTTAATCAACGTCGAACCATCATCTGGATCACCAAGTCGGTAACCTTTGGTATGATCACAATATCCCAACATAATGTAAGGCTTAGATTTGGGATCAAGTTTTTTGCGTTTTTGTTGTGGAGTAAGAGCATAAGCTGTGCTGCCAAAAACTCGAAGATTACTGAGATCCACTTTAGATCCAGTCCACAATTCTTCAGGAGTAGCATCTTTCACAGCTGCAGTTGGACTACGGTTCTTCAAATAACACGCAGTATTTACCGCTTCAGCCGAATATTGTTTCCCCAAATCAGCATCTTGCAACATCGCTCTGGCCTTTTCCATTAGGGTTCTATTTAAGCGTTCAGCAACGCCATTTTGTTGAGGTGTATACGGAACTGTCGTTTCGTGAATAATACCGCATTGCTTAAAATGATTCGCGAAACTTTTATTACAGTATTCTGTGCCATTATCGCTCCTAATCCGCTTTATTTTAAGATCAGTTTGGTTTTCAACCAAAGTTTTGAATTCGATAAATATATTCAAGACAGTCGTCTGATCTTTCCGTTTCAGAAAGTATATAAACGATTTGCGCGAAAAATCATCCGTAAAAGTTATAAAATAACGATAACCACTCCAACTATTGACCGAAAAAGGTCCGCAAATGTCCGTATGAACTAAATCAAGTTTAGTCGTGCTCCTATGTGCCTGACCACGCGGAAATGATTTGCTCTTTTGTTTACCCTCAAAACAAGGAGTACATGGTGTCAAATCACCATTGGTAAACTTAATACCATTCGCTAATTTATCACGAAGTGTTAACATACCTGCTAAATTTAAGTGCCCCAGGCGACGATGCCATAGTTCCAACGAATTAATGTTGGACACAAAAGCTTTACCTTCAGTGCGAATATTAGGCTCTTGGTTTTCCTTACATACGTAACTATCCCTTTTCTGATCAATTTTGTAAATGCCGTTTACATTAGTAGCTGTCACAACGCTGGAACCAGTCACATTGACGTTATCCTTCCTGTAAATATGACATTTATTAACATCAAATAATAAAACATAGCCTTTTGCTGCAATTTTGCTGACAGACAAAAGATTAGCTGCTACTTTCGGCACATACTCGTACAAAGCATCAGTAATGACTTTTTTAATATTATCATCAAACGTTACAGTAATATTACCAACACCCTCACTGTATATCTTATCATTATTCGCAGTAGTAATTTCGGATTGATTACTGTTAGAAAAATTATTCATCCAGTCTTTCCGATTAGTCATATGACAAGAACAACCTGAATCTAAGATCCAGCTATCACTGTCACAAGTGTTATTGGCTAAAGCAATTTCTCTAGACAATACAGTCAGATTTGCACTACTTCCCTTCTTTGTAGATGAAGATGCATCTGGCGTCAAGCTTTTATCAGGAATCTTCTTCGAATTCTTCTTTAATTTGGGACACCTTGGCTTAATATGCCCTTTTTCTTGACAATTATGACACGTTGGAATAAATTTGTCTTTTGCAATAAGAATCTTCTCAGTAGGTTCCATATTCGAAATGAAAGTTCCTCTTTTAAATTCGCTTTGTATCAACTGACATTTCACAAAGTCAGATGACAGTTTAATATTCGTGGCGTCCATGGCCATTATCAATGAGTCAAACTCATTTGGTAATCCGATTAGCATCATTTCTGCTAATTCATCATCCTCTATTTGACTTCCAATATCTGCCAATTCTAGGGTTACGGAAATTATATTTCCTAAATAATGGTCCATTGAGCTATGATCAACATATCTGAGCTGCGATAACTTCCTTTTAAGACTTAATCGTCGGCTAATGCCACTATTTTCATAAGCTGCCTTTAGATTATTCCAGGCGTCTGCCGCCGTCTTGGAAACCTTAACATGCGGATAGCAAATCGGCTCGATATTCAAACATATTTTGGCATATGCTCTCTGGTCTTTTATGGGGTGCGGGATAGTACTCGTAATAACATCCCATAAGCCGTTATCGATCAATAAAAGTTTGATCTGAAACTTCCAGTTTTGATAGTTTGAAACACCCTTAAGTTTCTCAATAGATGTGTGTGAATTACTTACTATCGTATTATTCATACTCGAAGAGCTAATAATGTTCTCCATGCTCACATATCCATCCAGTGATTTATTTCTTCATAGAATAATATTCCACGAGAGAAAATAAAATAGAATCACGTTCTTTAAACATACATGGGGTTACTTCAAAAAATAAAATCACATACTACATTTATAGCCCATAATTGGCTAAGTAGCCCTGGGCCCATAACCTGATAAAATACTATATGTAGATAGTAAAATTATACAAATGAACTGGAAAATAAATATATTTTTACAAAGAAAATAATCTGATACATTGTGACAACACAAATTATTCTAATAGACAGACGTATTCAAACGCTATACATCAAAGTGAAGAAACATAAAGGAAAATATAAACCAAAGAGTCTTTAAGTTTTCTAACAAAAAGCCCTGACATTGTTGATGTTAGTGATAAAATAATTTACTCCTGGCCTGGTCAAATCGAGCTATTTTCACTTGCAAAGCATGTATTTCTATTGGTGTAAGTCTTAGATTAAAACAAAAAGGGAAGATACGGCATGCTCCTACTTGTAGTCATTCAAAATATAGTCCTACTCAACTACATAAGCAAACACTCACACACGCACACCTATAAAGTGTAAATCGAGCGAGCGAGACAAAGCGAGTCGCGTTGACGTCTCGGTCGCTTCGCAACAGGCGAATACGTACGACCGATTCCGACGCCACTGCGGAGTAGCGTCTTTCTCTTTTTCACATACTGTAGAATATCCGCAATAGTGCGATGTAGCCTGTTCGCTCGGCAAATTGTGACTGAAGTGAAATTGTGCCTTTAGGCCTAATTTTGGCGGCTCACTCACGAGACGCTAATGCCGTATCTTCTTTTTTTATTTTAATCTAAGGTGTAAGTATATGAATAGACACAAACACATCTACCTGCTGCTCTGCACAACAATGCAGTTTTCTGTAGCATCCATTCCATTTGTAGTGTGTATTCCATTGTTTTCCTATTCCTATTGGAGTAGGCATTGATAACAACTACAAACAGAATAAGGTATGAATTATATTAGATAGATAGATTAGATACCGGGTCGTGCCGTGTGCGTGGCCCGGACGGGGCACTGATTTGAAACGATAAGTAGGTACCTGCATACATCATGCACTATGTGATATGAACTGCGTCATATAAAATGTATGCAACGTCTCAAATCAGTGCCCCGTCCGGGCCACGCACACGGCAAGGCCCGGTCTAATATAATTCATCCTTATGTGGAACATTGCTTATTAAAGATAAGCTTGGCTACAAATGGCGTAACTTACCAGATTACCCAGACGAGCCTATATTTATGGGTAGACTTAATTATATCTTCTATTAGTTTCATAACATGTAGGTAGAGTTATACAGCTGTAGTGTGATTAACTGCTACATTTCAGCACATTAAATGAGAACATGGTACTCATCCTAGTGTAGTAACATGCATTGAATAATACCTAGATTACCGACTTATAGTAACACACTTAAGTAGGTAGGGTAGGTAACTGGTACCTAGTGTTGAAATAAAACAGTTTTTGAGTAAGTAATCTTTATTTTAACTTTCTTACTCTTCACTTACAAGAATGCCATCTAAAAGTGTTGCTGGAGCCGTTATATTTTGTTCGTGACGGGCCCATCCCAGAAACCAAACAATTGTCATCACATGAGCGCATGTTCCAACAGTTCTTTTCCCACATATGCAATTACAGTAATACCCTTTAATAACATCTTCCCATTCAGTACCTTGTGTTGCTAAGAGGACATAAGTGTAATATATTTTTTGACTGAAATGGCGAGATTTTATACGTCCTCTTAGCAACACAGTCTCATGTGATGACAATTCTAGTATGTTGGTAACTTCTAAATCAGTTGATATCTCCACGACAAACAAATGTTCGCCATAATATGATCTCGCTTGCTTTATTTGGTAAATACCTAAAGCAAATAGTATGAGATCAATCATGGTCATTTGTGGGAAGATACACTTAATTGCTCATTTTCCTCATTTATTCCGTAAAAATGGGCCCGCCGACGGTTAACATTATTTAAAATTATATGTTCTGCTAAATAATTAGGTACCAAAATTCTGTTTCTTGCTCTCTCCAAAATTATTTGAGCATCTGGCCGGTTCACCAGCACTTTTTGGAAAGCATTTATTATTGCGGCACTAATCCTAAAGTCGTCCATTAGATGCCTTGAAGCTACATTAAAATATTCATTACGTAATAAACGAAAATCTTGTTTAAAACGGCCATTTACCACTTCAACCACCCATCTACATAACGTCACACATCTTGATTTGTTTGCTTTAAGGGTGGATAATTGGGTTTCTCCTTCTTGTAAGGTTTCTGGCTTATACACTGCATAATTTATTGATTCTAGCAGAGGCAGAGCATCACGAAAGCCCCTGTCTAAAATGAAAATATCTTGAGGTCTGAAAAAGTTTCTAAATTCCGCATTTTCATCTTGGAAAAGGGCTTTCGTGATGTCTGCATCTGATGTTGTCGCTGGATATGGCCCTAAAGCATCTATTATATAGCAACAATTAAAAATGGTTTAACCAAGTTTCTATACTTGTGTATACTGTAAGTTTTTTTTTTAAAGATAATTAGTTAGACGACTTTTGGACGTATATACCATCGCAGATAACAATTGGTTTTCTCTCTCCACCAGCATTTCCGAATAGCCCTTCGGGTATCAAAAGATTTCGATTTATAAGGTCACCCCTACTTATATGGTTAATACCTAAATGTAATGGTACAAAGTCATTTTTTAAAGCTTCTCTAGCTTTTTTCAATAATATAGTCCCTAGAGCTTTACTTATTTGAAACAAAGAAGCTATTCTGTCGTGCGACTCTCCTGTTCAAGACTTATTAGGTAAAGCCCTAGTGCCAAATGTGGACGCTTACATGATTGATGTAAACTAGGTATTTGTCTTAATATTATTTCATAATTGGATTTTGTGACTCCAGTCCAAAAATGAAAAATATTGTCGTGAACCAATGTATAGTTTTTGAAGTTTATTGGTATTCCACTGGCATCATCTGCCTCTATGGATAGTCTCAGTAAAGATTGCACTTCAGTTTTAGTAAAGCAGTCGCTGAATTCAAATTGGTCTAAAATATCCCAGTCATAAACTGTGCTATGCATTTGACAGATCTATGCATTTTCTGTTACATACAACACTTTGATTGTAGGATTCTCTTCTTTAAACATAGAGGCACATTCAATCGTTCTGGTTCTGTGCAACCTGGTACAAAGCAGTGTGCACTTGAATGTGTCGTATGAGTGAACTCATCTAATTGCAAAGTTGTTTCTGGTACTGCAATAATTTTAGGGTTCTCTTGTAACTCTTGGACCATTCTCCAGCATCCCATACATATTAATGCATCCGCTGGAATCTGAAAACACAAAATTGTTACCACATCTATCTATAGGTACTAAACACTGAAGATATTTTTGAAAAACTAACGATCAACTATTTAGTGGATTTTGAGCTCAATACAATTTTTTGTCGTCCCGTACAGTAGAACGAAGATATGTTGCATAGTGTATCAGGGCAATTATATAAAAATATTTTTGATAAATGAGACTACTTACTTCTGTTGAAAACATTCTTTCTGAGATTATATTTCTTTCAGGACCATCTCCCAAAATATGTGTCCGTCTGTGAAGCAAAGAGGATCTGCACCACACACAAACATTTCTGTCATACGTGATTGCTTGATCCTCGCTCCTATCAACAATTACGTCCTCTATTCGCCTCACAGCATTGTTTGCAGCTTGTCTGCGGATATTTAGCTGAGCAGCCACCCAACAAGCATAGCAAACACGTCCACTATTAGGTATCTGTTAACAAAGAAATCATAAAATGTGAGAAATATAAAGTAATTTTTTTACATTAGATTACTCACTTGCGTCTCTTAATAATAAACTGTGAAAAGATACCTGTCTTGGACTAATTCTTTCCGCGATTTCATTTCTTTCGGGACCTTCTAACAACGCATGCGATCTTCTCTGAGTTAAAGACCTGCACCATACACAGACATTTGAGTCATCTGATGCCAAAGTTCTAGGAGGCCTTTTATTTTGACTTGACCCTCATTTTGACTAACAAGGTCACTTAAGTAGACCCAGCATGAAGTACATACTAATCCTCCTTTAGGAATCTACAAAAAAGACCATAATTATTCAAATCAGTAATTCATAAAAAAATCTATTTCAATTATTATTTGAACAATTTATATTATTTTTATTTTTATTATTCAAGAAACGAGCCTATTCCTTCCTTAAAGGCCGGCAACGCGCCTGCGATTCCTCTGGTTTTGCGGGTGTCCATGGGCGGCGGTGATTACTTTCCATCAGGTGACCCGCTTGCTCGTTTGCCTCCTTCTGCTATAAAAAAAAAAAAAAAAAATATTAAAAGTTTCAATACCAGTCTAGGATAAATTCTAGCAGCAATCAGTTCTCTCTGAGGTCCTTCCGAGATAGAATGGGTTCGTCTTTGAAATAATGCTAATCTACACCAAATGCAAACATGTTCTCGATGGCTAGAAGCTTCATTTTCAGTTATTGGCATTCCAACTTCTAGTACTGAGAAACATGGATGACAAACTATGCCATCAGTGTCAACCTAAAATACAGAAGTTTGATATTAAACTACTATTTATTTTGTCTTCTTGTGAAGAATGTGTTAGGGTTCTAATTATTAGAAAATAAAAATGTAATAAAAATAGTTTTACTTCTATACTACATGCAATAACTCCTTACCTCATGTCCAACATGTTGTTCCAAGATTATTTGTAATTCTATCCCCAGATTTGATGCCAGATCATGGTCTTCCGAACACATATCTATCTGTCCATCACACATCACACACATAGACATTGTTTGTTGCCTGAAAGAGATATTTTATTTAGTTTAATGTCTTTCTCTTTTAATTAATATAGTTATTTCAATAGAGCAGTGTCAATATTTGAGATCAATTCCATTACCTACTGTGATAACTGAATTATTCGGAATCTATTTCATCGGAAAGAAGTGTATATTAAGCATTTTATTAATTATTAAAAATAATTTAAAATCTAAAATAAATTAAAATACGAAAAACTTACCAGAAAACAACGAATGTAGGGTAGCAAAGCAACAATGGTATCAACAATAACAGGTCAAATGCAAATCGAAGACCGGGATAGCAGGCAGAAGTCAACAAGTGAGGCAGCAAACGAAAGTCCAGGATAGCAGGCAGAAGTCAACAAGTGAGGCAGTAAACGGTAGCAGGTAATCGGTCCAAATCAGCAAAGAAAAACAGCACAGCACAAAAACACAACGACTCAGAATCCACGTAAAAACGGAATGAAAAAAAAACGACGGTCGATTTTTTTAATCACGGTGACAGTAGCACTTTTTATTACGTTCTTTACAGCTTCGGACACTTGATTTTAATCTCAGAAAGACATCTCGAGTTGCCAGGTTATTAAAAACTATGTTTTAATTTTTTTATTCTACACAGAAATGGTAAAGCTTAGCGGAATATTAGATATATCAACTAAATACACGTATTTTATACTATTTTTTGAGTAGGTGTACAATTGTACATGGTCTTGGCATAAAATTAAACATCTCCTTTGCTGAGAGCCTCGCCATTCTCCGAGCGTCCTTTGTTCGATTATACTTTAGTTTTTCAGCGTTCCTCCACACGGCTTTAGACATGTGATAATAACACCCGGATATAATAGTATCATTGAAAACAGCCTTTACTGCTTTGATAGGTGCCGCCTCGAAGTCTGCTTTAAACTCTTTCATGTTAAGGCCCAACTTATTATTTAGAAATTCGAACAATCAAAAATAGGTGACGTACGTTTTGTTGGGCAGTAATGCAAAAACAACTAGAATAACGTCGGTGATTGTATTAGTTGAATTAAGATCCATGTGCAATGTATAATTGTTCGAAAGGCGGCGGTGCCGTCTTAAAAGTACCGTCACCAAAGTAAATGTCAGACCCTAAACTTAATCATTTTTTTTGAAGTTGGAGAGCAAAATATCAAAACTTTATCATCGTCTCCATCAGCACATACCAAAAATTTTCTTCCTAAAACTCCGGGAACTTCAATATCTTTTAGGTTTGAATAATTCAGTTTGTTGCACTGCAAAAACTGTTTCCGGGCTCTGTACATACTGTCCTGCTTTTGCTTAGTTACCTACTACCGTAAGTCTTATATCCCTTCATCACTGAGAATCGAGAGCCGCTTCTCCAGTATTTGTGGCACTGAGCCTAGGTCATCACATACCTCTCCTTTACACTGGTTCATTGCTACAATAATCTTACATTTATTAATATTACTCTCACACATATGGTTACTACACCGTATAATGGTCCCCTTTGAGTCTAAGGTAATAGATGCGTTGCAGTACTCCGTTCTACGATTGACACATCTCCAGTTAGTCGATGTTTTATTAATTACATTAAAATTGTATCGAAATCCATCATGAATCAACAATTCATTGCCAAATTGATTTTTTGTTAAAATAATTTGTTCGTTCGTTCTCCATTATTTTATCGTAAAAGTAAATGACAAAGTCATGTCAGTTGAAGACAAATGTGAAGTGTGCTAGTTACGGCCAGTAATAGTTATCTACTGAAATGTCCTAATGCGTATTTATTGGCGTGTCATATCAAGTGTTTCTCAATAAGCAGTAATCCTTGTACAGCCGGCTAAATGTATCCATTTTTTCACCTTATTTATTTAACAAAAGAAACATAAAATATAAATAAGCTTCTAACAACGGACAAAACAACGCACTCACTTAGAGGAGTTTTAGCCATAATTCAGTTAGTCATAATTCTGGTTTTCGTAGCTGGTAATATGCGTAGGTATACAGTTAGGGGCATCTGCGTATCAGGTACTTTAAGTTTCTGGCACTATGCGTAGATTCCTTGGTCTGGTAATTTGAGCATCCGGTCATTTACGAATTGAAATTCTGGTATTCTGCGTATATAGTGAGACGCGTTAATAATCATGGTCATCTGAGTATCAGGTAATTTGTGTTTCTGGCAGTTTGCGTCGAAATGCTTAGGGAGGAGGTAACTTTGCTCCGTAATTTCTCTTCACAAGTCTGTCATTTAATTTTTAAATGGAGTATAGTTATATTTTGTCATTTTTACTTTGCTCCGATAGGACAGGGTAATAGAAAGCAGATGTGTTATAAAATTACTTTTATTTATGAAAGATCAATTTAAAAATCACATTTTGCTTTCATTACAAGTTTAGGTGATGCAAAATAGATTTTACTCACTTTCAAAGTTTCACCTTGTAGAGCGATTCAATTCTCCCACTCACAGAAAATATTAATGGCTGACTTTGACATCTGTCAACACTGGTGTTGCTAGGTCAAGAAAAAAATTTTCAGATGAAAATATTGGATTCTACTAAATTATAACGGCCTCTGTGGTCTAGTGGCTAAGCCACCGGTCTCAGACCCAGAGGTCTCGGGTTCGATTCCCAGCGGGAAGTAGTAGGACTAGATTACTCGGTACAGAAAAAAATAAATTATAATAAAAGTACTTAACTACTTACTAAGTATTAAGATATTTGGGGTTTGCAATTCGTTTCATTTTAACTACTTAAAATCCTGACTCATTGCTTGAGCTATTTAATCTTAAGTTATTTATATCAATTTAAGTTAATATAGTGAAATTATTATTATCATGAGCCTCATGTGACCGCAGAGGCTTCCATAGTTATATTATAAGTAATAAATTATACCAATTTAGTGTAACAAATGTAAGTGACATAGGTAACTTTGCAAGTTGTGTTAAAATACAGGGTATAAAAAGACCCATAACGAAGCCGAGAGCCACGCATTCAGTCCATGATTACGACCGTTTTTCTGTACTAGACCATACCTGGGAACCGTATGGTTACGAAGATATTATTATGAAGTTTTTTTTTGTTGTGTTCTGCTATAACAATTTTAATATGATATTTACTAAACTTAATTTAACAGAAACCATCACCTGGCTATCACCCGACTCTTTCACATGCGTTGAACAGTCTAGAACAGTGTAGAAAACAGGCGTTCTACAATATCTAAAAATAAAAGCGGTTTTCCAGCAATTATTTCTGCTCTAGGTTACTGGTTTTGATGTTCCGGCTTCGTTAAAGGTCCTTTTAACACCGTGTATATCCTCTAAATAAAATGTTATTAATAGTTATTAATGAGCAATATCAATGTGTCCAAACAAACTGATTTCATACAAACAATTAAGATGCTAAAGTAACAAAGCTTAAGATGTATCGTTTCATAATTATATTTTGTAAATTGTAATCTGTCCCCAATTTCTTGAAAGAAGTGAAAATGTTTTAATAATTGTAACTTTTGCAGAGAACTGGCGTTTTATTTTCCGCCCTAAGTATTTAATAAATGTAGGTAATCCTTTTAAAAATAAAAATCAATTGTCAGGAATCACTCGCGCATCACTTCAGAACTGCTGCACATAAAGAAGAATGGGCGTTTTTGTATGAAACCCGTCCCACCTAGGGTTGCCAGGTGTCCGGCTTTAGCCGGACATGTTTGGCTTTTTACGGTCGTGTCCGGCCAAATATTTACGTGTCCGGCCTGTCCGGCTTTTGTTAGGCTTTTTTTGTCCCATCGTAATTTCAAGACAGCAGACTTTCTAGAAGAGCGGGGGATTCCTGTACTTTGTGAGGGTATTTCCTCCGCGTTCTACAAAGCCAATGCCGGAGTGTCGCAAGGTTCTGTGCTCTCACCTACTCTATTTCTTCTGCATATTAATGACATGTTGTCCTTGGGCAATATTCATTGTTATGCTGATGACAGTACGGTGCATGAGCGGTACTTGGAACATCTTGCGGTAAAGCAAGCTGATATCGTGGTGAAAAAGCAAGAACTGGTTGCCAAACTGAACCTGGCTCTCGATCGTGTCTCTAAGTGGCGATCTGAAAACCTGGTCGAGTTTAATGCCAGCAAAACCCAGGTTTTGGCATTCTCGTACAAGGTAACTCTCTTCCTTCATAGCTCTCTTCAGAACTCTCCGTTACGCATGTCGGTGAACCTCAGCATTCTTGGCATGGGCATCGGCGAGGAACAGGTACGATCGAGGATGGAGCATTATTCCCATCTCTGGGAATCGATGCACTTGCTAGACTGCAAAGGCAAGCGATACGCATTATTGGAGATACTGAGGTTACAGCCTCTGTTGAGGACCTCCAGCTGCGTAGAGACATTGCTTCTCTGTGTTCTAAAGAACTTTTTATTTATTCCCGCCCTCTCCTTTCCTCTCCCGGACTACATGTGCTGGTATTAGGAACCACCATCATACTGTGCAGACTACCAGCACGCGTAACAAAAAATTAGGCAAGTATTTCCTCTGTAGGACCATTCGGCTTTTGTAATTCTTTGCCGGCGCATGTGTTTCCCAGCTCCCATAGTCCCGGGTCTTTTAAGCCGGGCGTGAAACGGCATTTATGCAGGCCGTCATGAATTGTTACCGTGCTTATTCCACGGTGGGGAGCGCTCTCATTATTTTGGACTGCATCAGCTGCTTACCATCAGGCAGGATATGGTCACTATGACGAGTCAATATAGAAAAAAAATAAGCTATTGGCACATCAAAAGTGGACTGCTTACTTCAAATCATCTGATAATGAAGAATTTCATTCCGAATTACACTAAATAGCAGGTTAATTTTTAATTTTAAGTACTTTCCATTTGTTTTTTTTTTTAATTTTAAGATTGTTGTTTTGTTTTTTATTTTCTTAGTTTCTAGTAGGTAAGTGCAAATGCCAAGACTGATTGTGAATGTGTCATTCATAAGTAAAAATTATTTAAAACTTTACTTTACTTTATCTAAGTTTTTTATTGTAAAACTGTTGACCGGCTTGAAAAGCGTAAGTCCGGCTTTAAAATAGTGTCTTGGGCTTTCCACAAACACTATGTCCGGCTTTTAGGGCATAATGTCCGGCCTAATACAGCGCTGAGTCCGGCTTTTTTATTTTAGGACCTGGCAACCCTAGTCCCACCCCTTGTAAGTTCCCACATGGTAAGTTTCGAAATAAATAGAGTATTTGTTGTAAGGACAGCAGATATTAACGAGCGAATGAATGAATGAAAAAAAAAAAGAAAATGCAAAAGAAAATGAAAAATGTGGGTGTAGGTATAGTTAAATTCAAGAAAAAAACTTGACTTCAATTTTATATTATCCTTATTAATGTTTGTGTTATTATGTTACAATAAAAGTATGTATCTATTATTATTTTAATTTTCTTCTTCTCAATAACTTTTTTCTCCAATACCTGACAGATTTGCTGTCATACAATAAAATGCTTCACTTGTCAAGTACTTTTATTTGATGCATAGATGTAAGTGTTACAAGGGGGAGGGGGACGTTTTGCCCATTCTTCTTTGGCGAATTCTTTTATAGTGTTGTTGTTTGGATGAAAGGAAATTATTGGAAATTCGTCGCGGGATACGGGGTGTTCATATTTCGCCTCTGCCACTAGTACCTACCTATAATATTATATTTTATGATTTTAAATGTATCCAACTAACATTCGTTGCATAAAACAGGTGGGTGCTGAAATAAAACAAGTAATACAATTTTTGTAAGTATTAATTTTATTGTTTGTAGGTACTGTATTAAAATATTAACGACAGGTAACTTTAACCTACCGACCGGCTACAAAACCGCGTAGAAAATCGTTTACGTACTTACAGACGCCTGCACAGAAACACAGCCTGCACAGAAAAAAACTGGAATACCCGCAAAATGTTGTTATCACTATGCCAAGGTTCAAATTCCTTTGACATTTTGCGGTACTTTTCCATCTACTCCAAAATGTCAAAGGGCATATACACATTTTGCGGGTATTCCAGTTTTTTTTACTAAATAGCGGCTTACGACGAAATCTATGTATATCGATAGAGGATTTATATACTTACGAACAAAAAATGTTATAAAACAAAGTCCTACTGCTCAAGGTTTTCGAGATAATCCATGACAAAGAACCTGTACAAAAAAATCAGCCATTAACTTAATTACGACATACTACTTACCTATCTAAAAATAATGTTTGTGTAAAACATTTTCTACAGATGCTTCCGTGAACTAGTGGTCAAGAACGTTGTGCTCTTGACCCGGAGGTCGTGGGTTGGATTCCCACTAGATTCCCTCTTAGTAAAAAAGTCACTTTGTGCATATTTTCATGTTAGCTTTATTTCAAAGCTAAACATATATATCAAGCTATGTTCTTCTAGACCTTTACTCCGGTCTGGATAGGCCTAGACATTTTTTATTTCTTAATTTGTTTGAAAGAAGGAAATTAAATAAATAATGTGTGATTTAACCTACAATGGCCAAACCAACTGGGAAAAAATAACACAAAATGACTTTTTCACTAAGAGCCCCCTGTGAGAATCGAACCGACAACCTTCGAGTCAAGATCCCAACGCTTTTTACCACTCGATCACGAAAGCATTCGTAGAAAATGTAGTGTTGTACTGTAGGTAGGTATGTAATTAGTGGAAGTTTTGTGCAAATCTTTACAATGAATTATCTCGCAAACCTTATGACATTTTTTGTTCATCTGTAAAAACTGTATTGATATATACAGGTTTCGATATGCGCCGCTATTTAAAAAAAAATTGAGATTCCCTCAAAATGTGGCTATCACTAAGCTAGCCTGTCATAGAATTAGGTTCAATCATAACAATTTGATCTTTGTCGCTAGGGTATAAGGATCTTATCGGTTGGAGAAAGGAGAATGCCAAAATTACTATGGGACATGGACCAAGACTGCGCTATATGAAATTGTGGCAACTTATGGCATTTTTTAAAATAAATCTTTTGGAAACATATAACTTTACTACACTTTGGGATATAAGAGAAATCTTAATTATTAGTGATCATTTTGAGGTTATTATATTCAAACATTCGACAGATGACAGCTGTTTATGTACCTATTAGTCATTTAAAAAACATAACTGTAAGAATAAATTTAGAAATAGAAGGTAGATATATTTATTTAACAATACGAAATCATAATTAGAAAGTTTGTTTTTGAGACATCTTTGGTTATTGCGCATGATTGGGCAGCTTTTGGCAGTTTTGGATAAGTTACAGGCGTGGACTGCATAGGACTGCAGGCTTGTGTAAGTAAGTATACATACATAATCCAAATATGTAAAATGTTGTATATGCTTAACTTTACTTAGGATTTTGATTTTGACCTACAGTGAACGTACTTTAATGTAACTTACAAACTATATTGCACCATTTTGACTAGACATTGGTAATACGGCACTAATACATTTTATACACATTTATACACATAAACGAATAAAGTAAAGAACAATTTAACATACATTTTTATTTATAGCACTATAAATTTGCACCCGTATTTTTTTTACAAACACAGTTGAAACGGTAAAATGATTTTACCGCGGTTGTAACCTTTTCTTCCAACCCAAGCTTTACACGGTTTTTGTATTTGTACTTCATCTCTATATTAATTGATTATTGCCAAATTGAACTTTTTTATTGCTTTATGTACTTAGTTATCTATCTTAGTAATATGATTGGTTGAAATTTAAAAACCGTAGCAAAGTTTTTGAAAGTTACCGTGTAAGCTGGGCCCTTATTCTGTAACGATTCCTTGATTTAAAACCACGTTAATTCCTTAAAAAGTTACGATATCTTCCCAAAAATGTATGCGTTCGACGTTTGTGCGCGGTAAGGTTTAGGTGTGGAATCTATAGATTGCGATACAGAATCAGGGCCCTATAGGTAATGTATGGAAAGTAGGTACGAGATTACATTATAATTAAGTATTAAAGTCAACTATTATAATAGTGCTTATTTGCAAACCTAACTAGGACTAGAGCACTAATATGTAAAGTGACTGCTAGAAACCGCAAGAAACTTCAAGGGCTGGTCAGGTCAAGTGTTTTAAACATGACAAAAATGGTCTTATTGCAGACTAACGTAGGTACTTATCGCCCAGCTGACGCGAACGGGTCAACAGACGATCGGCCGGTCGGCCGTTGCCCGCGCGTTGTAAATAATCGTTACCTATTTTTAATTGTTTTTCATTTTATTTTTCTTATGTTATTACTTTAAAATAAATTAGGCACTCATAGACTATCACTACTAAAAACACGAATTCCTTTTTTGTCATGATTAAAACAGTTCACCTGACAAGCCCTTGCAGTTTCTTGCGGTTTCTATCAGTCACCTTATATAGGGAGGACCAAATGGCTGAAGTAAATAGTAGGTACCTACATATGTATACAGGGTTAATTTTGGATCCCACGCCAAATTTTTTACATGATTAGCAGCAATACAACCGAATAATGAAATAAAAAACATATTTTTTATATTTTTCTCTCAACTTTTCCATAAGAAAATTAAAATTATTGTTACCTAGCGCGCGGCCTATCGCGGTTATCAAAGCGCATGCGCGTGACCGCTATTATTCACCCCGTCCACCAATGACAGCGCGCCGTCACTTTGACCGCGAGGGTGAGCGCACGCACCTAAAACTATAGGATATAAAAAGAAGGCAAAAAATTGTATTTAAAAAAAGAAAACATCCATTATTTTTACGTCTAATATTTTATTATTACTTTTTTTACCCCATATTTACTTTTGGCGGGGGTCCAAAATTAATACGGTAGGTATACTACAGCCAAATACGATAAAGAATGTTTGTAAACAAATTACTGACATTTATTTGTGCTAATCCACTCGGATTTTTACTGATTTTAGGAGGAAATACACCATGTTAGCTGTTTTCTCGTGACTTCCTCTCAAGAAAAAGCAATATCCGAGTGTCACTAAATATAAGTGCAAAGAAATGTCAATAATATGTTTACAAAATACTCTTTACCGAAATTGGCCATAGTACAGTAGGAGTGCGTGCTGGAAACCATTCAGGGATTAAGTTTTGAACGTGGGCGCAGCTCTGCCACCTCCGCCATGCCAGATAGAAAATGGTAACTCGCTTCATTTAACACCAGGAGGCGCTGCTTTGCCAATGCCATTCAAACTCTTGTGTTCGTAAACCCGAATGATTGATAAATAAAAGTGGCTACACTCTGTACAGAAAAAAACGAAACACTATTGTAACGCTAATTGCAGTAAAATCTAGTTTTTCTAATTACTTAGTAAGTACCTATAAATAAAGATGTTCATATAACCTCAAAAATAGGTAAGCCTAATGGAGCTAGCATTAATTCGTTTGCCGGTTTAAATTAAATATCGACTAATTATTCCTATGGCGCTATGCACTTTGGCTTAGTGTACCCACCAACAGCACTTATGGAGCGGCCACACTACCGTGATATGCCAATAATTATTGCCATAACTTCAACAACGCCTAGGTGTAACCACGATTTATGGCCCTAAAATTATGGCCAATAAAATAATGCCAATCAATATGGCAAATGTCGGTAGGCAGTAGGTCCGGCGGCGGTCTTTTTTCGCACATCAAAGAAAGTTACCGCAGTAATTGAATGCGTTTGTGGTCACACTACCGTTTGTCAGTGTGCAACATGAGCTCAACGGCGACGCACGTATCGTCCGACATGGAGTGGTCAAATGAAAAAGCGCTCGAATTATTGGAATTATTCCAATCCGAACCGTCTCTTTGGGGGATACCCGACCACCTTCTTTTTAGTCTTGCTTTAGCTTTGTAACAATTTAAAAGATTCATGTGAAAATAATTGGTACTCATATAACACAACACAGCTGCAGCTTCAACCTCCACCTTGTAAAATTATATTTTTACCGCCTAATTTATTGGCATATCTCGGTAAACTCTAGTGTAACCACACCACTTCACGCAGTAATTTAAACAGCAATTTAATGCCATAATTATTGCGGTAACAGCCCGGTAGACGGTAAGGTATTGTGGCCGCTGCATTAGGCTCTACCACGCTCTTCTTTCCCGCTCCACGCAACCTTTCGTCTCCTGTCCTGCAGACCATGGCACTGTCACGTACGAATTTGCAAGCCTATAATAGCTACATGTTTGGGATAGCTACATTTAAATACAAGAGCGTAGCCAGGCTAAGGGTCAGTTTCACCATAACCTATTATCTATCAGATAGCCTAGATATTCATAAGTTCGGTTTTACATTTAAATGACTACTTAAATAATATGATTGTTATATGCACGTTTTAGTAAATAAATGGTAAAACTGACCCTTCATCTACTAATAATAAAGTAAGAAAGGTACCTAATATTATGTAGGTAGATGCTCATATAAATGTTAACAACACACAAAAGTCGTTTTGAATTTGGTAAGTATTACATTTCTATTACCTTATTATGTTTCAATTAGTTTGATCGATACAAAGTTTTGCTCTACCCTGGCTATGACCATGTATGAATTATTATGAACTTAAGTACGTATATAATTCCCGGTGCTAAAGCTATTACGAGTAGGTAGTTAAGATACAATTTTAACATTTAATATTGAATAAATAAATACTTATGCCTGTAGTCATGAGGTTTCTTTGGTCGAACTACGGAGATATTCGGCTCAGTTGTGGGAGAACTGTAGGTTGTCTGAGCTGAGTGCCAAAGATGTGAGCACGCTGCGGCGCTGCGGATTCACCCCTAGATTCTCCCAGTTGATCCAGGATAGTCGGGCTGTGAGATCTGGAGAAAATCAGACATTTAACGAAAGTGTCGACGTAGTTCTCAGAGCTGACTGCACATAAATTATACACATACACTTTTCGTAATATTTGGTGTTTTTTGCGTTAATAACGCTCAAATACTCAAGCTCGAAGTAGTCTCTAACAGCCTGGCCTCGACCTTGCAAGGTCGAGGCCAGGCTGTTAGAGTTAGGCTGCTGTCGCTCCGACCGACCGCGACGCGGCAACGACGGCAACGAGCGAACGCGACCGGGCTTAGCGAACAAAATATGTACTAAACTGTATGAAGCATGCCACGCCGCTCGACTTGCCGCTGGCCTTTCGTGTTCATTTTGCGTATTATTATTGGCTTTAAAATCAGAACATTCGTCTGCCGCAATGATGCATCAAAAGGAAAAGCATATCAGCGCCTCCAAAGGTAGGTAATGTAACTATTTTACGATATGACCACTAAAGTTTGACCAATCGTGAAGTAGTCGTGCGTTTAGCTGTTCATATCGTCAAACGTTGATTATTCATTGATAATGGGCAATGAGAGTTTCCTATTTCATGAAATACAACCATTTCATAAAATGGTTGTAGGTATTTCATGAAATGCTTGTTTACATCATGAAGTGATCAATTCTAAGATCTGGCCACGGCATATATACCAAAAAAAGGTTTTTTTTATTATTGTGGCACGCTATAATGGCCTCACTCTGCCTGATGAAAAGCAGCCAGTGAAGCCCAAGAAGTGAAAGCGTTCATCACAGCGCTACCACGCTATGCCGAACGTTCACACTATGGCGGCCTGCATAAATGCTTTTTCACGCCCCTCTTAAATAACCCGGGAGAGAAAGAGGAGGGAAACACGTGTGCGGGAAGCGCATTCCACATACGGGCAGTTCGGCAAAGGAACGATTGTCCAAACTTTTTGGTACGTGCCTTGATGGTTAGCACGGTATGAGGGTGGCTTCTAAGACCTGCACGCGTCGATCTGGAAAGGAAAGGAGAGGGAGGGATGAGGTCAAAGAGCTCCTCATAGCATTCACCGTGGTAAAGGCGGTAGAAAGCACTAAGGGAAGCAATGTCCCTACGTAGCTGTAACGGCTCCAGACTGGTCGTAACGTCATCGTTACCGATAATACGGACAGCACGTCTTTGCAACCTGTCAAGAGCTTCGAGCAAGTACTTGGCGGATCGCACCTGAGTCTTATACAAGAGACAACGTTGCTCCGGCGTGAAGAACCGCTTCACTTTGTTCAGGATTCCGAGTTGACGTGAGGCTGTGGTTATAATGCTCTCAATGTAGCTCTTCGGGTTGAGGGAGGTCGCTGTGTATGTCCATACCTAAGAGACTGAGACCAGTCTGGATGGGTAATAGGTTGTTCTGGAAGGAGGGTTGGGGGAGAAATGCGGACTTTTTAGCCGTGACAGCGCAGCTCAATGACAATCTTCCGTCTCGACTCCACGACATCGGCTTGCTTTGCCGCAGAGTGACCCAAATAACGCCGATATACTGTACTGTCGTCTGCATAGCAATGAATGTTACCCAAGGATAACATGTCATTGATATGCAGAAGAAGGTACCTTGCTTGTAATTTAGATAATATTGAGATAGGATGGTATCCTCATACCTGAGATTTAGAAAAAACATACAAACTTACCACTAGTGTTCCAGTGGGCACGATCTGCCTTTATCTCTCCGCGCAAACATTTTTCTACGTATGTCAAGGGGTCGTAATCAGCATCAAGTACCTGTTTGGAAATATTATAAATATAAATATTTGTATAAATGTATTATGTACATAAGTAAAAAGGTCCTTGGTACGAGCTCAGTCATTTGTTTGGAGTTAGGACAGAATACTCCTGAAAATCGAGAACTCCAAAGAAATGACTGACCTCACCTCTCTCAGGGCCGCACGCAATGTACGCGAAACATGTCGATCTTGCCCAGCCGCTTCTAGAATGAAACGTCGGCCGTCGGCAAGAGTAGGTGCCTAAAGTAAGTACAAAGCGGCGCGCTGCTGTTTTTTCACAAGCAATTACTGTCACAGTACATATATACATACGTTGCTTAAGCGCTTAGAGCGCAGGCCCTCTGTTTTTGCCAATGATATTTCATGGTATGGATATGTTACGCGCTTAGTAAATTGCGTTTGCAAAATGTCGCGCTGCATATAGATAGATATAAAACTACATTATGTTTACGTGATTCACTAATGAATGACGAACAAAGATACAGTGAGCACGATAGTAAAAGAGATAGCTATCTCTAAGCCATTGCGCTTCGAGGGTGAACGGACGACTCGCTCTATGGCTTGGCTTGTTTGACGCAAACTGATTGCGACATGAGACAATTGGGCTATAAATGAGTCTTCAACTCAAGCCGCGTAGTAACATAGGTAGGTATCTACTTCCTTCTAAAATGTATCTTTGGTTTTTGCTATGTAAAAGAGTAGGTATCTAACTCCAAAGAAATTACTGACCTCTCTCAGGAGCGCGATGTAAGCGATGGCCAGCCGCAGCGTGTCGATTTTGCTCAGCCGCTTCTCGTAAGGGAACGTCGGCACGTGCACACGCAGTTCGTCGAACGCCGAGTTTATACTGCTAAAGTCAGAACACCAACCACACATTATAGATTGATGTAGGCAGTGTTACTAGCTCTCTTGCAGGGGAACCTTGGAAACGTAACACTGTTCGATAGTTAGAACTACTAGTCGAACGCCGAATGTATACTGCTAAAGTCAGAACACCAACCACACGTCATAGATTGGAAACAAAACTCTGTACAATAGTTACAGCCTATAAGTAGTATGAGTGTCCCACTGAAGGGCAAACGCCTCCATCAATGAAATCAAGTCATCGCTACAATTATAATTGATGAGTATTGTTTTAACCACTACGCTAAATTCGGGCTCGGGGAAAAACCCGAAACAAACTTTGCCCAACCTGGGAATTAAACTCGGAACCACCGGATACCATACCGAGCACTTTGTCACTCGACCACCGAGGCGTGTTTGATAGCTTTGGATAATTTGTTTTACAGTGAATAGCAAACTGTGTTTTTGGACGTAGCGAGATAGCGGGAATTTCCGGAAAAGTATGATATTTATATACAATAAATGTCAAAGAAGTGATCCTCTATGACGCCGTATACAGCCATGCGGAGCTAGTGTGGAACAGCGTTGAAAATTATTTAGCAGCTATGCGATTCTCTAAGCGACACATAGACGCTGCGCGCATGGCTGTGATCTGCTGTCTCTTTCCAATTCTATAAATATGAAAGAGAGAGTCAATCTTAGCGCTGCGGCAGCCGCTGCTACCAAGGCTTTAACTTAGAGAATCGCACTACAGAATACCAATAGTACGCTCACCGCTGTTGCAGCCGCTGCTACCAAGGCTTAAACGATGTTTGCGCTTAGAGAATCGCACTACCTACTGACCGAGTTAGCCCTTATGACAGACGCCAGCGCATCCTGTGTCGGCGCTGTTTTGCAACAGAGAGTAGGCATATGTGGGAGGCGTTAGGTTTTAAGAGGCCTTTATTTTCGAATTTTGTAGTAATTTTGCAGTTGTATTTATCGTTTTTATCGAAATAGGATAATAAATTTGTGCATAATATTACAAATATCCATTCTGTGAGCATAAGTTGAATTCAGACGGCCGGCGCATCGCATTTTGTAGTAATTTTGCAGTTGGATTTATCGTTTTCATCGAAATAGGATAATAAATTAATTATAAAATCTTTATTCCTCATGAAGTAACAGTTACTCTGGTATAAATTTTGCTCAATAATATTATCGCAGATTAGAGATATTCACAGTTAATTTATAGCAATTTTCGAAGTTTTTTGGTTTAGAATAAGATTTTTTTCCTATATAAAATCAATGATATCTAAAAATTACGAGGCCGCTACGCATTATTCGACTATATAAGAGATAACAATATAAATTTTTTATTTCACTTGTTAAGAACAGTAGTTCAATCGATGAGCTCAAAAAAGTGCCTTCGCGCACTTTATGAAAATATTTCTCTGGAATTTTGGGTTTAATTAAAAAGTTAAGCAAAATTTACAAAAAGCGAGGCCGCTAAGCACTATTCCAATAGCTATTCTACACTATTCAATAAGTCATAATTGTTAATGTATTTTCTTTTCTGAGATCCATAACGCCAAAGTTGGCCATTTTACGCAAAAATCACAGTCAAGATGTAATAGGCCTCCTAAGCGACGCTCAAAGAAAATATTCAACGTTTGATAGAGAGCTACTGAGCATCTATATGGCAGTTAAACACTTTCAGAGATTGATTGAAGGAAGAGAGTGCACTATCTTCACAGATCATCGCCTGCTAACTATGCCTTGTCCAAGAAACGGTCAGTTAACGACACTCCGCGTAGAGTACGCCAACTACCTAGATTACATATTGCAATATTGCACTATTATTAAACATATTAGTGAACGTGACAATATTGTTGCCGATGCATTGACACGCTTTTTAGAACAAATTGACATTCCGTCGCCAATTAGTTATGAAGAGATACCAACACAATAACGCGGAACTATCACAGCTAAAAAGAAATGTTACATTACAGTTTGACAAGGTCAGATTACCAGGGTCAAAAGTCACGATTATATTATGCGATATGTCTACGGGGAAAAATAGACCTTACCTACCATTGCAGTTTTGGAAACTACATTATACACGGCCTTAGTCACCCTGGTGCGTACGACACGGAAACTAATAACACAAAAATATATATGGTCTGGTATGAATCAAAAGTCTAAAGTGCATAGGCATACAGTTTCACCGCTGGGAAGTTTTATGCCCGCGCAGCGGTTTGGACATATTCATATTTGGATATCGTTGGCCCACTACCTACATCGCAAGGAAAACTGTATCTAGTTACAATAATAGATCGCTGTACATCATGGCCCGAAGCTTTTCCGGTTGAAGATATTACAGCAGAAACGATCGCTCGAACCATTTACGAAGGTTGAACTACGAGATTTGGGTGCCCGTTACGTATCACTACTGCCGTGGCCAAGGCTATCAAGGCCGCCAATTTAAATCAGCGATCTTTAGAGCACTTTCAATGTTCTTAGGAGTACACAAAATTAGAACCACTCCTTATCATCCTCAAGCGAATGGAATGGTAGAAAGATTTCACAGGAAGCTAAAAGCAACTCTTATGGCAAGAAACGTTAATGTTAACTGGGCAAAGGATATTCTCTCAGTCCTCTTTGGATTAAGGAGCTGTTTTCGCGATGACACAGGGTATAGCGCGGCCGAGATGGTATATATGGCACTTCGATAAGGCTTCCTGGCGAATTTTTTGAGCATACCAGAAAATATAACAATCCTTCATTGTACAAATAAACAACATTTACACACACGTTACACAAAACATATACAAGGGTGAGCTTATCTCTAAAAGAGATCTCTTCCAGCCAACCCTAGCTGTAGTTTTAAAAGCAAATTTTAATACACACTTAGAATAAGCATTTTTAATTTTAGACATAGATAAATAAATAATTTAATCCATAAATACGTATACTTAATATATACATATAATAATAAACAACATTAATTTAATAAATTAAGTTACTGATTAATAATAGCTTTGGACAGGTAGTTGGTCTTTTAGCTTGTCTTGAAACGATTCCACCGATGAGCTAGTTATTTCCACATTCTGGCTACATTCACTGTCAACGACTTACTATAATTATATATACTACCTACAAAGAATTTATGAGAAGTATTCGAGAAAGTATTGCAAAAATGACCTCAGTACCTACCGAAACGACAAAACAGCCAGTCAATATTCGTACATCCGGAACTTGAAAGTGCGAATGCTCTATGTGAACCTACCTTGGTTCTATAATTGAATTGAAATTTTATTAATGAATGTTCTCATGTCTTTGTTCGCTGCGATAGACTACGAAAAAGTTTATGCCTACCTTACGTTCAATAATATCATTAAACCTGCATTTCTAATGAATAATGGCTGCGAAAACAAGTCTAGTAATAAAGAAAACAACACATTTGTTACAAGATATGGAACTCAAGGTAACTATAGCCGCTTGTCGAATCGTTTACCTGCGATCTATTGTTTCGTTAAGCGCCGATCGACCCGCTCAAGGTCGTTGTTTACATAAACCAATGACGGCCCGTGCGCTAGACTGTTTAGAAGATACAATGAATAGTGATAACTACTTAAATGAAGAAATTTGTATAGAAGACATTAAACGATATGAAGAGCAGAGCCAACAAAAAATGCAAGAAGGGGAGATGAAGTGCCTTAAAAGATCTAGAGAAGAAGATGAAAATGAGTGAAAAGAAGTTGAAAGAAGTGGCCAGAAAGAATAAAAGAAGATAATATTGAAATATATATTTCACATAAAGATAAAATGCCGAAACAATTCGCTTTTGCAAAATTATTAAACACTAATGGAATAAATAAAATATATTAATCCCTACAAGGTCAGAGTAGACACGACCGACTTACTAGATCGTTCAATAAGTCCTAACTCGGGACTCTGGAGACTTACTTGGAGATATTATCTCCAAGTAAGTCTCCGGAGTCCCGTATATTATAGCGCATATATTAAAAACTCTGTTGATTTTTAGAAAGTACTGGCCATCAAATAGATGTTTTAATTTTTGTTGAAAATCGAACAATTAAATAGTGACGCTGCTTTTTTAATTCCGAAAACAATGGAAAAATACGAGTTTCGTGTGTTGATGAAACATTGTTTTTTAATGGGATAAAACACCGTTCAAGCACAGCAATGGCTTATAAAGTGTTATCCGGAATCTGCTCCATTTAAACTAACCATTTGTCGGTGGTATGCCGATTTCAAACGCGGTGTTATGGATACAAAAGACACAGGTCGACAAGGTCGTGCAAATGAAGCAGTGACTCGACAAAACATCAACCAAGTTCTGAAAATCGTGAAGAAAGATCTAAAAGTAAAAAGTAAAGTACGCGAGATAGCTGCGATAGCGAAGATTTCAACTGGTAGTGTTTTCACTATTTTACATCAAAATTGGCCATGAAAAAGCTTTTTCCTAATGGGTTCCGCGTCTGCTAACAATTGATCAAAAGCGACAACGTAATAATGAAATGATTCAGAGCGCTGTTTGGCACTGTTTAATAGAAATAAAAAGGATTTTTACGTCGGTATGTGACAATGTATGAAACATGGATTCACCATTTCACTCCGGAATCCAAACGGCAGTCAGCAGAGTGGAGAGCGGCCGGTGAAAGCCGCCCGAACCGGCCTAAAGACATAAACAACAATCTGCCGGAAAGGTTATGGTTTCAGTATTTTAGCATGGAATACCTACTCTTCATCGACTATTTTGATAGAGGCAAACATATAAATCGCGAATATTACATGGGGTTATTGGAGCGATTAAAGTACGAAATTGCGGTAAAACGGCCTCATATGAAGAAAAAAAAAGTGATCTTTCAACAGGACAATGCGCCGTGTTACAATAGTCCATGATAACGATGGCCAAACTTAACGAATTCTGTGCTTCGAATTACTTCCTCATCCACTGTATTTTGCAGATTTCGCCCCCAGTAATTACAGGCTGTTTGTAGACTTAAAAAAATGCTCCAGGGCAAAAAATATGACTCAAATGGTGAAGTAATCTCAGGAACGTAGGCTTATTAGATAAATCTTTCTACACTCATGAAATAAAAAAGTTAGAAAAGTGGAGAGACTGTTTTGCATTTAAAGGAGACTATGTTGATAAATAAAAGATAATTTTATCAAAAAAACTTTTCTTTAGCATTTAGTCTCAGGACTTATTGAACCAAGTGCTGTCGTAAGTTTTAGGTTTAATGTGCTAAATGGCAAATAAATTACAATCATGCAAGGACTTTCTCTATATGGGATGGAGGTTCCAAAGGGCTATGGTAAGAAGCATTTCGTATGGTGTCATACGAAATGTGGAGATTGACTTAGCAGATGAGGAAATAATAAAGTCTGTTACAACATCTAGCCCGGGAGAAGTTGTTTCACTCAATCGTCTAAAACGGCGGGCTAATAAAGAATGAGTACCCAGTCGACCCAGTAACAAAAGAAAGATAGTTAAACTGTAATTTAAAGTTGAAATGATCGAAGCCTTCACAGACATTTTGTTTATCTAATCAATTATCTTGAAATTAGAAATTACAAAGAAAAATAAAATTATAATATGTTTAACTGTATTGCACTACTTATAAGGTTCACTATTATTCAAAAGAGTTTTCAGTATCAAAATATATTTTAACCGACTCTGGTCTAGTGTTATACCTTCTCAGACTCAGACCTGTGATCCCGGTTCATTACCCAGCGGGGTGTTAGGTACTATTATTTTTTTTTCGTTGTGAAGTGCGCTTACACAATCGGCTTTACTATTCACCTAACATCAGAAGAATAACAAAAAAATACAGAAATATAATGTAGGTAGGTATGTGAGAATTATTGAGAACGGTTTTCAAATCGCGCACCCAGGCGCTTTATAATTTTCAACGCCCCGTGTGTGAAGCGACAGATGATAAATTCGTACCTACATTAACTAAATTGGTTTTTCGAGTATCGGAAGCATGGCGGACCGAGTGGCGTAATGTAATTAAACCTTGAACGTTATAGACACTTACAAAACATAATTGGTAGTTTATTATGGCCCGGGATAGGACGAGTGGAAACGTTGGAGGCATCGGCGTGACACAATATAGGCTAGTTAGTACCCAGCAGATGTTGTCATCACGGAGCAAATATTTGCTTCGTGGTTATTATAGAGTGCGAATGCTATAAGTGAACCTACCTTGGTTCTATAATTGAATTGAAATTTTATCGGTTTTTCATGTAACGAGTTTTTTTATGAGCTTCTGTGAAATAACAGCGATCGTAAACAAGTCTTAATCGATGGTGTTTTGAAATACACTGAAGGAAACAATACACTGCTAAGGAACAATATTAATAATAACTCTATTCGCTGTATATAAAACAGTACAAAGGAATGAACCTTAATATTCATAACAATAACCTTAAGTAGGTACTTACACAGATTTAATGTGATTCTAGATTTTAATAAGTACTAAATAAATATTATTTACATAAAAACCTCAAAAATATAAATACTGGTTCATCATCGTCAAACGTCCCAATTGCTGAGCTCAGGATTTTCCACATTGGAAGATCGGGTCAAAAGTTATCATAACACAACATGCTTCTTACGTGATTAGGGGTATTTTTAACGAACACATTTACAAATGCAATGTGTTTGTTAGAAAGTTTCTGTAAAATTGAAATATTGATGGTTCGATGCTCCAATTTCTCATAACTATTATCTTTCTTATTGGCTATTATAGGCTTAACCATAAAAAACATCAAAAAAACTACAGAGTCAGTCCATTAGGGATCTCTCTCACCGGAAGCGTTTGCTTGTAATGTTCAGATTCGAGCATTACATCAGTTAGTTAGGAAAACCGAGCATTACAGTGCGAAACCCATTATGAAATACAATTTGTAATGCAATGCTCAAAATTTAATCTAGAATTGTTACATTACAGGTGAATTCTTCCAGTGAAGGAGCGCCTTTATAGATGTACCTACCTTTTAGTTTGTACCTAGTCTTTTTAATATTACATATGAAAAAAAGAATACTGATTAGTTTATGTAAGTAAGACGTAGTCACGGAGGAGAGAAAAAGATGGACACCGCTCTAATCAATACAAAAGTAAAACAAACTGAGCCAACGAGCTCTTAAAATTTATGCTCATTTACCCAATAGCAGGCCGATCCACCCCTGAAGTTAGATATAGATCCACCCACTTGCGCAGAAAGACAACACGCAGGCGTGAATTTGGCTGAACGTGTGCTTCGCATAATTTTGACGAAGTATTTAAAATATTTTTCAGCGATTGTCATTTAACTTTCAGGCTTATGCTTCGGCGTTGCAACTTTGAGCTAACCTTTGCCATTGAGTTATTTATTTTTTGTTTTTTGGCATCCTTTCTTTCTATTAAATGCCGAAGAAATATTTATATTTTTTAATAATTATATATGATACTGGATTGAATTGTTTCTTTTAAATTATATCGTCCTTGGTCAGTCAGCAATGCTGTTTTTGCTAATATTTAAAGGTTAGCCTAACTCACTGTTTGATTTTGACACTTTGATTTCAGTATGCTTTAGTATTAATCACCCGACCACAGTGGACCACACTGCAACGGACGCGATCGTATAAAAAGTTTGCTGCGGACATGTCATTCGCTGTCACGCAGGCGCGGCGCAGCGAGAAAACGGCCACATAGACACTTAGCGAGTTGCAACGCGGCGCGCGATTGTTCTGTGCATTGCGTTCTTTCTTTCACCGTTGACTAATGGAGCGTTCCCACGGCCTATCTGTCCACGCGCCCAACCGCGCCAACAGGAATTAGAATCAACGCATCCGATGAAGCCTGCCGCGGCGTGTCGTCGCCTGTGCGATCCATCGGCCGCATCGCGCCGCGCCGCGCTATGGCACTCCGCGCCAAGCCGCTACAAGCCGCGACAGGCATTACCAGTCCCACGGCCCGTTTGCGGACGCGCCGCAACAGGCGTGGCAGTTAAGCGTTCCCACGGCGCGGCGCGGATTGTCATAAGACACGCCGTGGGAACGCTCCATAAGACTGTTGTAGTGTAACACACAATAAACTAGAAATCCGCTTCCTCCGTCGTAAAGCAAGACGCTCGTGATCGTTGCCTGAGCCTGAGAGCGCTTTCACATAATTACGAGAACACATTATAATAAGTAGACGTTTCAGTATCGCGACTGCAGCTCAGAAGCGCCACAGGTCGCAAGTTTGGGTATATATTGGGGCCGGACCTCAGCAGTTGCCTGCGCTGCAGCCGCTATAATATGATGGGGTCATAAGGGGGCACAGCCGGGCTGTCGCGCTTCTATAACAGCTATTTGTGAAAGCGCTCGCCTAAACATGACACGGTGTACACATTTCTCTCTCGCGCGTGTAAATGGCGCAACAAGGCAGATGGCTACCCATTGGGGCCGGACCTCAGCATGCGGCGGCGCTCGCGCACGTTGGCCGCGGCGCGCTGCACGCGGTACGGCGAGCCGCATTGGTACTCGGGCTCCGCGCCCGCCTCCAGCAGCGCTTCTGGAAACAATAGGGCGGTTCAACTCACAAGTACATATGTAGGATTTGAAGGTAGGATAGATGCCACATTGTAGGAGGCCAAAGGGAAGATCTTCCTCGGAGCTGTGTGGATAGCTCGGGGACCGAAGTCCAACGGATGTTAGTTGGAGGTGCAATACGAGATAGTGATTTCATCGCTACCGCGATGCAGGCTTTCCATATACTATTTTGTCGTGGACTTCTTGGCGGGAAAGTGAAGCGTCATGTCTGTAGTTTTGTCTTATTTTCTAAAATTTATGTTTTGTCGAATATTAATGTGCAATAATGGTGGATTATGAACGTGAATGCGGGTTTGCAAATAATACAAAACTGTGCAACATCACTTTTCAAATTCTCTCAAGAAGTCCGTGTGAGATTCAGTAAAGTCCCACATCTTTACTGGAACTCAAGGGATTTGGGGGAATATCATTTAGCTTACTATCACCACTCATTATCATCTTATAAGCATAATAAATGAACTCTATTATTTCGACTGAAGGACTAGTATCCATGGTCAAGAAATAAATTATCAAAAATCTATTTTGTCGTCGTAGTATGGAGATGTTGTAGATGGACGGAGATGTCGTAGATGGACGGAGATGTCGTCGTCGTATGCGTTTGTAGCGCCATCTGTTGACACGATTGAGAAGATGCTTGCTTCGTGTCGAATAATGTACGGCGTCATGCCGCATGCGGTAGGTGGCGCCGCCACACATACATAGGTACACTCACGACAATTATCCCCTATTTATTTGGTCTAAGCTAAAGGTTAGTCAGAGACTAGGCAATGAGGATCGCAAATTCAGTTCTTTGTCAAGTCTCACTTAATAACAACTGCACATGTGCTCAGGGTGATATGTGGTGAGCCGTCGCCGCCTTTTAGTCGCCTTTTACGACACCCAAGAGAAAAGATGGGTCGGTTGGTATTCTTTTAATGAAGCTCCACCACACAGCTAAAAGGCGCCTTCAAATTCTTCCCATATTTAAAAACTCCTTTACTTTAGAACGCGGCGCCACAATAGAGAAATATATTTTTTTTAATAAGCAAATCATTTCAGCATGATTGCAGCAATGTACTCACTACCTACTCTACTAAAACGCCAGCCAGTTTCACCTCAATGCACTCCGCCCTGTCGCACACTGTTAATGCGATTTCTTATTTGACAACTAGCCAAAAAATCCTCTAGACATCAATGACCTTTAGATATCATTGCTAGACATTGACAAGACATTGTCATTTATTGTGTAAACTGAAAGCGTGGTGAAAGCCAAATAATGGCTACACTACATAGATATGCTTAACCCCTTGAGGATCGTAAAACCAGACACAATTAAAAAAACAATTGTTTCGCGACCGCCGCGCGCCGGCGGTCTTATGATCCGTGACCTATTAATAGGCTTTCCGTCCGGCCTCTTGCCATCGCTCCGTAATACCAGGGGGGTGTCACTCTGCAGTTTATGTACGTTCGGCCGGCACGCCTCCCAGGCAGGCCGCCTAGGCGTATGGCAGTAAAGGTTGCCGCTCGCAACGCACGCTCCACGTTGCGCTTCCTCGTTTAACTCGTAATCCCTGTGCGCGCGCGTAAACCCTACGCTCTGTGACATCATGACGTTAAATCGATATCGAGTCAGCGTTGCTTAGCGGAATATAAACGCTCGAATCACACGATAAGTTTCAATTTCGCGTGAAAGTCGTTAGAGAGTAAATCTTCTGTACGGTAGTACTATTAGTTATTCTATGGTAATACGCCGTTTGGCTCTAAAACTGCCGGTACGTTTGCAGAGGCAAGGGCCCGACGAATGATCTCGTTTAGCGAGCAGGACAGCCCGTGATGACCAAGCTCATTATCGGGCTGGCCGCAGCAGCAGCCAGCCAGGGGCCCAAGTCTGCTAATTTACGAATGGCATAATTGAATCGCAATTGGATCGCATTGTAATTGTTTGACACATTTGGTATTCTTAAATGACTAAGAGAATACCAAATGTGTCAAATTCTTAAATGAGTAAGAGAATACCAAATGTGTCAAACAATTACAATGCGATCCAATTGCGATTCAATTATGCCATTCGTAAATTAGCAGACTTGGGCCCCTGTTTAGTGATATTATGTTGGTACTGCTAGACTGAGGCAACTATCATTAAAATGAAGTTACCGCACACCGGTGCGGTAACAAACAAATAGTCCAATACCCATCAATTGCACCGGCAATTGATGGGTATTGGACTATTTGCTTAACCACCATGCCAAATGTGAGGATGGGGTTGGTAGTGATCGCAAACCCGGGCTACGCAACGATAAATCCAAAACATACCATTGAAACATAGGTGAAATGCTTTACCCATACACAGAGGCATGTGGTGATTTCGGATTATGTGGGACTCTCCTCCCCCTTCTCCGCCCAGTCAAAAAAACTAGACGAGAGAAACGGGAGTCTACCCACTAAAAACATTGTACCAGCCCTTCTATGCCATGGAGATGGAGATCGCTCGTGACCCCGATCGGCAAGCACAGAGTTATCCGTTCCTGTGAATTTAACCATCCTAGGTTCCCGATGCCAAGACGAGCTATAATACAAAAAATAAGGCTATTTCCAAATGTAGCCTACTCCTCATAGTTCTCAAGCACATTTCGCAGCACCTTTGATATAAATACTTGGCGAACTCATAAGTTGTTTATCAATAAGTTTTCAAAAGACAGTCGCTGTAGATGTCACCGCAATATCCGTCGGTATCGCAGACAAATCTGCGCGCTAAAGGAAAACTCAGTTGACAACTATAACCGGAACGATGATCTGCTCCTTCCTGCTGCTTGTCCGCAAAATTATCACGAATACAAACACAATTTCGAATAAGTTATAGGAACAGAACAGAAGACCTCTTTCTTCTGTTCTGTAGTCATAGGCGTCAAGGCTCTACTAGTGGTAACCTATCATCAATTCTAAACATTCCTGTACGAATTTCAAAACGAAAACGGTATGACGAAGTTTTAAATACCGATTGTTGCTTTTACATTATTTTGTTAATCCATAAACTTATCACACATACTTACGTTTCGTTTTCCACAAAAACTATTAGCCGATTATCAAAACTACTTTTTTTCTTTTGGAAGATGTTTTGCTTACAATAAATTTCATATCTAGAAGTATTAAAATTCGAAGTAACTTTTTCTCTAAAATATCATACCCAGATTTTCTTTTTTTTATGTTCATGTTATTAGATAAATAAACTAAAATTTCTTATAAAGTTAATTCTTTGTTCTTTCGCTAAGGTTGTGCTACAAAAGTCAGTGAGAGAAACGATTCGCGGCAAAACCTACTCCACGTAGTTGAGGCTGGCCTGCGGAGCCGGCCAGCAAGCCGAAGCTGCGGTGGTGAGCGAAAGCCATCTGCGACGATAAGCTCGCGTGGGACCGCCGCGCCGGAGCCTCGCAGCGCCGGAGCCGTGACAGAAACCATGCCTGCTGCATGCGCGTACTTGGATGATGCTGCATGCTTGGTTGCATTCTCACTGCTTGCTGCGCGCTTGTTGCATGCTTGGTTGCTTGCTGCATGCTTGGTTGCATGCTGCATGCTTGCTTGCATGCTGCAGCTTGCTTGCATGCTGCATGCTTGCTTGCATGCTTAAACGTTACTACGATTAAAGTTGTTCGATAATATTATGGATTTCAGTTATTTGAAATGTTGTATTTTTATAATATTGGAAACGTTTCTGGAAAATGAGTCATCTAGCAATAATAGCTTCGGCCAAACGTTGAGAGGGATTTCAAAACATAAAGATTTTGAAAAATATAACAATCGATAATCGGCATTTCGAAAATTTGTCAATTGTGTTTTCGGTAAAAAGAAAAATATGAAAAACAAAAAATTACAAAACGTTTTCGGCCAAATAAAATTCGTACAGGTAAATTTTGAATTTAAGATAGGTAACCTCTACTAGTGTATTCAACATTCTCCAAGTGACAAGAACAAGACAATTAAGTGCTAATGATTCCTCGTGATGGTGCGTGGACACGTACCAGAATATACCTGTTAGCAGCTGCTTGTTGTGCTGGCTGCCAGTACTAACATCCTAGACGCCAGGACTTACCTGTATACTTGGTACTTGCTGTTCGTGGTCCCGAGTCATCCCCGTGGCACAGAAGGGATGGTATTAGGTTTTTAGTGTGTGGGCCTCCTCGCTCTCCGTCGAGCTCTTTCTTGTTGGGTTGGGGAAGGGGAGGAGAGAGGTGGCTTCTGGCCTTGGTGTATGCGTAAGATAGCATTTCACCCAGTAAAAAAAAAGAAATTACCGGTGTGTAACTGCCGGCTCTGTTGATGCATTTAGGCGGCTTAGCAACTGCAGCCGGTTCCACTTCGAACTACCTTCATCATCGTTACATAGTCGTCATGCTAGATGTACTCCTCTAAGTCAAGCTATGATTCCTCGTCACAGTGCGTGGACAAGTGCTAGACCACTTACCAGTGTGCAGCTGCCTGCTGTGCTGATGCACGTATGCGGCTAGGGGCAGCTGAAGTCTACCTCGTGCCGCAGCATACACGCACGATGGCAGCTCAGAAGCCAGCGACGAGCTCTCGTCATCAGATCCGTCACCGTAAGAGAACTTCAGCCCGGAATAGTCCATCCGGCGGCTGTCACTGCACGAGAAAAGTTGAATTAATAATAGTTGCAATACAAAAGATTGCAGTGTTGTGGTTGGTTCGATATCTACATTCGTGGGCAGAAGATTTAGATAAAGGTTTCATGTAGTAGTCCTAAGATTTGATAATAAAATAGGGCTGTCTCAATAAAAATGAACATTTATCGTGTTTAAAAACAACAAAATTGTTGGTTGGTTGGTTGTATTCGGACACATCTTTCATGTCGGAACAATATCAAGAACATATCATTTTGTTCCAAAAAAGATTTTCTGTGTGTTGGAGATTCGAATGTTTGCCTAAGTAATTTGTTTGTATTTTAAATGTTTTTTTTGTCATTAACAGATAATAAGAGAACGTTTTATTCTAAGAAATCAGCTATGGTAAAAGTAAAAGCAAATAATTCTAGAATAACAAAACAGAAGTTTTCAAATAAAACCTATGGTTACTGTCAACAAATAGCCTAGTTGTTCCCTTTCTTAGGGTCTACTTAACTTACTAATCTTATTAAAGAAATATTTCGTTTATCTACGTTTCAACTCATTCTTAAATAATAAATCTTTCCTACAATCACACCAATTATCTAGCCCAAGAGAAGCTTCGAAGAAACTCGTCAAAATGGTTACTAGACAACGGATAAACATACTTAAAATACTTAAATACATACTTATTATACATAGAAAACACCCAGACCCGAGACAATTTAGAAAAACAATAATTTCTAAATTGACCCGACCGGGGATCGAACCCGGGACCTCAGAGATGGCGACACCATGAAAACCGGCGTACAAACCACTCGACCAAGGAGGTCGACAAAAATTACCAATGTGTTTTTTTGTGGAAAGTGTCTTAGGAATAAGACACTTTCCACAAAAAAATACATTGGTAATTAGTTAAAATTATTAGCGAATATTAAGGCATCATGGTGCAAACTTTCATGCTAAACATATAAATAAGTAAATTTACTTGAATATAATCCTATGTAAAATACTTCACAGCGACTTGCAATCTTGACATTTGGTAAATTTCTCGCCACCCCGTAAGCTCTTTTTATCTTTATATACACACATCAAAAGTGTCTAGGGATCAAGCATTTTTATGCGGATTTCTTGAGATTGAGATGTGGCTTTGTAATAAATTTATGATTTTATAAATTTATATGGATCCTTTTTGGTGCATTTCATAATTTGAAACAGGAACTTTCAATCAATTTCTAGTAAAAGATGAAAATCAGCTGTCAATATTTTCCCTATAAAAACATACAACGCATTGAAGACATTATTAGTGCTACTGTTTCCCTACTACTGATTAAAACCAACGTTATTATGGAGCGGCGACGTCATTTAAGCAGGGAAGAAATGCTCAGAGCCGTGGGAATGATAGAAGCTGGTTCCCGGCAACGTACAGTGGCTTTAGCTCTGAATACAAGTCAGAGTGTTATCAGTCGACTTTGGACACGTTACCGAAGCACTGGTACCGTGGCTGAGCGCCATGGAGGACGGTATCGCTGCACCACACGGAGACAAGACCGATACATTCAAATCACAACTCGAAGAGCTCCAACAATAACCGCCATGATGTTAGCCGTGAGGCTTCATCACTCTTCAGGGAACTTAATTAGCGACCAAACAGTCAGAAACCGCTTGCATGAAGTGAACCTTCATTCCCGAAGACCGCTAAGGGTACCACCTATAGCAATGCACAATCGTAGGATTCGATATCAATGGGCTCTTGAACACAGAAATTGGGCAGAAGAACAATGGTCTTTCGTGTGCTTTTCTGATGAGTCTCGTTTTGGTATGAGACCGGATACAAGACGTATACGACACTGGAGAACCCCTGGACGCCAACAGCGATTAAAATCCTGCCAGGAAGTCCATCCTTATAGTGGTGGAACCATCATGGTATGGGCGGGTATTTGGATCGGCGGAAGAACTGAGTTGATTTGGATCAGAGGCAACCTCAACGCTCAAATTTATGCTGAGACGATTGTATCAGACGTCATCGTTCCTCTACAAGTGCAAATCGGTCCCTTATTTCAGTTAATGCATGATAATGCACGACCGCACACCGCAAGAGTTGTAAGACAGACTCTCGCCGCAGCTAACATCAATGTCATGCCCTGGCCTGCTCAGTCGCCAGACTTGAACCCGATTGAGCATGCATGGGATATGCTACAGAGAAGAGCTCTGCTGAATATGGAGGGTATCCAGTCGCAAGAAGACCTTTTTTTGTTGTTGCAACGAACATGGGCGGCCATTCCACAGCGTGATTTGGATGAACTCATTTTGAGTATGCCAAACCGATGTTCTTGTGTTGTTAGTGTTCGCGGTAGAAACACGGATTATTAATTGTTTAAGTTACCCAATAAAAATTTAAAGAAAACTGTTATTTCAGTCTTTTTTTCGAACTTTAATGTTAGTGGTTCAAATGTCAAAAATCCCTTTATTAGGAAAATGGCAAATTTCTTTATTAATGCAAAGGTGACTTGGTTTATCGTTACTGTAGACAAACGAAAACACTTTATTTGATGAATCCTTAAAGAAAATTTTAATTAATATCAATCAGGAGAAAAGTTATTGCAAAAATATATGTTGATCCCTAGACACTTTTGATGTGTGTATTTAAATTTATTTCAAAAATAATTGATATCTGTGGGTATTAATGAAAATCAATTGCCGGAATGTTTGTACACGCATCACTTCAGAACGGCTGCACCTATTTGGCTAATTATTTTTTTGTTATTTGTAATTGTCAGGACAAGGTTTGTATGAATGTTTTTTTTTGGTAATTCGTGGAAAATACCCCTTGGGTAGGTACGGGGTCCACGCGGACGTATTCGCGGGCGGTCCACTAATATATTATAAAGACTAAATTAATACACGTCTAAACACTAATTTACTAATTTTTCGCACACTACAACTTATTAAGCTTGTTTCGAAAAGAATTTTAATATTTTATTTTGCATGTGTAGATACTTACGTATGTAAATATAGAAAACTTTATGAAAAGGCATGCCAGTATAACTGTGAAATTAAAGAAAGCAGACTACTGGCGAATAGCCACAGGCGCTTTAACGACTATTTATAAATCTTTCAAAAATGAGCTTCATTTAATCTGGGCTTAATTTGGTAGTAAAGTATTTTTTGTATAACTAGGTACTTATTTTAATTACTTTATTACGTTCCATAATTTTTTGTTGATAAATAGCATTTAATAACATCATGCGTAACATCGTAACAACGCAATTAAACGTCACAAATCTAAATAAGTATTAAGGTTTCTTAAACTTAAAGTTAGCTAAGGTCATTAAAAGTAAAGTATCGCGTTTATATAATTCAACAAAATAAAACAACGGCGCAAAAGCTTGTGCCATAAAGTGCGATTTCACCAGTGGTCCATAATTGCCACTAAAAAGACAAAGAAACTCTAACGACTCTACTATAAATTAATGTTTTTAATATAATAAATGACCGAGAACCAATCCGTGACTCTTTTCACCGTCTTACAGCTTATTTTAATGATAAAAGATTTATTTACTAATGTAATGTCGGCTTACGTATAAGTTGTTCGTGACAATAAAACAAGGCTGCTTTGGCAAAAACAAAATAAGTCAAGAAAAAACTCGCAGATTGCTTGCAAAAGATAATTATACACAAAATTGAAACATTTAAAATTTTTATTAATATCATATTTATTTGTTTTTTTATGTACTTATACACAGTAATTTACAGGTTGTCTTACCTTAATGGCGGCGATGTGGACGAGTCCGCCAGTTGCGTCTTCGTTCCTGACATTATTAGATCTAAATCTATCATAAGCTTTCTCTCCCGATAGACTGACGTTATCACCGATTGTTGCAACAGTACTGAGCCCCGAGGGAGCGTGTAAAATAATTTTATACCGTCAGGGGAAGCCATTTTCTTTATATTTGGGGCTGAATGTTACGATAGCAATATTAGGAGTGGTAAGCTAATTTGAACTTTATTTAGGGTTGGGCAGGTTTAGTTTTTTAACGCGCGCGGTCTCGCCGTAACTTAGTCTGTATGTGACAACCCTTGCGGGATGGGAGGCGCTTTGGGCAACTGCGGCAGAAGTGGGCGGGGTGGCCGATTCTAGCACAAAAAGAGGTTAAGCGACAATCTGATAATATTTAATATTATTTAATAAAGTTACTTATGTACTTCAAAAAATTTGTGATTTAGATGTAACCGTGTTGCGCAGCGGTGAAAGAATACTACCACAACCTCTCTTTTCCTTTGGGTGTCTTAAAAGGCGACTAACGGACTAAAGACTGCACATACATCCAACAGTATAGAGCGGCGATGGGCTCACCACCGCCACGCTGAGCACATGTGCAATCGCTATTTGGTGAAAGTGGACTATGGTAGAGGACAGCATTTGCGGTCTTCATTGCCAAGTCTCTGACTAACCCTTCGGGGATAATAGTCGTGATTATATTATTATATGTAATGTAATTACTAAATAGCACAGAAAGTATAGTCAATACTAATTGTGATCATTTTTATTTATGGTCCTAAGTCGCCGAAATGATGCAAACTAGGCTTAATATTTTTACTCGCTAGTTTACTAAGGTAAGGTGACTTTTCTACCAAAGAGTCCCTTCCCGCTTTCTTCCAATTTTAGTAAGAATAGTAGATTTTTATGGCTACTCGTTTCCATTCGCTCTATCCGTGCCATGTTTCCCTTTTTATGTTGCTTAGCCGTCATCATAATATCTATCTCTAATATCTTTTGCAAGGTCATAATACCTATCTCTTATATCTTTTGCAAGTTCATAATACTTATCTCTAATATCTTTTGCAAGGTCATAATACCTATCTCTAATATATACCGGCTAACCTGATGGAAACTACAGCACATAGAATTTTAGTAATTTTAAGTAGATTTTAATAACTTCGTCTTTTCCCAACGTCCCCGAAACATCTTAAATTTCCCAAATAAGCCCCTTATCCTAACTTGTTCCCATAAAATCCCTTCTTGTTTTGTCTCAGGTTCGTCCAGTATGGAATCGCCCTTTACGTAAAGGACTTCTGCGTTCCATACTGTACCATTAAGGAAACTTTAGACCTAAAAAGCCCTGAGTATCAATCACATTTCACATGAACTGCAAGAGTGCCGACCCTGTAATTTCAGTTCCATGTCCTCTATCTCTATGTATCTGTGCCCTGTAACACACCTATACCAAACACACAAGCAAACAACAAAACGTACACGCCCTAATAACTAAATCTACTATTCTTACTAGTACTCCTACTCTTACATTAATTATTTAGAAAACACGTATAAAGAACTACTATACGAGTATAACTGTCTGAGTATTTAAAAGGAATAGGTACGATACTACTTTTTAATCGTCTGTATACGAAAATATAAAGGCGATTAAAAAGTATTGAAAAATAAAGACTTTGATTTTGAGTTTGACTTCGTTAGATAATGCGTGGGTAATGCAACAAGTAAAATACAGAGATCTAAATAGTTTGTTAGAAATATTTAAAATAAAACCCTTTTTTTAAAGAGGAAACTCCATAGAAAGTTAAAAAACGGAACAACTCAGCTAAAGAATCGTTTTTTAAAATATGTTTTAGCTAATAAATTATTTATTTAGCATGCAGTAATTTATAATATTTTTTTTCAAGATTATTATTAAAGTGCGGATAACACATTAATAATAGTCCTGTTAACCTATCCTGTTAATATAAATGACTGTGTCGGTGTGGGATTACGTCAGTAGTCTAATGGAGCTTGGGGATTGAACCACAATTTCTCGCGTTCAACCCTAGCATCTATCGGATAGAATATAATATCTATATATATAATAAGATAGAATTAAAAGAGGCTTTGACAATCTTTGCACAAAACTGTGATGATCAAAAAGTTAAGGTAAAACCGACAATCTTTCACTTTCACGGCACACTGTAACTAGACGGGTGGAGGAGATGTCAGTTGATACCAGCCATTAGATCCAAGACATCGTAACAAAGTATAATATTTTTAATATACAATCATTACACTTCGGAATATTGTTTTTTTTTGTTTCACAAGGCTTTTAAGCTCATCAGTTATGAAAAGTAACAAAAATAGGAAGTCAGTGGCCCGCCAGAGATTTTTGAATCGTCTCTTTAGCCGGACTCTTAAAAAGGTTGAGCAGCCTTGATCTATCCGCTCGACTACCAACGCCTGTGCCTGTGCCTGTTTATAATTTTATTGGCCTTTTAGTTTGTAAAATTTTGAACTTGAAAGTCTTTCTAGGAAACCGAAATGCGTAAAACCCTAAGAGGGTTTACCTCACCTGTTGGCAAAAACGATAGGGCCTTTAGTGAAAGCTCACTTTTGCCGGAATCCTCGCGGGTTTCATTCCATGTGAGAAAAGGTCTTTTAGACCTTAAGTCGTATTGAGTAATGGTGTATTTCGAGATTAGTTCCAAACAGCCCGGAAGGTTCTTAAGCACTAAGGAAACTTCAACTAAACACAATACAACTTCACTATTCAATCTTCCTAACTTTAGAATTCAAAAAAATCTTGTATTTAATGAGCACCTCCCTTTTCCTGACAATTTAAAATAAGAAAGTGAGTGGGTTCCCAATTTAATCACGAAGTGGGAGGAGATCCCCGTGAGATCACTATCGCTTAGGAACCCTCACCGGTAAAAAAGATACCTATCCTATGTCCAGTCATGGTCTCTCTGTTGGTAAGCAGTAAGCACAGTTTATATATCGTCGTCAATAGGTTTATGCACAGGTTTTCCTATATAATTATCTGCTAAATATGCTATAGCATTAACTATATGCTTTAATAGAAACAATTTATGGTACTTTTTCTTATTCTAAGTAAACACATAGGTACCTACGAGATGTTTACGATTTTACAAAAAAACTTGAAAAAAACTCCCTACAAATTTTGTTCAAAATTTTCGTCAACATTTCCCTTACGCCGTTTTCCTTACCGAATCCGTAGGAGGGAGGGTTAGGCGATCGATGAGCCAGCTCCACCTCATTGGTGGACCAGAAACCTGCTCCTGACAGCGCCGTAAAACACACGCTCAACAAGAGGCTCCCAGATATATTTAATGTTCATTGCTGTGAATTACGACTGGCTAAGTTTCTAGTACCTACTTTGACAGAGCATTTTCAAGTATTTTCTTGAAGGAAACTATTTCTATTAAAAACTTTGAGCTGCTCAGTCGGTTTGTTTAAAAAAGAGGTTCGGTCTTTTTTTTTAGAAGATAAAGATAAATATAATCATTGGTTGTTATTGGTATAGTTACAGTTATGAACAGGTAGCGTGAAATCCCCAGATGCCGTTTAAATTAAATACGATGCAGTTGCAAAACAATTAGATAAACTATCTATACACTTATTAATAAAAATCAATTGCAGAAATGTTTGTACGCGCATCACTTCAGAACGGCTGCACCTATTTGGCTTATTCTTTTTTTGTTGTGTTTGTAATTGTCAGGATAAGGTTTGTATGAAATAATTTTTTTTGTAACTTTTTCACGGGGTAGGTACGCGGTCCACGCCGACAAAGTCGCAGGCGAGCCGCTAGCTTTTAATAAATACTGTATTACAATTTAATTCATTCCTTACGTCTTACTGTATGAATAAAGTGGTATCCCCCAACTTCTTTATTTAAGAAAGAAGTTGTTGAATATACTTATTTATCTTTTTTTTTATTTGATTTACCAACGGGTAAGCGCTTGGCCTTTACCTCACCTGATGGTAAGTGACGATAAGGCCGAAGGTAAAGCGCGCGTCACCCGGAATCCTCAACCACTGAGGAGCTGGCCATCTTATCTCTAAACTGTCGGAACACAACAATGCTATAAACATAGTTGTTATGGCGACAGACTTAGATAAGATGGTGGTAGCTAGCCAGGCTGACTTAACAGCCCTACCACCAACCAAACCGAGCACACAAAGATGTACCCCCGCTGGGAATCGAACCCGGGACGAGGTGTTTATAACCTTTAGGTACATGAAAGCTTTGATTTGATAAAAATGAGGAAAATTCTTCAAAATAACTCTAGATATCAAAAAAAAATTAGAGATATTTTGATTCTGTATTGCTGTGCTACGGTTTCATAACCATTTTTAGCTGTTCTGTGGCTTCAAGAAATGAATCTATAGATAAATAAGGTTTCAAGGGTTCTACGTCCAGTGAAATAACAGGACATATTATTATGTAGGTATAAGAGCTAAAGGGTAAAGTAAAGTTGCAAGTGTCCATGGGCTGCAGCGGTGCTTTACAAGCGGGCCGTGCTTGCTTGTCGGCTCATACATACATACATGTCTACATACATATATACTAGGATTGATGAGGATTCCTCTTCCGCTTCCACATGTTGCGGAAGTTTGCAATTATTACAGTTTCCCTCAGCTATCGCTTCCCCATAAATGAAAGTTAAAAATTCCTCTTGCGCTATCTCTTCCTCATAAAATAAAAGGGGAGTTAAGGAGGAATTGAAATTGCACGCGAAATCTCCGGCCGGCAACAAAAATACTACGTTTTTTACTTTGTTTTTATTAATAACTAAAAGAAAAACGGAGAGTGTGATGAAATACTTTCTTTTTATTCCTGTTCCTCATCCGCATCCCTTTCTATGTGCTATACAATTCCTCTTCCCCTTCCTCTTCCACATTACCACATCCTCAACAACCCTAATAAATACTTACTTAAATGCACACATACATACATACATACATACATATAATACACTAGCGGCCGCTCGCGGTTTCACCCGCGTGGTTCCCGTTCCCGTGGAAATATCGGGATAAAAAGTATCCTACTTATGTGTTAATCCAGGTTATAAACTATCTGTATGCCAAACTTCATCCAAATCCATTCATTAGTTTTTACGTGAAAGAGTAACAAACATCCATCCATACATACAAACTTTCGCGTTTATAATACTAGTAGGATACATACTCGTACATACATAAGTTTACATAACATACATTGCGCCCGTTCCCGGAGGGGTAGGCTGAGACCAAGCTTCCCGTTTGCTATAATCCTGACACACATCCTTTGCTTCACTCTCTTATCGTTCTTCACACATAAGGACTCGTCGGCTCAATCACAATCAAAATAAAAAGTATTAAGACGGTTTACGCATTTCGGTTTCCCATACAAACTTCCAAGTCAAAATTTTTTAAAACCATTAAGCCAATTTTGATGAAACTTTGCATGCCTAAGTAAAACACGGATCTAAATAGTTTGTTTTTAACATTTAAAAAAAAAATTATTTAACTGATTTATTGCGATTTAAAGTCCACTATAGAAAGTTTAAAATCGCAATAACTCAGTTAAATAAACGTTTTAAAAAAATGTTTTTAACAAACTATTTAGATCTCTGTATTTCACTCTAGCATGCAAAGTTGCATGAAAGGCTTATTGGTTTTTTAAAATTTCGACTAAACCCCCTTGTACATGACATTTTAAGGCGCTCCCTCATCGGGAGCATTTGCTTGTATTTCAATACAGGTGCACTGTAATACTCGGATCTCCTTACTCACTGATGTAATGATCGATCCAGGCGAATGCGGACGGTGAGGGGAGCGCCTATATATTTCACTAACCTTTCAACTGCCGTGCCGCGCACTGATCAGTGTTAATATAACTTGACAGTTATTTTTTACGACGTGTCGCGTAGAGCACCCTCTCTTCCCTTGGGTGTCGTAAAATGCGACTAACGGACTTCAGACTGCACATACATTCAACAGCTTAAAGCGGCGACGGCCTCAACACCTGTGGCGCTGAGCACATGTGCAATCGCTATTTGGTGAAAAGTGGACTATGGTAGGGAACTGCTTTTGCTGTCCTCATTGCCTAGTCTCAGACTAACTCTTCGGGGTTAATAGACGTGGTTATATGCATGCATGTATTTTTCAAGACATTTATCACCTGTAGGTATCACATGTAGGTTACATTAGGCAAGCGTGCAAAAAAAAAGTAAATAAGTATTAAGAAAAATGTATTAAAATTAAGCACTCTGTGTAAATTTTTGTATTAAGAAAAAGTCCCTGAGCTTAAACAGCTCCTGAAAAACTTATTTTCCCACCCTAGAATAAGATATAAGAAAAGATGAAAAAGATAAAGATGGTCAAGTTTTAGGTTAATGAAACAGTATAGAGTAGGAAACGGGAGTCCCACCCGTAAAAGAGTAAAAGATGATGAATGGCTGTGAAGTATGAGGTATGAAAGTGCGAGAGGCATACAAGCGAGAACAGTATGGAAGAGAAATAGATAATAAGACGCTCCGATCATGTCAAAGCAAAAGGATAAAAAAAATACCCATCAAGTGTAGCAAAGAATTGGTTTCAATGATCCATCATGGCATGGCAAGGCCTCCAGGCCTTTACCAGTAACAGTGAGACAGTACTTAAAGGCTACTTTTTATTTCACTTCACTTTATTTGTTATTAACCGCACATTGCCGTTACAAATAGATGTTTCCTTTCTCAGTCATCCAACCGTTCCATCTGATAGGGTGATTCGAAAACATATTTCACTATGCACCCTCAAGTACCATGCTTGTAACAACAGCGTGTGAATCTCCCGACACGCATTATTTGCAAGAGCCATTGAGATTTTGTCAGCGCCATAAATTAGCGAGTCGCCCCCGTATAAACAAGTTATTTGGCTCGCCTATAATTTGGTGCTAATTCCGGTACGGCGGCGGAGCCCTGTAATTGATTTGTCGTGGCCCCGACCCTTAGGACGGGGCACGTGACGGCCCCGCCCACAAGTAGCCAGTGTAGCGTGTGATCGTAATTTTTTTTGGGCTAAAGTTAATTGCTAATCCCCTGACGCCAACTCTCTGAAGAAGTGGTAGAATAGCAAATGGAAAACGGGCTGTGATCTTCGCAGAAGCCTTACCGTCAACTCTTTAATCTTACGACCTATGCAAATTCCCATTCGATTTTTGCATAGTAATATTATTATTAAAGTAATACTGCTCTAAGAGGTGAAATAGGTGGTAGGGCCCCTGGTCACCCAGTATAGGACTTCAAAATTAAATGTCTTAAAAACAGCGAGACAAAGAAATTGTTGCTTGTTGTGTTGGTCCCAAGCAATATTATAAACATACCTAATAAAAAAAAAACAATTTCCACGAATCACTTTAGAACGGTTGCACCAATATTTGGTTAATTCTTTTTATGCCGTGTTTGTAATTCTGAGGACAAGGCTTGTATAAAAAAATTGTTGGGCGAGCCGCTAGTATTAAAAATATATTACAAAATAACTACCTGATAGCATGGATGGGGACAACCTAGCGTTATTTGAACGCAAAAAAGGTTTAGTTTTCTACTGCGGCTGACAAAATAATTAAAACCATTGTTATTTATAAAAACAAATACAAAAAAAGAACGCATTGGGAAAGAAGGATAAGATTGTATAAATAACATTTATTTATTCTATAAACAAATGAATTGTATTTATTGTATGAGTCCATAGATACCATTATTGGTTAGATTTTTTTTTCGTTCGTTAGGACACAATGGGTTATGGTTATGGCCCAATATCTCTACATGCTAATGTCCACGTGGGAGGCCTCTGCCCAGCAGTGGGCTGATGATGATGATAAAAGACAATATTTTTTTGCAGAAAACAAGTTGTACTGAATTATCAACATACCTAATTATAAATACATTTTGTTATCAAATATGTTTGCTTCGAATAATAATAGGGAAAATTAACTGCTGAGTAACTTGCCACTATACTTGCAGTATGAGGTCTCCCGAAGGTAAGTCAACCTCAATTAACTTCAGTAAGTTGGAAGAGAAATTATTAACATAAGAGAAATTAGAATTTTTTGAACATTCTGTTTGAAATGGTTGTATACACTTGAAATGGCAAATAATCAGACCATTTGATACTTTTTTTGCAAATTAAGCTATAAAAGTACCTATTCATCTAGAAAGGGATTTCCCAATCAATACAAAATTAAAAATGATTAATAAATTTACATTTCGCATGAGTCTTAAATAAAATCCGGAGCAACGGCGCGGTTAACTGCAACCCGCTATTGGCTTTAGTTAATTTATTTATTTGTCTGCATATGTTTGCGGGCGATTATCCGGCGAAAGAGTGCACGTGGTCCGAATGGCGAACGAACAGTCCCATCTCTTTAGACGTAAGGGTGGATGACGTCACGCACACATGCGGGATAGTAGAAGAGATTTCACTGTGTTCAGTACACTGAGAACGCGTGAGATGTACCATCTGTGTATGCGCAAGAGTGTGTGCGTGGCTCTGTCAGTTCCGCGGTTGCGTTTGCAGTGTTGCGGCGCGCGTTCGGCTTTTGTGTTCGGCACGGTACGGCCGCGTGCCGGGCCAAGCGGCCACGCGGCCGACACGCGCCGTGCCGAGTGTGCTGAACACGAGCGACGCCTCCTACGAAAACTGTTTTTCTGACGGCACTTAATTAATCCGCGCGGTGCACTGCTTGTAATCGCCGCCATTGAAAATTGTCGCGAGCGATTTTGATTTGTTGAATTATTTTTTATTTGTGTTTTTCTACATTTGTGTATGTTGTTTTGGTCATTGATTATTTAGCACCCCCTAGAAAGAATATTACCACCCCCTCTCTTACCTTGGGTGTCGTAAAAGGCAACTAACGGATTAGAGATTACATCGACCAGCATAGAGCGGCGATGGGCTCACCACCTGTGACACGCTGAGCACCTGAGCACATGTGTAGTCGCTGTTTAGTGAAAAGTAGCGTAGAGGACTGCTCTTGCTGTTCTCAATGCCTATAGTCTCTGACTAACCCTTCGGGGATAATAGTCGTGGTTATATGTATTATTTTAGCAATAAACTAAATAGATTAAACAATTATTTAAGGTAAAAAGTTTTTGTTACTTTAGTTTATAGTTATCTGTTCCGTGGGCTTATGCATGGTTTGTGTTTGGCTCTTTTTTATTACTTAGTGAAAAATATGTGATTGTTCGTTGTAGGTATATCTCTTTGCAACGTTACAAAATTCGTATAGCTGTCACTAGAAAGAAAAGCTTATTTTCTGAAATAGGTCTTGTAAATCTATGTAATAAAATATCGCTAATTTAAAACTAACGCAAACTAGGCCTAACTACAAAACTGGCAAGAGTTGCATAGATTATTTTAATATCAACAATAATTATTATTCAACCCGATATCATTTCAAAAAAGGGTAAACCAATTGAACATTTTCAAAAACAAAGGACTACAGATAGCTATAAGCAAACACTCGCACTGGTAAGTACGATCGAGGAAGTTCCCGCTCGACCACGTGTCGGCGATATTCGCTTGCACACGATCGCGCGCACGTAGGGTTGCCAGATGATAATTTGACCAAGGAGGGCAGATGGGTCTAAAAAGGAGGATTTTCTGTAAAAATGAGGACTTTGTAATCATATTTTTGCAAGTATATCTTGGTTTTTTCCACATTTGCGTTATGTGCGCTTTTCTAAAATAAAACTCACAGATCTTGAGCAGTTCTGAGAAACATTCAATGTCTTTAGCACTTAGATGTTTAGCAAAAAGGAGGACTTACAGTAGGTAACGGAGGAAGGGACGACAAAACATGGAAAAGGAGGACATGTCCTCCTTTTGGATACCATCTGGTAACCCTACGCGCACGGTACTGTACGCACGCGCGGTCGGAATGCAGCGCAAGCGAATATCGCCGGAACGTGGTCGGCCGGCAAGCTCTTCGATTGTACAGTCAGCACCGGTTTGACAATTGCCCGGGGCTCAATGGGTCGGAAACCGAATCGGTCCCTTTCACAACGACCCCCGCCCGTATTTGTCTGTCTGTTTGTTGTGTTTAAGCACTTATTAGACGCAATTATTAACGAGTCGTCCGCAGAACCACACACTTCACTTGCACGCATGCGGTGCCCAAACTTTGGTGGTTCAGTGTATGGATGAATGGATTTGGTTGTAACTAATAGATTTAAATAGTATATCAATATTAATATGGAGCATACGTTTATTTCATCCAATTACTACACTGTCCGTTAGTCAAAGATGTTCTGTCTTAAATATTTTTTTACTCAATTAACACATTAGGGCCATATAAATTTTATTACTTGGATGTGGACCACTTTATGTACCATATTTCATTTGTCTTTTGCCTTTGTACCATGAATATATTGTATTGATATAAGCTTTTACCATAATATCAATAACTATACTCTGTTCTTTTCGTGCATTTGGCCAATGAGTACCTACGTATGAATTAGGTTAGGTTATTTAAGAGTTAGGTTCTCCAATCAGTGTTAGGTGATCGAAGGTTAGGTTACAACAAAATGTCACATTTTCAACAATAGTCGTAAACGAAAAAATTAACAAAAAGTTTGGTAACCACTAGCCCCGGCCCCACTTAGCCGACGAGGAGGGTAGCCGCCATCCCGGCCATCCTATGGGAACAACACACAGATAGGCCGCGACCAATTGTGCGGTGAGTTCGCGCCATTTAGCAAAACAGATTGTGCTGCGTACGCGCCACTTTTTTATAATGGACATGAATTTCCAAAAAGTTTATTTCCTACTAACCTTGTCTTGACCATTATTATTACAAACACAATGAATAAAGAATTAGCCACATAGGTGCAGCCTAAGGTGGTGAAGTGATGAGCGAAAATGCATTTGTGGCAATTGTTTTTTTTTAAGTATAGGTAGATTCGAGTAAATATTGAACACCCAAATATTGGTGTTGATACGGTGTTATGTTCGTGTGACTGAATCACTAATCAGTCAAATATAATGTTATAAATATTGTTTATATATAATTCTAACCCAATTTTTTTTGACGCTTTTCAATTTGCAGTGTTTATAGTAGATTATACTTAGTTTCAATATCTTCTTTAACTCAATAATATTAATAAGTAGTTAAAAGTTTAACTGTTCTGTCGTGTCAATAATATTTTATACTTATTTTAAAGTGATGAACATTGAGTTCTTCCTGAATTTTTCAGAAACAGAAACACAGGTGTGCGCGTTCACAGCGAAAAAGTCGCCATTCCTTCCCCTTCCCTCTCTTCAGGGTACATCTCTAGGCCTGCAGAGCAGTATCAACATGCTCGGTATGGATATCAATCTGAACCAAAAGGACTACATCGAAACCGTAATTAAAAATGCCTCACGTAAACTCAGTGTCCTGAACAAGCTGCGGCGATTCTTTACGCCTGATCAGTTGTGTCTATTATACAAGACACAGGTGCGGTCTTGCGTGGAGTATTGCTCTCACCTTTGGGACGGCTCCGCAAAGTACCTTCTCAATGCCTTAGACAGTTTGCAGCGCCGCGCCGTGCGCATTATTGGCAATGCAGAGGTCACTAACACTCTCGAGCCTTTGCAATTGCGTAGAGATATTGCGTCACTCAGCGTCTTGTACCGTTTATACCATGGCGAGTGCTCTGAAGAACTCTTTGACCTCATCCCTTCTTCTCCTCATAGGAGTACGCGTGCTGCTCTCCGGAGTCACCAATTTACAGTCTCTAATATTCCATCACGCTCAAAGAAATTTGGTGACTCGTTTCTTTGTCGCACTTCCAAAAGATGGAATAGTCTACCAGCACACGTATTCCGTCCTACCTTTGACATAGGGTCCTTCAAACGAGGCGTGAAGAGGCACTTTGTGGGCCGGCAGAGTGAGGGTGACTGATGCTACGTCTCTTACGCTGCACCAGTTGTCCTCGCGCCGGGGTCATTTGCCGGGCTTAGTATAAAAAAAACTTACACAAATTATATTTTAACTTAATTTACATTATGCACAAATATTAATTTACATTGTTGACATGTCGTTGTTATTGTACATGATCTGTAAATTTTACTGGAAGATAAATAAAAAAACAATCAAATCTGCCTTATCTTAACTTAATTTATGAAGCTAAATAATAACTTTTAGTGGCTAATATTGCTAGTTATGTAGGTTTTTAATCTTTTCTTAAATATAGCTAAGCTGACTGTGTCTTTAATAATTGTTTTTTACTAACCATAGACGAACGTAATAAATTGGACTCAGCGTAACTTAACGCTTACAAGTAAAGCATTCCTCAATGTGTTGAAAACCTTGTAAGTGTTATTAGATACTCATGTTGTGCTGACACCTCCTCCACCCTGCAGGTGGAAGACAGTGTGTGCAATATAATTAAATCCTGTTTTCTGGACAACCAATGAATATTGGGTCTTTCTTTTTTACGTCAGTGGACACAACCTATCTTTTAGGAAAAAGGCTTAAAACAGGCTTCTCCCGAGTTTTAGACAAATATTCAAATTGTAATGGATAACTTGCTATTTAATATACAATATGGCATAGAATTCATTTTTGTCTATTTCAGGCATTTTGTTGTATGACTGATGGGCAATCCCCTTTAATGTTAAATCTTCGACTTTTCGAAGGGGACATATACTTACGTACGTTATAATTAACGTAAATATTTTATGGTCTTCTTTCTTTTATTCAAGAAAAATAGTTAAGTACCTACTGAAAAAAATAATTCTTGTGAATCATTCACTGTCGTAAAAATACAGAATGTTTCTTGCTCATTTGGCAGATACGGTTCCCGGTTCAGACATAAAAACATAAAAAACCATTAAGTATACTTATTTTTTAAATCAAAATCGACGTCTTCTTTCAAGTGTGAGCTACGATATATATGTTTTTAAAATTCAAGTCTGTTAATTGTGAAGTGATAAATGGATCTTAACCCCTTGCGGGGGTGTGTGATGTTTGATATAAATACTTATGGTCTAACGTTCAGATAATATCATTTCATTTCATATAATTTCATTTGATATAACGACTAACTTAATATAATAAACATTTAATATAATTTTAGATTCTATAATTTCATTTGATATAAAGTACATTTGATATAATAATCAAATGATGTAAAACATTACTCATGTAATAAGCAAGCAGTATGCAAGCAAGCAAGCAGCATGCAAGCAAGCATGCAGCATGCAAGCAGCATGCAAGCAGGCATGCAGCATGCAGGCATGTATGGAGCATGCAGGCAGGCATGCAGCATGCAAGCAGGCATGCAGCATGCAAACAGACATGCAGCATGCTAGCAGGCATATTTTCTGTCACAGCTCCGGCGCTGCGGGACTCCGGCGGTCCCACACGAGCTTATCGTCGCAGATGGCTTTCGCTCACCACCGCAGCTTCGGCTTGCTGGCCGGCTTCGCCGGCCAGCCTCAGCCGCGGCGGCGGGTGTTGATCCCACCTGCTCATCAGCTCGTGGGCCGCCTCGTCCCTCCGCGCCTACGCGCGATTAAATTACACTCTAGCGTAGGGCAGACAAGTCTACGTGGAGTCGGTTTTGCCGCGATTCGTTTCTGTCACTGACGTTTTTAGCACAACCATAACAAAAACACAAAGTATTAACTTTTTAAGACAATATTTGAAATCAATTTAGGGTTAAAATGGTATTCTTATTTGTAAGCAAATATTATATCAAATGAAGTTATAGAATATGATTATACTACCAATATAGCTTTATAGCATAAGTTGTTAGAGAATATGAGTATCATATCAAATGAATAATATACGTAATGTTGTTATATGAAGTGTATTTAGGACAAGTAAAAATTATATCCAATGAATGTTATGTTCTTTGAAATTAGTTCATTTGTCATTATATGAAATGATACGCACCCTCCTTGCGGACCTTTAGACGCATAAAACCATAAACGTGAAACACCAACTCGATGTTTTGTGGTGTTTTGCTGATTGCTAGAAATAATTACGTCAATTACCAACTACGTACAATTGATCGTAAAACCAGACATAATTAAAAATCAATTGTTTCGCGACCGCCGGCGGTCTTATGATTTTTGACCTATTACGACCACATACTTACATGTTATTTTGATCCTTAAGTCCATTCTTAATACTGTGCCTATTATTTGGTAAGTATATTGAGAGCTGTGGCGGTAGCTCATTATTAAAAGATCCAACTCATCTCGTGTCACGGCCGTCACGGGTGTTGTGAAAGGCGACCAACGGACCTTATATCCAACAGCATAAAGCGGCGAATATGGGCTCACCACCTATCACACTGAGCACATGCGCAGTTGTTATTTGGTGAAACGCGAACTGTGGCAGTGCACTGCTTCCGTGGTCCTAGTCTCTGACTAACCCTTTGGAGATAATTGTCGTGAGTGTATGCAGGTAATTGACGACCTCCTTGGTCGAGTAGTTGTACACCGGTTTTCATGGTGTCGCCATCTTTGAGGTCCCGGGTTCGATCACCGGTCGGGTCAATTTAGAAATTATAATTTTTCTAAATTGTCTCTGGTCTGGGTGTTTTCTATTATTAATAAGTATGTATTTAAGTATATATTTTAAGTATGTTTATCCGTTGTCCAGTAACTATTTAACGAGTTTCATTAGGAAGCTTCTCTTGGGCTAGATAATTGGTGTGAATGTAGGAAAGTTTATTTATTTATTGAAATGGTAAGTATATGTATTTCGTGTCTATTTACTATTAGTTTACATACATACATGTAATCACGACTCCGAAGCCGAAGCCCCGAAGAGTTAGTCAGAGACTAGGCAATGAGGTCAGAAAAAGTAGTCCTCTACCATAGTCCACTTGTCACCAAATAGCGACAGCACATGTGCTCAGCGTGACAGGTGGTGAGCCCACCGCCGCTCTATGCTGTTGGATGTATGTGCAGTCTTTCGTCCGTTAGTCGCCTTTTACGACACCCAAGGTAAGGAGGGGGTGGTAATATCCTTTCACCACTACGCAACACGGTTATTTACTATTATACTGAGACTAGCGGTCGCTCGCGGTTTCACCCGCGTAGTTCCCGTTCCCGTGGGAATATCGGGATAAAAAGTATCGTATGTGTTAATCCAGGCTATAAACTATCTGTATGCCGAATTTCATCCAAGTTCATTCAGTAGTTTTTACGTGAAAGAGTAACAAAGATCCATCCATACTTACAAACTTTCGCGTTTATAATATTAGTAGGATATATGTTGATTGAATTACTTTTCGATCATTTTTGCATCGATTTGTGCTTGCTGTTTCAGAACTTTAGTGTCCTAATACTTGGAAAACAAATTAGGTACTCGTAATTTATAATCAAACTGTAGATGTTAGGAATTACTGTCATCGGGTTTATAAGTCGCACAACTGGCTGATTCCACGAAACTTATTACTCTTACTCGGTTCTGTGGCTGATTCAGACATTTTCGTCGTAGTGCAAATGTCAAAATCGGGTCACTAACACGCGATCGTGGACATTTCTAAACAGCGGAGTCGGTTTGAACGGTGATGATGGGGATGATGATGCCACTGACCGATTACGGCCACAGTGACTGATTTAGTTATTGAGTCTGTTTTGGTTGGCCTGCTGGTGCGCTTTCATGGGAGAGGGAAACATATCAGGATCCCTCTAATATAATAGTAGCCGATAGCTGTTGGTGGTCTAGCTTTAAGTCGTCTCTTTTCTGAATAAGGGTACTCAATAAAAAAGCTGTGCTGGTAGTGTCTCATTAATAATAGCCTACTACCGTCCTATCTCTTCCCTTGGGTGTCGTAAAAGGCGACTAACGGACCAAAGACAGCACATAGTTACGTCTAACAGCATAGAGCGGCGATGAGCTCACCACCTGCCACGCTGAGATGTGTCTACACCCAGTGGGATCACCTGTCTGGGAGACTTATGAGTGATGCAGGGACTTATTCCCTCAGGATATTTTCTACTGAGTTATGCTGAAGACAGAATTTGTTCCGTATAAACAACGGAGATATAAGCTTTTCTAACCGACCTCCGCCCAGCGGGATATTTACCAAAGTTACGTCTGATGAAGTACAAATAGGTATTAACATTTAGATCTGTAATTGTTCTGTTCACCAAAACAAAAAACATTCTTCTAACGTCCTTACTTCAGCCACAATCAAGCTGCAAAGAAACCTCCAGTGAGCGGAAATTTTCTCATAAGGCATTATTTTTGTAACTTTTACACTAAATTAATAAAATTTAAACTATTTACGACTATAATTTTACCTAAATTACAGTTTTGTTCATCTTGTGTTAAAATTAAAAGTAAGTATAGAATTTGAAACCTGTTTGTAGAATACAAAATAATAGCACCAGTCTGTATTATCTTACTAATATTACATACATATTATAAATGCGAATGTTTGTGAGGATGGATATTGGTATGTATGTATGTATGTTAGTCGTAAATAGTTTAAATTGTATTAATTTAGTGTAAAAGTTACAAAAATAATGCCATAAGAGAAAAAATCCGGTGAGTGGAGGTTTCTTTGCAGCTTGATTGTGGCTGAAGTAAGGACGTTAGAAGAATGTTTTTTGTTTTGGTGAACAGAAAAATTACAGATCTAAAAGTTAATACTAATTTATACATAATCAGACGTAACTTTGGTAAATATCCTGCTGGCCGGAGGTCGGTTAGAAAAGCTTATTTTCCGTTGTTTTTAAGGAACAAATTTTGTCTTCAGCATAATAATTATCAGTAGAACATACCAGAGCTAATTCCCTGCATCACTCATTATAAATCTCCCAGATAGGTGATCCCGCTGGGTGTAGACACATCACGCCGAGCACATGAACAGCTATCATTTTGCGGACCTCATTGCCTGGTTTCTGACAACCCTTGGGGGAAAATAGTCGTGACTCAATAAAAGAGCTTAATGTCTTATAGCAAAAGGTTTATTGTTCGTTAAGTTCAATCGTCGCGCTTGGCCTTCTCCGGCAGTCTCATCTCCTCGATATTCGGCAGGTCTTCGGTGCTGGCCTTGAGCGTCACGTACTTGTACCGGCACGCCATCGCCGTGAAGATCAGCATGTCGAGGAACATCAGACCGGCGAACAGGAAAAACTCCTTCCACTGGAACAGATGTAAAACAATGAAATACAACACTTTTTATTATTAAAAAGCGTGTTTTTTTACTTTTTATAAGTCATGTGAAGGGTTCGAAACGTCAGGATAAAATAATAAGGATAACGGTAAAAGGCTCAATCTTCTGTTGGTGGTTATTATCACAGAATAGGTTTTTTTATTTTATTTATTAGAAAATTATCGACTTGTATAATAAGTTAATACAAACAAAATTAAGACACAAAACAATCATTACAAAGTCTCCATTAATAGATAATCACTATTTAGATCTCAGCCTTTTGTAATAGCATGCAAAGATTCATTAAAATGGATTATTACTTTATAAAGTTTTGTACTTGGAAGTTTGAATCGGATCCGAGGCGCCTATCTCCCTCTTTTCATTTATGTCTCCCTGGTACCTACTTTTAGATCAATATGACTGTCATGATTCAATTTATTATTGACGTAGTAAGTTTCTTAAGCACCTAGTCCTAGTTTCTATCAACATCAATATTACGAATCTTTTAAGCTCCTTTCTATTTTTTACCGTTGGTGCGCTTCGAGGAATAAAAATATAATATTTTAATTACCTATTCTAAAGCGCACCCAACGGGTGCGCACCCAACGGGTGCGCTTGGAGGAATAGTTTAGGTGCGCTTGGTCTGGTGCGCTTCGAGGAATACCCCAATGTGAGGAGACCCCTCATGAAAAATAAGAGTTTTCACATTTTTTGTACCTAGTACCTACATACCTCAAACAATAGAAAATCCACTTTGGATACGCAGGCCTTGATGAAAATAAAGAGTTTTTATATACTTACTTACCTACTTATTTAGAGTTAATATTACAAGGAGGAGAGAAAAATCCACACAAAAAAAGCAAATACCTGAGCATCCAAAAAGTTGCCTTCCACTATCAGCACCACAATGAGGTTGCCGAAAGCCACCGTCAGCAGCCACACTGACTGCAGTACCGACTTCATGCTGGCCGGAGCTTGGGTGAAGGAGAACTCGAGCCCCGTGACGGAGAACATCACCTCCCCCATGGTCATCACCACGTATTGAGGAACCAGCCAGGCGATGTGGACGGAGTTCCATGGGGTTATTGTCACCGGGTTGGCTGCCTGCAAATATTACAAGTAAACTTTAGACATTACTCGGTCGAGTGGTTTGTTTTTTCTTAATTGTCTCGGGTTGGATGTTGAATAACAAGTATGTATTTAAGTATTTTAAATCCCTTCGAGTGGCAGATGTCCCGCTCCGGGACATTTTGGTTAAATATTATAAGTAGGACGCCATTTTGAAAATAGTGGGTTATGTGTATTATTTAATTGCCTTACCCTTTAGATTTCAAAATATGAAACCTATACCATAAGGTTTTTCATTTTTGTATTGAAAATAATTTTTTTAAGGAAATAAAATTAAAAAAATATATAATCAAAACAGCATCGTAGTGCAAATATGGCCGTAAGATTCATGCCGATTTTCGATACAAAAACTCTTATAATTATAAAATTATAGTATTTTTAGTTAATACCTCCAAGTAACAAAATGTGGTCTTGTTGTGGTTCCGGAGCCAGGTCTATAACAGGCTAGTAAAAGTTTATAACCACGGAAAAGGGCCCATTTTATACGCGTACTTTTGCTAATAAAACACTTATAGTAGACTTGGCGAGCACCACTTAGGCCAATCATACACTTATAATTAGACTCCGAAAAACCATTTGCTCCCGCAAAGCTCACTATGAGCATTTAATAGTAAGACCAGGCTGACTTGTAACTTACTCCGCACTTCTATTACTAGCTACTTCACTTCAAACATTTGTGAATTGATGTTTTGTTGTGCAGTTGTGGAGAAAAATATAAAAAGTAGAAGTAACTTTATCTATTTTATATAAAATGTATTAACAAGTATTTTTCACGTAATATTATACGTGCATACATGTTTGCACGGCAAACGCGTATGTATTTTCGGTGAAGTATATTGTGTTTTACATCTCAATTTTTGTTCGCCTTTTGAACACGGCGTATTTACTAAGTTGTGTTTAAAAATAATATTAGTCCTAACAGCATTGTCGCGCCATATTGTGACGAATTAGGGTTCCGCGTACAAATGTCTTATGCTTAATTTTAATAACTAAGAGTTTATTATTTTTATGTTTTAGTTGTGACTTTGATCGAACTATAATGGTCATATTTCAATTTGTTTATATACATTTTTGTAATAATTTAATAAAAACTCAATGATCAAAATGGCCGTGAAGATGCGAGAAATATTAAAAGCAATTGTCTTCTTAAATGGACTTCACGAAGCTATCTTTGGACACTAATAGTTTTACAAGAAACCTTTATATAGAAATTAAGACTTTAGCAGCATTCGAGAGTCTACAATAATACCAAGTACACTTACTCTTAGAAGAAACCACTGTAAAACTAATTCACTTATAATTGGCACATAAAGTTGACTTATACACTCCTATAAGGTCAAGTAACAAGTGCAAATGGTTCTAAGTCTATAAATTACTATTACTGGCGTATGGCACTTTTAGCGGATTTATAATTACTTCTTGTAGGCGATTATAAGTGTAACTTACTGGAGCAAGTTTTCTTAGGTGTATTTACACCTATGCAACACTTTTATAGGCCATCTTAGCCTTTACTGCACCTGTAATTTCGTTCTATACACGAATATAAGTCAACTTATAAGAACAGGTGTACTATAAACCCAAACGAACTCCGTGTAACCTGTTATAAGCTTTGAAGTAAAATCTGGAACCACTAAAAGAGAGATACTAGTGCTGTAAGCCTGTAAACTGTGCACTACAGGATAACTTTGTTACTTGGACTATTAAATACAAAGCTAATATATTACTCTAAAACTTAAAGTAACAAAAAGATACATGCCCATATATTTTTTTACAATACTAGCTTTACACACCAGCCGGACGTAAACAACGCGAGTCGAGCGCGTCGAGAGCAGACAATTTTTTAAGCAACTGTCTCACGTTGCCATTTTCTGTTAACCCATAGTCTGTCTCTTTTTTATGATCTAACGTTCGTGTGAGTTAAAAGAGTGCGGAACCTGTTTTGTTTACATTTATTCAGCCAAAACCGAAGCACTACGTCATTGTCCCGGAGCGGGAAAAATGCACATGAGTGCCTAAAAATGTCATCCCGGAGCGGGACAAAATGCACATGTCCGACAAATGCAAAATGGCGTTTGCCATTCGAAGGGGTTGTTTATCTAGTTGTTTAATAACCATTTAACGAGTTTCATAACGAAGCTTCTCTTGGGCTAGATAATTGGTGTGAGTGTAGGAAAGTTTATTTTTTTATTATTATTTATTTATCACATTACACTGACGACTTTTATCCCCCAAAGGGTTAGCCAGAATAGGTAATGAGGACCGCAAAAAAACGCAATAATCGCATTTCACCAAATAACAACTGCACATGTGCTCAGCGTGATATGTGGTGAGACCAGAGGCCGCTTTATGCTTTTGGATGTTTGTGAATGTAGAGTTAGTAAACCGAGCTATTTTAGTCAGTTAAACCAGCTAAACAGATATTCAACTTAGTTTATTACTTGAGCATTTTCTAAATAATTAGGTACCTAAGTACTTTTTATTGCTGGAAAACTTTTCATTTCATGACTTTTTTGTCGTAGGGCATAATTTTAGCTAATCTGTAGATACAATATAGATTTAACATTTACCTTGTATCATTATATTTTTTGTTTATTAATCTCGACAGGTGACCCGTCTTTACCTTTATGTTATTAGTTCAATTATTATTATCATTAATGACATTTTGCTGAGTGGAGTGTTCTTTGGTATTTTTACAATTTATATTTTTTTGTATTTTGATCTTATTTTATTTTTATTTTATTTTTATTTTTTGTTGTGTATTTATGTGTATTCTGTGCTGTGTGTTACAATGTTAATGTTACTATACTTACATAGGTACTTTAATTATTAAAAGCTTTTCTATTTCAACTACTGTTTACTTTTCTTTTTGAACTATATGTACTTACGTACTATTTTTGGCGGGAAAGACAAGACTTGGTTTTTGTTTTATTTTCGAAAATTTTGTTTTGTCGAATATTAATGTGAACTAATGGCGAATTATTAATTGTTAAGTATTTGTGAACGTGCATGAGTATTGCAAAATGAAACAAAGCAGTGCGAGATCTCAGTAAAATTCCAAATCGTTACTGAAACTGAAAGGGTTTGGGGGAATATCATTTACCATTAAACATTCACGTTATCGCTCACAATCAACTACATTATGCAAAGAAAATATTTGCTATTATTTCGTACTTAAGACTGGCTGATTTGCTAACCGCACCAAGCCATTATTTAATACAAAAAAACTATACTTACAATAGCTCCGGTGCTGTCTTCGTACACATTGATGGTGTAAACAGCGCCAGTCCTGAGGGTCAGGCCCGACAGCACAGTCCTGCCGTCCACGACCACATCATAGGTCCCCATCTCTATCGTCTTCTGAGTCACATCACTGCTCAGCAAAGTCAAAACAGTTCTGTTCTTCTTTGAGTCCAAAACGTTTATCCGCATAACTCCATTCAAGTTCGATAAAAATCTACAACATCAGATCATAATGAGAAATCAGCGTACAACATAAGTGTGTGTGGTGTTATTGATTTAGACCTCAGGCGGAATTGTTATTACGGTTACAAACAGCCAAACGAAACATTGTTACAGTTGAATGACATTTATGGCATCAACACGCCGCGTTTGTAACATAGCGAACGCAAATCCATTTGCCGGACGACGAGCACAAAATGTGTGATGTATTTCATGTGTTATTATTTTATGTTTGCAATAAAGTTTTTGGACATTAACTCATATACAGTTGAAGTGGCACTTAAACAAGGAAGAGTGATTGGCACTAGAGAAGTGACAGTGGGTGGTGGAAGATACTACTACGCCTTCTACGGAGTTCCCTACGCTCGACGGCCAGTAGGATCGCTAAGGTTCAAGGACCCAAAAAGCGCAAAGAAATGGAAGTCCCCTTTAGACGCATCCGTAGTTAATCATGTAGCATGTGCACAGTCGCACATCGTCCACAAACATGCATTATTTGGGAATGAGGATTGTCTCAATTTAAATATTTATACACCAATCATACCGAAAGAAGTAGAGACGAAATTGCTGCCAGTTGCTGTATGGATACACGGTTATGCTTACACATCGAGCCTAAGCCATATATTTGGTGGAGACTATCTAGTAGATAATGATATCGTCTTTATAACAATAACACATAGAGTTGGCGTTTTCGGTTTCTTGAAAGTGGACGATCGTAGCTCTGATGGGAATATGGGGCTCAAAGACATTGTGATGGCCTTAAAATGGATTAGGAAAAATGTCAATCGACTTGGAGGGGACAAAAGAAGAATAACAGTAATGGGCAGCGACTCGGCAGCTACTTTCCTTTCGTTATTACTAATGACAAAAAGTAAAAATTTGTTTTCTAAAATGATATTACAAAGTGGTGCCATTTTTTCCCCGTCTATCTTTCAAGGAGACTATAAACTGGAAAGAAGCATATTTCAACGCAATCTTAGAAAGTTGGGGTACAGTGACGTTATGAAAGCACCAACCAAAGATATTATTGCAGCATCCCAAAAAATCTACACGTATAAAGAAATCATAAACTTTCAGAGACCAATAGTTCCGTTTTCACCAATAATAGAAGCGTTTTCTAATAAATCGTTGATTACTGGTACCCCAGATCAATTTTATACAGAAACAATAAGTCTAAACATCAGTAAAAGCATCCTAATTGGATTTAATAGCGCAGAAAGTATAACAGAAGTAATTCCATTCCTGCACAATGTGCGTTATCTTAATTATTTTGCACCCTTTTTCAAATACATGATTCCGTTCTCGAATGGATGTGTTTATAATTACACAGCAAAACATTACAAAGAGATTGCAACTAAAATCAAAAATTACTATTTCAAAGCTGGTATATCAGAGAAATCCATTAATCACTTTCTAAGGTATACCACTGATTTAAAAATATATCCTATATGGAAGTTTATAAAAAAACATTTGGTGGTCGCTAAGTCTAAAATGTTCGTGTACAAATTTAATTATGTTGGTGGTTTTAATGCTGCTAAAGCCACCTCATTACACGGCGCCACACTCAAAATAAAAGGTGCGTCGAATGGTGACGAAATATGTTACATATTGAGATGCGAACCGCTTATGCAGAAATATATCAAGTCTAACAATGACACTAATGGCCACGATAGGAAATTCATAAGTGAAATCACAGAAATGTGGGCCAACTTCATAAGAACTGGTAATCCCACGCCGCCTTCTCGATCAGGACCTGTTACATGGCCAGCCATGACTTTAAAGGGGACGAACTTTTTGTTATTAGATAATGTAACAAGATTAATTGATTCTAAAGAAGAGGACGACATGTTCTCATTTTGGGAAGACATTTATTCATCATTTTATGCTAACAGCAGTTGCAATATTAAGCTGCACGAAGAATTATGAACACTTATTTAACATAATAATTGTAATGACATTTTATTGATAATGTAACTTAACTTTGTTATAATACTATCGTATTAAAAACACAAATAATAAAACCATAAACTTTTTGATAAATAAAAAACCAATTACCTCACTCGAAGGCTATCGATGGCTTTATTGTTGTTATCAGTAAAATTAGAGACACCCGCTCTAGAAATGAAAAACGAATTTGCTGTTTCTTCTTTCAAATGGAAATTTCCACTGTATGAGATTCCGGCACATTCACTCGATCCTTGGCCTCGTAAGCTATATGGCAGATCCGAGAAGTCTTCAGTCTTTATAGTTAAGTGTTCGTATGCAGACAGTGGTCCAATGACGACGTCACTGCTGTTGCCTTGTATGTGGGGGACGTTTATCGTGAAATTGCAATCATAGCCATTGTACACCCTAAGTTGAGCCAGGCCTGGGGCGACGGGTGTGCCATACGTCGGCTGAAAGGCAAAGTTAGATTGAAATGGTTAGTTCATATTCTGTAACAGTTATTACAAATTACATTCTTGCACGCAGAAAAGAGTTTGATTTTCAATACAACAAATATTGTTATGTAATACGATTGACCTATACTTCTGTTCCCACTGCTGGCCAAAGGCTTCCATCATTCAAATCAAGTCTGCGCTACTTATTCATTCAGGGGTAATTTTGTTAAGATATCTTGAAATAATTTCATATTTTGTAGAATCTATTGTCATTTTTTATATCGTTGACATCTTTAATATTACTCTCTCTTTGCGATTACTCGCTAATACAATAATCTTGACTATCGAAAATTTGTAACCTTCGCAACGTCAAATAGACTTTTTTCTGCTTATCCTGAAAACCTGTAGGTACTTTGTCAATGAATTTATGCAAATCATTTATGCATTTAACATTTTTCCTTTGTTAATAATAATACTCTGTTCTGAGTTTTGCATTCCCTAGTCGAGATTCGGGGACACGTGTTAGATCGCGGCAGCAAGCAGCCGCAGCATGGCCGCAGGGCGTTCAAAACAGGTGTAGGTACCTATCGTACTTACTAGATGGAGTTGGCGGCGGCGCGACTGAATCGCTCCATATAAATGTTTTCGAGTTAATATCATTGAGGTAAATATACTAGAGTAGACGTCCCATACAATAAATGTGCAGTTGTGCACAGCTACAATGATACTTGTACCGTGGTGCGGCGCTTACCTAGTTGTCATAGAAATGTCTAAGCGCAGATGCGACACACTGTTCATACAGATTTATTACAGAGTTGTAAAGTTGTAAGTTAATTTGTTTAAAAATTGATTGTTGTAATTGTAATATTGAAATGAAAATAAGTAAATTAATGCCAAAAATAAAAGTAAGTAAATAATTTAGTTAATACATATTTCATAATAATAATAAAAATCTCCGCCCGGAATGCGGAAGGTGCGTGGTTCGATTCCCGCCTGAGGTTGTCGTCTGTTTTCAGTGTTTACAAAAAAAATATTACTTAAGTATATTTAAGCGTTAATAAAACGCTAAAATATAAAAAATTAATCAAAATTTTTTTTAATAAAATTCTTTTTTAATTATTTTGGAAAAATATTTATTCAAGTAGGTAGGTACGTGTAAAAATATTACTGAGTATCAAATATTCAGATGCTCAAATTTTTCAAGCATTATTGAGATGAGATTAAAAATCGTATTTGAGTCCTGCCCGCTTCATCTGAATTACTTATTTTACGAATATTAGTTTAATTACTCACAGCCATAAAGTAAAATAAAAAAGTCGCGTTTCAATTATTATTTAAAATTAGGACACGACTTTTTGAAAAAAATTGTCCTTGACTCCTATTATTCACAATTATATAGGCAACTTAATCGCTGGGAAGTGACTAAACAGCGTTTCTCCCGTGTTTTTTAGCAACAACACGTGTTATGAGACTCCATTTTATTTCTATCTACCGTACAATAATAAATAAACTTTAAAAAAATTAAACACTTGAAATTGGCTTAATGCAACACGCGATAGCCATTAATTAAGATATAATACTATGTGACTGTTCAACCATATTCAACGTAGTGCAACAGATAATAGATTTTACACTGCAGAACGGACATAGTTGTTGTGCATGTTTTCTACCTACCTTTAATTAGAATTCAATCTATAATACAATTTATTATTTCAGATTAAACCACAGATAATACTATGGTTTGATAAAATGAAAGAAACTCTTTGCGTTTATTTATGACCAAATACATTTATATACATACGTACTATTTCTTCTGCCTAGGTATTAAAATATAAATAAAAATATCACAGAAACGATGCATCGGAGCTAAAGTATAAAGTTATTTTCTACGCCGTGTGAATCCTGTGATACCCCGAAGGTAAATATCTAATATTTATTAATATATCTAATGATCGAAAAAAACGGTCAAGTTCATTAATAAAAAAGTATTTTAGGTAAGTTTATTAATTATAACGAAATCCCCAATCAAACTACACCACATCTTAACCCTAGTAATTATTTCACATAAAGCGTTAAAAGTGTCACTTCTGCACAAAACAGAAATATTGTTACTCTATATGCATTTTACCGAAACATGGCCGCCGCATCATGTCTCGGCATTTTGATAAAATAATTAGTCAAATGCATGTTAAATCGATAATTTAGTACGTATTTCCAGGTGAAAAGTGATTCCTTTGGTTTTATTTGTATTTCCTGAGTGATTTAGCACACATAAAGGTATATTTTAATAAAATAGAACACAGAATACACACTTATTGTTGCGTCTAGCGCCTGCTACAGACTACTACAGTTGGAGCGAGCTGGCTCTAACGCGTGTTACAAACAATCTAGTTGAGATGTCTTCTTTAGTACGTAGTACCAATCAAAGGATATGCCTTGCTTGGATGCCTGCACTAAGTTTTACACCAAAACACTTCTATTGATTGAAATACAATTTTTGTAAGAGCCGAGAGCGAGCTGATTTAAGTTCACTCACTCCTGCTGACTCAATTAGTTATAATACTTAAGTAAATACCTGTACCTGCTAGCTATGGAAAGATGGATTAACAAAGTTTATGTTGTTGTTGTTGTAAACGTCTGTCACGTCTTGTGTTGCCTTTTATCTCTTAGGTTTTTCTAGGTATACGTATAGGTACCGTACCTATTAATTATGTGTTAATGTTACAAATCTACATAATATTTTCGTTATTATGATGTATTTACCCGTGAATTTATCTTTAAGAGGGTTCACGCATTTCGGTTTCACAAACAAATTTCAAAGTTGAAATTTTTAAAAACCAGTTAGCCAATTTTAATGAAACTCGGCATGCTGAAGTAAAATATAGAGATCTAAATAGTTTGTTGAAAACATTTTTAAAAAATGTTTATTTAACTGAGTTACTGCGATTTTTAACTTTCTATAGTGGACTTTTTAAATCGCAATAACTCAGCCAATTAAACGTTTTTTTTAAATGTTTTCAACAAACTATTTAGATCCCTGTATTTTAATATAGCATGTAAAGTTTCAGAAAAAATGGCTTATAGGTCTTTAAAAATGTCGACTTGGAAGATGTATGGGAAACCGAAATGCGTAAACCCTCTTAAATGGGTTGCAATCAGAAATAATAAAATATAAGGCAAAAATGAAGTCAAATAAGCATAAACAATGCGGCAATTACCAAATTATGCCCAGCAATGGACCAATGTAGGCTGATGATGATGATGTACTACCAAATCCTTACCAATAAGTGTACTTCGACAATTCCAGAAATAATGAAAGCACAGGCGGCTAGGACGCCTCCCCAAATCATTTTGTGCAGCGGTTTCCTTACTAGCTTGCACCAAGTTAGGAACGGATATATTGCCTGTAACAAACAAATAATATTTTTTTATGTACGATCCGCGTCTAAGCTAGCTTAACTGTTTAATAACATGTGTCATACCAACTACAGCGTTCACAAAATTAGCCAAAAACGGTAAAGTCGATCCTAAATTATGTACTTAATACGATGACTGTCAGGCGAAAATAAAAATTTAAGCTGTTCACGAAACAATTACTTAGTGGATTAAATGTTCGCAACAGCAATTACACCTGTGTACCTGGCACCGTAACAAAAATAGAATGTAACTTCTGCATCTGTCCCGAAAGTGGGCACACAAGTGGGAACAGGGCCTGCACGAATAACAAATGACGAGCGACTTGGTGTGACATAACACTAAAGTGTTAAGCTCCTTCGAAGGCTCACCGTACTAGAACTAGACCTACTAGGTACTAGGCTTAGATGAATGATTGGTCTCGCTGCGCTCGACTAGATACCTCCGTCGTTCTTGTATATGCGGCAACAAATACTACGCCGAAATCGGCCGAGCCAGTCACACTGATAGCTGTGTGTAAAGTGTACGTACCGAATTTTTTATTAAAGTTTGGGCATAATTCAAAGTAAAATGCCAGTTTGCGTAATAAAACTGTGTTAAAATATAACTACAAAAAATAAGGAGGACCGCATCCTTGCAAATTGTCATAGATGAGTTGCCGCATTTACGGAGCTGTGGTTTTTGGATAGGGCGGTATCTAGTCGAGCGCAGCGAGACCAATCATTCTAAGGTACTAGGTAATTGCAACCTTAAACTTACATGATGGTAAATAACGATAAGACTGCTGAAGGTGGAAGCGGATGTCACCCAGCATCCTCAACAACCGAGAGCTAGATCTTATCTTATCTAGTCTATAGACAGCTTACCTATCTAGTTTCTTACAGTTGGAACACAGTGCCACTAATAATGTTGTAAGGGCGACAGATTAAGATAAGATTGAGTGCCTTAGAATAAGCTTTACCACCTGAACTTATCCTCCGATAGAAATGAAACTTTTTGGATTAAAGACCTGTATTAGCATTGTTGTATTCTGAAAGTTGTATAAAACAATTGTAACTAATGAGATGTAGCAAGAGCGCTTTCACACATTAGGCGTTCTACGCGTTGGTGCGGACGAACGTGATTAGGACAGGTATAGGACATGAACAGCTATCGGACTTGTCATCAAGGGCGCCGCCAGTGGGCGGCAGGTAGGGGAAGCTGTCCCCCCCCCCCCTAGAAACTAAAAAAAATACGAAATAAACTGTTAAAAATCGCAAGAAAATAATGTTGTCCTACTCTGAAACCTTAGGCACGCCTCTGACAGTGAAGAGGTTTTAGAGTTTACACAATGGAACTTTGCACCGTTGTTATTACAATCGCATCCTTCATTTATATCCCCCCCCCCCCTCCCTCAGGACGTCGGCTGGCGACTCAGAACAATAAATAAAGCATATTGTTCTGAGGCTGGCGACGCCCTTGCTTGTCATTACTGTCTCATATTGACAGGGCCCTGTCTACGGCAAGCTACGCCACCGCCTTTATACTACAGACAGCGGTTCAGTGCGGTAAAGTCGCGCGCTTCTGTCATATCGTGGTCATATCCACCACTCACGCTTCTGTCTATGAATATGTATGAACTAAAATTCAGTCTTCAACTAAATTCAGTCCTCTACCATAGTCCACTTTCACAAATTAGCGACTGCACATGTGCTCAGCGTGACAGGTGGTGAGGCCTCTATGCTGTCGGATGTATGTGCAGTCTTTAGTCCGTTAGTCGCCTATTACGACACCCAAGGGAAGAGAGGCGGTGGTAGTATCTATCACCGCTACACGACCCGGTTAAATGTTAAATATAGATATTTAAAACGTCATTGTGTCAATGGATACTCACCACTTCAAATATAGGAATGAACAGGAGTATGAGCAGGGGGTTGAGCACTTGCATCTGGTCCGCCTTCAGGGTCCAGCTGCCGATGTCCTGCCGCATCCTGTCCGCTTGGAACGTCCATCGTGAACCCTAGGAGAGGCAAGCATATTAGAATAGAATAGAATTGAAATAATATCATTCAGCATCATAAAACATGACATAAAATAATTACAATTAGAATAGAAATATCATGTAACACTGAAAAGGCATTAGTGAATATAACTCATTATGGCACAGTCTAAAAATATACATACATACATACATACCTACAATTATAATCACGACTATTATCCCCGAAGGGTTAGTCAGAGACTAGGCATTGAGGACAGCAAAAGCAGTCCTCTAGCATAGTTCACTTTTCACCAAATAGCGACTGCACATGTGCTCAGCGTGACAGGTGGTGAGCCCATCGCCGCTCTATGCTGTTGGATGTATGTGCAGTCTTAAGTCCGTTAGTCGCCTTTTACGACACCCAAGAGGAGAGAAGGGGGTATGGAAGTATTCTTTCACAAGTTAGAGTAAGTTAAGTCTAAAAATAAATAGCATATAATGTATATTGTCTTAGCGTTAGCAAAGGATTTTGGTATGAAAGGAAGTCGTCGCTGTAACTGACGGATCCATTAATATTATACATAAATTTACGCCTATTATCCCTAAAGGGTTAGTCAAAGAACCCCCCGAAGGGGTAGGCCCATTTATAAGTAATGTGCTCAGCTCAGAGGAGCTCGATGGCGCAGCGGCTAGCGCGTTCGGCATGTGATCTTGCCCGCTAAGCAACTTTCGCAATGCCGGGTCGCCTGATGGGTGACCATTAAAAACATCTCGAGCTCCTCCGTGCTTCGGAAAGCACGTTAAGCCGTTGGTCCCGGTTGTTGTCGTAAGATGGCAGTCGTTAAAACCCATCAACCCGCATTGGGCCAGCGTGGTGGGTTATGGCCCAATATCCCCAAGTGCTGTTGTCCACGTAGGAGGCCTGTGCCCAGCAGTGGGACGTTTATAGGCTGATGATGATGATGATGATGTGCTCAGCGTGATAAGTGGTGAGCTCACCCATCGCCATCTGTGCTGTTGGATGTATGTGCGGTTTTTAGTCCGTTAGTCGCCTTTTACGGCACTCGAGGGAAATAATTCTTTCAGTGAGCTGCTACACACACACACATGGCTAAAAAAACTTACACATATTAAAAATATTGTTTTATAACTAGCGGCCCGCCCGCGCCTATGTCCACGCTAAATTAGAAACTCCGTCATACCTCAGTCATTTTGTACAAACTATCCACAAATTATAAACAAAAATCATTCTCAGTTAACGTTCTATCTTTTAGTGAAAACCGCATAAAAATCCATTGCGTGGTTTAGGAGAATAGTGCGGTGCCACAGACAGAGGAAAACGGCGACTTTACTTTATACTAATAAGTAATGATGATGACGTCACAATAGAGAATTCAGACAATAGGTATGTCGCCACGTCTTTATATAACGTCATGATTTCTAAATAAATATTCTTGATAGCGTAACAACTTTTTTTGGATTACAATAGTGACCTGATGAACTGATAAACCGGGGACCCTTTTGTCACCTCTTAGGGTAAGTAGTATTACTTTAATATTACTATGCAAAATTCGTATGGGAAATTACAAAGTAAGATATAAGTAATATATCTGCTCCTCCGTGCTTCGAAAGTCACGTCATGCCGTTGGTCCCGGTTGTCGTCGTAAGATGACTGTCGATAAAACCCACCAACCTGCCTTTGGGCCAGCGTGGTGGGTTATGGCTCAATATCCCCACGTTTCCACGTGGGAGGCCTGTGCCCAGCAGTGGGACGTTTATAGGCCGATGATGATGATGGTTACTGCTCTAAGAGCTGATGGTAAGGCCTGATAACTAACTTCTCACTTAGGTAATGCGTAGGATGTTTCAAAACCGAGCTTACTTGGATGCGTAGGACCTGTTGGTCGAATAATTACCCTGTTGGTCGATGACCTAACCTGTTGATCAAAGAATTAATCTGTCGGTCGAAAAACTAATATGTTGGTCGAATAATTACCCTTTTGGTCGAAGAATTAGCCTTCGTCTAAGAACTAACCTGTTGGTCGAAGAGTGCCCAAAATACTGGTAGTGGGATGTATAGCACCAGCACCCTCAGGAGCGCCTTGATGTCGTCGATCAAGCTCTGGTCGTATTTGTCGTCGGCATGGTCCAGCCAATGTTCTCTCTTCTCTTTGCTCTTGGTTGACTTTACTATGGCGTGCTGTAAAATGGTAACTATTATACGAGTATAAAAAAGGAGCATAGAGTAAGTACGAGAAGGTACGAATTACTTTACATGTTATAAAAACAATCCTAAAAATAAAAATAATTTTAACCAACTGCCACTTTATCTAAATTAGTGTATCATACAAACGATTTTTGACTCGTGGTTCCACCAATTATGCCCTACCGGTCTCGTAATCCTATTAGCTTTAGGTTCGTGGACCAACTATTAATTAAAAAGAAAATTACTTTACCACTGGCGTTTATATTTTGGTTCGAAGAACAAAGAAAAATGTTAGCATGTAATTTCTGTTCAGAAGCTTTTACAAATAAACAAAAACTGATCGACAGCTCTATTAACGGAGTAGAGAGGTTAACGGAAACTGCAAAAGAGTGGCAGATATTTGCATAGGTATTAGTTGGCAGAGTAACTAATCTCATGTATTTATTCAACTCTTGTCAAGTTGGATGTACAATAGTGTGGTAACTAATTGATATTAACGTTTGTGAACAGGTATTTAAGTAAAGAAAGAATCTCCCAGTGCTTCTACTACATATATGAAACTGACTATAGACGTCTATACTAAAAAAAAAAACAAATTATCATGCGACAGTAGTCATTCATTCATACCAACACAATGAAGAAGCATATTAGACTGCTTTACTCAATCTTTGAAGGTTCAAAGCGTGAAATCGTCGGACATGTAGTCAACAAGTGATTTCGTCATACTGCGTAAACATTGCATTGCACTGTCCCATGTTTTAACTACGTAGGTAATAAATAAGAATACTTTACTTACACCAATACACGTGGAAACTCTTGCGAAGATATTTCCTGTAGGGTTCTTGATGATATACAGCCGTTTGCCGGCCAAGAAGAATACTGTAAAATTAATACATACATCTATACTTACATACATACTTTAGTCGGTTAGTCGCCTTTTACAGAGACAGGGTAGCAGTATTCTTTCACCGCTACGCGAAACGTTTAATAAAGAGCAGTGATCGCATTTATTCTTTTGGTATATTTTCTACAAATATTAGAGATATCGGTTTGATATTTTCTTAGCTAATAGACATGTTTAATGGTAAGATAGTTGAGTTTCGGTAAAGATGAGGAACTTTACTGTGATCTCACACGGACTTCTTAAGAGAATTTGAAAAGGTTTCATTTATTACCACTCATGAACGTCAATGTACAATTGACGATTCAAAAAATGAATCATTGGTTAATCGTTAAGAACGTTAACTACAAAACAGATCGAAAATTAAAGAAAACTGCAAACAGGCTGCTTCAGTTTCCCGTCATAGAGTACCTATGGCTATCGTTAAAGATCTGTTTTAAACTGCGAAGAACTCTTCAAAAAATTTTTAGCGACGGTGAATACATACCCCACGCCCATTTCAGAATAAGTAAGCAGAGACCACAGCTTTTTACGCATACTCCACGCCCATTTCAGAGTAAGTAAGCTGACACCACAGCTTTTAACACATACTCCACGCCCATTTCAGAGTAAGTAAGCTGAAACCACAGCTTTTTACACATACTCCACGCCCATTTCAGAGTAGGTAAGTAAGCAGAGACCATAGCTTTTTACACATACTCCACGCCCATTTCAGAATAAGTAAGTGGAGATAACAGCTTTCCATTTGCTACGATCTTGCCTGACAGACACACTTCTTCGGTTGTGAACGGTCGTTTGAAACCAAGTTTATGAATGGCGATGGCGGCTCAAAAAAGATAGGATTAGATTTTTTAAGGTACGATTCTAACAGCGGCTGCAGACTGCAACTGCAAACCGCAACTACAGTTCGCAGCTGGTTTGTACCTACGAGTATCATTATATATTTATTTATTTAATCTTTCTTACACATAAAAACAGCAAAAGGCGGTCTTAACGCCACAAGGCATTCTCTACCAGTCAACCGGTACGGATGTAGGAGACTTAGGTAAGGCGATAAATCAAAAAAGTTACATTAATGAATGTTAAATGAAAAACAACAACTTACAACCAACTTCATAAATAGAATATATAAAATACACAGATCTACAAAAATACAATATACTTACATAACAAAGATTCAATATATAACATAATATAATAAATAAATAAATATTTTACATAGAAATATAAAAACCTACATATATAAATACAATACATCAGATAGTGTGACATCATATTATTAGGTATATACATTTTACTCATAATATAACCAATATCTAGATAGAGCTAAAATAGTGCTCACGCACAAGTCTTTTAAATGCTATTTTACTTTGAGCACCACGGATATTTAATGGCAGAGCATTCCAAAGGCGGATAGCACATAGAGTAAAGGAACTGGAGACGAAGCCAGAATGATGAGCGGGGATTTGAAGAGTGAGGTTGTTACTGGAGCGAAGGTCACGATGATGAGTGGCTCCCAGAAACTGAAACCTAGATTTCAGGTATCCTGAGGTTCGTGGATCGTTAAGGATGTTGAAAAGCATACAGACAACTCTAAGATTCCTACGCTCACGGATAGGCAGCCATTTGAGTTGTCTTCTGTAGTGAGAAATGTGGTCGAACTTACGCAAACCGAAGACAAAACGGATACAGCTGTTTAACAAACGATCCAACTTATTCAGAAGAAGTTGATTAATATCAGAGAAACAGACGTCGGCGTAGTGAAGAATAGGAAACACGAAAGCCTGTACTAGCGCGATTTTAGTCCTGGAGGGGAGAAAAAATTTCAATCTATACAAGGACCGTAGCGAGTTGACCACTTTACGAGAGATCTCGTTCACTTGATCTTCCCAACTGAGAGAGCAGTCAATAATGAGACCTAGGTTCTTAACTCGAGGCTGATACGGTATGGAATCTCCATTGAACACCAAACTAAGCACCAAGCTCAAATCGACGAGAGATAACTGTCGAGAACTACCTAAGATAATTGCTAGGCACTTAGAGGCATTAACGGAGATGCCATAACAGTTTGACCATTCGGCAATCCTGGCAAGATCTTGATTGACGCTAACGACCGCCTGATTAAGATTACTTTTATCAGTTTGAACATATAATTGGAGATCGTCAGCATACAGATGGTAAGAAGAATGAAGTTGAGTAGTAAGAGAGTCAATAAAAAGTGAGAAGAGAAGGGGAGGGGTGTATGTATATTTGAAATTATTTACATTTAGATTCATACAAACTGGTAGATAGTACCTGGTAGATAATACTTTTTTTACGAGTATAATTTTTGGGAATGCGCTTTTCCTTCATATCACCTGATGTTAGGTGATGTTATGGGTTATGTATGGTAGAAGCGTACGTACTCAACTACCGAGTACTAACTGTGTTAACAACAACTCAACTCTGCTGTTGCTTGTATGACGACTACAGTGTGTTACCGGCATGCGGGCATTTATTAAAACTGCCGATAATATGTTGCTTTAGCAATTGTTTGCAAGTATTATCAATTAAAATATAATTAAAATAACTTCACAAATAATTTTCTTAGATACTGTACATTTTTAATGTAGTGCATGTGCTGCGTGTTCATCGTTATCTGTATCGCTGTTGCTTAGTACAAGGCATGTCGTGGTACGGCGGGAAAAAACTATGACAACTAGCACATTTACCGTCGTCCTTCTCATTACGTTTATGTATGGAGGTTTTAAACTAATCAAAGAGTTTTTTCATACATTTTTGACATAACTATTTAAAAAGTGTTTACGTCGGATTGTCAAATTATACGTGAAAGTATCAAAACTCATATTAATTAATCTGTAAAATGAATTTCGATGCACGAGAATTGTCTGATATGCTTTTAATTTACGGCGAAACACGCGGAAATGCAGCTCATGCCTTAAGACTTTATCGCGAACGATTCCCTAATAGACAACATCCGCACAATGCTCGATTGATAACAGCGGCTCTACAGCGAGTGCGTGAAAATAGACCGATAGTCCCTGGCCAGCCTGAAGGGGCTATGAACAGAACAGGATCGCGCCAGTGCAAGTTGAAGAAAGGATTCTGCGGCACTTTAGGCGGGTCCCAACGTCAAGTACTCGTGTTGCTGGTCGAATGTTCGGTACTAGCAACAAAACAGTGCACAAGATTTTAAAAAGGAATCGCAAACATCCTTTAAAGTTTTTAAAGGTGCAAAAGTTACTCCCCAGGGATTTGCCAATAAGGCACTATTACTGCGATTGGTTTTTACAAAAATGTGAAGAGGAAAATGACTTTCAACAAAAAATAATGTGGTCCGACGAATCTACTTTTTCTAAAAACGGAATGTGGAACCGAAGAAATACTCATTACTGGGATGACAAAGAAAACAATCCCCATGTGTTCCGAGAGACTGCTCATCAGCACCGGTGGACAGTTAACGTGTGGGCAGCTAATCACAACAACAGGATCATCGGGCCCATTTTTATTGATGGGACCTTGAACACGCAAAGGTTCTTAGATTTGATAAATGGTCCACTCGTGGACTATTTAAATACTCTTCCTGAAGAGAACCGCCGCGAAACGTGGTATCAGCTGGACGGTGCTCCTGCACATTCAACCATAGGTGTACGGGAAAGGTTGAACCAGATTTTTGGCCACCGTTTTATCGGACGCTTTGGGCACAGTCACTGGCCCCCCAGAAGCCCTGATCTCACACCTTTGGATTTTTTTTTGTGGGATGCTGTCAAAAATGAAGTGTATGCTAGTGAAACTGTAGACATTATGAAAGACAAAATTACAGCTGCTTTTCGTAAACTGGAAGAAAGTACTGACTTTGAAACAATTCGTAATTCGATTACAAGACGTTATGAATTGTGCCGTAGTCAGGGTGGCCAACATATTGAACACAGAGTTTAGCCATTGTTATCTTAAGTGCAGTAATATTAGTATCGTTAACTCTTGAAATAGGTACTCTTGATTAATCATAATAATCAAAGTATCCGTCGACTGTCATTTACACTTGTCAAATTGCTGTGCTTTACATTGCTGGCAATTAAAATTTTGTTAGAAAGTTAACAAACCTAAAAAATTGTTATTTAATTAAATTAATGTTATGGTTACGTTACAAATATACGTTATTTTAACCGCCTTTAAAAAAAGCCAGGGTGCTGGTAACACACTGTATAGACACCTATATTCAGAACCTACAAAACTGTTTATAAAAAATATTGATAATGTAAACTAAAAATATAGTCGTCATAGTATTAAAGTGATAAAATAAAACCATTACCCATTAAGATTCCCAATACATTAATTAATAATATGCTACTTGCAGACTGCAGTAATTTCCCTGTCGTACTGCAGTCTGCACTGCAGTTTGCAGTCAATGTGCAGGGCCTTTATTGGAATCGTACCTTTATTATCACCTCATCGGTTTTTCTGATTCTTTTTCAAAACCATACTTAGTAATAAGACGAGGAAATCTACAGGGAATTCTCATTTTAAACGATGTATGATTTGATCTTAAACATGTTATCTCTGTTGGCTAAAGAAGTCTACCGAGATGTTTTAATTACTTTGTCGTTTATGATCTCGTCCTTCATGATATTATCGCATGTGATTATTATAATCTCAGACTTGAACTGTGAATGGACAGATTTTCAGAGCTCAGAGATTATTTTCAGATCTTTTTAGTAGGTATCGTTGAGGTATGTATGTACTTCACATAAGACAAACTTACGTAGCGTAAATAATTTTAAATTTAAACGATGAACATGGCGATTTAATAATTTAGTTTTGACTTTATATTTTCTCTGTCATGTTGTAACATATACTATAATATGTTTATTACATACTTAAAACTAAGTTTTTTTTCAAGCTCCAACGAATAACAAAAATTAAGCACCTACCTTACAGAAGTGATAAGTGTAAAAAAATCTCAATTCCCGCACTTACAAATGGATATAATCATGAGTATCCCGGGTACGCCGAAAGCCAGGGAGTAGCAATCATTCTCGCCAAAGCAGTGGACGTCAGCTCTGAGGATGGGCGTAAGGAAGGTGGAGATAAGGCTGCCGGCGTTGATGGAGAAGTAGAAGAGGGAGAAGAAGTAGCCGAGGTAGCGCTCCTGCTCGGGCAAGCGGAACTGGTCGCCCCCGAAGGCGGACACGCACGGCTTGATGCCGCCGGTGCCGAACGCGATCAGCAGCAACGCTATTATTGTGAACGGTCTGAAAAATCAAAAACAACATTACTAAATTTTCAAATCAAGTATAACTTAAGGATCTAAGTATATAGCTGATCTCTAAGTAGCTAAACATTGGAATCCTTAGCGTTCTGGGTCTCACTAGTATGGTGGCCATATTGGCTTGCAGAGGTCTCCCTCTCGCAGTAGCACGTCGACCCATTGGGATCTTTTGTGCAAAAAATAGTACATAATAAATACTGTAGGTTAACATATAAAATACTATTTCAAGGAATCCCCTATCTCTTATCTGTCAAGAAGATTAGAGGTTGTTAGCAACTGAATTTCTATTGTATCTGGTATTACGACAGCTGAGCTTCTATACTGTAGGTAATGGTTACTTTTATGTAACCAATTTTGAATCAAGTGTTACATTAAGCAAAGCTTCTGTCCCGTTCGATGGTACCCTTAAACCAGAAAACAGTAATGCCAAACAATGTTTTTGTTTGGTAGGTCGAAATCTGGGCAGAATAATTCCACTAGGTAGAGAAAATACATACAGCGGTGGCAGAGCGACCGGAGGCATTGCTGCCAAGGATATCAGCACGCTGCCAGTTGCGTACACGAGGGACAGGTACAAAATGGTTCTGAAACATAGAGATTAAAAGTGAGTTAATAAGTCAAAAGCGTATCTTAACAACAGGTAGTGTTCGCCTAAACTTTAGAAAACAGTAATCATAAGAAATGAGAAGAGTTTTTATGGATTTTAATTCATAAAAACTCATAACTAACATTAAATAACTGAGTTTTGTGCACGTTAAGGTTCAAAATTAGGAAGCAAACTAATTTGGATTTTATAAATATTTGGCGACACGTCTTCCTATACTTTCTCCGAGAAAGCGATTTATCGCATAGCTAAATTATTATTGTAGGGTAGAGTAAGTGTGAAGATAATAAAAAAAAAAATTACGCATCGACATTATCATTAAATTTTTTTACGTCAGTATAGTGTAACAATTTAACTGCTGCACTCAAAGACGTCAGTTAACTGTAATGATCCCTTGGCACCTGACTTTTCATTGTAACAATGACTCAGAGACGATGGTCGTACTATTTAGGAATGAGAAAGAGTACTAAATCTTCCTTAATTTACGTCGCTGAGTACGGTAGTTAAAGTGTCTGTATCTATATCTACTCAGCAGGTAACACCCACTGCTGGGTAAACCTCTTCTTTTTCAAATCAGTCCTCAATCGCAATCTCTTGCTCTTTGGATCAATTTCTCATACCACCGTTTCTTTTGTAACAAGGTAATATACATCGAGGCTTGGGGCGACCTCGGGTTATGTGGGACTCTCCTCCCCTCCCTCACCCAGAGAAAATCTTGACGAGGAAAGGGGAGGCCTACCCACTAAAAACCTAGTACCATTCCTTCTATGCCATGGGGATGGCTCGAAACTGCGAACGCCAAGTACCGAGTTCCAACCCCGCAACGGGTCGCCAGAGGGGAGACTTCTCCCAGATAGTTTTGGGGTCTCCCAGAATCGAAGCTACTCAATAGAGGTATGAGCGCCCAATCCTTTTGCTGCTGCCTCATTGTGATCGAAGAAGGCGGGCAAACTGCCGCTTCCTTCTTCCGTTCTTCTACCATCTTGACAACATGTTGCCTTTTTGCGGTTAATAAAGCGGGAATACAGCCGAAAAAAGGAGATTCTTCTTTTCTCCTACCACCCTGGAGATATCGACCAGCGGCACATGCCCGCTGGTTGGTTATGAGTTTTACCTGAATCTACCGAGCCAGCTGTCGGCGATCATGGCACCGATCAGTGGGAAGAAGTACGCGAACATAGTGAAGGTGTGGTAGACGACGGTGGCGCCATTGGTCGAGTAGCCCAGCTTGTCGCGCAGGTAAAGCGACAGGATCGCTGGTGGAAACCAATCACACATGTTATAAGTTAAACTTTTATGGGACCAACTCTAAAAATGCAAAAATAATAAATAATTTCTGTGGATAGAGTGCCACAAGCGGCATTCTAGTACGATCGGTTACGATGCCGTAATTACGGCATCCTAGTACAAAGTGTATAGAGTGCCACAAGCGGCATTGTATCTCAATCGGTTCGGGAACCGTAACATATTTTTAATTTGCCATAATGTTCAGAATACATAACATTCAAAAGATATTTTTGTATGAAGTTAGATTTGTATTGTCTAATAAAAAAATAACCTCGAAATTCAAGACAATTGGTACGCTGCGCTTCGCTATTGTCTAAAATTTCTAACCTATCACGTTACCTATAGGAGTAAGACAGCTAGTATTTCTGTTGTCTAATAAAAAACTTTACGGTAGATTAGGCGGCGTCACTATAATACCGCAAAACTTACGGTTCCCTAACCGATTGAGATACAGTGCCGCTTGTGGCAAAACGACGTTTCGTAGTCCGGTGTTTCCTGCCTTCAGAACTGGACCAATTTTTATTTCTTTTTCAGCATCGATTAAAGATAGAGATTTTCTATGGCTGTATGTTTGATTTTATTTTTTTCTACACAGCCACTTAATGTTTCTGAAGACGTTTTAAAACGGAGTGATTTCGCTATATTTTGAAGGCTTCTGGTTATTAAATAAATAATTTAATGCAAAAAAATCATCAAACATACAGACACATAGAAAATCTCTTTCTTTAACGGATGCTGAAAAGTAATAAAAATTGGTCCAGTTCTGATGGAGAAAACAGGGGACTACGAAACGTCGTTTTGTATGAGAATTTTGCATGCCACGTCGCAACGTGCGTCGACCGACGCGTCGGTCACTGAAATTTCCAATGTGTATTACAGAGCGCATGTGTGAGGGGATGAATGAAGCTAAAACACGATTGGAAACATTTGGCTCGATAGATAAAAATCCTGAAGTTACCTCTAAATTTTCATATAAATGCACAATAACGACCGTGTTTTAGAATAATAATTCCTATAAAATCATAAACACATAGGCTGATTGGGATTTTCAAATAACCGCTTACCAATTACCGCGGACCCCGCACCGCGCAACACCCGCGAGGCCCCGCGCATCATCCAAATTTTCGCTGACCGCCTAACCCCCCTTATGTAGGGGCGGGTCTATATTGGATCGCCGCATTTTTTATACTCCTAATTGTCAATGGCACACACACCATAAGCCTTAATTTTTTTTCTACAATTTTGCTTTTCCTAAATGTGTTAAGCCTATTTTTAATTCGCCTAACTCTTTATCGCCGAATTTAAACTTCCCAAATGCGACATTAGGCAGAACCATACATAATCTCTACTATTTAAAAATATTAAATTGTAATTCGCACAAAGTTTAAGCGCACAAGAGTATAACGCCTAATCATTTTTATATGGCAAAATAAAAAATCGCGATTGTCTGAAATTTCTAACCTATCACGTGACCTACAGGATTAGGACAGCAAGTATTTCTGTTGTTTAATAAAAAAAAATAACCTGGAAATTCAAGACAATCGCTACGTTGCGCTCCGCGATTGTCTTAAAATTTTTAACCTGTCACGTGACCTACAGGAGTAGGGCAGTTAGTATTTCTGTTGTCTAATAAAAAAATAACCTCGATATTCAAGACAATTGCTACGCTGCGCTTCGCGATTGTCTTAAATTTCTAACCTATCACGTGACCGACAGAAGTACGGCAGCTAGTATTTCTGTTGTCTAATAAAAAATAACCTCGAAAGGAGAATGCTCATGAAGTATGAAAAAAACCCAGGCCCGGCGCAAAAGAAAAGTAACTCAAAATATAGGGAAAAATATGTAATAAAATACTGCATAGGGGGCATCATGTATTTTTATTTACATATTTTACACGACATGATCCAAAAATGATGCGGGATGCTCGAATTACCTACGAGCTATTTTTAATTGTTATATTTTACGCTGTCAAAGCGAAGTTAACCCGCGGGTTAACTTTCCCAACCGCGGTTGGGACAAGGCTTGCCTCGCGTCCCAAAGTCACGAGCTGTATAGGTACCTCGGAATTGATTATTCTTATTTGAAAGATATATACTTGCTCGGTGTTGCAGATGTCACTTTAAACCCCAATATGTTACCCCTTTAAAACTTCGAATAGCAATTTCACACAAATAGCCATTGATTTCGATGATGGCTCCTATGCAGTATTTAATTATTTATTTTTACCTATAATTTGAGTTACTTTTCTTTTGCGCCGAGCCTGGGGTTTTTCGAGCATTGTCCTTTAAACTAAAAAAATTAGGCGAACCGAAGGGCACCCACCCACAGTGCAGGCACACACTTTCGGCTACCCGATCTCCCAGATCCATACCGCTTTAAATTGAAATTTGCAGTCACTTAATAGTCACTGTTAATATTTAATTTTGGCATGTACTGTTTTTCTGACGACCTCCGTGGTCGAGTGGTAGTACGCCGGTTATGGCGTAGCGCCATCTCTGAGGTCCCGCGTTTAATTCACGGTCGGGTCAATTTGGAAACTGTTAAGTATATTCTAAATGGATTTCGGTCCTGGGTGTTTTTTTATCTAGAAAACAAGTGAGTACTTAAACAAGTTTCAAAAGAAGCTGAACTGGGGCTGTCTGTACACCTAATTGGTGTGAGCGTAGAAAATTATTATTATTATTGTTATTGTTATTTATTTTATTTATTTATTTTCTTTATTTGGTTCTCCAACAATGAGTACAAGTGCTGAAAGTCTCACTACTTATAGGAGAACACAACATGCACAATAACCTGTTTACCTGTTGTTATGTTAATTGTATTTTTCGTCATAATGTAACTATGTATTTTTTAAATGGTTAAAAAGATATTATTAATGTCATTACTTCTAACTACTTATATTTTCAAAGTCGTTTTCTATGCATCGACTCTAGGGTACCTACTTACCTGTCACTAATGAAAGTACTTACATAAATTGTGCAACGCGGCGATGCCTATCAGTGTTGACATAAATAAATGCAAGCATGAAGGTAAATACATATTATTTACCTATTAACAGATAACAAACAGTATTGATGGCGAAACTGACACAAATTCATTTGATAAATGAAAACTCGTTCTTCAAACGAGGTCGGGAAATACATAGCTAATTGCCAAGTAGTTTCAAGTAGACATTTAAGCATTTAGGTATATTAACAGCGTTTCGTTTAAAAATAATAAGGTAAAACCTACAATTAAGTTCATTATTTTCCAAATAAATATAACCTCACCTTAACAATGGCTAATACAGATCTACTTTTCAATCGCTACATTTTTTGCAGACTTTTTTTACAAAAGTGATAACTTGTCGTTTTAGAATAAATATGTTACTATTGATGTCTATCTGCTACCTAAATATTTAAATTAAACTTCTCTTTTATATTTATTTATGTAAGAATAGAAATAATTAACTCACAACACATTGTTAGCAATATCATGATAGCATAATGATAATTAGTTAATTACGTGTGTCGTTCTCGTTCATACATTATTTTGTTTGTTCAGTAATTCATATTTTCTAACGGAACAGAAAACTTTTGGGTCATGCTTTTTTACATGTTTTTTCTTTTGCGTGATAACTTATTGAAAAGCAATCACAATGTAATTATTCAATAGACCTAACCTTGACACACTTGCGAAATGTCATTACAAAACTAAACAGAATTGGTATGATTATCTAAGTAATACAATATAGTTGGTCTAAAATATTACGTAGAACATAATGTTGCAATTTTAAGTTTTTTTTTGTTGTTTTGAGGACACAGTATAGGCTTATTTATTACATTCTACAATATGGTTATACATACGGTTGCATTGTATCAAACAAGAAACATTACTGTTAACCCCTTCGTGTAAGAACCGTAAAACGGGGTGCTCCAAAGTTCACCTAAATTTTCAACTCCGACAATTGGAACTCCGAAAATGTTCTTCCTAACATTTTTCATCCTAACAATCACAATTCCTAACTAATCTGTTTGTAACGTTCATAATTCCGAATCATTCAACTTCATAATGTCAGTAGCAATAAATATCTTTTATACTATTATTTGTTTTCCTATATCTTCTCAATTTTTTTTTATAGCAAAAGGAGGCAAATGAGCAAGCGGGTCACCTGATGGAAAGTAATCACCGCCGCCCATCCGCAAAACCAGAGGTATTGCAGACGCGTTGCCGGCCTTTAAGTAAGGAATAGGCTCGTTTCTTGAAGATCCATAAGTCATAACGGTCGGGAAATACCGCCGCCGAGAGCTGGTTCCACAACACTGTAGTTCGAGGCAAGAAATTTCGTGAAAACAGTGTAGACCGCCATCCATCAAGGTGATGTGGATGGAATGACAGTCGATTGCGTGTAGTGCGGCGAAGGAAATGAGCGGCAGGGATCAAGCCGAACAATTCCTCAAAACACTCCCCATGATACATGCGGTACAGTATACAGAGAAACGCAACGTCTTTCCGAAGAGCCAGTGGATTGAGCCGACCTGAAAGAGCCACGTCGTCGACAATTCGAGCAGCTCTGCGTTGAATGCGGTCAAATGCAAGGAGTTGGTATTGGGGCGTTCCAGCCCAAAGATGGGAGTAGTATTCCATATGCGGCCTGACCTGTGCTTTATATAGTTGTAAGCGGTGAGCCGGCTTGAAATACAGATCGAAGCTAATTTAGCTTTACCTTCCAAATGACCCCGAAACTGAACGTCACTCGAAATATCGACGCCAAGGAATCCAATAGTCGGGTTGGTATCAAGGAGAGCTCTCTCAAAGTTCAGAGGTACGACGAAGAGATGATTTTTCGCGGTAAATGCGCAAACTTGTGTTTTGGAAGGGTTAAAGTGGACTAGGTTACAGCGGCCCCAATTTGAGACATGACTTAACATGTTCTCATGACGTTTTCCCGAGAAATATTAGCTCGTTCGGTGTAGGGTGTATCCCAAGTACTATCGTCCGCATAGCAATGAATGCTGTCGTTATGCAACATGTCATTGATATTCAGAAGAAACAGAGTAGGAGATAACACACACCCCTGCGGGACTCCAGCATTCACGGGCTTTATGTCAGAGCACGTACCGTCGACTACGACTTTGATGCTACGCCCAGAAAGAAAGTTGGCGACTCACGAACACAATTTCTCAGGAAGCCCGTATGATGGTACTTACTTTAACCGTCTTTAACACTATTATTGAGGATACTAGCTGCCCTACTCCTGTAGGTCACGTGATAGGTTAGACATATAAGACAATCGCGAAGCGCAGCGCGAGCGTAGCGATTGTCTTGAATTTCGAGGTTATTTTTTTTTCATTAGACAACAGAAGTAAATTTGATTTAACTTGCATACCAGTTACTTAAATACTTAGGTATTTAGGTACTGCAACAATACCCAGATATAACGTGCCAACATAAAGTGGTAGCAACAGTATTTTAAAGCTGCCCTACTCCTGTAGGTCACCGTTGTATTTTCTTTTATTAGTAGTAAAAATATTATGGAAATTATGTGTAGGGATAAAAGCGTTATGAAAAACAACAGTAGGAATTAAGTACAATCTTCGGAAACATGAGTGTTATGAACATCGTTGATAGTATACTACAAATTGTATGAATCAAAACTTTAGGAAGCAAACTTTTAGGAAGAGTGATCATTCGGATTACAAATCGGTAGGAAGAACAATTTCGGATAAAGAACTTTAGGTGAGCCAATATGGACACCGTAATACGAGGTTAAATATATAACACCAAGATCTGAGAGAATGTAGAAAACAATTACCTACTTATTTCTAAACGTAACCGGCAAATAACCCGGCACCTCATAGGGGGCGATACCATCATCATCGTACGGTCACTGGACCACCGAGGTCGTCATTACAGGTACCTGGTCTATTGCTCGCTTGCTCGTTTCTCACCTCATACCCATAAAAACTCACTACTCTACTCAATAAAGTTTGAGGGTGCCTTATCATCAGCATAACGTCTCAATGCTGGAAACCGCTATTGAATTCTCTAAGCGACACAGACGCTGCGCGCATGGATGTGATCTGCTGTATCTTTCTGATTCTATGAATATGAAAGAGACAGAGTCAATTCTCAGCGCTGCGGCAGCCGCTGCAAATCGCACTGCTGGCCTCCCCACATGGACCACATGGATAACCCGACACGCTGCCGCTGGCCCGATGCGGGTTAGTGGGTTTAAGGGATACCTTGGGATAATTTGGGCCATTTTTCGTTTACTTTTTATAGCGCTTCCATTATTTTTGAAATTTTAGAACAATTTTTCTAACAATTATTAATAATCTAAATGCGAAACCTATTTGTCTGTGAACGAAATTTCGGAAGGTATGGAAACCACTGTAGGTAAATAGCAAATGAAAATCAGCCGAAATTTCGTTCCGGAGAATGAGTCGAGTAGGCCCTCTGTTCCATAGATAATTCCATAGAATTATCTATTTTTCGCTTCGATTTTCTCGATTACAACTCTTTCGTAGACGAATAGTGGCAGCTTTGACATAATATATACATTCGAAGTAAGCATAGTGTTTTGGCAGAATAGCAATTTTTAGGGAGCGTTTTTTAATTTTTTCTCATATTGACACTTAGCTCGCACACTACTTGTGCATATATGTAGTTTTTATATACTTAGGTACCTACTTACTATAATAAGTATAAAATATTTTTTCTCTATTTTGACGACGAGCGTACAATGGGAAAACCTCTTCTAAGTACACTGTGCGCATACCTACACATAAAATAGATTATGAAAAAGAAACTTACTTCGCATGCCATAATATGAAAATCTTTCGCAGAACTCATTTGTGACTATGAATCCAACTGCCTTGGGGTAGGGCAATTTCTGAAACAAACAAAGAAATATGTTTAAGTATTAATTTTGTCGGGTTTGTAGTTAAATACTTATTTTCGAGTTTGTAAAGTTAAATAAGTAAGAAAGTACCTACTTATTTTTAAAGTAAATACAGTTATTTTGTAATTATTTCCTACATTATTTATATTATTATTATCTGTATCATGGACAGCACACTGTTGGTGTGTTACTAGTAACTAGTCGCCGTGATTTAACAACATTTTTTTACATGACTGTATATTGCCGCTGGATGCGAGTCTTTCGGCTGATGATAAACAATAAACAATCAAACTGTAAGTAGGATATCAAATATATACAAAAAATAATTATAGAAACGTAGACGTCCGCGTTTTTTCTATTTTACCACATAAGTACAAATTCCAATCAGTCCCCGGCGAGATCAATCAAATCGCTCAGCGAAATTATGCGTTCGCAAAAAGTGGCCAAAAGTTATGTTCCCGCATTTTGTAAGCAGTATACCAATACAAGCGGTAATAACATACTTCATAAGAAAACGATTATAAGAAATTGCGAAACAAGTTTGGCAGCACGAGATACGGCGGCCGATACGAATAGGTACTATTTAAATCTTAAGTACATAAGTTTATTTTGCGACATATACCTACGATTTTTATTTACTTACATTAAGAATATCAGACATACCATGTATCAAAATATGAAAATCCCATAAATACATTAAATAAGAATTTTTAGTTAGGTGAACAATCAATGTTCCTAACCGCCTTTCGGATGTCCTATTAAATAAATAGTGGGTTTAGAAGCTGCATGCTATTCTCGATTTAGGTCCTTAGTTAGGGTTAATTGGGGCTAACTGGCCTAGACGCCCTGTCACATTTGGTTCAGCCCCATGTGCCTTGTAGGGTTATCAAAATAATCTAGTCCGCATCAAAAAATAATAAAGAGCTCCAAACTGCGGTTTGACTTTGCGATTCAATAAAAAAAAATGATTCGGACTTTCACGCTGAACTATGTGTGTAGCACGTTCACTACACGAACACTACATAATACTACAGAACGGCTGCACCTATTGTGCTAAGTAATTCTTTTTTTGTTGTGTTCGTAACTGTCAGAAAAAGGTTTTCATGAAAGAAAAATTGTTAAAATACGTTACCGATCGTAGCGTTCTCGATCTCAGAAACAAAAATACATTAATAGTTTTGATTTATTAAATAGTATAGTATAGCTATTGGAATAGGTAGTTTGTAGCGGCCTCGCTTTTTGTAAATATTGCTTAATTTTTTAATTAAACCTAAAATTGTAGAGAAAGATTTTCATAAAATGCGCGAAGGCACTTTTTTGAGCTTATCGATTGAACTACTGTTCTAATCAAATGAAAAAAAAAATTATGTTATCTCTTATATAGTCGTAAGTATAGTGCGTAGCGGCCTCGGAATTTTTAGATATCATTAATTTTATTCTTATAGAAAAAAATCTTATTCTAAACCAAAAAACTTCGAAGATCGCTTTAAGTTAACTGTGAATTTCTCCTATCTACGACAATATCATTGAGCAAAATTTATACCAGAATAATTGTTACTTCATGAGGAATATAGATTTTATAATAAATTTATTATACTGTTTCGATAAAACCGAAAAATACAACTGCAAAATTACTTTAAAATGCGATGCGCCGGCCGTCCGAACTCAACTTATTCTCGCAGAGTGGAGATTTGTAATATTATGCATGAATTTAATATCCTATTTCGATAAAAACGATAAATAAATCTGCAAAATTACAACAAAATGCAAAAATGGGCATTTTAGGCAAAAATCACATTTGAGATGTAATAATAGGCCAGGTAGAATGTTCACGCGGACGAAGTCGCGGGCGGGACGCTAGAGTAGTGAATTATACTCACACTACGCTCTCTGGACGTCAATTAACTACATTACAAAATCTTGCATAATTATCATACTTTGAAAAGTAACACGTGAAAAGTGACTTAAACTAAATGGCAAACACTAAAATAATTATTATGTTTAACTACATTGCTAATATGTATTTTGCCAATGTTGCATGAAGCATTTTTAGCGATTAGGTTTAAGGAAAGTAGGTACCTACTTATTCGTCGTGCGATTCATAAATTGCGGTTACAATTCTATTACTGCCGAACATTGCATTATTATCATAAAACGGTTTTTTTTGTAAAGTTCTTTCTGTGTACACCTAACCTAGGTGTGACATATCAGTAATATTGGATATTCCAAAATAAACATTTGGGAATATACTTATACAACTACTACTTGTTTACTTTACACCAATGAAATGTGATTCATATGAACATTATCTCATTATTTACGGTAAGTGATGATAAGATCGATGGTGGAAGCGCATTTCACCCGGTATCCTTAACCTATGAGGAACTGTCGAAACAACAATGCTCTAACATCACTGTTATGGTGGCAGCTAGCCAGGCGGGCTTAGCATTAGTCATACAAACAATTAAACCGAATACAATACGTACTGGTAATCAGACCTAGGAACTCTAGGTTCGAGGATAAATAAAATTATTCCATTTTTTTTTTCTGATTTATCAACGATGTCAACCCTGGTCCCGTCTCGTAAGTTAAACCAGTTATAACCGGAGCGCCTCTTTGTCGTGGCCGCAGAGTAATTGGAATCATTCGGTTTGGAAATTTGTTAATGATGGACTGGCTGGCCGGCCGCGCCGCAAAGGCTACAATCAGACGGGACGCACGCGAGACTCGGCTTTTTGTGCGGACCTATGCGGCAGATCGTAAAGACTAAAGCCTTGTTCGTACTCTTTGATACCCTAGATAGGTATGCCTTAAAATATCAAACATAATCAACGCCAAAAAGTGGCCTGAGTTGGGTGATAATCGTAGGTACGAGTATGTTATACTCGTAGATACAAAGAAATATAAAACCAAATATTGCATTGCTACGTACCCTTATTGTATTTACGAATGGTTTTAATCATTTACAAATTAGTGTTTACTTTACCCGTGAGAGATCGTAAAGACTGGAGAGGACCGTAATCTATATAAACAAAAATCTATTGCAAGACTTACTAAACCAGGACAGTAAATAATTTTTAACAAGTCACTCGAATTAGAATAAAAATAAATAGTAAAAATAGTCATTAAAGAGTTCGTGGTTGTTTTGTCTGTTTTGAAAATGGTCTTATGCTTTTAACAGATTCCATTTTGTTGGGAACAAAAATATACGTTATTCTCAATGTGCGGCAAATAATAGTTGCTGATAACAATTTGAATGCAGTGTTGTTTTTGTCAAAGTTTTCCTCAAGATATTTGTGTTTTATTGTTTTCCAATTGCTGACTGTTGAAGGTGTGGAAAACGCAATACCAGTATGAATAACGTTCTCTCCACACAAGACAAAGGAATGTTATTATCTATTTTACGAGATAAATCACCGTATCGACGAACAATAGGTTCTTATTCAACTAAATACGTATGAGTTTTTTTTAAACAGCGAAATTGCTACAACTGACTTTACAAAATAAATAGATTAATACCTAGGTCCTAGATAACTATTAACTCATACTCTCATCTTTGACGAGTGTTATCGATACCTAGAATGTTTCTAATAATTATAGTAGGTCTCGTAATAAAGTATTATAGTGATCGTGTAATTACAATGTACACTAATCTGTCACTATACGAGTACACACTATCTCTATCAATGATTAAGCCAGAACTCATCAACTGTAGTGATGACATGATTTCATTGATGGAGGCCTTTGCCAAGCATTGGGAGTGGGACTGTAGGTAAACAGGCTTTAGTTTCCTTTTTTTTAATACTAATCTATACTAAAATAATAAAGAGTTTGTAATTTTGGATTGAAGGCAGGAAGAACTACTCTCTCCAAAACTACCTACTCATCCGATTACAAAAATTCTTCTATTAATATCACAGAACAACTAATAGTATTTTTATTATTGAAATTTTTGCATTCACAATGTTTACTACAAAAAAACAACCAGTCTCAGGAAAGCTCGAATGTCTTCTGGGGTATCGGTAGCTTAGCGGTTGTAGCAGTGGACCGGCAATCCAAAGGTCATGGCTTTGAATCCCATTCGAGATTTCCTGAGAATGGTTGGTTTATTCTAATAAACATTTTATACTAACTAATAGTAGAATAAACCTGGTGAACATAGCGCCAAGGCTGTAAGGCTATATATTAAACTGTATATATATGTAGACGAAGTCGTGAACGTACCGTTAGTATTTAATAAAACAAAATGCGGATTTTAAAAGCCAGAAATTGTTAAGTAAAGTGTAACACGTGTAGTTGTTACACGTGTTAAAAAGATTATTACTTAACAATTTCTGTAGTTGATAACTGTGAAAAGTGTCGTTGGTAAAGTGAGAGAAAAACGTCTCTTTATCGCGGTACCTAATCTACCTAAAATTGGATCGATTTCCTTCACGTCATTATAAGTCGTCAGTATTGCCACGTATTGCGTAAGAAGTGGTATTACGTTGTCAGTATTGCGTATCAAATATTGATGACAATTTGATCTGTACCTGCATTCTGGAGGACCTACTATAGCGGTCCAATGTTAAATAAGTAAGGTTGATAAAGATAAAGATAAAGATATATTTATTTGCAAATATGGGTACATGATTGGTGGTACAAAAAAATTTCATTGATTCAGCCATATTTTACCACTAGGCAAAATGATTGACAGAATGTTTTTTGTGGAAGGAATGACGTTGATACTATTAATTTGTTACTTGGCATGGGACATTTTGAATAATCAAACACTCGTCGAAATGTGAACGACTTAACCCTTTGGTAAATACAGGTTCTATTTAAAAAGGTAAATGTCATTGACGTATAGGTATTTGCTATTGTAGGTAAGCAATCGTGGTAAAAAGGAGAAATGTAAACTATATTCGGGGAAAATAGACTTGCGGCTACTAGACATTAAGGGAATAGACGTATGGCGACTCGACATTCGGAGAACGGATGTATGGCAACTAGACATTCGGGGAATTAGACGTCATCGACCTGAGAAAACTTTACTTCGTTCGTTACGTTTTTCTTTATAAGTCTTACCGGTCTTACCTTTTATAGATTGAGTAAATTAAAAAAGGTAAGTACCCACTCTTCATCTATAAAAATTGCAAAAACATAACTTATAATATTAATAATTTTACTTATAATCATATTTTTATACATAATGTAACGCTAACCTGCATTTTGCCAGAGCGTGGTGGGTTATGGCCCAATATCTTAATGTGTTATTGCCCATGTGGGAACGACTGTGCCCAACGATGGCATGCTATTTAGCTGAACTACAGTTTTCCTTTTCTTTTTAGCCATTTACGATCACTCCAATTTTCTTTCATTTACGTGTTTGAAAGACGATTGATATGAGTTCAAAATGGATGTTGGTTCGGGCATTCACGAGCAACCGCGGCGCGAGGCCACGGCTCAGAACGGTGGCTTTTGGCGCGAATGGAAATCCAGAGTTTTACATCAGTCCAAACGGGTTCACACTCATGATTAAACTTTGGATGTATCACGCCATTTGACGCGATGGCGCGACCGTCAATGCACACCTTTAACTTCAATTATTTCAAAGTTAAAATTTTGATGATCATACGAAGATAAATGTTTAAGAGGAAGGTACAACAACGCGTTATCGTTTCTTAAATTATGAGAAGTCTTACTTTGTATTTCTTTTTTCATCATCATCATCCACACTTCCCACGTGAACATGAATGAGCATATCGGCACAGAAAATTAAACCACAAACATTACTAATTATATCCACTTTATAAACGTACGTACTAAGCAGATTGCTTTAAGCATAGATAAAAAATCTAGCTACCCACCCACAACAGCACTTCTGGCTAAGTATACAAAACTGTCAAAGAGATTTTCAATTTTCACTGTTGGATGTTGAAATCAAAATCGGTTGCAGAATTTTGATGTTTTGGCGTAGTCTGATTTGCTGTTGTCGGTACAATCGAGAAACTTGCCGGTCGACCACTCTTTGGCGACATTCGCTTGCGCTCCAATTCGACCGCGTGTATATGTCGCAGTCATATGATAAAAACATAGATTTGGTCAATTCCCTAAGTGATTTGATAAAATCACGAGGATGTTACAATAACAACACGATTTTATCATTTGCCTAAACAAATCTAGGGATTTGAACACCACTAGAACATAAATTGCCCTACTCCTGTAGTTCACGCGATAGGTTAGAAATTTAAGACAATCGCGAAGCTCAGCGTAGAGATTGTCTTGAATTTCGAGGTTTTTTTTATTAGACAACAGAAATACCTACTAGCTGCCCTACTCCTGTAGGTCACATGTTTTTGGTCATTTCACGGAACCAGTTCTGGTATTTGTTCAAATCCCTAGATTTGTTTAGGGAAATGATTAAATCGTGTTGTTATTTTAACATCCTCGTGATTTGATCAAATCACTTAGGGAATTGACCAAATATCTGTTCTTTTATTATACCTGCGACATATACTCGGCGTCAGATCAACCCCGAAACTATCAAATTTCTACAATCAATTTTGAACTTTATAATTTGGTTCTAAGGATCAATACTCATTGGAGAAATTTGACAGTTTAGGATAGGTTGATCGCACGCCGCCGCCGCCGCCGTGTGTACGTAACAGTAGCGTGCGCATAGATCGTGCGCAAGCGAATATCGCCCAAATGTGGTCGACCGGGAACTTCCTGTATCGTACATCAGATCTGCGGTTGTAACAATAGGAATGGATTTGTCGTCTCCCACGCGTTCACTTTGTTCTAGGACAGTGATCCGGTAGGTAACGTATGGACGAAGTTAGGAAGCGTGCGCCCATGGAAGCATGCCTATAAACGATAGATACTGTTTATAGGGTGTTTGGATAATTATCATTATTTATATAATTTCGCACCTAGGCATATTAAGAGCATAGCTCAACAATTTGTATGGGAACAACTCGGAAATTAAACTCTAAAATAAAATTATAAGTTGTTGCATAAATACTTATAAGTCGAATAATATTTGTTAAAGTTATTTAGAAGAAAATTTAATTCGCATAAATTACTTCGCCGGTTAAGTGATTTCAAACATTAGATCAAGATTTCTTACACATACTATACTCGAATGATTTCATAGGTCAAAATTTAAGTATTTAATTTGCTGCCCTAAGCGAAAAGTTCATCTGAATAATCCGGACACTGGCAATCTAAAAATTAACGATTTTTTTGAATATTTTAATGTTTCAATAGAAATAGTCTTAGTTTTATTTTTCAAAACGTCCGGGTTCGATTCCCGAGCTGAGTACATTTTTTTTTTTAAATGTATGAATGCAAAAGTCAAAATATATTAATTATTCAATAAACTCAATTAATAAGTACTTTGAATCGTCCAAATCTTTTTAACCTACCACCCATTCAGGACATCATTTTTTAACTGTGGTAAAGAACGGGCGCAAAAAACCACAGCGCACAGAAGAAACGTCATTTACAAAAAAAATTTAAATAATTATATATGTCGTTACTAGGTCATAAAATACAAAATACACACATCAAAAGTGTCTAGGGATCAACATATATTTTTGCAATAACTTTTCTCCTGATTGATATTAATTAAAATTTTATTTAAGGATTCATCAAATAAAGTGTTTTCGTTTGTCTACAGTAACGATAAACCAAGTCACCTTTGCATTAATAAAGAAATTTGCCATTTTCCTAATAAAGGGATTTTTGACATTTGAACCACTAACATTAAAGTTCGAAAAAAAGACTGTTTTCTTTAAAATTTTATTGGGTAACTTAAACAATTAATAATCCGTGTTTCTACCGCGAACACTAACAACACAAGAACATCGGTTTGGCATACTCAAAATGAGTTCATCCAAATCACGCTGTGGAATGGCCGCCCATGTTCGTTGCAACAACAAAAAAAGGTGTTCTTGCGACTGGATACCCTCCATATTCGGCAGAGCTCTTCTCTGTAGCATATCCCATGCATGCTCAATCGGGTTCAAGTCTGGCGACTGAGCAGGCCAGGGCATGACATTGATGTTAGCTGCGGCGAGAGTCTGTCTTACAACTCTTGCGGTGTGCGGTCGTGCATTATCATGCATTAACTGAAATAAGGGACCGATTTGCACTTGTAGAGGAACGATGACGTCTGATACAATCGTCTCAGCATAAATTTGAGCGTTGAGGTTGCCTCTGATCCAAATCAACTCAGTTCTTCCGCCGATCCAAATACCCGCCCATACCATGATGGTTCCACCACTATAAGGATGGACTTCCTGGCAGGATTTTAATCGCTGTTGGCGTCCAGGGGTTCTCCAGTGTCGTATACGTCTTGTATCCGGTCTCATACCAAAACGAGACTCATCAGAAAAGCACACGAAACGCCATTGTTCTTCTGCCCAATTTCTGTGTTCAAGAGCCCATTGATATCGAATCCTACGATTGTGCATTGCTATAGGTGGTACCCTTAGCGGTCTTCGGGAATGAAGGTTCACTTCATGCAAGCGGTTTCTGACTGTTTGGTCGCTAATTAAGTTCCCTGAAGAGTGATGAAGCCTCACGGCTAACATCATGGCGGTTATTGTTGGAGCTCTTCGAGTTGTGATTTGAATGTATCGGTCTTGTCTCCGTGTGGTGCAGCGATACCGTCCTCCATGGCGCTCAGCCACGGTACCAGTGCTTCGGTAACGTGTCCAAAGTCGACTGATAACACTCTGACTTGTATTCAGAGCTAAAGCCACAGTACGTTGCCGGGAACCGGCTTCTATCATTCCCACGGCTCTGAGCATTTCTTCCCTGCTTAAATGACGTCGCCGCTCCATAATAACGTTGGTTTTAATCAGTAGTAGGGAAACAGTAGCACTAATAATGTCTTCAATGCGTTGTATGTTTTTATAGGGAAAATATTGACAGCTGATTTTCATCCTTTACTAGAAATTGATTGAAAGTTCCTGTTTCAAATTATGAAATGCACCAAAAAGGATCCATATAAATTTATAAAATCATAAATTTATTACAAAGCCACATCTCAATCTCAAGAAATCCGCATAAAAATGCTTGATCCCTAGACACTTTTGATGTGTGTATAAACTTGAATGTAAATAGTTTAATTAAATATGGTGCTTTATTAATTATAGACAATTAGAAATAGCTGTTGGAGTAATTGGAGCATTTCAGATCCAAGCTCTTTTGTCTTCTGTGTAATTCTACACTTTATAATAAGCTTTTATAGAAAGCTTTTCTTTGATTTTGATTTTAAATATATCAAGATCTAATTTCTGAATATCATTTGGTACTTTGTTGTATAATCGTACAAGACATTTTACAGACCCTTAGAAGAATTATTTATTTTATGGAGCCTAGTATAAGGAACTGCTAATTTGTTCTTACTTCTAGTGTTTAATTTGTGAATATCACTGTTTTTTGAAAACATTTCAATGTTCCTATGAACATAGCAAGTTATTAACACTAATCCAGTGAACAATCTTTGAGACCGCATTATTCACATCGTCATAATTTGGGTGTCGTCGTTTCACTTTGAATAAAAGTGAAGTATCATCAGCAAACAATACTATCTCATGACTGTCTTTTACAAAATAAGGTAAGTCATTAATATAAACCAAAAAAAAGAATTGACCAAGTATTGAACCCTGCGGAACTCCCATTTTAACCACTGATCCCGGAGATCTTTTACCGTTCATGTCAACCTTTGAATCCTGTTACTCAAGTATGAGATTAGAAGGCTCAAAGAAGCATCCCTAATTCCATAGTGGTTAAGCTTCCTGACCAAAGTTTCATGTAAAACACAATCAAAAGCCTTGGATAAATCACAAAATACCCCTAGGGCATCCTGTGATTCCTCCCAGGTATCAAATATTTGGATTAAAAACTCAATATCAGCGTCAGTTGTAGAGCGACCCCTACTAAAACCATACTGTTTACAATGTAACAGTTTATTTCTATGAAAATGAATTTGAGTTTGGTCTAGCATCAACTTTTCAAAAATTTTATTAAATGTGGGTAGCACAGAAATAGGTCTAAAATTAGAGGGGTCAGAAGTGCTACGTGATTTAAATAATGGATATATTTTACTGTTTCATGAGGTCAGGAAAAACACCACAGTCAATGCATTCATTAAATATGCAAGCTAAAACTGGAGCTGTCATAATTACTGATTTAGCGACGTCCACGGAATTACCCCACAGATCAGCAGTTTTCTTTTTATTGAGAGTGTTAAATGTTTTTCTTATATCTACAACACAATTTTTTTGAAAACTGAAATTACTTTCACATTCTCTAACATTCTCCTTCAAAACAGATTCAGCTACAGTGGGGGAGGAAATCAAGGCTTTTGTAGTTGAAACTAGAATGTCAGTAAAAAACCTCTCAAATGCTGCAGCAATATCAGCAACATCAGCAGTTCATCATGCAGTTTTTCGTGTTACTAAAATCGATGACATGGTTCCTGAGAACAGATCTTTGTATGTCTTATAGTTTCAGACTTTCCCATACCGACCGATCTAAATATTACACCCTGTGTATGAAAAAATGTTTTTGGAAGTTCATCACTGGGTACGGTCTCCATGCGGACGAAGTCACGGCGGGCCGCTAATATACAACGTCAGTCGGAAAGGGGGTACTAAGCCGAAAGGAGGGTAAAGTATACATCATAGTAAATAACTTTTATCTAAAAAAAATTCCTTAAAAATTGCTAATTTTAGATTAACAGCTTTTTTAAGATTTCAAAAGAAATGACGCTGTGGTAGCCCTGGCGGTCAGCTGTTTTGAGAGAGAGACAGATTTGAGTTCATTGAGTTCATTGCCGGGGTTAACAAAATGCCGTTAGTCCCGCCCCTATTCAGGGTTGTACATTTTTAAAATTACGTAACCAAAAGTTCAGTTGTCCGCGGCTTAGTACCCCCTTTCCGACTGACGTTGTATAATAAATAAAGAAATAAACCTGCATATGGTCGATGGGTAACGCCCGAACGGATTAGGAAGTGGCCTTTTACCTTGGATGCACGCAGCCCGCCTCACAATCACAATGAACCGCGCCGACACGGAATGAAAGTTGAATGCTAATCGAATTAGTTGCGACCGAGACGCAATCTACACGAAACTGGCGTGCAAAACAACCACAATAAAAGTCTTTGTACTTTACAAATAAACAGAGTATATGGCTACGAATAGTTATTCCGTGTATTGTTTCTGTCATGTAAACGTAATTTCAAATTAGAGCAAAAGAAACAAATCCCATCGGCCGTCTACGTAACCGTAGATTCGTTACGAATGAGGAATGAATTACATTTGTACGGAACCAGTTTTGTACAAAGAATTATATTTCTGTATTTGAAACTACGGTTACGTACAAGGAATTAATGCATAAATAAAAAAAATACAAAAACATTAAACACACCATACCAAGGAAAAAAAATAATAAAACATCATAACTATAATAAGTCCACAATATACATTGACTTTTATTCCGACCTTATTCTCTGTTTATTTGTAAGGCACTTTGAGCTTACACGAAAAACTCACACTATATCTTGTCTTTGTTCATTAATACAGGAGGAGCGTCTGTTCAAAAGGAGATAAATCCACTTTCCATTTTTTTTGTTTTTTGGTATTATTGCTCTCTATGTTCGAATACACAACTTGGTGCTAAAATATGCTTCAAAAGGCGTTATTTCTCATAGAAAAACGACGTTCAAACTCACAGTTTCAATCAAAGAGAGATATTTCCAAAGAATATTAACAGAAAAGTAACACAATAAAATGCTTTGAACAAATGGAGTTATATTTCATACAAAATGACCACCGTGCCAAAATGATCTGTACAAAAGGAAATATTTTATTTCTGTTTCAATTATCATCTTTTTAATCGATTTGTGATGTCATACAAGGCATAATATTCTGTGGTAACTCAGTAAATAGTCAATCCACCTTTATAATACAAAAAAAAATGCCTCAGAACTATGTATAATATTAATAATATTAATAATTGATGACCATTAAGGAATATTTTTAAAGATTTTAAATATCTAACTCTAATGTGTATTTGTACACTATAAAATTGTGTATTTGTAAGGAAAAATAGAAATCATTTTTGTCCTAAAAATCTATTTAAAAAGAATATACACTCAATAATGCTTAAGATGTTTGTATCATTCAACATTATGGTAAATATGTATGGCAAAGCAAAAGTACTGTGATTATGGTGATAAATATCTTTAATAATTTACCGGATCATATCAAATCTACTGAAAACCCTTATTTTTAAAGAACCATAAAGAGACGTTGTTTCTTTTTTTCTTTAATCTGTCAAAGATATCAATTTTAAAAGAGGGAAAAGAGATTAATCTGGTTCAAAATGAGATATTTACAAAGCGTCCTGAACAAAAAGAGTTATAATCTAAAATTCTAATCAAAAGGCGATATTTGTAAACTTCAACATTTTTATCAATAAAAGTTTTTTTGACTTACTTCTGAACTATGGTGGTAATACCTACCAATCACTTTTAAAAAGAAAAACCTACAAGTTAAACTCAGCATGATATCAGTTTTTTGTGTTTTCTGAAAATTCCTTTAAGGTGGAATTATCTCCTTTTGAACAGACGCTCCTCAATAGCGACAGTTTAACCTTTCTACTGCGGCCGGCACTTACCGTACTCAATGAATAGAAATTACCAATTTTTGACCTGCTAATATAACGTGACCCTACGCTGGATACATTTTACGAAGGTTCTTGGTTCATAGATAAAAGTTTAATTTATTATAAAGAGCAGTACGGAACCCTCATTACAAAAGTCCGACTAGCACTTACCTAACTGGTTTTTTCTCAAGTTTTTGTGTATTGAAATTTGAACTTAAGTATCTTTTATGAGTCGGTAGGTAATAGAATCAAGTATGAAGATTACAATATTCTATTAGCGACCAATAAAATTAATAATTAATAGCTACAATATCTAACCCACGGAAAACAGTTCAATTCGATGTTATTGCCATACATTTTCTTTTAATATCAATTAGTCACTAATTTAGATAGAAAAGTTTATTTAAAATATATATTATCGTATATTAATAGAGATAATGGCTAACGTTGGATCGAGTTTTAACCAAAATCTAAGAAAAACGTATGGCGTTAATTGATCTAACTAAGTAAAATTATATTATGAATCAAACAAGAAAAATAAATCTAATAAATTAGATAATTAATAATAATTCATATTAAATAACAAAATGTTCTCAAATTTCTAACAACGCCATGGGTCGCCATTAGAATCAAATTATAAAATTTGGATTCTATCTCCGTCCTAATTTAAAATTTGATTTATACCTTAAAAATCAATATATTACGGGTTAGTTTAGAAAACGAATATATACATTACAGTTGTTATGTGATAGCAAGAAGATAAACCCACTTTAAGTATGTTATTTTCCTTAAGTAATATTTAAGTGTACTTACGCAGCTGGAGACGCGACACTATGGAACGTGTGTCCGTTTCGGGCACGTCCCACTTATCGTTAAATTATTCCGTTCACTGACTATTTAGACACACAAACTTTACTCTTTTGTTGACCAACCACAAAATACTCATTTTAAGCTGCGACTTTTCTAGAACCTATATTAAGTCTACTATGAATGATTTAAAAAATAGGTCGATAATAAAATACAAGTTATAGGGGGTCGTTAATAGGAGATTTTACGTTACCAAAAATTTATCCCATCTGAAATAATAAAAAATCAACTAATTTTCCGGATACATTGACAACATCTTTATTTAATTACAACGCTGTAACTTACCTTCCAAAAACTAGTGCGTACTGTATTTTTGCTAATTTTAATGCACACTGCACTTCTTGATATTCAAAGGTAAATTACGGAAAAAAATTAAAGATTTATAGCTGCTAATTTAAGGAGATGTTGGGTTGGGTACATTTAAACATTTTAGGATTTATCGATTTTTAAAATGAGTGGTACAAAGATTTATTATTATATGGATATAACTACATAGTGGCCGAAAACCAGGGGTGGCCGGTAAACCGGCTAAGTTACCCTATATAAGGTGACTGCTAGAAACCGCAAGAAACTTCAAGGGCTGGTCAGGTCAAGTGTTTTAAACATGACAGAAATTACAAAAAGGAATTCGTGTTTTTTTCAATATCATTTCATATTCAATGGATATATATATCTTAAGAAAACTAAAATGAAGACAATTAAAAATAACGATTATTTACAACGCGCGGGCAAGGGGTGGACCCGTCCGCGTCAGTACCTACGTACGTTGACGGGTCAATGGCCGGCCGTCTGTTGACCCGTCCGCGTCAGTACCTACGTTGACGGGTGTTGACTAGAGTTGTAAAATGTCGGAAACTTTCCATAAGTGACGGTCATTAACGATAAATGTCCGGACAGTTTCGACATCTGTACTATAGACAAATTGGACATTTTCATTAGATTCGTTTTTAGATACTAAAGCTTAGGTACTTTTTTTGTACTTTGTACATCAGTGTTCTAACTTAACGGATTTCCATTCAAATTTAACGGATTAGGGTCCGGCAAAATATATATTTTTGCCAAAATAAAAGTTTTCTGACATTTGTGTATGATTTAGATATTGCTAAGTTCATCGTTTTTAGAATGATACGCAAAAATTAATAAAGAAGAAATGAGGAAAAAGTAAAGAAACACTGATTAGATAATAAATTTAAATAACAGGTTTGTTGGTCAGTATCGCAAAAGGCGCACCAAAAAAAAATCGCCTTATCACACCTTCGGAACCCGGGGGGAAGTGGGAGTCGAAGGGGGGGGGGGGTCACACCGGGTGACCTTGACCTTTTTGAGGATTAAGAACCCTGGACTTTTCGTGTGGTGACCTGGTCCTTTAGTGACCTTGATCTTTGATGACCTAACCTAACTTAACCTATCACGTGACGTACAGAAGTAGGGCAGTCATATACATTTTTTGGGCCATTTAGCAGTTTTCACCCCCCGACTCCGCCAAAAATGCCTTTACAGCAAAGAGACCTTAACAAAAGTTGGTCCTCCACGAACCCCCCACCCAATAGTATAATAAAAATGGGGTTATATAGAGTGAATTTTTCGACGATAAATTTTTAAAGTCCCAGACAAAACAAACAAACTTTAGTTTGCATCCCCCAACTCCGCCAAAAATTACTTTACTGCAAATTGACCTTACCAAAAGTTGGTCCCCTATGGACCCCCCACCCAATGGCATAATAAAAATGGGGTGTTCTATAGGCTCCATTTTTCGACGAAAATTTTTCCTGTCCTAAGTCCTGCGCACCCTTTCCTACATTCAAACCGTTTAATGTAATTAAAATATCTTAAAGTTTGTTTTTGTCCCTAAATAATTGACTATTATAGTGCTGTCTGTGTGAAAATTTAATTAAAATATCTTAGTTTTATTTTGTCGTTTTTGTCCATAAATGTCAAAACTGTCCAGACATTTATCAAATATGTCCATTATGCTCAGACACTTTCAGCGGACATATTGAATCTGACCGACACTTTACAACCCTAGTGTTGACCCGTCCGGCCGTTGCCCGCGCGTTGTAAATAATCGTTATTTTTAATTGTTTTAGTTTTATTTTTCTTATGTTATTGCTTTTAAAGAAATAAGATACTCAAAGACTATCCAATTAAAATTCACAAAATGAATTAAGTACTTAATTAAAAATGAAAAGATACCAATTCCTTTTTTTGTTATTTTTGTCATGTTTAAAACACTTGACCTGATCATCCCTTGAAGTTTCTTGCGGTTTCTAGCAGTCATCTCATAAATGAATGTATGTATGTAAAGTGTAGCCTATGTACAGTCGAGGAAGTTCCCGGCCGACCACTTTTCGGCGAATATCGCCGAAAAGTCTACTGTCAGCTGTCTGTCACGCAGCCGGGCGAATAAAGTCATTGCTAGAATTGCTGGGCGAATAAAGTCATTGCTAGAATTGATGGGCGAATAAAGTTATTGCTAGAATTGCTAAGCGAATAAAGTCATTGCTAAAATTGATGGGCAAATAAAGTCATTGCAAGAATTGCTGGGCGAATAAAGTCATTGCTAGAATTGCTGGGCGAATAAAGTCATTGCTAGAATTGCTAGGTGTTGGCTTACGCCCGAAATTAATTATCAATACATATATCTGTTGTTTGGTCTACTACAGTTAGAAGTTTGACATGATTTGTATGGAACTTAAGGCATATTTCGATCTCTAGTAGGAAAACCAACAGGTAGGTTTCGCGGTTTATACAGTTCCATGTTGCCTTTATTTTGTTATCAGACTTTTTAATTTTTTCACTAATAAATAATGAATTGGCACATGCACAAGCCTTCCTAAAAGTTTTCGAATACTTTTTGATAAGTCATACAACTTAGCTCTACTTTTATGCAAACCAGCTGTAGCCCAATCCCCAAATTTCATTAAAATATTAGTTTTAAAACTTTTTAATAAATTCACCGTTTATAAGATCAAAAAAATGCTTGTAAAGAGCATCTGGATTTTCCTGTTTAAATGGTAAACATGCAAGTTTTGCAGTTACGTTATGCTTTAAAATTTTAACCCGTTTCTCTGTCACTGGCCTACAAGATATTTCTTCTGAGTTAGGGTGTCCATATTCAGTAAAAGCTATTTTTTGCCAACAGTGATCTCAAGATAAATTAGTTAGTATGGACTTAGACTCAGGAGCAAAGTTACAAAAAAAAATGTCTAAGCAGGTTGCAGTGGTTGCTGTAATATTAGTCGGTACTCCAAATTGGTAATATAAATCAAATGATTTAAATAACGAGATTAATCTTACACTAGTTGTATGACTGTGTAATAAATTTACATTAAAATCCCCACAAATTACTATTTTCTTTTTAGATTTACAAATCTTCTTAATTACATCTTCCATAGTGGCTTCAAAGACACTAAAATTACCAGAAGGAGGTCGATATACACAAACAATTATAAATTTCTCTAACTCGACACATGACAGCTCAATAACGCGTTCAATAGAAAGGGAAACTACATCCTTTCGTTCCATAATGTTATGTTTACAATAATTAACAAATATTACGGATCCGCCGCGAATTGCATTTGTTCTAGTAAAAGCACTGGAAAGCTGAATGTTTTTAATATTAAAAATTAACTGATAATCTTTAAGTCAGTGCTCAGTTATACATAAAATGTTTATATCTTCATGTAATAAAAAAAGTTCAATTTCTAACTCTTTGACGGCCAGGCCCTGCATGTTTTGATGAACTATTTTAATTTGGACAGGGCTGGCTTTTGTCTTACCTCTTAGTTTAAACTAGAGGTTGTGCAAGACTTATCAACTAAATTTACATTAGTAGAAATACTAACAGTGCGATAATTATGTGTCGACATTGTTATACTACTTATAACTGTGTCTTTAAATTATATGCTAGCAATGATGCTATCTGTAACCTGTCTTTGTATATTATAGACATAGAATCAGTAGTCAACTTAAAACTAGATATAAATTTATTTGTATCAAAAAATACAATACTGTCACTGTGACGATAAGTGGAGTTATGCAAAAGAAAGTTTAAATCAAAGATCTGTTTGTTTTGTTTCCACGATAAGTTACAGGCATAGGGAAAGGCATAAACTATTATTTTACAATGAGTTTTAGATTGTATATCAATTAAACTCTATATGCTTTTTAAAATGGTCACGCTTTTTTATTGACAGACTATCACCACACAGTGTTACAGCATTTGTTGAATGATTCAACTCCTGCTTGCTTAATGTACTTACTAAATTAGTGAATGTTTGGCCTGGATTGCAAAAGTTTGTAAGCTCGTGGCTGAGTTTAGATTTAAGCTGCGGACCCAGGCCCTGAACTATTCAAGAATACATACATACCTACATTAATTATCAGAACCTACCAACCTATTTAGGTGCTATCAATTTGTAACAGTAGTCTATAATAAATATAAATCACACCGTTTAAGTCTTCCCTGAACGTTCACAAATATTTCAAGATCAAAATTAGCCAAATCGGCTCGGTCATTGTCGAGTTTTTGAGCAGTGTGTTTTCATTACCTTGTAGTGGCATCTGCCAACCATGTTTATGTACTTACCTACTTATATGTATTCTTGAATAGTTGCATTGGCTAATCAATGTCAACGCCCCGCGCAACACCCGCGAGGCCCCGCGCAACATCCAAATTTTCGCTGACCGCCTAACCCCCCTTAAGGGAAGGTATTTCGAGCGCTTCTCTCTCGCTCTCTCGACGGTACGACGACGGTAAGGGACGGGTATAACAGCGAAGCGGCACGAAAAAGCGCGTTTAATATTTTTAATAATTTATAGATGCTGTAATAAAAAAACGATCGGTTATAATCTCTCAAGTTATCTATGAACTTCATTTTGGTAAATAACTCATAATATGAAATCACTTATTTTAACAATAAAACCTAGAAAAAAAGATAAAATGACACAAAAATATGTAACTTTGTGAATTTTTATTCTATCGAGCCAACTTTATCAAATCGTGTTTTCATCGGATATATTCCACAGAATAAAGCCTCAACAATATTTCATAATTGTCGTAGATTTTAATTTTACTGTTTACTAGGTACTTCAAAAATTAATTCTAAAAACGAGTTATGTTAATTTTTCACTAACACCTAGTCTTAAGCTGAAAGTGCCAAAGTCAGTAAAGTTGTAGGATCATTATCAGCTAATAAACGTGCCACTGCTGGTCCACAGGCCCTCCCACATGGATCGCCACGCCACGCTGGCCTAATGCGGGTTAATTAGATACTAATTAATAGTAACCTTACGTAATCGTTTGACATAATTATCAAGTACCTTTCAAGTAGGTATATAATTAATTATTAACAGCTTGTTGTTCTAAGTACTAACGTTTTGTTACAACAGGATTTGAGATACTAAATCAGGTAGATACCTATAGCCTAATAATAATACGAGTAAGTCTATCTACATATAAGTCATAATAATAATAATAATGTAATTTGCGTGTTCACGTAGGTACTTAATGGTAAGACGCAGTTTTAAAACCGTCTCTTAATAATCTTGAGATAAAACTGAAACTAAGCTAGGGTTGCCAACTTTAAAAAAAAAGTATTTCAAGGATAGATATGAAAAATAAACAGTATTTTAGAAAAATGGACAGTGTTTTATTTTTTCAAAGATTTAAATATGGCTGCGCTGCACCGCGCGTACAACGTTCGCAACTTTTTCACTTTTTAAACAGGTTTATGAATGGTTACCAGTGCACAGTGATACTAAACAGTATTTTGGATATTATTTTTGTTCAACAGTATAATGTAATGAAAAAGAGTATACTTAATACTTACTGTTTTCAACGGTATAATTGACAACCTTAAACTAAGCGGTATTTTCACGCATGATTTTTTATCAACAATGCTTTAGCTCACTCTACGTTGCGCGTGTGTAAAGAAATCGAACGCTGAACTGAAACTGTGAAACATAGTAGGTACAGTCAACATTACTGGTAATTAGTAGTTAGGTATCTATGTCATTCTTTTGTTTCATTTATAATGGAATTCTGGTTTGATTATCGACTTTTTTGCTATTGATTGTAAATTAATGTCATTTTTATGGTTCGAACGGTAAAACGGGACCCTATTACTAAGACTCCGCTGTCCGTCCGTCCGTCCGTCTGTCACCAGGCTGTATCTCATGAACCGTGATAGTTCCCGGGTTTAACGGTAAGGCCGTATTTTGTTTGTGTCCAAAACGGGTCTATATTGGATCGCCGAATTTTTTGTGCTCCTAATTATTGTCAGTGCAACAAACCATATTTTTTTACGTTTGTAAAGCCTATTTTTACTTCGCCTAACTTTTTATCGCTGTATTTAAACTTCCCAAATGCATGCAATGCATTAGGCAGAATTATTCATAATCCCCACTATTTACAACTACTAAGTAATTCGTAATTCGCATAAAGTTGAAACGCGCGAGAGTATAACAACGTTAGGCGATTCTCTTAAAATTCTAACCTATCACATGATCTACAAGAGTAGGGCAGCTAGTATTTCTGTTGTCTAATAAAAAATAACCTCGAAATTCAAGACAATCGCTACTCTGCGCTTCGCTATTGTCTTTAATTCTAACCTATCACGTGACCAACAGGAGGGCAGCTAGTATTTCTGTTGTCTAAAAAAATAAATAAAGTTGAGCTTACTTAGATAAAATAATAAATTAGGGCTTTCAACACTACACCACAGCGTAATCTTCGTAATGCCAAAAGAATGTTATGGCGATACATTTTAGTGCATTTAATAATAGGGATTCTAAAATTAGGGTTTTCCACATTTAGGCAAAACTATAATAGTGCGAAAACTACAATAACCCGTGCGTATCCATTATTTTATATAAATATACAACCAAAAAGCAACAACAATAACACAAAAAAGAATTCAATACCCTTCGAACAAGTCTTCCTCGAATTTGTGCAAAAAAGGTTAAATTAGTTTCGCTCATTGTAATTTATTCTGATATTTATGCTCCAATTATACCTACATTGAGATAAAATGACAGAATTAAAACAAACTAGTTACCTTGTCAATGTCAACACTTAAATAATACTAATAATAGAACAAGCAAAGAGGAAATACTTTGAGGAAATACCTAAGTAGATAGGTACCAACCGCATTGATAGCACAGTAATTGTTGATAGTATAGTGTCATCTCAATGGTGCAGATGTCTCTAAAACGGTTAGATTTTGGATAGGGTGTTTCGTAGTAAAATTACTCAGAAACGATAAAAACTTTGTGGGCCGGCAGAGTGAGGGTGACTGATGCTACGTCTCTTACGCTGCACCAGTTGTCCTCGCGCCTGGACTTCATTTCCACTTAACATCACGTGGAGTGGGGCCATTTGGCGGGCTAAGTATTAAAAAAAAAACTACACGCAGTTAACGGGAATAGGTCGACTTAACCTGTAATCCTGTATATATAAGATTACTTGTCTTATGATTAGAAACTTTGTTATAGGTCTAATCATATTACTTTGTTGTAATCATAGTACTTTACTTAGGTACTTATTCAGTAATTGGATTTGCTAATCATGCCGCATATATTAGCACGGATATTAGCCTAGTAGTGTTTACACTTTATCTCCATACGTATTCCTTAGGAAATATATTAAATTATTTTATTGTGTGTTTACCTTATGAAGGTAACATTGAGATATTCTCCCGTGCACTTTAACCTTATGAAGGCAACATTGAGATATTCCCCCGTGTACTTTACTTGGATTAAAAGTGTGGGCTATTCAGAATTGGCATTGAAATTGGTTATAATTTTAATCTAATTTTTACCAAAAAGCTTCAAGTCTCCCTAGCAAAGTTGTATTTTAGATTTTTTTGTGTAAAACCTACATAGGTACATTGATACATAAACTCACGCCTTCCTAAAACCTATTTTGCGAAAAACCTAAAACCATGTTCTATTTAATACCACTATTGGATTTTTTTAGGGAAATTTAGTATTGTTTTTTTTTAATGACAGAGAATCTTTAAGAGGCCTATTACATCTCGAATGTGATTTTTGCGTAAAATGCCTATTTTCGCATTTTATTGTAATTTTGCAGTTGTATTTATCGTTTTTATCAAAATAGGATAATAAATTTGTGCATATTATTACAAATATCCATTTTGTGAGCATAAGTTGAATTCGGACGGCCGGCGCATCGCATTTTGTAGTAATTTTGCAGTTGTATTTATCGTTTTTATCGAAATAGGATAATAAATTCATTATAAAATCTTTATTCCTCATGAAGTAACAGTTACTCTGGTATAAATTTTGCTTAATAATATTATCGCAGTTAAGAGATATTCACAGTTAATTTATAGCAATTTTCGAAGGTTTTTGGTTTAGAAAAAGATTTTTTTCCTATATAAAATCAATGATATCTAAAAATTCAGAGGCCACTACGCATTATTCGACTATATAAGAGATAACATTATATTTTTTTTATTTCACTTGTTTAGAACTGTAGTTCAATCGATGAGCTCAAAAAAGTGCCTTCGCGCACTTTATGAAAACCTTTCTCTGCAATTTTGGATTTAATTAAAAAGTTAAGCAAAATGTTAAGAAAATCATTTAAAAATGTAGAAAACCATATAAAGTTAACAGTTATTTTGCGACAGATAATATAAATTATACTGTGATATAAGGTAAAAAGGTCAGATTGCGCGAGCTGTTACACCGTAACGCGTTTTTATGGTCGTCTGCTGTAAGCCGCCGCGCATCGAGTGTGTCAAGGCGAGTCTCCGGTGCGAAGCCTCCATTTACCGCTTCATTTTAGGAACTTCAATTTACATAATACATGCAAAAACTGACATAATAAAAAAAAGTATAAATTGCAGGCTACGATGGTACATTATCTGTACTAAGTATGTAGGTATATAAATAAACATACATCAACCTTCTTGCCTAAATGGCACGAGTATGCCTAGGTGCCATAAAAATCGCTTTTGACTGCTTTCAATTCTTTTTGAGTGCACTTCATAAAAAGGACACCATACCACACCGTAGTACTACGATCCGTCTGGTTCGTAGTGTTTCGGTGTGGTATGATGTACCACTTACGACGAGAGTCTATGAGGTTCTTGAAGTGCCAAAATAGGATGTTATAATTTGAATTTGTTTTTATTTATGCTGTTGGAAGTATGTGCAGTCTTTAGTCCTTTAATGGCCTTTTACGACACCCAACGGAAGAGAGGGGGTGGTAGTATTCTTTCACCGCTACGCGACACGGTTGTCGCTATTTGGAGAAAAGTGGACTATTATGGCAGAGGATTATGATATGGAAGGGGATTTGCGGTCCTCGTTGCCTGGTCTCTGACTAAACCTTCGGGGAATTATCCCCGAAAGGTCCTGATTATATGTAATATATGTAAGTAATTTAGTTGACTAACAAAACAGTTTGGCATCATTAAAGTTGAGCATACTCGTAGCATGGACATTACCACAGAACAGTTAAAGAAGATATTATTCTATTCTGTGGACATTACTATACCTACAAACTATTACGTCCATGACTCATAGTATGTGACGGAAGACATACAGTCTGTCAATCTCGTAAGTACATGTCATTAAAAAAATTGTACTGTCGTTATCTATCAAACTCATCATAATAAACAGCTCCCTCACGAAATACTGTCGCGTATTGTTGAGATACAACTGTACAAATATAATAATATACATACTCGTAGTAATATCTTGTTATTAAGTTTTAAAAACTGTTATCATTCGATTTAATTGAAATGACAGATAGGTATAATATTAAGGGTGGATTCGACCAAACTGGAATAAGGTCTTATACCCAGATTAAACGCCGAATTTGTATAGACTTATCTCGGAGTAAGTCTTATTCCAGTTTGGTCGAATCCATCCTTAGCTTTACGAGTACAAGTAAAGTGTACCTATACTTATGTTAGCGTATAACTACTTAGGTAACAGGAGAACCTTGACTAATATTATAAATGCGAAAGTGAGTTTGTTTTTAATACATCCTACTAATATTATAAACGCGAAAGTTTGTAAGTATGGATGGATGTTGGTTACTCTTTCACGTAAAAACTACTGAATGGATTTGGATGAAATTCGGCATACAGATAGTTTATAACCTGGATTAACACATAGGATACTTTTTATCCAGATATTTCCACAGGAACGAGAACAACGTGGGTAAAACCGCGAGCGGCCGCTAGTACATAATATATTATTATGTACACTTCACGCTCTCGCTTCCCGGAGGGGTAGATATTCATCCACGGGCAAATTCTTGGCTTTCATTGAAGCGCACTTTACCCAACCCAACCCTCAAACACTAACAAACTGGCCAACTTAATCTTTAACTGCCGGAAACATTAATCTAATCTAAATAGTTCACTTGTTCCGTTCATAAAAGAAAACCATGAGCCGGTGTTACATTGCAACGTTAAAAACCGTAATAAAAATCGATTGCCACATGTATGAAGGAGCATTACTTGAGAACAGCTAGATCGATTTGGCGAAATCCGTCACGGGATACAGAGTGTTAACGCAAACGAAGTCACGAGTGTATTATTTAAAATGCTATTCTGATGCTACTACAACACTTTATTGAACCTTAAAAACAATATAGACGCTGCTAAAGCGTTACTACATCGACTAATAACGCTGGATAGTGCAGCTTTCAGTGCAAGTAACAGTATTTACCTAGCTAATTGCGGTGATCCTCCTAAGAGTGTGATTGGGAAAGCCCATTTGTAGTGAAATATTGACAAAGCAGTATATATCATGATGGCCTTAGTAAACAATTCCAGTGCAAACATTTTAAATGGACATTGATAGATAATAGCGATTAAGTTTTAAGAACCTTCACGCTTAACAAAGACTGATCGGCCAGGTGGTTCGACCCACTCGAGATTGCATTCAGAATCTTATCACAGGTATATAAGCGCAATTGTAAGACTATTGCCCGTTTGACGTAGGCAGGTTGGAATACGCAAGCTTTATTATGTCACACGCCTGCAGATCGACCTATATTGATCAATATTGCTCCATAGTCCCTAAGGATAAAGTTTGAAATGTAATGAAGAAATTTGACATCTTGTAGTCGGTTTAAGTGCTAGCGTCTGTACATACATATAATCACGACTATTATCCCCCAAGGGTTAAGACTAGGCAATGGGGACTGCAAATGCAGTCCTCTACCATAGTCCACTTTTCAGCAAATAGCGACTGTGCAGTCGCTATGTGACAGGTGGTGAGCCTATCGCCGCTCTATGCTCTAGGATGTAAGTGCGCAGTCTTTAGTCCGTTAGACACATTTTACGACACCCAAGGGAAGAGAGGTGGTGGTAGTATTCTTTCACCGCTTCGCGACACGGTAATACGCGTCTGTACTTAGTGGACAAAACGCTTGATAGCGATCTTGAAAGTTAGAACGAGTTACCGGATGGTTGACCAGTGGTTGCATGCTAAGCCCTTTGCAGTGAGCATCAACCATCACCAACCTGCATGCCAGTGAGATGGATAGCTGATGTGATGAGTTATGTTCCGACATACACCGATGTGCTATTGTCCACGTAGGAAGGCCAGAGCCCGGCATTGGCACGTTTATAGTTCCGAATTTTCACTTTTAATGACAGGCCAGCATTAGCCTGTTTCTTTAGTGATTGTCACAGTTAGAACTAACTTTGGAAATAAAAGCTCACGGTAGACCTCTTAAGTAGACCCTATGGTAGACCCTATGTAGCTGTATCCATTTTATAGTGAAGCGGTCGAACGTCTGATACCACAAGTCGGCAATAAAAGAAATGCGAACAAGGATGTTTAGTATCCTCTATAGAAGAGTAAAGAAATGCTAATAGCGGCCCGCCCTCACTCTCGTCCAAACTTCGTTCTAACTTAGAAACACCATCATAATCAAAAGTAGTATAACTGTTAAATTATGGCCAAATGTTGTATGAAGAGTACAGGGAAAATATTTACGTGACCAAAAAATTGGGTAAAGGTGTGAAAACTGACTATTATTTTTTATAAAAGGTTTAATGTCACAGTTTACTTGACTGTAAAGGCTCATAAATGTTTTCAAATTTTATTTATAAAACGCTTTGCCTTTATTCTTTTAGTTTACAAAATTTTTGTTTTCCTGTGGTTTTTGTGAAATAAAACAAGTTAAGTTTAAATAGTAGTTAGATATATTATTGAAATTAATATTGAATCTATATTGTGCAGTTGCTAAATTCAAGATGACGTCTAGATTTCTATGTGAATGCCACTTTATTGATGTTGTACTCGTATGTTATGATATTAAGTTTTTTACTGTAGCTCTCTAAGAATATCCAAAATTTCGTTATTTTACAATTTTTTTTTTCATGTGTTTTATAAGGTCGCCATTGTTGTACAAGTCATCGGTAGACTGTTATTTGATTGTAATATAACTTTCACAGTAGACGTTTTTAAAACGACTGCAAACGAGCGACATTGCTATTTGTTTTAAGGTTCCTTAAAACTAAAAGAACCCCTGATATAAACCAAATCGTAGTAGTGTATTTTTCATTTTCTTTTGTAAGAAATAAGTAAGTATCTTTTAAATTTTCACATAATATTTTTTTTTTAGAACACGAACATGGTGGTGATCTTCGATGTAGACCAGTTTCTCTTCTTTTGAAAGTTCTACTTCGTTTATATCGTTTTCATTTATTAATATCCATTTTTTGTGGTTTTTGTTTAAACGTAATGAGCTTCTCATTAAACCACAAACGTGTAATTTTGTTTTATTAAAATCTTAATTAAACATCTATAAAATATGTTGTTAAATAAAAGGTACTTATAATAGGTTCACAGAAAACTGCATGTATTGCCAAAGTTTTTATTTGACGTTAACAAAACTAACTGTTGAATAAAAGGTATTTAATAGTTAAACTAATAACTTTATGTAATATTGAAGTTAACCATAAAATATAATTTCCACTATATAATCGTTATATTAAGGTTTTTTAAAAACGTTTTTAGATCAACAATGTGTTTAGATGTTTAATAATGCCCATTTCCACGATATTGTCTTTAAAAAATCTTTTTTACGACTGAAACGTTCTTACGATTTAGACGTTTGTTAAATAAACGTTTTAGTTAAGACCATTGTATTATTGTTGTATAATTTAGTTAAAAATCGATTATTCGAGGTTGTAATTAGACTATTTAGTAAGACGACTTAATCGTCAGATGTACTACGTCTATATGATAACAGAGGTAGTTAATAACCAATATAAACCTCCTATTTGATATAAAAGTCATATAACCATTCATTTATACGACTTATTTGCTGGTTGGGGCTGTTACTGTTACTTTTACCTAAAAGTATCAACTTAACATAACTTGAGTTGACAGGTGTCGACTGTCGCAAAGCCTGACACAAGTATTAGCATTAAGTCCATGCTTGTTAGTAAGTAGGTTTTCTCACAAGATGTTAAGGAAAATAAATTAAAGGTACTTAGGCGTGTTATCTTGCGCATGCGTCGCATCATTCGAGAGCGAATGACTTAGCACAATGGTAGCGAACGAGGCATTCAGAAAAGTGACTGATATGATAAAGATACTTTGAGATTAGTGCAGTAAATAATAGTGAATGTAAAGTGGTTTAGCATTTTCTTGTGTGGTGGCAACTCATTCATAGAATACTACCTATCTCTTCTCTGGGTGTCGTAAAAGGCGACTAACGGACTAAAGACTGCTCATACATCCAACAGCATAGAGCGGCGATGGGCTCACCATCTATCACGCTGAGCACATGTGCAGTTGCGATTTGGTGAAACGTGGACTATGGCAGTGGACTGCTTCTGCTGTCCTCATTGCCTAGTCTTTGACTAACCCTATAGGGATAACAGTCGTGTTACTATGTAAGTAACTGTACTGATACGAAAGTGACATTTTAAGATAAGTGCAATAAAGTTATTTAATAATATGACAACTACACAGGGCCCTGATTCTGTATCGCAATCTATTGATTCCACGCATAAACCTTACCGCGCACAAACGTCAAACGCATACGTTTTTGGGAAGATATCGTAACTTGTTAGGGAATTAACGTTTTTTTTTTATATAAAATAGGAAGGTAAACGAGCAGGCGGGTCACCTGATGGAAAGTAATCACCGCCGCCCATGGACACCTGCAAACCAGAGGAATCGCTGATGCGTTGCCGGCCTTTAAGGAAGGAATAGGAATTGGGAGGAGGGGGGGGGGGGGAAGGGGCCTCCGTGGTTTTGAAACAAGGAATCGTTACAGAATAAGGGCCCAGCATTTTCTAAAGATTAAGACAGTGACGGGCCACGCGCACTGCACATGATCATTACACATTTCTCTTTGTATATGGTGATGGGTATTGAACGTCCACAAGTGTTCATTGTACGAGAAGTTCATATACTCCAGTGGACGCAGAAACGCAGACGACGCAGAAATTATTTCATCAAAGCGCTTTGACTCTGTGGATCGCATACTTTAAATTGGTGAAGAAAAGAACAGCAGCTATTCCAGACATCGTATAATATCTAACTCTATCAAAATGTATGGAACACCCATTGTTTTGATAGTTCGAAAATAGGGGTCTTATAACCATCATCAGCCAGAGAACGTCCACTGTTGGACAAAGGCCTCCCCCAAGGATCTCCACCACGACAGGTCTTGTGCTCATCGCATCCAGCGGTTACCCACGATCATCGGATCGTCGGACCTCAGATCGTCGGACCACCTAGTCGGAGGCCTGCCCACACTGCGTCTTCCGTCAGCACTTGAGAACCGTTCTGCCCCAACGGCTATCAGTTCTACGGGTAATGTGCCCTGCCCATTGCCACTTGAGTTTAGCAACTCTTTAAGCTATGTCGGTTACCTTAGTTCTTCTACGGATCTCCTAATTTCTGATTCGATCACGTAGAGAAACCCCGAGCATAGCCCTCTCCATTGCTCTTTGCGTGACTTTGAGCCTGTCTACAGAAACGGTGTTACATTGCAACGTTAAAAACCGTAATAAAAATCGATTGCCACATGTATGAAGGAGCATTACTTGAGAACAGCTAGATCGATTTGGCGAAATCCGTCACGGGATACAGAGTGTTAACGCAAACGAAGTCACGAGTGTATTATTTAAAATGCTATTCTGATGCTACTACAACACTTTATTGAACCTTAAAAACAATATAGCCGCTGCTAAAGCGTTACTACATCGACTAATAACGCTGGATAGTGCAGCTTTCAGTGCAAGTAACAGTATTTACCTAGCTAATTGCGGTGATCCTCCTAAGAGTGTGATTGGGAAAGCCCATTTGTAGTGAAATATTGACAAAGCAGTATATATCATGATGGCCTTAGTAAACAATTCCAGTGCAAACATTTTAAATGGACATTGATAGATAATAGCGATTAAGTTTTAAGAACCTTCACGCTTAACAAAGACTGATCGGCCAGGTGGTTCGACCCACTCGAGATTGCATTCAGAATCTTATCACAGGTATATAAGCGCAATTGTAAGACTATTGCCCGTTTGACGTAGGCAGGTTGGAATACGCAAGCTTTATTATGTCACACGCCTGCAGATCGACCTATATTGATCAATATTGCTCCATAGTCCCTAAGGATAAAGTTTGAAATGTAATGAAGAAATTTGACATCTTGTAGTCGGTTTAAGTGCTAGCGTCTGTACATACATATAATCACGACTATTATCCCCCAAGGGTTAAGACTAGGCAATGGGGACTGCAAATGCAGTCCTCTACCATAGTCCACTTTTCAGCAAATAGCGACTGTGCAGTCGCTATGTGACAGGTGGTGAGCCTATCGCCGCTCTATGCTCTAGGATGTAAGTGCGCAGTCTTTAGTCCGTTAGACACATTTTACGACACCCAAGGGAAGAGAGGTGGTGGTAGTATTCTTTCACCGCTTCGCGACACGGTAATACGCGTCTGTACTTAGTGGACAAAACGCTTGATAGCGATCTTGAAAGTTAGAACGAGTTACCGGATGGTTGACCAGTGGTTGCATGCTAAGCCCTTTGCAGTGAGCATCAACCATCACCAACCTGCATGCCAGTGAGATGGATAGCTGATGTGATGAGTTATGTTCCGACATACACCGATGTGCTATTGTCCACGTAGGAAGGCCAGAGCCCGGCATTGGCACGTTTATAGTTCCGAATTTTCACTTTTAATGACAGGCCAGCATTAGCCTGTTTCTTTAGTGATTGTCACAGTTAGAACTAACTTTGGAAATAAAAGCTCACGGTAGACCTCTTAAGTAGACCCTATGGTAGACCCTATGTAGCTGTATCCATTTTATAGTGAAGCGGTCGAACGTCTGATACCACAAGTCGGCAATAAAAGAAATGCGAACAAGGATGTTTAGTATCCTCTATAGAAGAGTAAAGAAATGCTAATAGCGGCCCGCCCTCACTCTCGTCCAAACTTCGTTCTAACTTAGAAACACCATCATAATCAAAAGTAGTATAACTGTTAAATTATGGCCAAATGTTGTATGAAGAGTACAGGGAAAATATTTACGTGACCAAAAAATTGGGTAAAGGTGTGAAAACTGACTATTATTTTTTATAAAAGGTTTAATGTCACAGTTTACTTGACTGTAAAGGCTCATAAATGTTTTCAAATTTTATTTATAAAACGCTTTGCCTTTATTCTTTTAGTTTACAAAATTTTTGTTTTCCTGTGGTTTTTGTGAAATAAAACAAGTTAAGTTTAAATAGTAGTTAGATATATTATTGAAATTAATATTGAATCTATATTGTGCAGTTGCTAAATTCAAGATGACGTCTAGATTTCTATGTGAATGCCACTTTATTGATGTTGTACTCGTATGTTATGATATTAAGTTTTTTACTGTAGCTCTCTAAGAATATCCAAAATTTCGTTATTTTACAATTTTTTTTTTCATGTGTTTTATAAGGTCGCCATTGTTGTACAAGTCATCGGTAGACTGTTATTTGATTGTAATATAACTTTCACAGTAGACGTTTTTAAAACGACTGCAAACGAGCGACATTGCTATTTGTTTTAAGGTTCCTTAAAACTAAAAGAACCCCTGATATAAACCAAATCGTAGTAGTGTATTTTTCATTTTCTTTTGTAAGAAATAAGTAAGTATCTTTTAAATTTTCACATAATATTTTTTTTTTAGAACACGAACATGGTGGTGATCTTCGATGTAGACCAGTTTCTCTTCTTTTGAAAGTTCTACTTCGTTTATATCGTTTTCATTTATTAATATCCATTTTTTGTGGTTTTTGTTTAAACGTAATGAGCTTCTCATTAAACCACAAACGTGTAATTTTGTTTTATTAAAATCTTAATTAAACATCTATAAAATATGTTGTTAAATAAAAGGTACTTATAATAGGTTCACAGAAAACTGCATGTATTGCCAAAGTTTTTATTTGACGTTAATAAAACTAACTGTTGAATAAAAGGTATTTAATAGTTAAACTAATAACTTTATGTAATATTGAAGTTAACCATAAAATATAATTTCCACTATATAATCGTTATATTAAGGTTTTTTAAAAACGTTTTTAGATCAACAATGTGTTTAGATGTTTAATAATGCCCATTTCCACGATATTGTCTTTAAAAAATCTTTTTTACGACTGAAACGTTCTTACGATTTAGACGTTTGTTAAATAAACGTTTTAGTTAAGACCATTGTATTATTGTTGTATAATTTAGTTAAAAATCGATTATTCGAGGTTGTAATTAGACTATTTAGTAAGACGACTTAATCGTCAGATGTACTACGTCTATATGATAACAGAGGTAGTTAATAACCAATATAAACCTCCTATTTGATATAAAAGTCATATAACCATTCATTTATACGACTTATTTGCTGGTTGGGGCTGTTACTGTTACTTTTACCTAAAAGTATCAACTTAACATAACTTGAGTTGACAGGTGTCGACTGTCGCAAAGCCTGACACAAGTATTAGCATTAAGTCCATGCTTGTTAGTAAGTAGGTTTTCTCACAAGATGTTAAGGAAAATAAATTAAAGGTACTTAGGCGTGTTATCTTGCGCATGCGTCGCATCATTCGAGAGCGAATGACTTAGCACAATGGTAGCGAACGAGGCATTCAGAAAAGTGACTGATATGATAAAGATACTTTGAGATTAGTGCAGTAAATAATAGTGAATGTAAAGTGGTTTAGCATTTTCTTGTGTGGTGGCAACTCATTCATAGAATACTACCTATCTCTTCTCTGGGTGTCGTAAAAGGCGACTAACGGACTAAAGACTGCTCATACATCCAACAGCATAGAGCGGCGATGGGCTCACCATCTATCACGCTGAGCACATGTGCAGTTGCGATTTGGTGAAACGTGGACTATGGCAGTGGACTGCTTCTGCTGTCCTCATTGCCTAGTCTTTGACTAACCCTATAGGGATAACAGTCGTGTTACTATGTAAGTAACTGTACTGATACGAAAGTGACATTTTAAGATAAGTGCAATAAAGTTATTTAATAATATGACAAGACATTAAGACAGTGACGGGCCACGCGCACTGCACATGATCATTACACATTTCTCTTTGTATATGGTGATGGGTATTGAACGTCCACAAGTGTTCATTGTACGAGAAGTTCATATACTCCAGTGGACGCAGAAACGCAGACGACGCAGAAATTATTTCATCAAAGCGCTTTGACTCTGTGGATCGCATACTTTAAATTGGTGAAGAAAAGAACAGCAGCTATTCCAGACATCGTATAATATCTAACTCTATCAAAATGTATGGAACACCCATTGTTTTGATAGTTCGAAAATAGGGGTCTTATAACCATCATCAGCCAGAGAACGTCCACTGTTGGACAAAGGCCTCCCCCAAGGATCTCCACCACGACAGGTCTTGTGCTCATCGCATCCAGCGGTTACCCACGATCATCGGATGGTCGGACCTCAGATCGTCGGACCACCTAGTCGGAGGCCTGCCCACACTGCGTCTTCCGTCAGCACTTGAGAACCGTTCTGCCCCAACGGCTATCAGTTGTACGGGTAATGTGCCCTGCCCATTGCCACTTGAGTTTAGCAACTCTTTAAGCTATGTCGGTTACCTTAGTTCTTCTACGGATCTCCTAATTTCTGATTCGATCACGTAGAGAAACCCCGAGCATAGCCCTCTCCATTGCTCTTTGCGTGACTTTGAGCCTGTCTACAGAAAAGGCCCATATTGAGTGACCACGTTTCGGTAAGTACCGTATGTCATCATTTGTCTGTCTGTCTTAAGACACTGCGGTATTTTGGACGAAAAGATGTTTCGTAGCTTACCGAACGCTGACCAACCGAGATGGTTTCGACGATTGGCCTTTTTCTTAAAGTTGGACCTACCAACTGCACCATTTGTCCCAGACATACGCATATTTGTCAACAATTTAAAGAGCAGAGTCTTCAACCTTCAGGGGACTCAGGGGAGTGGGTACGACATGTGACTTAGACATGATTTTCGTCTTCTCCATATTCATTTTAAGGGGTGTGTAATGTTTGATATAAATACTTATGGTCTAACGTTCAGATAATATATTTTCATTTCATATAATTTCATATAATTTCATTTGATATAACGACTAACTTTACATAATAAACATTTAATATAATTTTAGATTCTATAATTTCATTTGATATAATGTACTTTTGATATAATGTACATTTGATATAATTTACTTTTGATACAATGTACATTTGATATAATAATCAAATGATATAAAACATCCCAACTAGCAAAGTAGTGGAATAATCTATCAGTTATTCCACTAAAGATCGAATAAATGTTGAATAATGGCTACCGAGTGACCATATTGTGCTAAAGATGCGTTCGTATGACTTTTTAGCTATTTTCCCTATTGTGCGCTATAATTATGACGTATAAACGTTTATTCTACGTACTTATACCGCAACTATTCGACAATCGTGTAATAGTGTCTATTACTCGTTTATTCAACATGAGTTAGTTATAGTAGCGCTATAAGAGTATTTAATTAGCTATTTGTCTGTGTAGGTCGCAACTATACAGCCACTACTCAACATTCCGTTATCGGAGCCAATTTGCTGAATAGTTGCGACCCGTTTATTAAAAAGCGTTATGATTACTGATACAGCGTTATAAATTGACTACTCCAAAAATAGCTTTTAGATTACAGCTACTGAACCAGAAATGTTTTCAATGCCATTATATCACATTTATTCTGTACAAGATGCAATAACAGATATTTAGTGACCTTTAGAGCTCTAATGTTAGGATATGTTTTTAAGCACTCTGAAGATAGTGGTTCCGTACACAATTTATTAGTTCACGACAATCTTGAAATTAAACATTAGAATACAGAGAGTTTTTAAAATTAACAAGACAGAGAAATATAGAATAAAATGTATTTTTCTCGTATTCAAATCTGTTTCCACTCTACATCCGTAGCATCTTTCTAATAAAAAAATGCGTTTCCTTCCATGTGTCCACATTCATAATTCTAAACAATCACCTGGAAAGAGGATAAACTTGAATAATTTCATTGGCTACCAGATTATAGAGTTGTATCTATAGTTGTAAACCAGCGGCTTGTAAGCCGGTAGTTACCGAAACCAGCGGCTAGAAACGAATAACCAGCAGCTTGATACCGGGTAGATACCCGAAACAATAAAAACAAAAACTAAATCATGTGAATATAAACTGTACAATAAAATGTAAGCAGCTGTTTTCAGCCGCCAGTTATTGCTAGAAACTATAATAAGCCTAATAAGCCGTTTCTAGCCGCCAGGCTAGAAATGTTAGTAACCAGCTTTACATCTATAGTTATATCTAACCATTCAAGTTTTGTTACCGACTTTGAATCAGGAACCCCAAAATAACTTCATTTATTAAATATGGTGGAACAGTGTCGCAGTTATTCAACACATGATCGAATTTAAGCGCTATAACAGCAATATATTCACCAAATTCGTGTAATTTATATATTTTTTAAATATTTATTTATTAATGCAACGTTTTCAGCAGGGCCCATAAATATATGTGAATTATGGCATATCACTTTATCAGTAAATTAATTTCGCAAGATTTCGACACCTGTACACGTACAACCATACTACAAAATTAATATTAGGTTGAGTACTTCCATTACTATTGGATAATAACATAAGAAGGAGATTGGTATTTGTTCACTCAGTTGCAGTTGCATTAAGGCAGAACTTTTTAGAACAACAGAATTTTATTCGCTTTTATCCCATCAAAATATCGATTTGTAGCACATCGGCAACCTTTATAGCATTATTTTGTGGAATATTGGAAATCATGTAACTTTAACTCCATCAAATAGTGCAGTAGTTGCCGCGACAATGCTATTACTGCTCTAAAATGTGTTAGGTTTGCAGTTAAATCACATCTATTCCATAATTAGGCGATTTATTATACAGTTACTCTGCTTCTATTGCACCAATTAGTGGAGTAATTTGCGCCTAAATCCCGTTGAATACACGTTGACTCCACATCTATTCAACTTATAACGACGCTCTTATAGAACTGTTTAGTAAAACAGGAACGTTGCCGTGACTGTTATAGCACACCGTTTTGCTAGTTGGGATTACTGATGTAATAAGCAAGCAGTATCCAAGCAAGCAAGCAGCATGCAAGCAAGCATGCAGCATGCAAGCAAGCATGCAGCATGCAAGCAGCATGCAAGCAGGCATGCAACATGCAGGCATGTATGGAGCATGCAGGCAGGCATGCAGCATGCAAGCAGGCATGCAGCATGCAAGCAGGCATGCAGCATGCAAACAGACATGCAGCATGCAAGCAGGATATGTTTTCTGTCACGGCTCCGGCGCTGCGGGACTCCGGCGGTCCCACACGACCTTATCGTCGCAGATGGCTTTCGCTCACCACGCTCCGCGCCTACGCGGGATTAAATTACACTCTAGCGTAGGGCAGACAAGTCTACGTGGAGTCGGTTTTGCCGCGATTCGTTTCTGTCACTGGCGTTTTTAGCACAACCATAACGAAAACACAACGTATTAACTTTTTAAGACAATATTTGAAATCAATTTAGGGTTAAAATGGTATTCTTATTCTTAAGCAAAAATTATATCTAATGAAGTTATAGGATATGATTATTCTACCAATTTAGCTTTATAGCATAAGTTGTTAGAGAATATGAGTATTATATCAAATGAATAATAATATACGTAATGTTGTTATAGGAAGTGTATTTAGATCAAGTAAAAATTATATCCAATGAACGTTATGTTCTTTGAAATTAGTTCATTTGTCATTATATGAAATTATACGCACCCCATTTTAAGGCCTACTTATTGTTGAGAGACTCTGTTGAGATCACCGAGCATAGTACAGAGGTCCTCCAGGGTCTTAGCCATGCTTACCTATATCGTGGGCTAATCGAAGGTGTACACGCCGTTAGTATTGATGCCGAGTCCTCTCCAGTCCAGAAGCTTAAATACGTCTTTCAGTGCAGCAGTGAAGAATTTCATAGATATGACGTCTCCTTTACTCACTCCACGCTGCAGCCGGACTGGTTTATAGTTCTGGTCCTGAAGGCAAACTGTCATAGTGGCGTTTTCGTACAAACACTTCAACACTTCGATGTACCGGTAGTCAATTTGGCACCGCTGCTGGAGAGACTGTAGCACGGCCCATGTTTCAATCGAATCGAAGGCTTTCTCATAGTCAACAAACGCTAAGCAAAGTAGCCCGTTATACTCTTCGGTCTTCCGTATAACTTTTTATAGTAATAATTACTAATTCAATATGGTAAGTACTATGTAAAACAGTTGCAACAACAAAGAATGCCAAGGGCGAGTTTTGTTTGCAATTTGATCTCGATTTGATTCACGCTAACGAAAACAAGAACTTTTCTGGACGCTGCGGTGACAAAGTGGAAGAAAAAAACTATTGTTTCAGGCGCGTTTCAACTCAACGCATACAAGACAACAGCCGTCTCTGTCTATGACGACAGTCACATAACATTAAGACAAGTCAAAAATACATTCGCGACTATTATCCCCAAAGGGCTTTTGGGGATAAACAAGGGGTTAGTCAGAGACTACTCAATGAGGCCCGCAGAAGCAAAGAAGCAATCCACTGTAACAAAATACAACGCACGTGTGCTCGCGTGATATCCCATCGCCGCGCCGGCCGCCGCCGCTGTATGCTTAGATGTATATATATGCAGTTTTTAGTCCTTAGTCGAGTTTTGCGGCACCCAAAGGAAGAGAGGGTTGGTAGTCGCTATACCACACGGCTCAGCAAAAATACAAAAAAATAAATATTAAAAAACAAACAAAACTGTCTCACAGCTGCATGGCTACGGGCTGCGTATTATCACGTCCATGGTTGCGGCATAATATGGGTCAATTCGGAAAATGACAGGCTTATAAAATCTGACGCTGGTTTTCATAGAGGTAAGTTGCAATATTGCCATACAAATTACCGTGATCAAATCCTAACTAATATTATAACTGCGAAAGTGAGTTTGTGTGTTAGCGCTTTCGCGTTTAAAACACTAAACCAATTTTGATGAATATTGGTATAGAGATAGATGGGGTCCTGATTCGCAAATAATTCTAAACCTGCATCGACATGCAAACACAAACTAACTCTTAATCTTGTGAGGCGGAGGGAGGGGGGGGGGGGGGGGGCTGCATCGGTTAAACAAAAATTGATTGATGAAATCTACATTACCGCAAGCAAAGCCCCGGGCAAAAGCTAGTAGCGAATAAAATTCATGCTAGGCAATCTGCAAATTGTTCGCTTGCCCGTCGCTGGACGATTCGGGGAAATTGGAGGCAAAAAGTTCATTAAATCTCGCGCGCGGCCACGGCCGTAGCGCTCTGATAATCGCGAACCATTCGAGATTGTCCCCCGAGCGCACATAATTACTGGATTCACGAACACTTTCCCGGCGCGTATGCCGACATGACTACGTCCATTAACGTCGATCGAGCGATCGTTCCGTCGTTCGTGGGATGAGCACGGCCAATTATAGAATTCGTGGCGTGTATTTTTTGCTTGCGAATGTCAAGCTATGGAGTTATGTTAAATGTTAGCGACGTTTTTTTAAAGGATTATTATTAATGTGCGTTTAACACATTAATAATAGCCCTGCCCCCTTTCTCTTCAAATTAAAAATAAACACAATAGCGACGGATTGAATTTTTCATCTTCTTTAACCGCCTCTGTAGTCTAGTTCTAGTAGTGTAGTGTAGTCTAGTCCAGAGGTCACGGGTTCGTTTCACAGCGCCCCCGCTGTGAACTTACATCTTTCTGTTTGGTTTGGTTGGTAATGGTCCGCTTGGCTTGATACCTACCATCTTATTTTAAGTCTGGCGCCTTAACGTTAGTTGTGTTCCGATTCCGACAGTTAATAAGAGGCCTATTACATCTCGAATGTGATTTTTGCGTAAAATGCCCATTTTCGCATGTTGTAGTAATTTTGCAGTTGTATTTATCGTTTTTATCGAAATAGGATAATAAATTTGTGCATAATATTACAAATCTCCATTCTGTGAGCATAAGTTGAATTTTGACGGCCGGAGCATCGCATTTTGTAGTAATTTTGCAGTTGTATTTATTATTTTTATCGAAATAGGATAATAAATTCATTATAAAATCTTTATTCCTCATGAAGTAACAATTACTCTGGTATAAATTTTGCTGAATAATATTATCGTAGATAGGAGATATTCACAGTTAACTTATAGCGATTTTCGAAGTTATTTGATTTAGACTAAGATTTTTTTCCTATATTAAATCAATGATATCTAAAAATTCCGAGGCCGCTACGCACTATTCGACTATATAAGAGATAACATTATATTTTTTTTATTTCACTTGTTTAGAACAGTAGTTCAATCAATGAGCTCAAAAAAGTGCCTTCGCGCACTTTATGGAAAACTTTCTCTGCAATTTTGGGTTTAATTGAAAAGTAAAGCAAAATTTACAAAAAGCGAGGCCGCTACGCACTATTCCAATAGCTATTCTACACTATTCAATAAGTCATAATTGTTAATGTATTTTTATTTCTGAGATCCATAACGCCAAAATTGGCCATTTTACGCAAAAATCACAGTCGAGATGTAATAGGCCTTTTAAGAAATAAGATAGCCAGTTCCTCACACGTTAGGGATACCGGGTGATGCGCGTTTCCACCTTCTGCCTTATCGTCTCTTACCATCAGATGATGGCCAAGCGCTTGACCGTAGTGAATAAAAACAAAAGATATTAGTACGAAAAATAATTTGCTCCGTTTAGTGCTAGATACCTACATTTCAATGGGTGTGTACCACTGTGGTGTGTACATTAAAACAGACAACGAAATGTGACAATCAAACAGATAAGTATTCATGGAATTGCATCCATTTATATAATATCAGCTAGATTACAAACAACAACTCGTCTTTTTGCTCACGTCACGTCACAGAGTTCTTGTTTTTTTATGTAAATCTTGAAGTGCCTGCTGCCTTACCTAAACATTAACTCATTAGGTATGTCACACATTTTATCCTTACCGAGATAAACCAGGTGAAAATTGCGTAATCGAGATAAAACGGTGAGAATTTATGACATGTGACGATAATGCGAAATGAATAAAATAATATTGTGAGCAGCCACACTGGCTTTAGTGCCGATTTGCAGAGAGAGTTGCGCTTGCGCATTCACTTTCCAGCATGAGCTGAGGATGATGCAACGACTTGAGCATGCTTGTTTTGGTGTCATTAAACGAATGCGATGCCGATGTTGTTTTTTCTTTGTAGGTACAGCATGCAGGCCAACCTACCACAATTTTTTTTTTTTACTTTATTAATTGCTTTTCACACTACCTGCTCGACAATGTCAAATTATATGTCATGCAAACCTAACCTAAAGTAAGGCTCGAGTTCATCAAGTACAACGTAACCAAGGATTTTATAATCATTCGGTTATTTTGTAATAATTGTTTAAACAGACCGCGTTTTTTTTTGTATTCACCAGGAATTTTTAATCAGCTCTGTATTAACCAAATATTTTTGAATGAATATGACAAAAAAGATCGTATGGTATTATATTACTTGTAAAGACTTTAGTATATCAGCATACATTTGCATAGAGCCAGACGACATCATAAAATGGTAGTATAGCATTATAATACTATGAAATAAAATCCCTGTTTAGTCAATGTCATGACCAAAGCGTAAACGTAGGTATTTGATGTCTAACATCATTTCTACTGTCAATGTGTACTAAACTCTCAGAACAATATGCTATAATTATTGTTCTGAGACTAAACTGTTGTGTCAGTCTACTTTTTTCGAAATAATCGCGACTTCTTTAGAATGCACGGAGAGCGCGTAAAATTATTTCAAATATTTAAGTCAAACCATCTTTAATTTTAATAAGTATTGGGTACATATTTGACAATTTGATGACCTGAACATCATGAAGCGGTAACCAATGTTTAACCGAAGTGACCTTCCATGTATAAGCTAAACAGCCGATTACCTAGGTACTGTAGGCAGTTAAACAATGTTTAAGGCTTGGTGAACAGCAAAGTATTGTTCAACAGCCGATTATGATGTAAACAGCTGTTTAAAACTTAAACATCTATTGGTGAACTTAGGTCTGAATTTCATTATGACCCGCTGTTCATTAATGTGATTTGAATTAGGAACATAATAGTAGAAATCGCATACGAACATTTACGATAGTAGTAGGTACAATTTCATGCATTTACCATTAATATCTACAATAAAAAATAAATTGATCGAAAATCGAACTGGCCACCACGAGTAGAATATAATAAAAGAAAAATAGAACACAATGATATTATATTAAAAATAGGCGCGAATACTGAAAATTGCTTTGATAAACTATTGCTATTTATTGTCTCGTAGATGGTGTGAAAAGTAGAGTATTCTCTTCGGGGATAAAGGTACCTTCGTCTTGGGCGACCTTGAATCCCATGCACGCCGCACTCAGAATTCTTGTTGAGTTAGGGCAAGAATTTTGACCTCTCAGTTGTTCTTTTAACCGTAAGAACAGATAGAAATCACTAGGCGCAAGGTCAGGTGAGTATGGATTATGTTCCATCAATTCAAATCCAGCATTTTGGATAGCAGTCATCGCAACTCGAGACTTGTGTGCGGGGGCGTAATCTTGGTAAAACAACACAACTTTAGCAAGTTTGCCGAGGCGATATTCGCTTATTTCCTGACGCACTTTTTTATTTGTTCTGCGTATAAGACCCCCGCAATAGTGGCTCCATGATTGAGGTATTCAATCATTATCACCCCCTAGCTGTCCCAGAAAAGAGAGCCCATAATCTTACCGGCGGATGGAATTGCCTTAAACTTCTTAGGCCTTGGCGATGACGGCCTCTTCCAAGTCATGGACTGCTGTTTCGTTTCAGGATCATAATGGTGGAGCCATGTTTCATCCCTAGTTACGAAGCGAGCCAAAAATCGGTCATGATCTTGCTGTAACAATTCCAAATTGATTTGAGAAACCCTCCGTCTTGTTTGTTTATGCTCGTCTGTAAGCATTCTAGGCACCCAGCGCGCTGATACTTTTTTCATGCCCTGTTCATGTATAATACTATGGATACTGCCTATCAAAATCTTTTGTTCTTTATCTACAAAACGAACAGTAACACGACGATCTGCCAATACAATTTTTTCAACTTTCTATATCATTTGTTTGGTAACTGCCGTCGTAGGGCGTCCCGAACGCGGGTCGGGTCGTCTTTAGTTAAAGTTCTTCCTCTCTTAAACTCTGCACACCACCGCGCAACCGTAGAATACGGAGGAGCATTAACCCCTTATGTGCCTTTCAAGCCTAGATTTACTTGCTCAGTAGTAAATTTTTTCAGGCAGAGATATATTATTACGGCGCGAATTTCAATTTTATCTATTTTGCGTACGTTCCGACACGATGAAAACAAATGACTTCTTTTTTTAAAATAAGTAAAGAAAATCAATAATTTTTCTTTTTATCTTTTATCAAATGTCTGGGCTTTACTTGTCAGTATTTACTTTTTTGTTGTTCAAGGAGTTTATATGCCATTATTACTTTTTATTGAACACCCATCGTAAGAATCCCCCTAAGCTTTCTACTATTATGGAACAATATCGATTGGAGAAAATTGATAGTTTTGGATAGGTTGATCTGTTGGCGTGTGTACAAAAGTATCGTAACAAAAACAATTACTGCGAGTACCTACCTGTTATAAAAAAAATGCGCTATTAAATTGTTGATAAGTATTACTTACTAATATTATATTCTAAATAAAATAGAAATTTCTGGTCGTTTAAATTAAAATTATTGATTTCTTAAATAGAGTTCTACTCGTTCATGACAGCTATTATGTGGCCAACTATCCTACATACCTACTACCTAATATTTATTTTAAAGTTAGTATGAGTAATAAGTAATTACACTAACGCTATTCATAAGGTAAAAAATAACCACAGACAGATAGTATTAAGAAGAAGTAGTTATCTGAGATTGAATCATTAGGAACAATATCATACAGTTTGTAGAGATTAATAATTCTGCTGCGAAGGACCATTAGACGTACTCGTACAAAGAGCTCAAAAATAATAATTATCAGCCTGTAGACGTCACACAGCCCCCTTACACTTGAAACTGATCGCGATCGATCGAGATTGGTATTGTAAAGTTTCGTACTCCTAAGTTACGAACGACACCAGCGCCAATTTGGATTCATTTTGCTCGGATATTGAGTGAATTAAATACAAAACTCAATGCCATTTAGTTCGTGCAATATGAATCCAAATTAGTGCTGGTGTCGTAACTCAAAAGTACGAAATTTCATAATACCAATGTCGATCGATCGCGATCAGTTTCAAGAGTAAGAGGGCGCTGGCCTTCCCACATGGATAACAGCCTATTGGGAAATTGGGATATAACCCACTACGATGGTCCAATGCAGGTTTGTGGGTCCTTATTCTCAGTGTAAATTAGTAGCGCTCAGTATAAGTAATTTTCTGACACAAAAATTGGCGCAACTGTCAACGTCAAATTTGACAGAATCGAGCATAGACTATGCGATCACGATGCATAAGATGTACCACAGAACCGAAATACTCAAATTTGTTCATACTAAAGTAGTCTGTAAGTCTATGAAAACACGGTACAAAGTAAAGTGTGTTTTTGTAGGTGCGGTCTCATGAGACCGCTTGGGGCCTGAGGGGTTTTGACTGCCGCTTGTGTAGTGTATAAAAAATCGCTTATGCAAACTAACAAAGAAATTCGCAGAGCAAAGTCGAGCACAGCATGCGGTAGATATATAAGAACATCATTTGAAAAATGACGTGTTCCGATATAAACAAGATCACATTTATCGACAATTAAAAGCGTTTGCCTAACTTCTTTCCACAATCGAGATCCAAACCCGCACCTTTGACCATGGCCAGGTCATCACGACCGTCAGGCGAAAAGAGAAAACTTTTTTGACACTGATGAAATAATAGATATTGCTGATTTTAACCAAATATTCAAAAAAAGCGGATGTCTGAACAACATTACAATTTGCGGAGAATTTAACAATAAGTAGTGAATTTCGACCGATATTAACATTAGTGATTCTGTTTCATTATTAATATATCAACTTAATTTCATTGACTGTAAGCGCCATGGCGGTCACTGGTGACCGACGAACATTTAAATTTCAATTGTGTCTGGTTTTATGGCAGTCAACGTGTTAAAGCTTATTTAAACGTCCCACAGATGGGCACGGGGCACATGCCTTCCTACATGGACAATAATGGCACGTGGTGGGAGCTTGGGCCACCATCCACCACGTACGTGGTTGGGAGGTTTTAACATGTGCCATCTTACGACAAAGAGCAGTACCAATGGCTCTACGTGCCTTCCGAAACACGTAAGAGCTCCAGATTTATATAGATTATATTTTTTATTTTAGATTATATTTTTTGTCACCCATCCAGTGACCCGACATTGCAATATTGCTTAACTGGCAAGATCCGCATACCTAACGCAATAGCCACTGCGCTATCGAGCTCCTCAACATCTGGTTTCAATATTTTAAATTAAATTAGTTGAAGGTAACAATTATTAACGCTTCAATAACCATGTTCAACGAGTATACTCGTACATTTCTTTACTATTGTCCTACTCGTATACTCCGAGTAGGAAAAATATAGTAGGAAAATGTATGTTATTCAAATTTTACCGCATGCACATAAATTAAATGCGTGCTTAGATGGTTTAATCGCTTCCATTATTCTGTCACTACAACTACTTATTTATACTTTATAATTAACTTATTAATTATTATTTAAGAAGCTGGAATTTTAAATGCAAAATTGTTTCTATTTATTGATAAGGTTTCGTAAGATATTATTTTCACTGAAGCGAACGAGAAGCATTAAGATAAGTATAGGAGTACCTACTATGGACATATTGATCTGTAGTTAATCAATCGAAGTAGTAATTACTATCTGTCGTTCCTCCTTACTAACCAATCATCGTAATGGTTATGTCCCAATACTCCAACCACGGTAAACAGTTACATTCATAAAAAAAACTTTACGATTGTTTTTATATTATTGTCGAGCACCGTCGCGCGTCGTTACGTCGTAATCACAAACTTAACACAACAAAAAAATACATAAATACAATGTCGTAGAAAGAAACAAATTTAACTAAAAAAACTGCATTAACCACATCAAAACAATTGTCAAAATTGATACCAACCCCAGTTTTCGCTTCCATTTTCTAGCGGCAATTATCACATACGCTGTTTACAAATATATTATGTATGTTACTTTCGATTAGCACTGTCACGTTGGCATAGTTATGCGCGCTGGGATCAGCGGCGGGCGGTGTGCGCGCGCGCTGTGGCGATCGCGGACTGACAGCGAGCGCGCAGAGCCATCACCACGACCAGCATCGCTGGCTCATCAAGTGCCCACTCTTTCTGCGTCGCTTCGCTGAGACAACCATTACAGCAAATCGACACATCGGCAGTCGCACCGCGGATGTTTATTCGCTATGCACTAGCGGCCCATGCTAAGGTTTTGATTATGTTATCATACATGAAAATTTTTTCGTGTGAAAATAGCTTGCCAATTTCCGATTTTCACCACGAAAAAATCTTTCTTTCGAACTTGGTCCTGACAATATTATAAACACAGCAGAATAAGAATCAGCCAAATCGGTCGGGTCGTTCGCAAGTAATCGCTTACATTATAGGTATGCAGCAATTGACTTTAACGAAAATGAGAATTTCTATTCCATTGAAGCAGCGTCTCCAGATGGCAAAGGAGGCGAGTTGCAACATTGCCATACAAATCTGGGGGTACAGAAGTGCCCCCGCCAAGTCGAGCAAAAAAGAAAAAGAAGTGTTCTACTTTAACTTCACCACTCGATGACGTTTAGGAAACGAGATTTGTTTATTTCATAATTGAAAAATCATCGTAGTTCAATCCCCGTAAGTCTCTTCTACCTATAAGAAGACTAGAATGCTAGCTAACCCATTCAGAATGCCAAGGTACAATCAATATACTATAGCGCAAATTAACTAATTATTTTTCTGAGGTACCTATTATTTCTTTGTAAAGTAATTTATTATTATACTTACTGTCCCAGTGCAGTGCAACGGCCTCCAACATAGAAATTAAAAGTGATTGCTACAATTAAATAAAGGCGCTCTGGCCCGATCCAGGTTGGTGAAAACAAACCCAAGTCTGCTAATTTACGAATGGCATAATTGAATCGCAATTGGATCGTATTGTAATTGTTTGACACATTTGGTATTCTCTTACTCGTATAAGAATACCAAATGTGTCAAACAATTACAATGCGATACAATTGCGATAAATTACGATTCAATTATGCCATTCGTAAATTAGCAGACTTGGGCCCCTGGTATTTGAACCCGGGAGGCCCGGATATCGCATCGATATCGCTATGCCACTCGGCAACCTCGGCTTTTTTCTTTATTAAAACAGTAAAAAAACACAATTTTCTTTACTCAATTAAAAATTATGTTGAAGCGATCCAATGGAGTGAGCTCCTGTCAAGTATCTGTACACTTGTCTATTAATTTACTATCGACAAGAAGCCAGACAGACTGGGGTTAAAATCAATTTCCACGAATGTTATCATGTTTGCGCATCACTTAAGAACGGCTGCAACTATTTGGCTAATTCTTTTTTTGTTGTGTTTGTAATTGCTCAAACAAGGTTTGTATGAAAGATTTTTTTTGTAAATTCGTCATGTGTTACAAGGTCGCGGGTGGGCCGCTAATCTAATCCTACTAATATTATAAACGCGAAAGTTTGTAAGTTTGGATGGATGTTTGTTAGTCTTTCACGTAAAAACTACTAAATGGATTTGGATGACATTCGGCATACAGATAGTTTATAACCTTTATTAACACATAGGATACCGATATTTCCGATATTCCCAAGGAAACGGGAACCACGCGGGTGAAACGCGAGCGGCCGCCAGTATAAAAAGGATAAAAAGTATCCTATGTGTTAATCCAGGTTATAAACTATAGATATGTATGCCGAATTTCATCCAAATCCATTTAGTAGCTTTTACGTGAAATAGTAACAAACATACACACTCATAAACTTTCGCCTTTATAATATTAGTGTGAAGTGTGATTGCCGAAATGTTTGTACGCGCATCGCTATAGAACAGTTTGACCGATTTGGCTGATTATTTTTTGTTGTGTTCGTAATTGTCAGGACAAGGTTTGTGTGAAAGAAATAGTTTGAAAATTTGTCACGGGATTCAGGGTGTTCCCGCGGACGAAATCGCGGGCGGGCCGCTAATGTAAACTAAAAACTGGAAAGCGGTATCTGCCTACCTACCCCACCGGGAACGGGCGTGAAATGAAATGAAATGAAATGAAATGACATGAAATATTTAATTTGCGTGATATACGTATGTATGTAAATAATGGCATCATTACATATTATAAAGTAAAGTCGCCGTTTTCCTCTGTCTGTGGCACCGCACTATTCTCCTAAACCACGCAATTGATTTTTATGCGGTTTTCACTAAAAGATAGACCGTTAACTGAGGATGGTTTTATTTTATATATAAGGTGACTGCTAGAAACTGCAAGAAACTTCAAGGGCTGGTCAAGTCAAGTGTTTTAAACATGACAAAAATGGTCTCATTGCAGACTAACGTAGGTACTTATCGCCCAGCTGACGCGAACGGGTCAACAGACGGTCGGCCGGCCGGCCGTTGCCCGCGCGTTGTAAATAATCGATATTTTTAATTGTTTTTCATTCTATTTACTTTTCTTATGTTACTGCTTTAAAATAAATGAGATACTTACTTAAAGACTATCAAATAAAAATTCACAAAATGAATTATTTAATTAAAAATGAAAAAACACCAATTCCTTTTTGTCATTTTCGTCATGTTTAAAACACTTGACCTGACCAGCCCTTGAAGTTTCTTGCGGTTTCTAGCAGTCACCTTATATATACAACGTCAGTCGGAAATGGGGTACTAAGCCGAAAGGAGGGTTAAGAATCTTCTCTTCTCCGTCGTTCCCTCACTGCTGAGAATCGCGACCACAGATTAGTCTCCAATCAGTGCGGTTGTATGCTGCGTGGAGCGCACGGTGCATGCTGCCGCCCACCGCCTTCTTAATTGCGTCAGATCATCTTTTAGGTGCCCTTCCCTGAACTCGTCTGCCATCCATTTTCTCAAAAATAACTTGGTTCTCTAGACTGTGCTTTGAGGACCGCACTATAGATGTCCGTAGAAGCTAAGGGCTCTTTTCCGGCATACTGAGGAGAACAGCGTCATGATGTTGAGCTCTTTCAATATGGATGCGTAAGTTCGTATCGCAGTCCAAGATACACGTAGCAACTTTCGCCAGCACCACATCTCGAATGCATCTATCTTACTGCTATCGCAGCCTCTCAAACTCCAGGTTTCGGCACTGTACAGAAATATGGAGAACACCAGAGCCCGAACCAAGCGCACTTTTGCAGCACGACGAATACCACGGTTCCTCCAGATTTTATCCAGGTTAGTCATAGCACTTTTGGCCATACCGGCCCTACGACGTATTTCCTCAGTACAGCCACCGTCACAAGTTATCAACGATCCAAGATACATAAACTGGCTGACCTTTTCATATCCGTTGAGTGCGTCGGTTGCTGGAAGTAGCTTTGCTCTATCTACCACCATTATTTTGGTTTTCGAATGGTTGATCTTAAGACCGAGTGTAGCAATCTCATCCTCAATTTTCTTTAGAAAAGTTGCCATTTCCATTTCGCTCGACGCAACTATTGTCGTATCGTCTGCGTATCTTAGATTGCTGATCCTTCGACCACCTACTGCAACACCGCCGTCCCAGTGCTCTAGAGCTGTGCGCATTATGTATTCACCGTACAGGTTAAACAACTTTGGTGACAGAATGCAGCCTTGTTGCACGCCTTGTTCTGTGTTTTTCTGGAAAGCTTTGGACATTTGGTTTTCCAATTTCACCAAGCTTGAGCCATTGAGGTACAGATTCTTTATCAGGAAAGTTAGGTGTTGAGGCACGCCCATCTCTACAAGCATATCAAACATTTTACTCCACTGCACACAGTCGAACGCCTTAGCATAGTCTCTAAAGCTCAAGACCAGCGGCTTGTTAAATTCACGGCATTTCTCAATGACAATACGAACGTTTAGAATCTGTTCGCGAGTACCCTTTCTGGCTACAAAACCGGATTGTTCACTCGGTATCTGGTGATCGACAAACGATGAGAGAGTATTAATAATGCGCAGGAGAAATTTTACTAGCGTGAGACATAAGAGACAAGGTACGGTAGTTTTCACATTTTGTTGTGGAGCCCTTTTTGCGCAACGAAACAACTGCGGATCGTGTCCAGTCATCTGGCCATTGGCCTGTTCTCCAGATCTTATTGCATATCTGGTGGACGATCTTAGTCCCTCCATCACCCAGATGTTGAAGCATAGCGGCAGAAATACTGTCAAGACCCACAGCCTTGTGTTTTAATTTCCCAATTGCGTCTTGGATCTCGGAAAGCAATATATCTGGTTCTCTATCGTGATCGCCCCATCTCCTTTCGACGTTATGTCCCTCTTCATATCGGTAGAGTTCATAACAGTAGAGCCTTCATCTATTGAGAACGTATTCCAGCTCTGTAAAGGTGTTACCTCTACTGTCATCAATAATCCAACTCTTTAGTTTGAAGGTGCCAGTCAATTGCTTCACTTTAAGTAAGAGATCTTTTGTTTGCGCTTTGTCCATGTGGACAAAGTGACATGTGTCCCTCAATCTCACTGCATATCCTATTGATGTGCCTGTCTCTGTCCCTCCGCGTGGATCTTAGTACATCAGCATGTAACCGGCTATAGCGATCTAAACTACTTTTACTCTCCAGACCCTTAACACTTAAAGAGTTTTCCTCTCCTCAATCAGCTCCCACGATTCTTTACTTATCCACTCTTCCTTTCTTGGTACAGTTTTGAATAGATCCGAACTCTTCTTTGCGGTTTCTAGAACCGCCTCCTTGGGGGTATTACACCCTGCTTCACTGGAGTCAAACGGATCCCATTCAAGTGATTTGATCTTTAAATCCACTGCTGTACGAAAGTGGTCTAGAGCCGATTTATTTAGAAGAAACGTCTGTTTAGGTTTCGGTTGATTACTTTTTAGGCGAAGTCTGAAGTCACCTATTACATGTTGATGATCACTACCGCAGTCAGCGCCAGGGAGTGTTTTGGCATTGGTGACCGACGATTGCCTTCTGGTCTTAATTGCTATGAAGTCGATCTGGTTTCTATGACCATGAGAAGAAGTCCATGTATAGTCTCCTTGGATGGTTTTCGAACCAGGTGTTCATGATAGTCAGCTGATTTTCTATGCAATATTGAAGAAATTTTTCGCCTGTCATTTCTTACCCCCAGGCCATAGCCACCGAACACAGTGCCTTCAAGTGGATCTCCCCTAGTGCCGCCAACTTTCGCGTTCCAGTCACCTTGCACGATGGTTACTTCCTTTGATGGTATCGTGCGTAATAAGGTATCAAGATCGGCGTAAAATTTATCTGAAACCTCTTCGTCTGACTGAAAAGTAGGTGCATATACCTGAATGATGTTGATTGGCGCAGGGCTTGCATCAAGTTTTATAGCGATCATTCTATCGTTTGGAGTAGAAATAGGTTCTTGGGTACAATAAAAGCTACTCCATTATAACTGTGACTTTCGGCACCGGTATAATATACAATATTGCCGTTATTAGTGGTAAAAGACCGCTTCCCCGTCGATGCACTTCACTAATCCCCAAGATGTCAATGTTACACCTGTCCATTTCCTTCTCCACAATGTCAAGCTTACCAGATTTTAAAAGCCCTCTAACATTCCAAGACCCCATTCGAAGATGTTTACGTAATGGGGTTTTCTTTATGCCCACACCTTAACCAGTAGCATAGTTTCCACTTCCTGTCTGGTGATCCGCAGTCAAGTGGCCGGTAGCATACTTCCCACCATGCAACCCGAAATCACAATGGCGCCGAGCGTCAGTCGGATCGCAAGACATCACACGTCTGTCTTGGTAACTCATTTATCATGTGGTTTTCTTTGGATAATAGTGCAGTAGTCTCCCGTTGCTTTCCGTACCAAACATTTTAGAGGTTATTTAAGCCCCTAGGCCGCTGCAGCCTCTTCCAACCGGGGGCCAGTCAGGTGTATGGTTATACCGCCATTGCTCGGTCGTCGGAGCCCCGTCAGTTATCAAGCAGGAAGCTTCGCAACGGTTTGTATTGTGACCGTCTCCGTCGGCTGTTCATACGAATCACCGACGCGAGCAGGTGAGGATGTCATTTGGGCCGGATAAGATGTTGTTGTTAGATTTGATTTGTTAGATTTCATAAGAAATGACGCTGTGGTAGCCCTGGCGTTCAGCTGTTTTGAGAGAGAGACAGATTTGAGTTCATTGAGTTCATTGCCGGGGTTAACAAGTGGCGTTAGCCCCGCCCCTATTCAGGGTTGTACATTTTTTAAATATGAATATGCATAAAATATGAATGTTTTTCGCACAGTTTATATTTGCAATATAACAGTTGATAGTAGCACTTTCAGTTGTCCACGGCTTAGTACCCCCCTTCCGACTAACGTTGTATATTATATATATTTAAATGGCTGAACTATGACGGTCTTTCTAAGTTAGCGTGGATAAAGGCGCGGGCGAGTCGTCTGTTAAGTCATAAAGGTATGGATCGAAACGACTCGAGAGTGCGTGGTGGCATCTAGCATAGTTTTGTACATACTTACATATATAATCACGACTATTATCCCCGAAGGGTTAGTCAGAGACTAGGCAATGAGGACCGCAAAAGTAGTCCTCTGCCGTAGTCCACTATTCGCCAAATAGCGACTGCACATGTGTTCAGCGTGACAGGTGGTAAGCCCTTCGCCGCCCTATGCTGTTGAATGTATAATGTTGTGCAGAGCAGTCTAGTTTGTTAGTCGCCTTTTACGACACCTAAGAGAAGAGAGTGAAGGTACTCGTAGTATACTTTCACCGCTACGCTACACGGTTAAAGTTTTGTATCGTATGAAAACGACATAGCAGTTTTTGATAGCAGCTTCATTGTGGAGCAAAACCGGTTAGTATTTCGGTAACTTGGCCATAATTAAATGAAGCCTTACACAATTTATGCAATAACTCCCATTATGTAACATGACATCCTTTCCTGCGTTGTGCGTTATGGACTACTTATTGCCAAACTGATTATCAATTCTACAACTCTTACCAGTACGCGCTTATAATGTGGCGTAGGCAGTTCATCTAAATCAGTATACCTACTACACTAACTGTTGCCCGCGTCTTCGTTCGCGACAAAGACATTTAACTATTACTATAGACAGGACATTGAGATCAAAGCTTTAATCCACGACTTATTACCAATTGGAAACAAGTCACTTAGTTTGATGTCATACGCCCTCTAGTGCAGTCGTATTTGTCAGTGAACATATTTGAGGTAATTAATAGGAAATATGCCAAATTGCGCATTGCGTCATTGCAAAAACCGATACGGAAAAACGGCTGAACGTGATTACAGCTTATTTTCGTAAGTATTTTGTATATTTACCCAATAATCAGCCGCCAAATATGCCGACCTCTAGTGGTGAAAAGCAAAAGTACTTTTAGGATGTCACACACTTGCGGATGCGGAAGTAGATGGTTTAGTGATGTTAGTGATGTTCAAGTGATGTCGTTTTATTTATCGATTAATGTTAAAAGCAGAATAATTTTCTAGAATGAAAACTGCTTTTACGGAAAAAAAAGAGAATTGACCAAGAATGCCTCTCGAGTTTATTATTTTAGGATGATGTCCGAGAGATCCTGCAAAAGCTTTATTCCACAAAGTGTTTGTTTACAATTTTTGAATTTCATTTGAAGTTTTTTTCTAACAATTACTTATTTTCAATAATTATGTTTTATTGAAGGTTCCCGCCAGTTAATAATACGGTACGCGAAAAATGGGTGCGATATGTGCAAATAGAACGAGCTGAAGAAAGTTGGATACCATCTGCTGCATCTAAACTGTGCTCTAAACATTTTAGAAGTGATGATATTTACTTTGGAAAGACAGGTCGTGCAGTTTTAAAAAAAGGATCGATACCTTATAGTGAATTAAGTTGTAGGTTTCTCAACTATTCGTAGTAATCAACCGAAAAAATATATTGTAATTCATATAGACGGCAATTGTCTAACATTCAAACGTGGTTTAAAATCACAAATTTCTTGTAATTTCAGGACATTGAAACACACGCTGACGGCGGCAGAGTTACACCTATCAGTGTTTATGTATCTGATTCAGAATTCAGAAATTTTCGACAGTCCGAGGAAAATTGCTTTGAAGAAGCAAGTTCATCATTTGCAACAACAAAAAATACGCCACCAGGCTAAAATCAAAAAAATAGGGCAACAAAATAGATATTTAAAAAGAAATATATTAAACTTGAAAGATTTAATTAGTAAATTAGAAAAAAAATTGACTTCCAAAAAAACGTGAGAAATTCTCTTAAAGCTACAGCAGAAACACACGCTCTGTTTGATAGACTAAATAAAAAATCGTCAAAGGCAGGATTGTCACGGTATAAATTTAGTCCGTCTTTCCGAAAGTTTGCTTCAACACTTCACTATTACTCACCCTCCGCATACAAATATGTCAGAAAATGTTTTAATAATATTTTTCCCCACGTGAGAACATTACGTAGATGGTATGTCAGTGTAGATGCGCAGCCCGGTTTTACCAACGAGTCGTTTCGTGCTCTGAAATTAAAAAGGGTGAAAACGGGAAAAGAATTAATTTGTTCTTTAGTTTTTGACGAAATTTCTATTAGACGTCAGAAATTATGGAATACCAAAACAAATGAAGGTTTTGTCAACTTAGGTTTTGGGGATATGGAGGAAATAGCTTCTCAAGCGCTTGTATTTATGGTGGTGTCGCTTGATCAAAATTGGAAAATACCCGTCGGATATTTTTTCATAAACAGCATTTTAGCTGAACATAAAGCTGCTTTAATTCAGAAATGTTTTAGCTTATGTCACGAGTCAGGTGTGAACATTGTCAGTATGACTTTTGATGGCGCTCCAACCAATTTGAGTACTGCAGAAATATTAGGATGTCAATTAAGTGACCCAAATAACTTAAAAACTGATTTTTCACACCCAGATACTCAAGAAAGTGTTGTTATTTTCCTTGACCACATGATAAAATTGGTCAGGAACACGTTTGAAAATAAAAAGATATTTTACGATGCAGAAAATGCGCATATAAAATGGTCTCTATTGGTCTCTTTAAATAAATTACAAACAAATGAAGAATTAAATTTTGCTAACAAATTGTCAAGTAAACATATATCTTTCCGAAACCAAATTATGAAGGTGAGATTAGCAACTGAATTATTAAGTAGAAGTGTAGCTAAAGCCTTATTACTTTGCAATGACTTATTGACAGGACACGTATTTCATAATGTTTCTGGTACTGTAAAATTTATTACTATTTTAAACGATTTATTTGATATAATGAATACAAACAAATATGGAAAGTATGGTTTTAAGCAGCCGCTATGTCTTTCAAATAAATTCACCATTTTTGCTTATTTGGAACTAACTAAGAATTATATACTATCTCTAAAACAGTACATAAAAATAAGGAAGGAAATAAAGCGCAGAAATCTCCCAAATAAAATAATAATGAAATTAATCAAAAAAAGATTGGTTGATACTATTAACAAAACTGGTTTTTTGGGATTTTTAATCGACATTCAAAGTCTGCAAATGTTATTTGAAAGTTTAGTAAAGACAAATAAAATTAAATACTTAACATATAGGCTCAGTCAGGACCACCTTGAATTGTTTTTTGGATGTATAAGAAGACGCGGGGGTCATAACAACAACCTAAATGTGAAACAATTCAAGGCAGCATACAAAAAGATTTTAGCCAATTTAGAATTACGCGATTCTTTTTCAGGCAACTGTGCTCCAATGGATAACTTTACCATACTCACTTGTTCTTCTGTAGAAACCGTCAATAGAACTTACTTGACAAGGGTAGTTGATAATGAAGACTTTCAATTAGACGACACTTTAGAGAAGGAATTTCAAACCGATTTCATAGCAGATTGCGAGTTTTTAAATGGAATTTTAAATGATAGTACATCTGTGTCGGTAGGAGCGTATTAAATTATTGGGTATATTTCTGGTTACGTGTCTCGTGTGCTAACCAGAAAAATTAAATGTAAAATGTGTGTGTCAAGTTTGGTTTCAGACGAAAAATTTAAGTTTAATAAATTAATTGCAATAAAAGATATGGGTGGGTTATGTTTTTCCACTAAAGATGTTTTTGACATATGTAAAGCCACAGAAATGTTTATCAGGAAACTTGTAAATGAAAACGATGGTAAAGGTGTCTCTGCAAAACACATTATTGATTTTATCACAATTAAAGTATTAAAAGTATTTTTGAATTCGAATGTTTTTGAGGGCTTGATCATTCATTCATTTGAGAGCCCAGCGGTGTTCAATCACAGACTGTATTTGATAAGATCTATAATAGAAACATATGCAAATATTCATCATCATCATCATCAGCCTATTAGCGTCCCACTACTGGGCACAGGCCTCCCACGTGGACAATAGCACACATGGGGATATTGGGCCATAACCCACCACGCTGGCCCAATGCGGGTTGGTGGGTTTTAACGACTGTCATCTTACGACAACAACCGGGACCAACGGCTTAACGTGCCTTCCGAAGCACGAAGGAGCTCGAGATGTTTTTTTATTAATTTGCAAATGCAAAATTTAAACGTCGTGCAAATATTAAACTTCGATTTATTGCAAAGTTCGACCCTAGTGTTCAGAAGAAGTCTAAAAGACAAAAGTTCACTAAACTTATTTTGTTTCAAGGTACATAAGCATTGTTCTTTTTTTAATTTTGATTTATTTTAGTTTATTATTTATGAGTAGGTAATACAATTTACGAGATTGATTTTCAAGGCCAAAATCATTATGGTACAATAAACTAGAGTAGACGCCCCATACATAGATTGTGCTCAGCTAGATGACAGCGGGCATTACGTTAGTATTCTTTTATAATGAGCCGCTACCACACAGCTCACATATTGAAATGCTTTAGAAAAAATGGGTTCGGTTAAGAATTATTAAGAAAATTAGAGTAAGATAGTAACAAAAAATAATGTAGGTACTTACCTTTTAACAGTATACGGAAGTTTGTGTGATGTAGTTTGGCTGTCTGTACATTCTTCACATTTTAATGGTTTAGATACAAAATCAGTAAATGATGTTACGTCACTGTGAAGCTTTACCTTTATTTTATGTTTCTCTAACATATTTATATGCAGCTGGGGAATAATAATTCAAAGTTAAGGCAAATTTTCAAAGCGGTACTAATTATACTAAATTGCGTTTTTTGTGCACCTTTGTCGTTAAAAAAGATTTATGCAGCTCTACAGTCTAAGCAATGGTTATTAAATTAAGTTCAGTATGATATTCAATACTATTTTTTTCTTTCAAACTGGTTACAATTGTTTTATAAGATCCGCATTTTTTTCTCTAAGTATCTGTTTTGACGATTTAATTTCTAGATTTAATCTGCAAGTCTTATTCTATCTAAAGTTTCCTTCAAAAACTTTTTTATGTACTATTTTTTTGGAGTATCAAAAATAGATTCAGAATCCGTTACTGGTTCGGATATAGGTTTTGTTATATTGTAATAGACAAAATATTTATTTTATTTCGAGTTTATGTTATGTTATGTTTATTTTATGTTATGTTTATGTTTATTTTTTAATTAGTTATGTTGTATTTTTGTAAGTTATCACTTAATAAAAAAACAATAATTTGAAACACCGGTATTTTTATTTCCTACCCTAATTGTTACTTGCTTTTTCAAATGTATATATTTTCTATGCCGATTTTGGTTAATCTTCATCAAAATTATCGATACGTCGAATTCTTAACGGAACATCCTTACTACAGAGTACAGAGTGACACCTACCGTGGGGTAGATGAAACTTTTTCTTATTCTTAATATAAAGTTTAGTTTTTGTATGAAATAGTGTCTAATAGCCGCTCTATTACTAATTTAATCTCTTTGGTTCGCGAAGACTACACTATCCTACAGGAAGTTGTTACGCGGGATAAATAGTGTTCTATCTATGTCCTGTACCAGAGCTTTGTGTGCAAAATTTCAACCAAATCCGTTCCGCCGTTTTCAATTGCACTTACCAACGACCTGATATGGTGCTGACCCAAACGTGCCCAAACCCACAACAACAACCCAACAAAATAATAGCCATTTGGAAAAAAAAATGGTCCTCTCCAAGTTCGAGTTCCAGTTCGCTCCATAACTTAATGATTTAATAAAATTAATTATAAAATTACAAAATTACCACAATTATTTTATATAAGTAAGTGGTAATATTTCTAGATAATACTTAGTGTTCTAGATTTTTGAAAATTGATCTGGTTTAGAAGTAATAACTAGTTAAATAATAACTAGTTAGCGACCACTTGTCCCCGTAACACTTGTTAACACAATCACACTATCACTGTGTTTATTATTAACCTTAGCTTATTGCATAATTATTCATTGGACTTACATAGTGACATAATAAATGTATCGGTCACTGTGAAAGAACACTACCACTCCCTCTCTTCCCTTGTGTGTCGTAAATAGCAACTAACGGACTAAAGACAAAGACATTTGACTTAAGACTGTACAAGCATCCGGCAGCATAGAGCGGCGATGAGCTCACCACCTGCCACAAAGAGCACATGTGCAGTCGCTATTTGGTGAAAAGTCGACTACGGAGAGGACTGCTTTTGCTGTCCTCATTGCCTAGTTTCTGACTAACCCTTGGGGGATAATAGTCGTGATTATATGTATGTGTGTATCCAGTCACTTCAAATGGTCATAATATGGCATTACAAGCCATAATGATAATTTCTCTTATGGCGGGGTCCCACGGCCTATTTGAAGACAAGCCGCGCCACGCCGCGCCGCGCCGTGGGAACGCTTAATTGCAACGACCGGCGCGGCCCGTCCGCAAACGGGCCGTGGGACCGGCAATGCCTGTCGCGGCTTAGCGCGGAGTGCCTCGGCGCCGCGCGGCGTGGTGCGGCCGATGGATCGGACAGGCGACGGCACGCCACGGCGGGCTTCATCGGATGCGTTGATTCCCACGGCCTGTTGGCGCGGTCGGGCGCGCTCTGACCTGCCAAAAAATTAGGCCGTGGGACCGCGGCTTTAGTAATCACGACTGTGATGGAGAAAAAAAATATCATTCACCGTCATCGTCCCTCCCTTCCGGCATACCAACCAAGTGCCAACTAACCAATCTCTACGTCGTTCGCCGATCAGAGGAAATATATGCTTTACGGAGGAAATAGTCAAAAAACCGGCCAAGTGCGAGTCGGACTCGCCCATGAAGGCTTCCGTAGCAGCAAGTAACATCATATAAAAGTTCTTGTAGTTCGTTGTAACTTTGATCGATGTTTAAGTGTATTTTTTTTAGTTTATTTTTATACGTAATACCGCTGGCTTGCAGCGTAAATCAAACTACTAGGAAAAATTCAGCGAGTCTTCTGGGGTCTCGGTAGCTCAGCGGTTAGAGCAGTGGACCGGCAATCCAAAGGTCGTGGGTTCGAATCCCATTCGAGCTTCCTGAGACTGGTTGATTTTTTTCTAATAAACATTTTATTCTATATTAATATAGCATTGTGAATGCAAAATTTCAACAATAAAAATATTTATAAGCAATTACGTCTTTATCGATTGTTTAATACTTGCAATAGTATTTCTTTCGACTGTGAGGGTAGACTTCACAGTGAGGTAATACCGCTGGCTTGTAGCGTAAACCAAACTAGGGTAAGCAGTACAATGATTGGCCATCTAAGGAGAACATTGACTTTGAACATTTCTCCTAGTGAATTAAGGTCCAGAATCGTTACACGTGGGCTGTTATTTTGATCAGTAAGAAACTGAGAATTTGAATACATTAAAATTTAAATCATATTTCAATTCATTTTCAACTTTAACGTAATAAATCTATAAAATATGCCTAAAACACACTCATTGGCCATTGGAGTATAGCAATTGGCATATCAAAAGTATATTGATTGGCAGGTCAATCACTATACTTTGTGTTTATTGTCACTGCCAATATTTATACCGTATTAGGGCCAATCACAATACAAATTTATTGTATTATACGTAAGTGACGTGCAGGGCTTTATCGAGCTTTCGTAAATATTATGTAGTTAAAAAAGTACCTATCTCATACATAGTATAGGCAACAGCATATCAAGTTATCAAAACTGACTAAGGTAAGTAGGTAGATTTCTCAATTGATATTGAACTCTGAACGTTGGATTTGAGTTGAAAAATCATCTAAAATAATTTACATTTTGGGGAAGTCAAATGCACTGTTGCTTGTACAACATTATTACAAAATACCTATTCGAAAAGACATTTAGCAATAGTGTGAAGTAAAATATTACGCAAAAATACCTCAGTACCTACCAAGGTTGCATTTATATAGATTACTAGCTGACCCATGCCTACTTCGCTGGGCGTCAAACAATTTAAAATATTATTTATCACAATCAAATAATGCCTATGTCACTCAGAATTAATGTAGCTTTCTACTCGTGAAAGAATTTTAAAAATCGGTTCTGTAGTTCCCGATATTACTTCATACAAACAAAGTCACAAACTTACAAACCTCTTTATAATATTAGTAGGTATAGCTTTAATATCGGCCTCGGTGCATCACTAAGAAATTTAAGATCTCTTTGTATAATTATTGGCATAGGTATACTATAATAATTGGCATGGCCATTAACGTGAAATGTACAATGATTGACCTGCCAAAATCTAGTTATTGCGAACCTGTGACATTCTGAATAAAACTATTTTAAAAAGGAATTGACAATAACGTTAATTATAACTTTTAAAAAGAGTGGTTCATTTGAAGCACTGATTACAATCATTGGCACCGATGCTATTCATTAATCTTCCATACAAACCAGTGGTACTAACTTTGGCCTACCTATTTTAACGTTATGTTGAGTCTTTTTACGCGAATTAACGTGTATAAACCATAATTTAATGGTAAATGACGTATAGAAACACATATAACGCTATTTAAATAACAAGAAAACATGTAAACATCTATTTAAATGTACATACTTTTTGTGATTTTTATAGCAAAACACACACTTTGCTGTTGCCGCCACAAAAGTATTTTTTCAATGTGTTTCCAGCAGTTAAATTTAAGAACTACCAATTACATTTTAGAGTGTTGTCATTAAAGAAGTTTTATGTATTTATTTTTCCTTGCATCAAGGGCCACTCTCATTAATAAATTGATTTTTCAATCGAGTGGCCAATGATTATAGGGGGGCCAAGATTACTACTGCTTACCCTACTAGGAAAAAGTCAGCGAGTCTTCTGGGGTCTCGGTAGCTCAGCGGTTAGAGCAGTGGACCGGCAATCCAATCAAAGGTCGTGGGTTCGAATCCCATTCGAGCTTCCTGAGACTGGTTGATTTTTTTCTAGTAAACATTTTATCCTATATTAATATAGCATTGTGAATGCAAAATTTCAACAATAAAAATATTTATTGTTTTCTTTCTAGAAAAGTGTAAAAAAATTGGATTAAAAATCTCCATATAAAGTTATTGAGTGAAATAGAATAAAAAACAGTTGTTCAAAATAATAATATAAAAAAAATATTTACTTTGACAGCTTGAAGATATTGCTATTATTATCAACACGATAATGAACTTAATACAATTTTAGTATTCATTTTAAAACGTAAGTAATTTCTTGATACATTTTAGCTATAAGTTGCTCTAGGTCCTGGGTTCCTAACCTGGGACACCTGCGGGTAATTACGCCGCGGGGGTAATATAATAACTATGAGGTGGTTGTTGTCTCGAACGCCGAATTTCCGTTTTCATTCTTCTTCACAAAAAAGGTGATAACAAGAATTTGAAAATTACAGATCCATCAGCTTACTGTCACTTCTATAGAAACCGAGTAATAGCCATCAGGCTAGCGAGCAAGTTAGACTTTGACCAACCACGCGAACAAGCCGGTTTACGGTCAGGATTCGACACTAACGACCACCTTCAAATGTTAAAGACTGTCATCGAAAAGTACCATGAATACAAGAAGCCCCTAAATTAACATTTGAAAAGGCATTCGATTCTATCGAGTGGTGGGCCGGAGAGGCAGCAATCGTAGGATCAAGAGTGGACGAAATATATCTCAATGCTGAAACACCTAAATGCGAACGCGACTGCGTGTGTTTTCCTTCACCAAAAAACCGTCAAGTTTAAACTTGATCGAGGTTCGTAATATTTGATTATTTGCGTTAAAAAAATGTCTACCTCAGGCGGGAATCGAACCCCGTCCTCCGCAATCCGGGCGGCTGCGTAGAACTCATTCACGAAGGTGTTAGACTAGACAAGGTTACACCATCTCACCTAAGCTGTTCTCTGCAGCACTCGAGGGAGTATTTAGGAAGCTCAAATGGGAAAATATGGGCATGGTTATGAATGGAAAAAGACTTTCGAACCTTAGATTTGCTGACGACTTGTTCTGGTTGGTTCTGGTATCAGAGTGTATTGAGGAGATGGTGGTCATATAAGACTTCAAAAGCGAGTAAATCAAGGTCGGTCTAAAATTTAAAAATTTTGTGCCGACAGAAATATTTAGCGTGGTAAGCTACCGTTACATTTGAAGGTTCGTGTATTCGGGCAGTGGGTTCTGCTTGTGTTCACATTACTTCTTATACGGAGCGGAGACCATGTCACTGACAAAAAAGTCAACTGAGAAGTTCATAGTTACACAAAGAACGATGGAAAGAAAGATGCCTGGAATAAACCTGCGCGACCAGAAGACAAAGGAATGGATCCGGCAGAAGACAAGAGTAGTGGTCGTGGTCGGCATTATCGCGAGAAGGAAGTGGATATGGGCAGGCCATATTGCTAGAATAGATGATAGCCGTTGAGCCCGCAAAACCCTAGCATGGAGAACTGGAGACCCAGAGCTAATACCCGAGAAAGAGGAAGACCTCACAAAAGATTTTATTTTTATTTTTTTTATTCTACAACGGGTAAGGCCTTGGCCTTCTTCTCACCTGATGGAAAGTGACGACAAGGCCGAAGGTGGAAGCGCGCTTCACCCGGAATCCTCAACCACTGAGGAACTGGCTATCTTATCTCTAACTGTCGGAACACAACAATGCTATAAACAAAGATTGGTTGATGATATCTGAAGATATGGAGGCCGTGATTGGATGGAGGGCGCAAGAAGCGCCGGAAGTGGAGAGGAGAAGAGGAAGCCTACGTCCAAAGCTGTACAGATGATGGGCCACGATAATGACAATGATGAAGAACGAACAATCTCTTCCGTAAATTTCAAAATGACCAGTCTGAACACAGCGTGTCTAGCGCGCGAAGTGTTTACCAACAAACTGTAGTAGATATAAATGGTTTGTACACCGGTTTTCAAGGTGTTGCCATCTCTGAGGTCCCGGGTTCGATCCCCGGTCGGGTCAATTTAGAAATTATTGTTTTTCTAAATTATCTCGGGTCTGGGGGTTTTCTATGTACCTATAATAAGTATCTATTTAAGAGGCCTATTACATCTCGAATGTGATTTTTGCGTAAAATGCCCATTTTCGCATTTTGTAGTAATTTTGAAGTTGTATTTATCGTTTTTATCGAAATAGGATAATAAATTTGTGCATAATATTACAAACCTCCATTCTGTGAGCAAATGTTGAATTCGGACGGCCGGCGCATCGCATTTTGTAGTAATTTTGCAGTTGTATTTATCGTTTTAATCGAAATAGGATAATAAATTCATTATAAAATCTTTATTCCTCATGAAATAACAATTACTCTGGTATAAATTTTGCTCAATAATATTATCGTAGATAGGAGAAATTCACAAGTCAAGTCAAGTCAAATTATTTATTCAATGTAAACCTTTACAGGCACTTATTGACGTCAATACTAATAATAATAAAAAAACAGTTAACTAACTTATAGTTAAGACTTAATAACTAATCTAACGAGCTATTATAGTCTGTGCCAGACAAATGCGCATTGCTACCCCCAGTACCACTGCACGCCGAAACAGAATCGCGTCGAACCGAAATATAAGCCGTGGTCATAGAATTGTGTAATATGATTTCCAATTATCGTATTGATACTGTGGTAAGTAATATAAATTGGAGTTATTGAAGTAAAATAAAGTAGCGGCTGAAATGAGTTTTGGAAAATATTAGTACCTAACCAATAAGGTTGACATTTTTAATCATTCAAATATCTTTTTTTATAAAAACTTAAGCATAAAAAAAACGTCAAAAATTAATAAGCATAAACTTGTGTTTTAAAATTGTTTCGTTATTCGTCTTGGTACAAGCACAGAATAACTAATAATACTACTACCGTACAGAAGGTTCACCCTCCAACGACCCCCACGCGAAACTGAAACCTATCTCGTGACCCGAGCGTTCATATTCCGATAAGCACAGCCGACTCGATATCGATTTGACGTCCGTCAGGAGCGCAGGGTTTACGCGCGCGCGTAGGGATTACGAGTTAAGAGGAAACACCACGCCGACGCGGCACACAAAACTCCCACACCAAACACAGAAAAACGACGCCCCGCAGCCCCCTTCCAAAACCGGACCAACCCCCACCACCCCTTCAGCAACGGTTAAAGAAAGAGACCCTTCACGTCCGTATGCTTGATTCCTTTGCATTAAGTCATTTATTTAATAACCAAGGAGCCTTCAAAATTAAGCGAAATCACTTCGTTTTAAGGCGTCTTCAGAAACATTAGGTAACTCGTTTTAAAAAAAAATCAAACACACAGACACAGAAAACCTCCTCCCCCAACCGACGCTTAAATAAAAAATTGGTCCACCTCTGAAGGAGGAAACAGGGGACCACGAAACGCCGCTCCCCCGCGCCCCGCATGAGAATCCCGAACGCCACGCCGACGCAGTGTTTCCTCTCAAGGCTAGATAGATCGCGCTTTAAGTTTTTTCAAACCATCTGAGACATAGAAAATAATGGTTTAAATTCTGGAAAAAAAAAACTATGTATTAGTTAAGGATCCAATCTATTCAAAGTCTCATTCAGTTACAAAATCCAATAACATCACTCGATAAAAAAAATAATAATAATAATAATAAATTAGTAGTAAATTCAACCAATTTACAACTCTCCGAAACGATAAACTTCAGATCTCTCTCCGAAGTTGAAACATATAAATATCTTGGTATGTCACAGTCTTTGGGTGTTGTGGATGGGGACATAAAACAGTCATTACGGGAGCGATTTTTTTGCCGCCTAAGAAAAGTACTTAACAGTCTTTTATCGGGTGGCAATAAGACGCATGCTTTTAATGGCTGGGTTATGCCTCTACTCACATACTCCTTTGGCATACTAAGATGGACTCAGACCGAATTGGACGCCTTGGATAGAAGAGTCCGTCAAATGCTCACGACTTCCAGAATGTTACACCCGCGCTCATCTGTTATGAGGCTGTACATCCCGCGGAGATGTGGGGGTCGCGGCTTTTTAAATGCCAAGGACCTACATAACCGTGAGGTGTGCAGTCTCAGGGATTATTTCCTTAACAGTGAGTGCGGGATGCATTTGGATGTCGTGGCAGTTGATAGACACTTTACGCCGCTCTCCTTGGCAACAGAAAACTGGCGCAAACCAGTGGTGCTAAGCACTCTCGATCGCAAGGACATATGGAAGAGCAAGGTGCTACACGGGCGCTACTATCGGGCTCTAACTGGGCCTGATGTAGATTTGCCTGCCTCGGTGAACTGGCTACGTTTCGGTGACCTCTTTGGGGAAACCGAAGGTTTTGTCTGTGCTATTGAAGATGAAGTTATCAAGACGAATAACTACCGGAAATATATTATGAGGGACGGTACGGTCGACATCTGCCGGGCATGCCGCCGTCCGGGAGAATCACTCCGGCATATTATTTCCGGTTGTTCTCATCTTGCTAACGGAGAGTATTTGCACAGACACAACCAAGTAGCCAGAATAATTCACCAGCAACTTGCTCTTCGATATGGCCTTGTTGAATCAGAGGTGCCGTACTATAAGTACGTACCTGCGCCAGTTCTCGAAAATGGTCATGCAACGCTCTACTGGGATCGCTCTATCATCACGGACAGGACTATTGCCGCTAATAAGCCTGATATCGTGGTGATCGACCGATCTCAGCGCCAAGCAATATTGGTTGATATCACCATACCTCATGACGAGAACCTCGTGAAAGCCGAGAAGGACAAGCTCAGTAAGTACCTTGACTTGGCTCACGAGGTTACCGCCATGTGGGATGTGGATTCAACCATTATTGTACCGATAGTCGTTTCGGCACACGGCCTTATAGCGAAGAGCCTCGATCAACACCTAGAGAGGCTCTCGCTGAAAGGTTGGGTCAAGGGTCAGATGCAAAAGGCAGTACACCTTGACACGGCACGTATTGTCAGGAGGTTCCTCACTCTGCAGCCCTAACCACCGATAGCTTGGGTCTACCCCCGCTGCCGGTGGCAACCTAGGTTAAGTTTTTTATAATATTTTATATTGTAAATAGGTTTTTATATAAAATATTGTAAAAAATTAAACTTAAGAATTATGTTAAATAAAGAGGATAATAATAATAATAACACAATTAACTTATAGCGATTTTCGAAGTTTTCTGGTTTAGAATAAGATTTTTTTCCTACATAAAATCAATGATATCTAAAAATTCCGAGGCAGCTAAGCATTATTCGACTATATAAGAGATAACATTTTATCTTTTTATGTCACTTGTTTAGAACAGTAGTTCAATCGATGAGCTCAAAAAAGTGCCTTCTCGCACTTTATGAAAATCTTTCTCTGCAATTTTGGGTTTAATTAAAAAGTAAAGCAAAATTTACAAAAAGCGAGGCCGCTACGCACTATTCCAATAGCTATTCTACACTATTCAATAAGTTATAATTGTTAATGTATTTTTGTTTCCGAGACCCATAACGCCAAAATTGGCCATTTTACGCTAAAATCACAGCCGAGATGTAATAGGCCTCTTAAGTATTTTAAGTATGTTTATCCGTTGTCTAGTAACCATTGAGTTTCATAACGAAGCTTCTCTTGGGCTAGATAAATGTGAGTGTAGGAAAGTTTATTTATTTATTTATTGTTCGAGTTGAGTTCATTGTTGGGAGGAGGGGTAAAATCAGAGACCCTAGTTATAGTTAGGTTATAAGGGTAACGGACCTTAAAAAGGTTAACAACCCTGCTCTAGGTCAATGAAAAGTTAACACTACATTCATTGTTAGGCGGTACGAAGTTCGCCAGGACAGCTCGTTGTTTATAATTTGCAAGAAATGCAAGAATACAAATTACAGCAAATATCTTTTTGATAAATCCGCAAAACAAAATATTTTAATAATTTATTTTTTTCCTATAAGTATAATTAAAATAAATCGGGGTGTCCAAAGCTTTGACCTATTTACTCGTTGTTTAACTATTGTATATTTAATTCGTACGAATCACATAGCTACCAAATACCACATTATTTTATGAATATTCGCGATTCACTACTAAGTATACGTAACCCTAAAAATAAACTATTGTTTCTTTTCGCAACATTAAAGTAGGTTTTAGCACTACATCACTTATTATAACACAATACCTAATTGAAATGGTTTTTAACTTACTTTATTACTGTTCATTGTCGAGTGTTCAACATTAACTAACTGATTGAAAATCATAAAACACTTTAACTTATTATGTTAGTAAAGATATTAAAACGTGTAACTGATGAAGGCTTCATAGTTGTTTTAAATTAAATTCACAGGCACTAGTTAGTTCCTGTGAATTTAATTTGCCACGGACGAGTATAAAATAAGGACTCCACGCCGCGATACGTGGCGATACAATATTATTCTGTGGTGATACTAACAAGTGAAGCAACCTTTATGCTGGTATGGTGGTGGGTGTGCTGTCACGGGACGGTTCACACAGGGCTGCCACCTGCCGCTAGTTGAATAAAGGTAAAAAATACGGGTTATTAGATATTTTTACGGGAGATAATTAAAACAGCAATGTTTAATGAAGACAATCTATTTTTTAAATTTATATTTAATGTTACAAGAAACAGCTTTTAAAAGCTATTCATTTTGATAAGCAAATATATAAAAATCTTTGCAAGATAACTTATTTACTTTATTTACCCCGTATTTTATTTTCGAAATTACGGGTTTTCGTAATATCTTTGCCTGAAAAACGGGGTAACCCGTAAAATACGGGGCATATGGCAACCCTAATCACAATGACGGCCGATCGGCTTACGTTTGTGTAAGGGTGTGCAGTATTTACATAATAATACTAGCTTACTTTATGCGCTGCACTAGTTAGTAACGCGGCGCGGAGTCCTTCTTTTTTTACTTGTCCGTGACCATTGCATGAAGTTAAACCTTAGATTAAATCAAATTTTGATTTAATCTAAGAGTTAAACACTTTTGATATGTAGTACTTAAATAAGTGTTGGTCGCACTAGGCGAGTAATGAAGTCTATTAGCAAATACATGCTTCGCTATTAAGTTTATTTCAAATTAGTTTTAACTTTGCTAAGTATAAAGCAATGTAAAGGTACTATAAATAAAGGTTTGTTATTAAATAACAACATCCTTTTCATTGGGAACATATTATAGTAGAGGATCCGAGTATACAACGACCTTCACCGAGCGGTTAATGGATGAAAAGTATTTTATATCAAATTTAATGCGTTAAAAAATATATTGCGAGTGGGTTGGCTGAAAAATTTCAGTCCAGTATATGATTAATTAAATATTTAAAAATATATTTTTTAAACATTGCACTTGTTTTGATAATAGATAAATTACATAGGTAAGTATGAAGCATATAGAATATGCAAACGTTAGGTTGACTATTTTTTTCCTGTCATAACATTGGGTAGGCAGGTGTAAACAGGTAAGTCAATATTAGTAATTTGCAACCGTCTGGTTAAATTAATAAAATTTATGTTTATATAAAGATAAGCTCATTACAAACACACACACACCAAACCAGTGCAATGTAAAAAAAATATTTTTTTTTAATATTAAATTAATCATTAAAGGTAAAGTTAATACCTTCCCGGTAAAGGTCGTTCTATACTCGGATCTTAGACTAATATACATTATTTATTTAGAAGCTAAAACTATTTACATTTTAGATAAAAAACTCATGGCAAGTCTTCCCCTTTGATTATGACATGTATATAATCAAAGGCTTTGACTATACATGTTTAAAATCAAAGCTCAAAGGTCTACCCATGTTGGCCCTTCAGCTCGATCTCTCTAATTCTTTATGACGTTTGACATTGTCATTTTTAAATTAAATGTTTTATTCTTAAAATACTTCAAAGTAAAACCTGCCAGCGCCCTAACATAACATAGACTCCACATTGCTCCCGACCTCCGATCTCTACTCGTCTAATAGTCTAAGATCCGAGTATAGAACGACCTTCACCAAGAAGGTTAATGGATGAAAAGATGATGAAAAATTTAATATGTTAAATAATATATCGCGAGTGGGTTGGCTGAAAAATTTCAGTCCAGTACCAATAATAATTAATTTAATATTTAAAAAATTATATATTTTTTCATTGCACTGGTTTGGTGTGTGTGTGTTTGTAATGAGCTTATCTTTGTTTAAACATAAATTTTATTTATTTAACCAGACGGTTGCAAATTACTAATATTGACTTGCCAGTTTACACCAGCCTACCCAATGTTATGACAGGAAAAAAATAGTCAACCTTACGTTTGCTTATTCTATAGGCTTCATATTTTCGATTGGTACCTATGTAATTTATCTATTATCGAAACAAATGCAATATGTATTTCAAAAAAATATTTTTAAATATTTAATTAATTATAAACTGGACTGAAATTTTTCAGCCAACCCACTCGCAATATATTTTTTAACACATTAAATTTGATATAAAATACTTTTCATCCATTAACCGCTCGGTGAAGGTCGTTGTATACTCGGATCCTCTACTTTAAAGCCTGTGTCATGTTTGACACTAATTTAAGAATGTACCTACCTCGGACCAAATTTGGTCCGAGGTACCTACACTTGTACATACGTAAGTACATTGAAAAGGTTATGTTTGACATCAAAATGTCTTACTACTTTTATCCAAGTACTGTTTTTTTAACATATAACTTACCATAACGAAGAGGATTTTTGTAAGTAATTAATATTAATTACGTTTTTCTAGGTAAGTATAGTTCCTTTATTAATGTGTAGCTACAACGAAATAGTTACATTGTTATGAAAACTACTTTTTTCAACGTAAAGTTCTGCTAACATAATAAATTACGTACAACGGAATAGATATATATTTTAAACCAGAACACTTACACTATCATGGTTATATGCATAGTTCTGATAACATAATAAATAAACTACTTTTCCCATATTTCTATCTGATAGCTAATAAATTACGTACAACATAAAGGTTAGTAATTTTATTATACCATAACAAAATACACTACATTTTTCATAGTTATGCACAGTTTGAATACTAAAAAATTAATAGGTAGGTAAGTAAGTAAGTACTATTTAAAGTCGATCAATATTCTAAATAGTAAATCACAATTATAAGTAATGTGAAAAATTAGTTAAAAACAATACGAACCTTTCGTTTCGGCGATTTTTCCAAAAGATCACTGCTGTCCTCAGCGAGTTCTTGCAGTTCCATTTTTATTGCATTTATCTTTGGAGGAGCGAAAATCTGTACTGTTACAATAAAGGGTATTTGTGAGACCGCGTTTTGATAACGATAGCTCTGATAATGAGTGGCATTCACGTGCTGTGCATTAACCGTTTCATGTTTGTACTAACAAACCTCTCTAACCTAAAAAAGTATATGTATAAAAACTACCAGCTTCCTTTTAACATTAAACTCACTTTATAGAAAACTTTAGAATTCACTTTCAGAAACATTAACCGTTCAATGTTTGCACTAACTAAAAACTATTTAAATAAAAATACTGACAACATAATTTTCACCTACGAACTCACTAAAAATAAACAACTTTTTGACTACACACATTTGGCATTCACTAGCTGTGTATCCGTTCAATGCACATTTGAACGATTGAAGTATATTAAAAACTATCCTTGTCATTTACGAACTCACTTGAAAAAACCAAACACTTTTAATATAAAACTTTTTTAATTAATGTCTATCAACATTTATCCAGTCTTAAATAAAGCACTTATATCACCGTACGGCATTGTTTTGTAACAAACATCTTTGCAAAACTATTCAAACAGGATTATTGAACGTTTATTTAATTTAACAGAAAATATATGCCAATAAAACTATCGACTAGGTACTATTTTCCCTACCTCGCGTTATAAACTAAAACTGACCTGCAATATTGACACTATTTAAATAGGTCTGTGTCACTGCAAATCAGCGTAGACCATTGAGGTACAATAAACTAGAGAAGACACCGCGAAGCAAGTTTGTGCGCAACTAAGGTGCAGCCGCAAGGTCCACAATCGCTTGAATCACGCGCAACCACTGAGGCGTTTGCAGCGAAAGTGCGGCCGGCTGGCCGCACTTGAACGGAACACAGGAGTGGTGAGCGGTGTCTTCTCTATACGTAGTAATAATAGCTCAATGGCGTAGACCATGAATGTGCTGAATCATTGACACAGTATAAATATTAGCTCATATTTATACTGTGTCATTGATCAATTACATAGCCTTGTCGTGTAGTACGTTTGTCTCATTGCTATAATAAAGTTTACGTCATCTCTATCGTAACGTAAGTCTGATCCGAGGAACACAAAGTCTGATCACTATAATGACGCGAGGAAAACATTAATATTGAATACCTACTTTATAGTATAGAGAGATAATCGTCCTTGATAATAGCCATGTGAAGTAGGTAGGCAAAAAAGAACTTACGTCCTCCTTGATTGGGATTCCGATGGCGCAGCTGCGGCTTGAAATCTTGTCTGTTAAGCAACTTTCGCAATGCCGGCTCAGTGGATGGGTGACCAAATTAAATTATCACGAGCACCTACGTGCTTTGGAAGTGGGATCCCTTTGTTGCGAACTTGCTACTATTTATTTATTCCTAACTTAATAATGAGTTAATAACCAATGTTGTGGACACGCCGTTCCTTAGAATTTGTTCCCCAGCAAGCATTTGCAATAAAACAATTTGCAATTTTTCTTGAAACTTTTCTTTATTTTTCTTGCTTGGTGTAGTTAGCACATTCAAACAGTGTCAAGTAAGAGAAATAACAGCAAATATTATCTTTGCATAAAGTAGATAATAGTGAGTTAAGTAAGTATATAATTATGTTACCGACAATCTGTATAATTCAGGTATTCTATACAATACTAGGTAATGTATGGAATACCTGGGGCGTCCAGGCAATTGTAATTAATGATATAATTAATGAATGTTTAATGATATTCCCCCAAACTCCGTAAAGACGTGGGAATTTACTGAGATCTCACTTCTTTAGGTAATTTGAAAAGTTAGGTATGTTGCACTCAGTTGCATTCATGAACCTACATTTTGTAGATTCATGGTTGCACTGTTTTGTTTTATTTTCCAACACTCATGCACGTAAGTTTACGAACACCCATTATTTCACTTTTTTATCTACATTTTATTAATGTACTTTTGTTTTTAGAAAACACGCCAGTTCCAACAAACCTTATAAACTTAAACCTATATTATATTTAGAAGCAAGATCATAGAGACTGTCTGCGCTAGGATGCTCTGTAAAAGATTCTACAAAACATTGTTGATCGAAGTACAAAACACAAATTTTAGAAATTAATACAAAACTGCAGATATATAAGACACTTTTTAACAGTCGTTGTCATGGTTCCTTATTGCAATGAATCCCGAAAGCGATACGTTGAAAAATGACTACCTGAGGGTGGTAATCAAACCCACTTATTGGTTAGACCTATCTTTTTTAACGCTTTTGATGTTATGCTTATATAGCAACAGTGTCTTGTCAAACCTCTTAATTGAATAAAAATATGTTAAGTACAATATCGTCGTTGCGCGTGCAAAAGTCGCTATGTGCTTTTTAGTCATTTTCGGTTTTTTATGCCGTTTTAATCATTATTTCAATACACACATACTGTAAAAACAGCTATGTGATAAAAGCAATATTTAAAGAGTTACGAAAAGTAGCTATGTGACAATCATATATCGAAAGTTCTATGTTAACACGCTAAGTGTTATAAGTCACATAGCTAAAATAAGTTTACTAAAGTGGAAGCAAAAATTGCGCCTGATATGTAGACCGATAGCGCTAGGCTATTTTGGGATCATAAGTTTAAAAAATTCTAAAGTTACTTTTTTTCTTGCTTGTCGATACAGTCGTACTTAGGAAGCTTATTATTGCGTTTTGTGTCACATCTGTCACTTGCATTTTCAGCAATTCGATGTTTTGTGGTTGATTCTTTTAATCAAAGCAGAAGTGGCAAAATTAATTTAAAGTTTCAAATAATTATGGTATCATATCTATGATAGCATGTGGAGTGTGCAAACACAGTTTGTGTCATCTTCGTCCAGTGCAAACTGACTTAGGGTCAGTATGTAAAAACAGTGGAAATAAAAAATTACAATTGATAAAATAACTATTTCCTATCTCAGATCACTTTCATAAGCCCATTAAATAATTTTGTGCCAAATTAGGCCACGCAATTTTAAGATTTTTTATTATTTTGTTTTTTCAAGCTACAAACACATAAAAAAATATTACAATGATTAGAGTTCAAATATTCAATATCATAAATGCATGAAAAATCGACTTTGTAAATTTGTGTCATTTTCATGCACGATATTTAAATGAATAAAACACAAAAGCAAATTGTTGCGGTCTGGCGGGCGGACGCGGGCTGACGCGGGCGGACGCGGGCAGGCGACAGCGGGCGGGGGGCATACACACGAACACACGTTCGTTCGGTACGATTTCTTTCATATAAATTACATACCTATCGTATTAAGTATTATTTATCTCCGCTACGTAAGTAAATAACAAATGTGTTGAACGAAGCGCGTCTGCAATCCCATTACCTACGAATGGCAATGGTCAATGTGGTCAATACTTTGCTCTAATGCTACGGCCACACTAGACGGCGAAAATACTGGTTCCGTTTTCGCGATAAAAACTTCGTGTTCCGTTGTCGCGATAAAGCTTAGCCACATCAAAAAAAACTTCGCGACGTTGCGATAATCTTGAACTTTGTCGCGATAATGCAATTTAACTACCTAGTTGTGGGTAATATATTCAAAACCATATATCGATATTTGATATCGGAATATTAAACTATGGTACATAAATTTATTTTAATATCGGTATCGACCATTTCTACGGACTATTAAAACTTCATGCAATATCGTGTTTTTTCTACTATTTAGTTTCAGAACGCTTCGAATCGATATTGAATTTTGATGCAATATAGGACTTATAAGTTTCTTTTCAATAGATTTAGACGACTCAGTCAGTTTATCTACGTTCTAAGTGAGTAGGTAAGTGCCTATTAATTAAGAGATAATGATTTACTTAAGTGTTGAGTTTTTCTAAAATAAAATGTAGGTAAATAGGTACTACCTATAATAATTTTATTTCATTAAACATTTACAAGCACAGTTATTTGTTAAAAACTACCGATCAATGATAATTTCAATAAATATAAGCGATACGGTGCAATATTCTTTAATCGGATCACGTACAATAATATAGTGATCTCAACGCACACCGCATTCCTGACGCGATATAGTGTTTTCCAAAATATATAGATTCAGAACGCATCGATATCGGATTTACCGAAATTGATGCAATAATTATGTTTCAGTAAATATACGATTTGTATCGCCCACTTCTAATTTCAACGGAAAAAATGGAAATGGCTGCGCTTTATTACATGTCGGCAAATAATTATTTACTGTATCTTTATTATTTGAACAAAACAAATACAAGGGTAAAAATAAAAGACGATGGTGGATGTTATCTATCACAAAAATCGGACAAAGTTAGTACTTTTATATTGTTTTATATTGCTTAAGTTTGCTAGTTTTTAATACTAGTTTAATTGTAATATTTGATTATTTGCGCTAAAAACGCTCAAATAAACTTTCTTATATAATATTTATAATATATCTCAATAATAATATAATCTAATATATCTTACAAATAAAAACTTTTTAAAATGTGTTTTTAAGTTGGGAATAGGAAGGTTATAATTTCATCCTAATAAACTTGGAAAGAGTTGGAATAACTATTCCCGAGTTATTTTAATTATTCTGTGGATTGGTCTATGGTTTTATTTGTTTTGCCGTCACTTTGATACTTCAAGTGTTCGTGATAATTAACTTTTGTTCATTTTAAAATTATTATTACAACTTAATTCTTCGGGGAATTCATTTGCTTTAATTTTTATTTTTATTAAAATTGATAAAATATTAAAAAGTTAAAATTTAAAAGGCGGTTTGATGGCGGTCAGCGATAAATGCTTGTGTGGTGAGCACGAGCATGTGTGACCGAGACATGGATGTTTATTAGTATTTATGTATATTTGATTATCTGTTATTCAGTCAACATAGTTCGGGCTATGCTTAGTTTGGAGCTGCATGATTGGTGTGACAGTTGTGATTTTTTTATGTTATTTGGGTCTTGGGGGTTCCATAAATCCGGTTCTAATTCGTAATATTGTATTACTTCTAATACTTTATCGAATCTAATTCAATCCATAAATTATCGAAACCAAATAATTTCGATAGTCGTATTTGCAACACGTTCACACCTCTAGTTGTCTTGCAGTCAACTAAAGCACAGTATAAATATTTAGCTCATATTTATACTGTGACTAAAGTGTGCGAAGGAAGTATAACCGCACGAAATTTATCGCGACAAAATCCTTTGATGTGCGGCAATTAACCGACAGCGGCGCGTTAATGCTATGGCCACACTATCGCGCTAGCGCGAAGATTCGCTTTGTCGCAACACGTCTGGCCAAACACTTCGTCATAGCGCGATGCATCATTGCGTTAACGCGCTGCTGTTGGTAAATTGCCGCTTATCATAGATTTTTGTCGCGATAAAGTTCGTGCAGCTACACTTTATTCGCACACTTTAGTTGACCTATGAAGAGTTGACTGCGAACAACTAGAGGTGTGAACTCTGTGAACGTGTTGCAAATACGACTATCGAAATTATTCTGTTTCGATCATTATGGATTGGAGTAACGATAAAGTATTAGAAGTAATAAAAGATTACGAATAAGAACCGGTTTAATGTTACCCCCAAGACACAAATCTCAAAAAAAAATTACAACTGTCACACCAATCATTCAGCCCCAAACTAAGCATAACCCGAACTATGGTGACTGAATAACGGATACACAAACATACATAAATACTAATAATCATCCATGGCTCGCTCACAAAATGCTCGTGCTCACCACACAAACATTTGTCGCTGACCACTAAACCACCCGGCCGTCAAACCGCCTATTTGTGCAACCCCGTCCTATCACTCTGCCCCCTCAGTGAAGATAATTGCCATAAGCTTGGCAATGTCCTTGAGGGCGAAGAGCCTAAAATCTACTGGTTTCGGAAGGGCCGATCCCAGAAGATTCATTCTTTTCCTGGCAAAAGAGTCGCAGTCACACAGTAGGTGCTGCACGGACTCCGTTTCCCCTCCACATACCCTGTACAGGTTGTCTGTTACTAGTTGCATTTTGTGGAGCATTTGTTTTATGGCACAGTGCCCAGTCATGGCACCGGTGATTAGTCGGGCCTGCCTTCGCCTATGAAGGATTTTGAGTGTCTTATGCCGGGTAGCTCTTTCCATTCGGTTCTATGCCTGTTTTGGATGTGGTCCTTGAAGGCTTTGTTGATGGTACTCGATGCTAGCCACAAACGGCTCAGGACCAATATATGGGGTCCCTGAGCCCTCCCTAGCAAGTGCATCGGCCATTTCATTGCCTTGGATTCCCATGTGGTACGTTTAAATCAACGTACCCAGATCAACCTCACCCTGTTGTGCCTACCTTAGCTTGTTTAAGGCTTTCGTGGTTTCAAGCACAAGGCTGGAGTAGATTCGAGGCGATATAAGTGACTTGGGCGCGGCTTGGCTGTCGCTCAGGATGAATATGTTACGCTTCTTGGGAGCGAGTTCTAGATTCTTTTTAAAGCACAGGAGAATTGCGAAAGTTTCTGCTTGAAAAACAGAAGCGAACTTTCCCTTACTCTGACTCTGCTTAAAGTCATTAAAGATACCTGCTCCAGTGCCTGACTTCATTTTGGATCCGTCGGTGTATGTACCAGATCAGGCTGTCTTTCTCTGGAGACGGTGGTCGGTGTCCCGAGTTGGGACATGTATTCTGAATTTAGCTTTTTATGACTCTGTCTCTTTCATATCGCAGTCATGCGCGCAGCGTCCATGTGTCGCTTACAGAATCGCATACCTGAAACTATATTTTTGGAAAACACTAAGTATCGTGTCAGAAATACGTTGTGCGTTGAGATCACTAATGTATATTGTACGTGATTCGATTCAAGAATATTGTACCGTATCGCTAATGTTTATTGAATTATCATTGATCGGTAGTTTTTAACAAACAAATGTGCTTGTAAAAGTTTAATGAATAAAATTATTAGAGGTACATAAATTTATTTTAGAAAAATTTAACTTACTTAACTAAATCCTTATCACTTACCTAATTAATAGGCACTCACTCACTTAGATCAAGGTAAACTGACTGAGTCATCTAAATTTATTGAAAAGAAACTTATAAGTACCTATATTGCATCCAAATCCGATATCGATTCGATGCGTTCTGAAACTATATAGTGGAAAAAACACGATATTGCATGAATTTTTAATAGTCCGTAGAAATGATCGATACCGATATCAAAGATATTAAAATATATGTTAGCTATAGTTTACGAATCCGATATCAAATATCGATATATAGTTTCGAATATATTATCCACTACTAGTTGAAATGCACTATCACAATTATCGCGACGTCGTCGCGAAGGTTTTTATGATGTGGCCATGCTTTATCGCGACAACGGAACATGAAGTTTTTACAGCGACAACGGAACAAGAATTTTACCGCGATAGTGTGGCCGTAGCATAACGCGATTATGCATTGCGTTATTATGACGAAGTGTTTGGCCAAACGTGTCACAACAACGCGAATCTTTGCACTAGCGCGATATTTAGATTGAGGGATAAATTATATTACACCGGGCCGTGCACGGGGCGTGCCGTATGCGTGGCCTGGACGGGGAACTGATTTGAGACGTTGCATACAGCATACATTTTGTATTTATATTATGCTTAGGGCCCTGACGCGAGCATGACGCTTCGATTCGCTACGAATTTTGCCCGCCGCGCGCCGGCGCCGCCGCCCGCGCCCGCGCTCTTCCCCGCGCTCGCCCTTCACAGGCTTGGAAGTCTGTTTTTATTAAAATAATAAGAATTCGTGGATAAAAACGACACAAATTATAAATAGTGTTTTCTTACACCATAATAATCAAAAACACTTAAACTCTAATAACTTGCACTTTCTTTTGTGGCTTTTACAGGGTTTTGTAATAAAAAAATGAAATATCTATAAATATCGTGGATGAATTCGACACAAAATATTTTGAACAACAGATATCAGTACTCTAAAAAGCGTAACACCTATTTAACCTATTGTAATATTCTTTCAGAGCTAGTTGGGCGACGTGATAAGAACTGGTTAAATATCAGGATTCTCGTGGACAGAAATGACACAAATTGCCTATGTACATCAGTTACTACTTCGTTATTATCATGACAGTAAAATTTTCATCTCTAATTTTCTTTTCGTCCAATACTGATCGCGACAAAAACCTAAATTTGTACCTATGCAAGTACCTAGGGTGACACAAACTAATATATTAGGTTGGGCAAAAGGTCCGGAAACTATATGTGAAACATAAACAACTTTAATATTTTTGAAACCTCAAAACCTAGCGCTATCGGTCTAATGTGCTTCACTGCACATAGCGAGTTTTTTGGTCAAGTTCAGACTCGCTCGATCACGCGAAGCGCACAGGTCGAGCGACACATAGATAGTTTTGCCGATGTAATGACTCATTCTTCATCTAGCAGCGAAGAAGAATGCATTAATAATTGTTTGCACTATACTAAATACCTAATTGTGATAAAATAAAAAGGTTATTCGGCGGCTTTCTCATAGGCCACAAACGCTAAACAAAATGGCGGTAATACTCTTCGGTCTTCTGTATAACTTGCCGCAGCGTATGTATGTGGTCTATGATGCTGATGCCTTTTCGGAAACCAGCTTGTTCGATGGGCTGGAACTCATGAAACCTGCATGCGAGACGATTAGTTATAACTCTCGGAAACAGCTTATAGACGTGACTTAGAAGTGTTATGGGTATGTAGTTTCTCAGTAGGGTCTTGTTTTTTTTTTTTTTTTTACGTGTAACGGGTAAGCGCTTGGCCTTCATCTCACCTGATGGTAAGTGACGATAAGGCCGAAGGTGGAAGCGCGCTTCACCCGGAATCCTCAACCACTGAGGAACTGGCTATCTTAACTCTAACTGTCGGAACACAACTATGCTATAAACATCGTTGTTATGGCGACAGACTTGGATAAGATGGTGGTAGCTAGCCAGGCGGGCTTAACAGCCCTACCACCAACCAAACCGAGCACACAAAGATGTACCCCCCGCTGGGAATCGAACCCGGGATCTCTGGGTCTGAAACCGGTGGCTTAGCCACTAGACCACGGAGGCGGTTTAAAAGGTTGTTGCCCTTCTTAAAGAACAACACAACTACACTTTCATGCCTTACAGGCTTATGTCCGGGATATCTTCGGTGTAGTCTCGGGTTAGCTTAGCTCTAGGGTCTGTAGCTAAGCTTTGTACAGGTGGCCGCGATGATGTGTACAGCTGTCCATAGAACTTCTCGACCTCTCCCATAACTTCGGACCTGGACGTGACAGTTCTGCCGTCATCAGTTTTCAGCGTCGTCAGTTGGCTCTGCCCAATACCCAAATCTCATGCGAACACTTTTGAACCTTTGTTTCGCTCGATAGCCTCTTTAATACGGTCGGTATTAAATCGGCGAGTGTCGTAAAGACTTCCGAGATCTACTTATTAAGCCGCCGAAGCTGAGACGAATCATCCGAAGAACGCAGAACCATCACGCGCCGCTCTTCCACCAGTTTGAGAGTATGGTTCGAAAGCTTTTTGGGTCCTCTTGTACGGTGGGTTTTGAAGAACTTAGACCCAACCGCATGGACAGTTTTCACAAACCCGTAGTTGTAATCGTCCACTTCTACGCAATCCGCAGGCATTCGAAGCGATTTTGCAGTTTTAGCTGGAAGCTTTTGGGGTTTTGGATTTGGATAGGTGCAGGTCGGAGCGTAGACTTCATCAATGGACGTCTTTCTAGCTGGATATTGATGTTCAATGTGCCTCTTACCGACCGATGATCACTGCCAGTTTTGAACGCGTTGATCACAGAGACATCATTGAATATTTGTTTTTACGTCGACGTGATGAAGTTAATCTCATTTTTTGTTGCACCTTCGGGACCTATCCAGGTCCACATGCAGTGTTCAGCTTTCCTTAAAAAGGAGTTCATTATGATAAATCGCTCCTTTTCCAGAAAGATCACCTGCAGTAACTGTTGGCCCCGGTAGTTCCGAATTCCAACTACAGATCGTCCCACTTTCAGCTGATCGCCGCTTCGTTTGCCCAGTTTTGCGTGAAAGTCTCCCATGACAACGGTATAATGAGTCTTGAAGACTTCTATGACTCTAGAGATGTCCTCATACGTAGCCTCCACCTTATCGTTGGGGTGTGCCGTAGGCACCTTCAACGAATACCGTTTAGTTATTCTGAGTATGAGGTACGCTACCCTCGACGAAATACTTCCGGTCTTGACAACGTTGTTCACAAGAGAGCTGTGGACGATAAACCCGACACCACCCTGGTACAGTTGTTCGCCTTCCTGTAAATAGAGCAAGTTACCATTCTTCAAGATTATTGAGTCCTCCCCCTCTCTTGGAACCTCAGATAATGCCACAATGCCCCACTGTATCTTGCTAAATTCTTCCTCCAGTTCGCAAACCGTCTCGTCGGTCCGCAGTGTACGCGTGCTGTAGGTTGCCAGGAACAAAGATTGTTGTTGGTGGTAGCCAGGTCTCTGCCGGAGATTCTTAGAGTAATAATATCATAAGAATACAAAAATAATTGTTTTTTTATTTACTTTAATTAATTATTTATATCTAAAAATAGCTATGTGTCATCGCACAGGTATATTCTCTAAGAGTCCATAGAACTATAAAGTAGTTATGTGCTCTAATTGCACATATCTTGTTTTTACGACTCAATTAAATATCTATATGTTTAAAATTTTCCTATTAAGTTGAAATAAGGCATTATCAATAATGTTATATATTCAAAAGTAATCTTGAACTACGTAAATTTGTAATATGTATTAAAGCAAACATAAATTATTTGGCTACTCTGATTATTTTTCAGGAATATCGGTTTTTTGCGTCTCCTGTAAAGTATGTAAAAAACATATAGCGACTTTTGCACGCGCAACGACGATATTTTGAACATTCAGTTTGATTTTTTGCGTTAATTTAACCCTTAAATGCACCATGATGTAAATGAAATGAAAATAAATGTTTAGAATATACTCTGTAATTAAAACATGTTTTTTTAAAATATTATAATGTTATTTTAATTTTAATTTAATATCATGGACAAGGAAGTTTTGAAGAAAATCTCTTTGGATACAAGAAAGCAAGCTTTTTTTGAAAAAATAAATAAAAATACTTCTTAATGATCAATTTTAATGATGCAAATAAATTGAAATAGATTCGTAATTATTAAAACAATTATAAAGTGAAAAAATAATATTAAATAACCAAAACGAAAATAAATTATTAGGGAGAGCATTTTTTGAAAAATTTTCGTATTTTTTTATTAAAAAAAAGTGCAGAAGCATATTTTTTTTCCCTATTTAATGGTATCACATAGTATCCATTATAATAGCTTTATGATAAACAAAATATCATGCATTTAAGGGTTAAGTTGTCAAGTTTATATGAGCGTTATTAACTCTAAAAATAAATACGAAAGAATCCTTATCTCATAAAGTTTTTTTTTTCTATGGGTAGGTAGGTACTATACTTACCCCACTTTTCACCAAATAGCGACTGCATATGTGCTTAGCGAGACAGGTGGTGAGCCTATCGCCGCTCTATGTGCTGTTGAATGTCTTTAGTCTGTTAGTCGCCTTTTACGACACCCAAAGGAAGAGAGGGGGTGATGTTAGTATTCTTTCACCGCTACGCGCCACGGTTATGTATCTGCTATGTTTATAATCTCATTATTTGGGATATTACCGTACGGACGGTAATAAAAAATCTTCGACTTCCTTCTCCGTCTCCTTGAACAGCCGTCATCTTAACATTTGCCCCTTTCTTTTCCATATATCTTTCATGCTCCTCACCTTGCTCCCTGTGCATTTTTAAGACTGTACTTAACAGTAAGTAGTAAGGAGAATTTAATTATAAAAGTTCAATTTAAAATCCTATTTCACTACAGAAAACATAGTTGTCAGATTTACCAGGGTGAGATCACATCATGGATCTACCACATCCAACCGAGCAAGTATTCGCTCCGTACGCACATCTTACACAAATAGTACGTACGGTCGGGGTCACTGTCGCTTTACCACTGTGCAGCGATTTTCGTATGAAGAGCACCGACCGCCCGGGTACGTGCCCGTACCAAATAGACGACGCGGTGTGCAAGGGATTTTGACCTTTAGACTGGTAAAGCGACGGAGTCCGCCATTGTACATACATACAACACGCCCGTTTCCCGGATCCTGATACAGCATTCTTTGCTTAATTTGCTCTCATAAACGTTCTTTATACCATGCTCGTTATTTTGGGATACTCTTGATCAGACACGACGAATTGTTAAACTGCCAATTTAAAACTTTAAAGACGTCACATCAAAGCATAGGAACCAAGTAGCTTCAATTAAAAAAGTAAAAGCATATCTCAAATAGAGCCCTGTCATATTTCGTAACTTCGATAAAATAGCGATGGAAACTTCGGTCACTTGTTACAAAACCTGAAGACGAGTCTACTAAACCATAGTGGTTTATGGCGGAATTTCTTTGTAGAAAGAATGTATATTTCTAGTTCCGTTGGCTAGTGTATAGTGCTCGTGGCCTAGACATAAGCTTAAAGATTATTTTTTTGACCTATACTTAACTGTGTCAACAATTCCAAGCTGATGTAATCTTAAAGTACAGCCTGTAAGTATACTGTCCCGGGCAAAGGTCTCCATCATAGAAATCAAAATGAAGACGTCTTAATAAAAACTAAAACCTACAAGAATAAAAAACTAATACCTACAAGAAAATAAAGTAAAGCAACGGATTTCAAAAGAAATTTTCATAGTTTAATCAGAGTGAACCACACTGTTTTGAATATTATCCGGGCATGACTTCTCATTTTTCAATTCGTTGTTTCGCATCGATTCCACGTCCGTCAGGGCTATGGGAATAAAGTGAGCCAGGTGTCTGTACGTCTGCAGAACGAAAAGGTACACGTTGGCTGACATTTTGTGGCAACTAATCATTTTCACAGATGTCCCCAGGACGTTACCGAAGCACTTGGCCCATAGGATGCACACCAGGTTTAGAACTGTTCTCCTGCTCTTATTTGAATCTATGGACCGTGTCTGCATCTCCGACGTGCCTGGATCACTTGGTTCTGTTTTGAATATGAGTTTATAAATTATTGAAGCTTGTAGTGCTAATTTTAAGAACAATAATAGCAGCAAGCTTTTCTCGGTGCAGCCGGGACAAGCTTCGTAGGGTAGGTTTGAGTGAACACAGTTTTCTTCGTGAAAGGATTGATGGGTTCATCCATTGCGCGATACTTTAGCTCCATGTTCATTCTCGCGAACTTGTCACCCTTCTCTTCTTCTTTCTTAATCAGTATATAATAAGGGCGGAACTCGTTTGAATACATCTTCAATGGCTTTACTTGTTTTACGATTTTTTACAAGAATTTTAAGGTTTACTTGTTTTGTTTACCGAATAAAATGTACTTATTCAATTGAAAGGATAAATAATATTTTACAAATTTATGGCATTCCTTATGTCAAATATATAACGTGGTCTAAAAAGAGTATGTAGGTACGTACATAGCTTTCGTCTGTGCAATGTCTATCAATAGGAGCAAGGAGTACGTACTTCCTTAAAAATTCGTTAATTCCTCGTACGACTATTCCGTAAGGATTAGTCAGACACTCGGATATGTAGACCGCAGAAGCAGTTCACAACCATAGTCTTAGAGTATTATAGTCCACGTTTCACCAAATTGCAACTGCACATGTGGTCAGCGTGATAGGTGGTGAGCCCATCGCCTTTCTATGCTGTTGGATGGATGTGCAGTCTTTAGTCCGTCAGTCGCCTTTTACGATATCCAAGGAAAGAGGGGCACACGGCTCCTTTATTTTTCGCAAGTAGAGTTAAACAAACTAGATAAGATAGCCTGTCAGCCTAAGTACAATTGGTTTATAATAAAAACCCAGGTAGAAGAGCACCCGTAATAGAAAGTCCCAGACCCAGCCTATTAATTGCATGTTTTTTTCTTATTCAATTACTTAGTAAACCTTATGTAAAAGCTAATTCACTTACATAAGGCTGTGGTAGAACTAGTGGAGTCGACACTAAGAAAGTAACAAATTAACTTCTGTGGGTAAAATGAAAGACAAATAGTTACACAGAAATAATTATTTTCCTCGGCACCGGGAGCAGCGCCTGGTTGAAGGGGCTCTGTGGTAGACCTCCTGCATCTGGCGTAGCAATTGTTGGTAGTTGTCCTTGATCTTCAGGACCTTGCTGTCCTTCAACTGAGACATGACATTTTGTATCTTCGCAGACAACGTCGTCACTTTGGTGTAACCATTGTTGTGCCTTTGGTTTTTTAAACCATGCCCCTGTTAGATTATTATACCTTTAGTAATGTATGATTTGATATTATGCTCCTTGTTGTTTCGTCCTCTATGATGGAAATACTACTTGTTAGTATCGAGTCTTAGCACTCGCCGACGCCACATAAGTTTAAAGTATCTGAAAATAAAATATTTCCGAACGCAGCCGCACGTCACTAGACTAGCCCGCGTTTTGAACTGTCATTCGTTTTTTATGTCACTGTACCGGCGCCACTTTTTTCTCTTACTTTTTTGTGAAATAATCTTTTTAATAGTTTTAGTCAGTTTAATTATGATAAATAAACTGTTATTATGAGTAAAAGAAAGAGACGTGAAAAATAAAAATGAAATTCTGGGTTTTGAAATGTGCACTCAGGCCCATCTTTGGGATGAGGCGGTGTTGAAACATTCAGAACTTAAAACGGGCACAATAACTAGTACTTACTGCAAAGCCGAGTTTTTACCACCCTGGGTACTCGCAAGGAATATCAGGGTCTTACATTTACTGCAGTTTGCTTTGCCATTTGGGCCTAGATCTGCATGACTATGTCTGACATTCCTAATGTGTCAATGATGGCCCTGGATCCGGCTACTACTTCAAGTTCTGTGGAGGAGGAGGCACTGCCCGTGCCAATACAGTGTAGTAGAGGCCTTACCTGTGGAAAAAACCCAGTGTACAGACCCGGAGACCGAGACACCTGCCATAGACGTAGAATTGTTATTTGCTTTGGGGGAAATTGAGGAGGTGCTTAAGGGACCAATTGCTCATGATGAAATTGCACAGAGGTAGACTCCTATTCTCACAAAAGGATTGCAAAAAGAAATTAAACCAGAACTTATGAAAAAAAACATCCCATATGAAAATATCCCAACGTTGCTCCCAAAGCTCAACCCTGAAATACCTGGCTGTCTCTGACCTGGTTAAGAAAAGAGATTTGATAATTGCTGACAGGCAAAAACAGATGGTTGCTGCACTATCAGCCCTGGGCTAATCACTCCATTTATTTCTCCTAAAAGGTGACAGAATTGAAATTATTAATTAAATAATTAAACACATCAATGATGCTGCCAAAATACTGTATGACGCTGTGCACATAGATACAAATCGTAGAAGGTCGCTAATACCAACCGTCATTAACCCCTTGAGCACCATAAAACCAGACACAATTGAAAATCAATTGTTTCGCGACTGCCGGCGGTCTCGTGATATTTGATCTATTAATAAAGATATGAAAGATTCCCTCACAGGGGGAGCAGATGCATTTTTTTAAGTAACCTTTCTGAGAAGATCTAGGTTACAAAGGCTGTTCAAAAATCTGTTAAAGACCTGAAAAACACAAGCTTCATTCAAAAACCCCCAAATAAAACCAAATCTTTAAACTGGAGGGGCCCTCCTCGTCCAAGTGCCCGGACAGGGACAGGAGCGAGATCCAACCAACCTGCAAAGCTACGAAGCTGCAAAGTTAGAAGTTCAGGTATGCAGACTTCCTTTTTTTTATAAATAATTGGAAGAAAATAACCAGTGATCCTACTATTCTGAAATGGGTATCTGGGTATGAAATCCCTTTTAGTGAGATACCATTTCAATCTTACTTGCCTATGAATAACTCTTTTACAAGTAGAATTCTGTCAAGTTCAAATTGAAATTAATAAACTTATTCAGTCACATGTTATAGACAAAATATGTCATGAAACAGATGGACAATTTTGTTCACCTATTTTCTTGGTATAGAAACCAAATGGAGAGTATAGATTTATTTTAAACATAAAGAAATTTAATAGTTTTATTACTACAACTCAAAGTCTTATGAAAGACTGTATTATGGCAACAATTGACAAAATGGATTCTTATTACATGTGTAACATTAATGCAGATTACAGAAAATATCTAAGGTTTTTATTTGATGGAAAAATATATCAATTTAACATTCTTCCATTTGGCCTTTGCACGGCTCCATACATGTTCACATAATTAAACCCATAACAAAACTTAGAGGTTTACAGCCTGTAAGTACAGTATATCGATGCTTGTAGCTAGCAGTATATTGGTAGTGATCATATTGAGTGTCATAATAGTGTTAACCAGACCATAGGTCTGCTTACTCCGTTAGGCTTCATCATCAATAAAAATAATTATGTCAACTTATTCCATCAAAGGAATGTAAGTTTCTTAGCCTATTGTTTAATACAAACACCATGACTATTTCAATCGATTCTGATAAAAATAAAAGATGCCTTAACACGTTGCCTGCCACAGAAATTTAATTGTTTGTCAGTCACAGGTGACCACCACGGCGCCTAAGTACCTCTTCCATCAGGTTTTTTGTCAAAAGTTCTGGGAACTCTAGTGTCTGTTTGTCCAGCTAATCAATATGGGTTACTGTTTACTAAAGCACTAAAAAGACATAAATATTTAGCTCTTTTAAAAAATAATAATAATTATGAAGCATTTACTTCCTTGCCCAAACATTGCTATCCAGATCTTGAATGGTGGATAAAACATGTACTTGCCTAAATCAATTTCTTAGATAAGAAAATATAAATATATTCTAGAAATAAATACAGATGTCTCACTATCGGGGTGGGGTGCTTCTTGTGACAATCATACAGCCAGTGGTGTATGGAGAGGAAAAGAATCAACAATTCACTTTAATACTTTAGAAATAAAAGCTACTATGTGTGGTCTCAAAAGCCTTGCTAATAATTCTTCAAATTGTGAAATATTATTACGAAGTGACAATACCACAGCTGTACCATATATAAACCGCTTTGGTGGCTTACAGTACTCTCACTTACATGTGATTGCAAAAGCTATTTGGCAGTGGTGTGAAGAGAGGAATAATTTTGTATTTGCATCATACATCATACATTAACACAAAGGACAACAAAGTAACAGATTTTGAATGTAGAAAACAGTTAGGTCATACAGAATGGGAATTAAATATTAATAATTTTAATAAAATAGTACAAGCATTTGGTAACCCTGTCATAGATTTATTTGCATTTAGAACAAACACAAAATTCAGGAAATTTCATGGCATCCAGATCCTTCAGCTTATAAAGTGGATGCCTTTACTATGTCTTGCAAAGGGGTTTATTTTATGCTTTTCCACCATTTTCTATGATTTTAAAATGTATAGAAATAATCGTGTCCAATGAAGCAACACATATCCTTGTAGTTCTCTTCTGGGACACCCAACCTTGGTTTCCCTTATTCAAAAAACTATTGGTGACAGAACCCATTGTATTTGAACCAAGTAATAACTTACTGGTTTTATGTAATTCCAACTCACCACACCCTCCACACCGCAACCTATCACTACTGGCAGGGAGATTGTCCGGTAGGCATTCTTAAAGCCTGGCATCGACGTACAGGCAGCTGAAATAATGATATCTTCCATATCAAGTAACACCTATAAGCAATACTTATTTTGTATTTGGTTTTCTTACTGCCACACCAAACAACTAAATGCTACTAAAGCACAGATGACAGACATAATTACTTATCTCACAAATAAGTTCCACAGTGGTGCATCTTATGGCACCTTGAATTGCATAAGGTCCTCGCTGCCACTAGTGTGATAGGGCCGCAGGTGGGAGCAGACGAAAAGATTAAAATTATATTTAAAGGGTTCTTTCGCCTACGATCAAGTAAACTCAAATATAAGTATACCTGGAATGTTTCTATAGTGCTTAATTTTTTAGAGTCAAATTACAATGACTCAAACAACATACATTAATGTTCATTAAACACAGTTACTTTATTAACTTTACCTACAGGGCAAAGATTACAAAGCCCTAGTTTCTATTGTTACTGACCAGATTAAAATAATTGATGATAAAATTGTTACTATAAAAAAAAAAAAAAATTAAGACCTCAGCACCTAATCGTCATCAGCCAATTGTTTAAATAATTATAAAAGAATTACCTCTGAAATTAGGAAAATGTCCTAATTTATTTATATCTATCAAGAAACCACATTTGGCGGTATCGGTCAGTACACTCAACCGTTGGATTGACGGTCCTGGCTGCAAGAGGGATCGATACTTCCATTTTTTCTACTCATAGTACCAGGCACGCTACGACATTAGCTGCCATTATGAAAGGCGTTAGCATTGATGAGATACATAGAACGGCTGGTTGGACTGATTATCATCGACAACTTTGCAAAGTTTTACAACCGTCCGATTTTAAATAATAATTTCGCTGAAGCGATTAGATTGTAATAATAATATTAAAAGTATATTGCTATAATCATACCAAAGATTTATTTAAGGCTGAGGACACATTTAAGTTTGTTTTTTTTGTTTAATAAGATTCTCTTGGAAATTACCAATTATCTTTAAGGAGTGTAAGACTGATTATGCTGTTGAAACATAATATCTGGGATATATTTGTTAACAATAATAAACTTTATGATTCTACAACAGAACTTTGAACATCTAACAAGTAGTATTTCCATCATAGAGGACGAGACAACAAGGAGCATAATTGAACAATCAAACAAACTTACCAAGTGCAGTTTGATTGAAATTATGCTCCTTGTTGTCTCGTTCGAAGATGATGAGTCCCACCCACCCTCACAGGTTTGATACCTATTCCCTGGGGTTGTAGAATCAGTTTCATAAATAAATACTCAACTTAAAACTAAATGACAGTTCAAAACGCGGGCTAGTCTAGTGACGTGCAGCTGCGTTCGGAAATATTTTATTTTCAGATACTTTAAACTTATGTGGCGTCGGCGAGTGCTAAGACTCGATACTAACAAGTAGTATTTCCATCATCTTCGGACGAGACAACAAGGAGCATAATTTCAATCGAACTGCACTTGGTAAGTTTGTTTGATTGTTCAATTATATACTTAGCTACGTTAACCTACTATACAATTGTATTAGTAGTACAACCTAATTGCTTATATACTGTGTGAGAGGATGTCTTAATACATAGGAAACAAGATAAGTCCGTAACCGTGTTAGCGGTGAAAGAATACTACCACCCCCTCTCTCCCTTGGGTGTCGTAAAAGGCGACTAACGGACTAAAGACTGCACTTACATCCAACAGCATAGAGCGGCGATGGGATCACCACCTGTCACGCTGAGTACATGTGCAGTCGCTATTTGCTGAAAAGTGGACTATGGTATAGGACTGCTTTTGCCGTCCTCATTACCTATTCTCCGACTAACCCTTCGGGGATAATAGTCGTAATTATATGTATGTATGTACAAGATAAATAAAAGAACAGTTTCAATATGTAAACATTGATATTATTTGATATCACCGTGGGGACATTTGAAAGGTTTGGTAGTAGTTGTATGGAAAATTTCTTTCATCTGCTCCATAAGTCCTTTGTAGTTAGACTTTTCCCTGAGGATTTTGCTGTCTTTAAGTTGCGATATGATTTTTTGGATCTCCAAAGCCAAAGTTGTTGGTTTCTGCGGGTCTGGTGTTAGTCGTACCTTTTTCTTGATCAACTGTTGCCCCTGTTAGACCACATTTCCGTTTAGTTTGCCTTGTCAATGGAATGAGAATTTTGATAGTAGCATATAATTTGTATGATTTAATCTAAATATCAACTGTTTATCTTAAAGTTTGTATTCAGTATGGGGAGGTACTATTAAGCAAACGATGCATGTATTTCCTCTTAGGCATGATCACTTTAAGAAAAGGTATCCGGTCATCCATTACTTGTTTGCCACAAGTAGTGCACTGAAAAATAAAACTAGAATGGGCTAAGACTAATAAATGAAACGGATGTAATATTGTACTTTTTGTGTATTTATATTTAGGCAACTGAACGACGTGTTTCAAGATCTTATGAACGTATCTTTTTTGCGTCATCGATGCTTTTTGCGAAAGATTTTTTAATTCGATTAGCGGTTTTCCTGAACATTTCACGGAACAGATTCATTCCTTTCATAATTTTATCATAACCCAAATCTAAATATTTTTTACCTTCACGTATTTTATACTTGTGTTTCTTGTCTTTTTCCTAGAGAATAAAAAAGAAATGTGGAAACTCAAGTAGAATTTGATCATTTTCAAAAGTGACTAATTCGGCTGCTGTTTTTTATACATTTTTAAATCGCGAATAACGCAATCGACGTAACAAGTAGCAAATAATTTCATACTTACACCATGCACCATATAAATGATGAATAAAATAGCGGTCAAAATAAGTAAAGGGTAACGTTTCATCTTGAGAGGTTACACTTGGGTTCCACGCGCGCGACTCGGTCTGATTTAGCTATTTTATTTTCACGTTTACGATCAATAAAATGGTCCGTTGTAAAGGCATTTTAATAGTTGACATTGGGAAATATGCATTTCGCAACATTGCAGTTACCATATGCAATCGTTAAAAGTTTTCTCGCAAGACGATAAGGCCGCAGTCGAACGCACATCCAACCAGGAATCCTCATGCAACTTATGAGGTTCATCAGTTCTCTACTAAAACGGGTTATAATTTTAAGCCAACAGAACCAGATAAATAATTAAAATATTTTTCATCCCACCATCTCGGAAAGAGTATTTTTAATCTTCAATATCTGAATGGAAAAGCCGTTTTTATTCTCTAGAGGATAAAGTAAATTGAATTTAGAACATCGTGTGCACTAAGTTTGTGAATTAAAAAAAACATTAAACCTATTTACTGCTACCTCTATGGTGCCGAATTTATCATACAACCTTTTTTTATATTGTTAAAAACTCAGACTCGGGACCTTTTTGGTGTACTTTTTTTTAATTTGCTTAGTCATTTCCTCGCTGAGGTGGGATGAAAAGTTACGTGTTGCACTCGATTGCAAAGATTTTTCACCTCGTGCTCTTTTGATTCCCTCGCTAACGCTCAGGATTCTAATGTTTGAATCACTCGCTGCACTCGTGATTCAATTTTAGAATCCTTCGCTTGCTCGGTCATCAAAATTGAGCACGCGGTTAAAAAGCAACTTTGCAATCTTGTATAACAAATAACTATTGTTACTACCTCTGTGAATTAATCGTATCGCGTAGCGGTGAAAGAATACTACCACCACCTCTCTTCTTTTGGGTGTCGTAAGAGGCGACTAACGGACTAAAGACTGTACATACATCCAACAGCATAGAGCGGCAATGGGCTCACTACCTGTCACGCTGAGCACATGTGCAGTCGCTATTTGGTGAAAAGTTTTTTTATGGTAGAGGCACAGTATAAATATAAGCTAAAGCAGTACGGAAACTATGCCTTTTTGTTGTTTTATATACCTACGCGCCAATTGAGCGTTAGGGTTGTCCTCTTATTTTTGTAAAATTGAAAAAGATTTTGTTTAGTTAGCGCTGTATCTTAGCTAGTTAGCTGTTTTTTTTGAGATAAGTACCTAACTAGCAAAGCATTATATTATTTATCAAAACGTTTATTTGGGTTCTATAATGATCAAATAGTGGAATGACTTGACTAGTTTACAAACAAAACAGTGTAATTTAAAAAATTTCAACATTTATTATTAAGTCTTTATTCTTCGTTAGTTATTATAAATTACTCACTGAAAACTACTTTCGCCTGCTACGACGATCGTTGGACGTTCGAAAAGCATTAATATTTAATTGTGTATACTTAGTGTAAAAACTTCTCATTCTAATGCATAGTTTTATAAATAAATTATCGGAAAACATGGACACGGCACTATAAAATTGATTTTGTCTACTTCTTTGTAAATTAATACAGCTACTTATTTAATTAATTAATACAGCCGAGTTCAAGCAGCCGTAAACAACGCAACACACTCGCGACATTTTAAAAAATCGCGCGGACAGCGCTTGCAACACAATAATACTTAACACTAGAACACACGCGTGGGCTACATATGTCACCCAACACAATAATTTCATTTGTATTTTTTGTCTCAGTGGACGGAAACGCTTGTCCGTTCATGTAAGCCTCGAGTAATAGTCCGTGAGCTTGTCAGTAACGCGCGGACTCTGTGTGTGCGTGGTCTCCTGCGCAGCTGTACCTCAAAGTGGCGGGGCTACGTATATAACCCGCGCGACTATTCTTGTACCGAATTATACAAACAACAATTGCTGCTAAAACGTAAGTAAAGTTGGGTTTTTGTAATTTATTTATGGTTTTAGTATGATTTATGTACGTATATTAGTTTATTACGCTTACCTTACTCATGAAATAGAATGTTTTCCTTACGATACTGTTGGTGGGTAGGTACTAATTTTTTTTTCTCTTCTTTCAGTGAAATAATGGATCTATCAAGTAATAATACTGCTAGATGGCTAGAAGAGGAGCTGAATAGACCCGACTCGGCCGATGAAAGTTCTGCCGATGAAGATTGCAGTCAAGAGGAGGAGCACATGACGCAATCTCCGCATGAATCCGACTCAGAAATTGAAGCGGTTGACGTAAATGTCCCTTCTAGCTCTGATGAAGACGATCAGCCTTTGTCTTCATTTGCATCGTACACATCGCGCAATGGTACGAAATGGAGTAAACGTCCACCAATCGTGACTAGAACTCGGGCTCATAACATCATATTACAACCACCGGGTCCTAAAGGCGGGGCTAAAGAAGAAAAAGCACCTCTGAGTTGCTTTGAACTGTTTTTGGACTGCGAAATTGTTGATATTCTAGTGTCGTCAACGAATATCTACATAGAATGCAATAAACATAAATACACTAGAGAGAGAGACGCTAAACTTACCGATAGCGTAGAAATGAAAGCTTTTATTGGAATGCTTATTGTGATCGGAGTAAATCGGTCAGGTCGCCAAAATCTTAGTGATTTCTGGAATAACTCCTATGGAACTGGAATAAAGCTAGTCTATACCACGATGTCTATCAACCGGTTTCGTTTTCTTTTACGATGTCTGCGCTTTGATGATATCAGAGATAGATCAACCCGTCAACAATTTGATAAGCTAGCCCCTATAAGGTCAATAGCCTCAATCACATTGCGCAACTGCCAGAAATATTATACGCCAAGTGATCAACTGACAATAGACGAACAATTAGTGGCATTCAAGGGTCGATGTGGATTCATCATGTATTTGCCTAACAAACCGTGCAAGTTCGGCATAAAAATTGTAATGGTTGTGGATACAAAGTATCCGTATATGTACAATTTTGAAATTTATGCCGGAGAGCAGCCAGAAGGGCCATATCGTGCCTCTAATAAAGTTCATGATTTGACTATGAGAATACTAAATCCAGTGTGTGATGTTGGCCGAAACATAACAATGGATAACTGGTTTACTAGCTACCCACTTAGCCAGGAATTGCTGAAGAAGAAAGTCACAGTGGTTGGTACTCTAAAGAGCAATAAACCTGAAATACCAACTGAATTCATTGCAGTACGAAATAAAGAGTTGTATAGTTCGGAGTTCGGCTTTCAAAAAGACTGCACTTTAGTGAGCTATGTAACAAAGAAGAATAAATGTGTTTTACTTTTATCTACCATGCACAACGATGATAAAATCGATGCTGATAGTGGAGACAAACGCAAGCCCGAGATTATCACATTTTATAACCATACGAAGTTTGGTGTTGATGTTTTGGACCGTATGTGCCGGCAGTACGACGTAACTAGAAACACCAGACGTTGGCCACTATGCCTTTTTTACAATTTTTTGAATATTTACGGCATAAATAGTCTGATTATTCACCAAATGAATAACATAGACCTGAAAACAAAACGGCGCCATTTTCTACATGATGTTGGTTTCGAACTGGTCAAGCCCCTGATCCAGCGTAGAGTAAGTCAGGATAACATTCCTAGGTCTCTGAAAATGAGAGGAAGGGCACTCCACGGTCTGGAAGATCAACCAACACGAACAGTTGGACCCGTACGAGGCGGCGTTGGAAGATGTGCTTTTTGTCCCAGAACTAGAGATAGAAGCACGAGAAAAATATGTGACTCGTGTAACAGGCGTGTTTGCAATGATCACCACTCGATAATCTGTGCTGATTGCCGAATATAACAAAAATAAATGTTCGTTTACCCTTAATTTTAATAATTGTTATCAAAAACAGTTCCTAATATTGTGATTTTAGACTTTAGAAGTGCACTGATCTCAATCGTTAAAAAATGCCAGTTTTTTTAAGAAGTTTGTATTGTTATGTTTTTTTTTTTAAAGAAGGAATATTTTTGTTGTAAAAACTGTTGTTATAGTATAATTAAAAGCTAAATATTCAATTTAAATCCTTTTATTTATTCTAAGTCATTGCGTTCGCCTGTAACATGGCATGGAAGAGGGCTACATATGTAGCCCGCGCGAGTTCTCTTGTAACTAAAGGGGGCGCGTGCGCTCTAGTGTTAACAGTAACTAACTCGTCTCGACGCGCACGCGCTGCTGAGAGCACTGCGATGTCCGCTTGGGCCTTGTAAAGACGTGCGTCTGTGGGCGTGCGTCGTTTCAAGCGTTTGTATGTAGCTTCCTTACTGCTTTAGCTCATATATAAACTGTGGTAGAGGGCTGCTTTTGCTGTCCTCATTGCCTAGTCTTTGACTAACCCTACGGGGATAAAAGTCGTGATTATATGTTAGTATTACTCGTATGTATATACTACCGCTGTGAATTAAAGACACTTTGGCTTACACTGGAAACAGTTATTTATACTGTTATAATATCTCGATCGATGATAATACAGAAAGTTTTCTGTTTTTTGGTTACAGAACAGAAGACATTCTGTAAATTATGATTTTTAAAAGCATAGGTACTTTTAAAAACAAAATTTAAGCATAACTCCTTATTACGCTGGATTCACAAATAAAACTTGTTACTAGTGGCCCCCGGGGTTACCTATCATAAACTCGTCCTGTATGAATTTTATTTGGCTGAAAACGTTTTGTAATTTTTTGTTTCCATTATTATCTTTTTACTAAAAACACAATGGACAAAGTTTTGAAATGCCGATTATTGATTGTTATTTTTTTCAAAATATTTATGTTTTGAAATCCCACTCAACGTTTGGCCGAAGCTATTATTGCTAGATGATTCATTTTCCAGAAACACGTTTCCAATATTATAAAATTACAACATTTCAAATAATAAATTGAAATCCATGATATCATTGAACAACTTGTAATCGTAGTAACGTTTAAAGCATGCAAGCAAGCATGCAGCATGCAAGCAAGCATGCATGCAAGCAAGCAAGCAAGCATGCAGCATGCAAGCAAGCAACATGGAGCATGCAAGCAAGCTGCAGCATGCAAACAAGCATGCTGCATGCAAGCAAGCATGCAGCATGCAGCAAGCATGCAGCATGCTCCACCTGCTCCCTAGTTCGCGAGTCGCCTCGCCCCTCCGCGCCTACGTGGGCTTAAATTACACTCTAGCGTGGGGCAGACAAGACTACGTGGGGTCGGTTTTGCCGCGATTCGTTTCTGTCACTGACTTTTGTAGCACAACCTTACCGAAAACACAAATTATTAACTTTTTAAGACGTTTTAGTTTATTTACCTAATCATATGAATACATGAAAAACAAAAAAAAAGGAAATCTAGGTATGTTATTTTAGAGAAAAAGTTACTTCGAAAATGTAATACTTCTAGCTAAGAAATTTATTGTAAGCATAACATATTCCGAAAGAAAAAAAAAGTAGTTTTGATAATCGGCTAATAGCTTTTCTGGAAAATGAAACGTATGGGTGTTTATGGATCAACAAAATTACGTAAAAGCAACCATCTGGTTTTTAAAACTTCGGTTTTTAAAATACCGTTTTCGAACAATTTAAATTCGTACAGGAAAGTTTCGAATTTATGATAGGTTACCGGCCCCCGTTTCGAATTTATGATAGGTTACCGGCCCCCGTTTTGAATTTATGATAGGTTACCGGCCCCCTTACCTCGCACTCAGTAACGAATTTCCTAAAAGTTTCTTTCACACAAACCTTGTCCTGACAATTACAAACACAGCAAAAAAATAATTAGCGAAATAAGTCCAGCCATTCTGAAGTGATGCGCGTGCAAATATTTCGGCAATTTAGTTTTATTAATACTATAGATAGATGTGATTTCTCTGTCAAAATTTCGTCGAAAGTATACTGCAGATTCAGATCCTGATAGAAAGCAATCAACGTAAGCCATTGATACCCCGCAAATCCCGAAGGACTCGCAGACGCGTTGCCGGCATTGCAGCAACGCACCAAATGGAAGTTTTAACACCACAAGTTTAAATGTTGGAGACGGGGTTTTGCTGCAAGAAGACAAACCAACGCCGGCCGTTATTCGGGAGAGTCAGCCGAGTAGCACGCCTGTGTCCAGGGTAAGGTGGGATCCACAGACATGTGAGATCTCTCGCGTCGCAGACGTCAACACGACCAAACGCTGGCTGTCGTTGACCATTAGTACGTCGCCATCATCATCATCGTATCATGCTCATATATGGGGCCGCCCCATTGTGCGTCGTTGCCCATGGTTAACGCATGGGCAGTAGTGGTACTGCCCATGCTGATGGTCTTCAAGCTTGAAGTCTACGACTTACAACGAGAGAGGTTATGTTGATGCGCCTACTAAAATTATTATAGCAACCAAATTCATAGTGTGACATTTGCCACATAATCACGACTATTCTGCCCTCGTAAATGAAAACACAGTAACTCCATAAAACCCGTTTTAAGATACAGGCGATTGAAGTTCTTCAATTCTGTATATAAATAACTAGGATTAAATAATAATATGTGTTATAGAATAACAAAATAATTTATTAAATTTCTTTTTTTTAAGCTAAAATACAGTAACTGCATTGTTACTGTGGTCTAACTTATTACTGTGTTTTGACCATTTAAATAAGTGTATTTAAATTTTAGTGATTTTCTATGGTGTTTTCAACACAGTAACTGTATACATACTGGGTTCAATTACTTAGCTCAATACCCAGTAAGTGAAGATGCTGATTTAAGACTAAATTACGATTAAAAATCGAAAATGCAATATAAAGTATCTAAACATACAGTTATAAGTTTTTTTTTTTCATTTGTTTATAATTACTAAATATAAAAGCTACTTTACTTTTGTCATAAAATCCGGTAATTAAACAATAAAAGTCTTTATCTTTTGTTTTTTCAATAAACTAAGGCCGAAAACACGTTCTTAATTTCTTAATTTATCTTTTATAAAGGAAACAACAACAAGATCGATCAATTATCATAATACGTAATGCTATTAGCTAAGGAATAATTCTTTTAAAAGAAATTAAATAAGTATTTTAAGAAATAAATCACATTGGATATTTTTTAATTAAAATTTATTTTATTAGAAAAAAACATAGAATCTTTTTTCACCTAACATAAGGTCGAAAGAAGTCATTTTCTAAATGTATTATATCCCCATGTGCTGTTGTTCATGTGGGAAGGCCTCTGCCTAGCAGTGATTGTTTGTCTGTGTAAATATAAGGTAACTTGCAATTTCTATGGAATGAGTTTCGGGTTAAAAAATCAATGTTTTATGATGCCTTTTTAAATTTTCCTAAATTTGTAGTATTTTCTTTTGTTTTAACATCCAGATGACAAAATTTACATTTTCTTAGTTTATCCATTTTTATAAAAATAGAAAACACGTATAGGTATCTTCTCTTAAATAATAAAATCAATTGCTGCTCGTTAGACTAGAGTAAACTTAAAATCGGCTTGACTAATTTGAATATTTTTTGTTCGTTTTAATAGAGGGGTGGTTTAGAGAGAAAAATAATAGGGAAAATCCTAAAAAAAACTTCAAAAATAAAAAAGAGTTGTGCAATATAAGGTATTAATTTGGTCGATAAAATGTTTTTTCTGTTTCTTACTTCTTTTCCGCAGCATTTATCTTTTTTCTGTCAGTTGAATCGTTATTATAATTTGGACAGGAGAACGTCTGTTGGGTCTAGTAGTAAGTAAAATTAAATAATTTTATAATGTTTAATGTAACCAATCGAACATAAAAATAAAGTATTAGCACCTCAAACTACACAAAGTAATACTTCTGCCGAAAATGACAGTACATTAAAATAATTATTTAAAATCTACCGCCTATCCGACCATCCATGCATGTGTATCGATCCGCCAACGGATCGTATGCTGTTGTATTGATACAAACATCGGGCGGATAGTATTGCATTGTATTGATCCATACAAGAATCAACCCAACAATAGTAAATTGCTGTGTTCTAATCAAAAAATTCTAACGCACTGTGTTTTTTCTTAAGAGGCCTATTACGTCTCGACTGTGATTTTTGCGTAAAATGGCCAATTTTGGCGTTATGGATCTCAGAAACAAAAATACACTAACAATTATGACTTATTGAATAGTGTAGAATAGCTATTGGAATAGTGTGAAGCGGCCTCGCTTTTTTGTAAATTTTGCTTATAATTAAACCCTAAATTGCAGAGAAAGATTTTCATAAAGTGCGCGAAGGCACTTTTTTGAGCTCATCGATTGAACTATACTGTTCTAAACAAGTGAAATAAAAAAAATATAATGTTATCTCTTATATAGTCGAATAGTGCGTAGCGGCCTCGGAATTTTTAGATATAATTGATTATAAAAATCTTATTCTAAACCAAAGAACTTCAAAAATCGCCATAAGTTAACTGTGAATATCTCCTATCTACGATAATATCCTCCTGAGACCCAGAGTGAAAATGGTATCGGATGTTGTTAATTTTTGGTATGGGTATTATTTAGATTATCCAAGTTAAGAGGAAAATAGTGAAAAAAATCCCTTACCCCCGAAGCCCTAAAGTAGTGGGTATCACCCATGATATTATTTATGGGTCTGAATGAAACCAAAATGTGACAAATTCTATGATTTATTCAGATTAATTCTTTGAAGTGTGGAACTCATAATAGCAGTTTCTATTGACATTAAAGCACAAAAATAAGTACAAGCTTAACATTTCACAAAAGTTTCTTTAAAACAACTTTCGAACCGATACTTTGGGTAAATGTTGTGCCGCCTACATCCTTTTTAAACTGTGGGGCAATGGTTCAACAAGTCTAAATGCTTAAATGCTGCATGCTTGCTTACAGGCTGCATGTTTGCTTACATGCTGCATGCTTGCTTACATGCTGCATGCTTGCTTGCATGCTTAAACGTTACTACGATCACAAGTTGTTCGATGATATAATGTGCTTTGGCCAAACGTTGAGTGGGATTTCAAAACATAAAGATTTAAAAAAAAGTAACAATCGATAATTGACATTTCAAAATGTTGTCAATTGTGTTTTCGGTAAAAAGAAAATTACGGAAAACAAAAAATTACAAAACCTTTTTGGGCCAAATAAAATACGTACAGAAATATGTCCATTTTCGCATTTCGTGGTAGTTTTGCAGTTGTATTTATCGTTTTTGTCGAAATATAATAACAAATTCATGCTTAATATTACTATCTCCACTCTGCGAGACTAAGCTGAGTTCGGACGGCCGGCGGATCGCAATACGTAGTAATTTTGCAGTTGTATTTATCGTTTTTATCAAAATAGTATAATAAATTCATTATAAAATCTTTATTCCTCAAAAAGTAACAATTATTCTGGTTTAAATGTTGCTCAATAATATTATGGTAGATAGGAGAAATTCACAGTTAACTTAAAGCGATTTTCGTAGTTCGAAACCAAAAGGTTTAGAATAAGATTTAACTTCTCTATAAAATCAATGATATCTAAAAATTCCGAGGCTGCTGCGAACTATACGACTATTTATGAGATAACATTCTTATTTTTATATTTCATTTGTTTAGAACAGTAGTTTAATCTAGGAGCTCAAAAAAGTGCCTTTGCGCATTTTATGAAAATCTTTCTCTGTAATTTGGGGTTTAATTAAAAATTTAAGAAACATTTATAAAAAGCGAGGCCACTACGAACCTCCAATAGTTATTTAGTTACCTATTCAAAAAGTCCAAATTGTTAATGTATTTTTGTTTCTGATAGCAAGAACGCCAAAATTGGCCATTATACGCAAAAACGCTCCTTGTCTCACTCCACGCTGCAGCCGGCCTGGCTTCGAGCTCTGGTCCTGAAGGCGAATTGTCATAGTGGCGCTTTCGTACAAATACTTCAACACTTAGATGTACCGGTAGTCAATTTGGTACCGCTGGAGAGACTGTAGCACGGCCCATTATGTTTCGATCGAATCAAAGGCTTTAAAGGCCATAGTCCACAAACGCTAAGCAAAGTGGCCGGTTATACTCTTCGGTCTTTTGTATAACCTGCCGCAGCGTATGTATGTGGTCTATATTGCTGAAGCCTTGGGTCTGTAGTTTCTCAGTAGAGTGTTGTTGCCCTTTTTAAAGAATAACACAACCACACTTTCGTTCGTTCGTTTCGCGTTCTACCTCCGAGTACGACGGAATTAAATAGTCTCTGAAGGGCTGCGAATACCGGTCTTCCGCTTGCTTTCAAAGCTCGGTCGTAATTCCGTCAGCATCCGATGCCTTGCTGTTCTTAGTCTGTTTGAGAGCCATACCAATGGAGATTGACAGACTGATGTCCGGGATATCTTCGGTGTAGTATCAGGTTAGCTTCGTTATTAATTAAAGTATTAATTATTTGTAACTCTAGTGAAATTAAATATCTGAAAGAACTTTCAAAACTAATGTACTTATGTAATTCTTTTCTTTTTGTTTCAATAAAAATGTATGTCCGATGCCTCGCTGTTCCTAAGCTGCTCGAGAGCCATACCAATCTCGTACAGGCTGATGTCCGGGATATCTTCGGTGTAGTATCGGGTTAGCTTCGTGATTAAATAAAGCATTAATTAAAGGTAACTTTAGTGAAATTAAATATTTGAAAGAACTTTCAAAACTAATGTACGTAATTCTTTTCTTTTTGTTTCAATAAAAATGTATGTTAGTACAATAACTAGCAACACATTTTTTTTAAATTAAGTTACTGGATTTTAAGTTAAGTTGGTGGATGTACCTACTTACTTATGTACTTTTTAATTTTTAATTTTATTTTACATATTTTGTGTTTAATAAACGCGTTAGATCGATAATTAGTTCCTGATAAAAGTACATGCAGTAAATTTGTATGTCCGCTTGTTTTTCTTTGTATAGAGTCTATATTACTTTGGAATGTTGTAAGAAGTAGTGCTATATCTGACATTTCACTTCTTTTATGTAGTGGTAAGAAATGAAAATGCTTGCACCGTTGTCTGTAATTTTGGAAGAAACTATGAAATTCATATTGCAAATAAAGATTAGTATACAGTTAAAGAACATTTAGAAGACAAAACAGCCTGGTTATAATAATATTTTCACATTATATTTTCTTAGCAATTATTTTTATAAATACCTAATTAATTTTACGCTGGTATGATAGCCTTTAACAGTGTCTTACATACGGAGGAACCTACTCAAAATTTATGTTGCGTTTAATGTTCTCTTGCTTTCGTTAGAGGTGCTCGAGGGTGTCATGCTTTCTTAAAGTGTCTCTGCGGTGGTGGTGGTGGTGCGTCGGGTCGTTACGTTCCCTAAAACATGGTTGAGCGAAGCGATGTTTCATCCAAGGAATGATGGGCAAATATTTAGATTGAATTGTTCATGAACTGTAATAAAATTGATATTCTTTGCATAACAGAACACTGGCTTAAAGACCATCAGTTCATGTTCAATTTTAAGAATCATTTGGTAGGAAGTTCGTTCAGTCGAGGAAATGCAATACATGGTGGCTCCTTAATTATAATTAATATAAAGTTTAAATTAAAGGAACGCAAAGACATAGTGAGCCTCTCAGTTGAGCGAACAATAGAAATAGCTTGTGTGGAGTTGGAGCAGTTTGTTGTATTAAGTGTATACAGACCTCCTTCAGCGTCATATGATTTTTTCGAAAGAGTTATGAATGAGACATTACATAAAGTCCGCAATGTAGGTAAAATAATAATTGTTTGCGGTGATTTTAATATTAATTTGTTAGAAAACTCCACAATGTCAACTAAAATTAAAAACCTATTTCTATCATACAACTTAAATCATTTATTTTTGGAGCCGACAAGAATAACTGCCACTTCGGCCACCTGTATTGATTACATATATACAAATGTAAAACTACTGGCTAAGCAAATTATTAATAACCTGGACTCTGATCATTGTGGCCAAATGGTCAGCTTTCCACACCAGCGTAAGCAAGTGATGAAAAAGAGTATCACTGTTGTGCCAAAAACTGCAGGTCGGCTGGAACGCTTTAAAAGCAATCTAGATACAAAATTAAATTATTTAGAAAACAATAACAATCTTAATGTCTTTTATAATGATTTTTTTAACATATATTGTTCAGAATTTAATAAAATTTTTGTTCCAAAAAAGATCTCGGTTAGTGGTACTGTAACTTTTAATGAATGGGCTACAATTGGTATTCACAAAAGTAGGAAACGCCTTTATGAACTTTATTCAAAGTTATACAAAAGAGTATGCCGATTAGCCAAGGCAAACTATCTGAGTTCTTAGATTAAGAATAGTAATGACAAAATAAAAATGAAATGGAATATTATAAATAGTGAAACAGGAAAGGTCAAAAGTCGTAATAATGAGTACAATTTAAATTGTGATAATAAAACCTTGACTTCTGATGCTGATGTTGCTGCATCATTTGGGAGGTTTTTTACTGACATTCCAGTTTCAACTACAAAAGCCTTGATTTCCTCCCCCACTGTAGCTGAATCTGTTTTGAAGGAGAATGTTAAAGATTGTGAAAGTAATTTCAGTTTTCAAAAAAATTGTGTTATAGATATAATAAAAACATTTAACACTCTCAATAAAAATAAAACTGCTCATCTGTGGGGTAATTCCGTGGACGTCGCTAAATTTGTAATTATGACAATAGCTCCAGTTTTAGCTTGCATATTTATTGAATGCATTGACTGTGGTGTTTTTCCTGACCTCATGAAATATAGTAAAATAATTCCATTATTTAAATCAGTTAGCACTTCTGACCCCTCTAATTTTAGACCTATTTCTGTGCTACCCACACTTAGTAAAATTTTTGAAAAGTTGATGGTAGACCAAATGCAAATTCATTTTTATAGAAATAAACTTATACATTGTAAACAGTATGGTTTTACTAGGGGTCGCTCACAACTGACGCCGGTGTTGAGCTTTTAATCCAAATATTTGATACCTGGGAGGAATCACAGGATGCCCTAGGGGTATTCTGTGATTTATCCAAGGCTTTTGATTGTGTTTTAAATGAAACTTTGGTCAGGAAGCTTAACCAGTGGAATTAGGGATGCTTCTTTGAGCCTTCTAATCTCATACTTGAGTAACAGGATTCAAAAGGTCGACATTAACGGTAAAAGATCACGTGATCAGTGGTTAAAATGGGAGTTCAGTAGGGTTCAATACTTGGTCAATTCTTTTTTTTGGTTTATATTAATGACTTACCTTATTTTGTAAAAGACAGTCACGAGATAGTATTGTTTGCTGATGATACTTTACTTTTATTCAAAGTGAAACGACGACACCCAAATTATGACGATGTGAATAATGCGGTCTCAAAGATTGTTCACTGGTTTAGTGTTAATAACTTGCTATTAAACGTGGGAAAAACCAAATGTGTAAGATTTGTATTGCCTAATGTTAAGCAGGTAATAACTAGTGTACAAATTAAAGATAAGAATGGGAATCCTGTGGACACCACTGTATTTCTAGGCATCACGTTGGATGCCAAGCTTCAGTGGGGCCCACATATAGCTAAATTGTCGAATAGACTTAGCTCTGTGCCTTATGCAGTAATGAAGATCCGTCAGTTAACTGACGTTGATACAGCTAGATTAGTTTATTTCAGTTACTTTCATAGTATAATGTCGTACGGCATTTTACTGAGGGGTAATGCTGCCGACATTCAAACTATCTTTGTGCTGCAGAAGAGGGCTATTCGAGCAATATATAACCTACAGGCTGGTGACTCTCTCAGAGAGAGATTTAAGGATATAAGTATAATGACAGTTGCATCACAATACATTTATGAAAATCATAAAATGTGTTCAAAAATTAAACACTAAAAGTAAGAACAAATTAGCAGTACCTTATACTAGGCTCCATAAAATAAATAATTCTTTTAACGGTCTGTGTGCACGATTATACAACAAAGTACCAAATGATATTCAGAAATTAGATCTTGATAAATTTAAAATTAAAATCAAAGAAAAGCTTTATAAAAAAGCTTATTATAAAGTATCAGATTATACAGAAGACAAAACAACTTGGGTCTGAAATGCTCCAAGTACTCCAACAGCTATTTCTAATTCTCTATAATTAATTTATTTAGAGCACCATATCTAATTGAACTATTTACATTCAAATTCATATTTTGTATTTTGTGACCTGGTAACGACATAATTTTTTTTTTTTATGTAAATGTCGTTGCTTCTGTGCGCTGTGGTTTTCTTGCGCCCGTTCTTTGCCACAGTAAAAAAATGATGTCCTGTATGGGTGGTAGGATAAAAAATATTTGGACGTTTCAAAATACTTATTAATTGAGTTTATTGAATAAATATATTTTGACTATTGACTATTCACTATTGATGGCTGATTCACATACTCGTAAACGGGTGCCGCCTGTGGAGGCTGGTCTGCTCTTGCAATCTTATTTTTTTATTGGTAGTATCTAACAGTCTTTCTTTTTGATTTAAAGATACTGTAAGACGTTGTTCGTTTTATTTTAAATCGAGCAATACCTGTTATTTATTAAATATTCTTCTGTATGTGTTGTGTTGTCTTGTAATCATATTAAATGTATTTTTTTGTGTTGTAATGGAAAATGTCCTTCAATGATAGGGAGGGCATTTTCTAATTTGTATTGACGCTCACAATTTGTATATTTGTGTGTTGAATGATTTGGTAAGGACATATTGTTTTGTAAATGTCGTTACTTCTTTATTATTATAAATCTGTGGAGTTTCTTGCGCTCGTTCTTCTCCACAGCTAAAAGACTTCCTGAATAGGTGGGGTGGGTGGGCGGATGCCCATTCATCCATTAAAGAAATTTTGATTTTGTGAAAATAACGAAGAAATCTTTTCAGGGACTCCAAACCTGGGACGCGTATTCAAGGTGGCTGCGCACGAAAGCACAATACAAAATGTTTACTACTTTGATGCTTTTAAACTCGGATGACATCACAAATCCAAGAACCTTTCTTGCTTTTGTTATAATTGAAAATATATGGATATCAAAAAGTAATTTCGAATCAAATGTGACTCCAAGATCTTTCATAGAGGTAACCCGTGTTAACGCTTGATGATTTATATAATAGTCAATTGAATGAGTTTTAGGTAATTACTATTGATTGATCAGCACCAGACTGCCGTACATCCCTATATCTACATCTTACACTATATCAGCTAAGTATCAAACTATCGATTCCACGTCCCTTGTCTGAAAAGCGCCTGCGCGGAGTGTGACCATTGAGGAAATAGAAAAACTATGGGAAATAGACAACTGACAACTGCACATGTGCTCAGCGTGACAGGTGGTGAGCCCATCGCCTCTCTATGCTGTTGGATGTATGTGCAGTCGTTGGTCCGTTAGTCACCTTTTAAAAGGCCCAAGGGAAGAGAGGGGGTGGTAGTAACAAATACTCGAAAGGAAAATGTATCTCCGTGGGATACAAATACAAAGAGGTTTGCTGAAACAATGTTGCTATAAAGTAAATAGCGTGAAAGAATTTCTACAGGTCTAACGTTGGTCTAGCTGTTATATCGACTTTAACCATACCTCGGTGGCGAAGAGGTAACGCAGCCGCCCGGTATGCGGAAGACCTGAGTTCGAGCCCCACCGGTAGTCCTGTTTTTAGGGTTCCGTAGCCAAATGGCAAAAAACGGAACCCTTATGGATTCGTCATGTCTGTCTGTCTATCTGTCCGTTCGTATGTCACAGCCACTTTTTCCGAAACTATAAGAACTACTATACTGTTGAAACTTGGTAAGTAGATGTATTCTGTGAAACCGTCTCAGCGCATAATGTCCTTTTCTCGAAATGTCTTTTCTCAAATGTCCTTTTCTAGAAATGTCCTTTCTCAGAATGTCCTTTTGTGAAACGCATTAAGATTTTCACACATAAATAGATTTTTTTCATCAAACCCATACGTGTGGGGTATCGATGGATAGATCTTCAAAAATGATATTGATGTTTATAATATCATTTTTTTCTAAACTGAAAAGTGTGCGCGAGAGACACTTCCAAAGTGGTAAAATGTGTGTCTCCCCCGGAGAGTGTTCTGAGGAATTGTTCGGCTTGATCCCTGCCGCTGATTTCCTTCACCGCACTACACGCAACGCAATCGACTGTTATTTGTTTTTCAACTGCTTTTTTTTGACATATCATAATCAAATACGGCCACATTTCTTGCAAATCCAATAGTAAATCGACGTTTAGATTCAAAGACGGCCTTTTTCCGAGTGGTTCTAAGCAAAAAATGGCTTTAGTGCGCGCTCAACCAATCACAGCAGTGAATTTGGCCCACGGCAAGATGGCGGAAAACGAGTTTTTCTAACATTTAGTGCCGCAACATTTGATTACGTTATTAAAGTAAAATTTTACTTAAGTATATTTAAGCGTTAATAAAACGCTAAAATATAAAACATTAATCTACGTTATTAAAGTTTTAGTGGCTAAACAACAACAAAATTATTGAATTTTTAATAATGGATAACCATCCTACCATAACTAACAATCGTTATACGAGGAAACGCAATAGGGACCCACAAATTTCGAAAAGAAATACTGCCAAATGAAACAGGTAAGCATGTAGTCTAGGGTTGATACAATCTAATTTACTTAGGTTTTACATCATTTGCATTTTTCAATTCTAAATGAAAATCTATCATAACATCATAATTTTATGTTTGAATTTGAGGTGTCATCGCATCGCTGATTCACTGAACTAAATTGGTAAGTTAGGTAGTTTCGGTAAGTACATATCAAATTTGTGGGTAGAGTATGATGATTCTAATAAAAATTAAAAAAAATGCTGATTCCAGGCTTTTTCATTGATGTTTTGGTTATTCTAGTTTATTAAGAAAAAAATGGTTGAAAATTACTTATATTAGGTCTTTACTGAAATTACTGGTTTATATGAAGATTTTTCAAAAATGTGTATTTTCCATACTAACATTTTATACAATTTTCATTTTCATTTTGTAAGCAAGACTTTAAGAATTTTATTAAAACAATGCAAACTGCTACATTTTTTTTTTTAAATTGTTCAGTTCTGAAATTCCTACTAAATCGATTAAAAGCAAAAATGGCCATCTTTTCGCAGCTTGGCGTCATACACGGCTATCTTTGCAAAACTTGGAATCAAAAGTGGTCATTTCCATTTGTTGGTATCATAGTCGGCCTTAATGATTTTTAAGATCAAATAACGTGACTGTTTTATTATTTTTGCCAAAAAAAGTGTGATAAAATTGATTTTCAATCCCAAATGCTATCGTTTTTAGTTACTATGCACTCGAAAATATTGCTAATGCTTTTATAACGTTTTTTTCTCTTTACCATAAATGGTTAAAAGTGAGATGGCCGGTATTGATTCTAAGCGACTCATATGTTTATATGGCGAGTCGCCAAAATGTAAGTAGGTACACTTAATATTTTACTAAGGTTAATGTGTCGTAAAGAAACAATTAAACAGATTCGAAGTAGGTCACAAAGTGGATTATAGTTTCAACCATGATTGTAATTATGTATCTAAATTTCGTTTATTTTACACTATTTTTCGACAGTAAATAAAAATAAAATACCGCGTTTTCACAATTTTCTTCTTGAATGTATTGACCGCGGTATACTCGGTAATAGCATAAATTAGTATCAATAGTTTTATTTAATGTTTAGGTAACTTCATTGGCTATCGATTAAACTTTTGTTTTGTTTAAAATTAATCAGTTTTTATTCCTCCTTAGATTATTTACACTACCTCCGGGGCTCCGCTGCTAATATTGACGATGTATTTAACAAATCAAGTCTAGAGACTCACTCAAAGGAGTGTTTAAAAAAATCGATAATTAACTATTGCATCACAATTTATTTTTGAAAACATTATGTATGTCAAGAAGTAGACATGAAAAGACATTTGTTAAAAATTGTGATCTACTTAACTTAAACACTCGTAGGTAAAATAAGCTTGCCGTCCCTGTTTTACACTTCATAAAACAGGTGGCTCTTTCTTGGGTAAATGTGTAACGTTTTATAACTAACTTACACTAAATATTACTAAAATGCCTTTACATACATTTAAAGACCATGTAAAAAACCCTAATGAGGAAAGGTTATATAAAGTGGAAGATTATGTAAATGACAAATATAGTGCATGTACGAGCATAACATATTAGTAATTTGTATATTGTATAATTTGGTAACGAGATATTGTTTTGTAAATGTTGTTGTTACTTCTAAGTATATTATTATAAATCTGTGGAGTTTCTTGCGCCCGTTCTTCTCTACAGCTAAAAGACTTCCTCCATCGAAATAGAGAAGTAAATTTAAGTTTAGACGATTCAAAATGCTTACTTTAAGTTCACTAAATAAAGTAATTTTGGTTGATTGATTGATTGATACCGCGAATGAAGCTATCACCGATGGTGAAAACAAGCCATTATTCGGTAATAACTTGTATAAGAACCTAGTGTTATTACTCGGTATTAACTTCACCATAGAAAACTAATACCGATTGATAATCGCATTTATTTTTTAGTTTAGGGTTCTCTTCTCTAGAAACATTACCTATATGAAATTCAGAACCTTATTTTTACCCATACCTGTCTACTTTTCTAACTGAGGGTTTAATTTTTACGCAGGCGAAAAATTTAAGGCTACCTCTTTTCTTTTAAAATAAAATAACTTTATTTTTTATTTCTTATTTCCATAGATTAGAAAGAAATGGTGGGCAGCTTGATTTACCGCCAACTCTACCTCCATAACTTTGGACTATGATCGACGATTGGGGAGATCAGGTAATTACAGTGACGCGACTGCCGTCTGATCTCCGTGACTATGTTAACAGGGGAAACTATCAGCTTGGATCATGGTTACACATTCAGTCGCCTGAGTGTGCAAGTTTCCTTACGATGTTTTCCCTCGTACATAGAGTAGCCTACAATTTGTGGCTAATAAAGATTTCTACGGAACCAAAATACCATTATTTTTCTACCCTCGGTAACAGAATCACGATTCGCGATATTAGCTGCAATCACTTTAGCATACCTCAGTGATAATAGCTTCACCCGGCTTTTTATATTTAATTATTGTTATATTTTATATATTTACTCAAAACCTATCTTTTATCATTAGATTCCTAAAGTCCAAAACTCAAAGTATCAGAAAATATATACTTGTTACTGTTTTTACAATCGGACATTCATATTTCATAAGTTTTAACCTTAAAGGCCTTGATTTTACCTCGGTAATACCTGCGTTTACCTTAAAATCAGTATTCCCCGTATATTTTCAAGAAGCTACAAGTTTAGTGTCACACTATACTCAATCTTATAGCTAATCAGAAGCTAATAGTGTCCTACAAGGACGTTTTTGCACACATATAAAAATTATCCCCCCGCCCACTCCTCCCTCTCACGCAAACGGACGCGAACTCCATAGCATCTCTCTTTCTTTGACGCAGCCGGCTTGTAGGATAGAATTAATGTTGTAGTAGCAGTCGACTGTCTTATCAGGTAATGTTACATATAAAACTATACAGTACATAATGATAGGTCGAAGATTATGTGTCTGTGACTTACCTATTTGTCCGTCATCGTGTTAGGCAATGATATTATATTTTTTATTGTAACATCATTGGTGTTAGGTATGTATAACAAATGCATTATTGAGAAATGTAAATATTATAATTATGTTCCATTGCCGTATACACTTTTGATTATATTGAAAAATATTTTCGAAAATAAAAGTTGTTACTTTTAAGTAACATAAATTGTAAAAAATATTATATAATATTATATATTATAATAAAACGAAACTGCCAAATATGCCAAAATGGCAGAAATCGGCCACAACTGGTCAAACTGACCACACCCCTCGTTTAACGCGCTTGCGCGAGAACGTTGTGCATAGCGTCGATGTGGTTCAGCGGCATTAGCGAAATGGACCGCTCAGTGATCAAGACTAGAGGAAAGACCACCAGTGGAACAGCCCCGACGTTTCGCAAAGGCTGTGGTAGCTGAGCACCTTACTGCAGATGCTGCTCCGAAATCAAGGTAAGTCTACTAGCATAACTTTGCCTGGCGAAATCCTGTCCTAAACTCTACTAGATGGCGACTTGGCGACAAACCTGATATCTATTTCCTCCGCGAAACAGCATTATTTTGTATTGTTGTTTTTAAGACTGACAGTACTAGGTCCAGTAAAATTTCGAGGCGTGGAGGCAGACAGAGCCTTTAATTTTTCTTGTGTCGTAATCGCCTAAGTCTATGGACTGCGGTGCTTTAGTTAGCCGCTTTTCATCACCCTAACCGTATGCTCGTTTACTCGTAAAGAATAATGTGTTAACTTTGTCAAATACAACAAAAGACAGATTTCTATTTGCGCCTGAATTTTTGAAAATTGTTGCTAGATTTTTGTTATTTATTTTGACTTGCTTGAAAAGGCAAAACAAAAAAAATTAAAATATTAAGTATGTGTAGGTTGATATTGATTTTGCACTGTCCTTACCCCTCGCCTACAACGCGCCTGCGCGCGAAATCAGCCGAGCGGCGACGCGTCTGCCGCCTCCTAGGGAATCGTGCCCTGCAACGTCAAGCGCAGCAGAAGATCGCTCTTTCTAAATAAAACAACCTTAAAACCTAGACACATCTAAAATAAAAATGCTAAATGATGTAATTGTACCCATTTAACTTCTGGGAGTTGAGAGCGCGAGACTTTAAAAATAATTCAGCCGTAAATTCAAACACCATTGGTACCTAGTTAAAAAAAAATATAAACGTACTTAACAGGTATTATTAAGATTTTAACAGTTTCACGAATCATTTTTATTGTTTCATTATAACGGTTTTATTTCTTAAACAATACATTACTTAAAACAAAAATACATTTCGTTATAAAACATCGCATGGTAGAATACTGTACAGAACCCGACCAGATCACACACCACACTAATACATATTTCTGCTACCAAGCAGCATTGTTTTACATTGCATCGTTGCGATTTGAAGGGAATTATCGTGAAATTTCACGGCATTAAAGCAATAAAATTGTAACTAATAGGTAGCATTCACAGTCCTTAATACCTCGCCTATAACGCGCCTGCGCGCAAACACCGCGCCTGCGCGAAAACAGCCGCGCAGCGACGACGTCTGCCGCCTCGTAGGGTAGCGCGCCCCGCTACGCCAGTTTGTTTAGAGAGAGCGCAGCAGACAGACGCTCTTTCTAAATAAACCATCGTAAAAACCTAGACACATCAAAATAAAAATGCTTAGTGACGTAATTGTATCCAATTAATTTTTGTTAAGAGTACTAGATTACCGTGAAATTACAGGGCATAAAGCATTAGAATTATAAATAACAGGTATCAGGCACAGCTTTTAACACCTCGCTTAGGTTTTAAAAAAAAAAATTTTTTTATAGTGACAGTTTTTAATCGAATATTTTTTTATTTTTTAACAAACAATAAATAGTTAACATAAAACACCTTGTTTTTTGCTAAGTAGTTCGCAGTTTCAATATCGTGAATTCAGAAATAGTGACAGGCTTAAAGTCTTTTAATAATATTATAATGCTTAAAAACTATGATACAAGAAACAAAAAGCCAAAAAAATCATTTCTAAATCCCAGCAGTCTACACAGACAATTTCTTACCCGCAGTCACTTGTTTATAAAACAAAAAACCGGTAGCAGGCACGCACAGCCCCTCGCCTACAACGCGCCTGCGCGAAAAGAGCCGCGCGGCGATTCATCTGCCGCCTCGGAGGGAACCGCACTCCGCAACGTCAGTTTGTTTAGAGAGAGCGCAGCAGAAAGACGCTCTTTCTAAATAAACCATCGTAAAAACCTATACACTTCAAAATGAGAATGCTAAGTGATGTAATTGTATCCATATAATTACTAGGAGTTAAGTAGAGTCTAGAGAATTTCAAAATAATTTAAACACAAAAAAATCATTGGTAGTTACAAGAACTATAAACGTTTTTAAGAGCCATTGTAAGATTTTAACGGAGCTAATTATTCACAAATCATTTTTATTGTTTTATTAAATAAATAGGTTGTGTTAAAAATCGTCGCATAGTAGTAGAATATTGTACAGGTTCTGACTGGATGGCGGGCGACCACACCACCACCACTATTTCTGCCACCAAGCAGCATTGTTTTACATTGCATCGTTGCGATTTAAAGGGAATTACCGTGAAATTTCAGGGCATTAAAGCAATAGAATTTTAACTAACAGGTAGCATTCACAGCCCTTAACCCCTCGGCTATAACGCGCCTGCGCGAAAAGAGCCACGTGGCGATGCATCTGCCGCCTCGGAGGGAACCGCACTCAGCAACGTCAGTTTGTTTAGAGAGAGCGCAGCAGAAAGACGCTCTTTCTAAATAAACCATCGTAAAAACCTATACACTTCAAAATAAGAATGCTAAGTGATGTAATTGTATCCATATAATTTCTAGGATTTAAGTAGAGTCTAGAGAATTTCAAAATAATTTAAACACAAAAAAATCATTGGTAGTTACAAGAACTATAAACGTATTTAAGAGGCATTGTAAGATTTTAACGGAGCTAATTATTCACAAATCATTTTTTTTGTTTTATTAAATAAATAGGTTGTGTTAAAAAACATCGCATAGTAGTAGAATATTGTAGAGGTTCTGACTGGATGGCGGGCGACCACACCACCACTACTATTTCTGCCACAAAGCAGCATTGTTTTACATTGCATCGTTGCGATTTAAAGGGAATTACCCTAAAATTTCAGGACATTAAAGCAATAGAATTTTAACTAACAGGTAGCATTGGCAGCCCTTAAGCCCTCGGCTATAACGCGCCTGCGCGCAAACACAGCGCCTGCGCGAAAAGAGCCGCGTGGCGATGCATCTGCCGCCTCGGAGGGAACCACACTCCGAAACGTCAGTTTGTTTAGAGAGAGCGCAGCAGAAAGACGCTCTTTCTAAATAAACCATCGTAATAACCTAGACACCTCAAAATAAGAATGCATAGTGATGTTATTGTATCCATATAATTTCTAGGAATTAAGTAGAGTCTAGAAAATTTCAAAATAATTTAAACACAAAAAAAATCCTTGGTAGTTACAAGAACTATAAACGTATTTAAGAGGCATTGTAAGACTTTAACGGAGCTAATTTTTCACAAATCAATTTTATTGTTTTATTAAATAAATAGGTTGTGTTAAAAAACCTCGCATGGTAGTAGAAAATTGTACAGGTTCTGACTGGATGGCGGGCGACCACACCACCACCACTATTTCTGCCACCAAGCAGCATTGTTTTACATTGCATCGTTGCGATTAAAAGGGAATTACCGTGAAATTTCAGGGCATTAAAGAACTAGAATTGTAACTAACAGGTAGCATTCACAGTCCTTAACCCCTCGGCTATAACGCGCCTGCGCGCAAACACCGCGCCTGCGCGAAAAGAGCCGCGCAGCTACGACGTCTGCCGCCTCGTAGGGTAGCGCGCCCCGCTACGTCAGTTTGTTTAGAGAGAGCGCAGCAGACAGACGCTCTTTCTAAATAAACCATCGTAAAAACCTAGACACATCAAAATAAAAATGCTTAGTGACGTAATTGTATCCAATTAATTTTTGTTAAGAGTACTAGATTACCGTGAAATTACAGGGCATAAAGCATTAGAATTATAAATAACAGGTATCAGGCACAGCTTTTAACACCTCGCTTAGGTTGTCGTGAAGCGACATTTAAAAAAGAAAAGATGATAAGAAATTTACAAATATTTATAAGTCAAAATAAAATTACAAACAAAGTTAAAATAAAAAGGTGAGTGAGGATGGTGAGTATGGAGGTGATGATGGTTAAAATGTAGGATGATAATATAAAAAGTGAAGGGGTAGGTGCAGCTGACGTGGAGGCAGGCGAAGGTGTGGAGGCAAGCGCTGAACTTGGCAGACGTCGAAGGGCGCAGGCAAGTGAAGACAGGCAGGCGCCGGTAGGCAGGCGCCGGTAGGCAGGCGCCGGTAGACAGGCGCCGGTAGGCAGACGCCGGTAGGCAGGCGCCGGTAGGCGAAGGCAAGCAGGCGCCGGTAGGCGAAGGCAAGCGAAGGCAAGCAGGCGCCGACAGGCAGGCGCCGACAGGCAGACGCCGGTAGGCGCAGGCAGGCGCAGGTAGGCGCAGGCAGGCGCAGGCAGCAGGCGCCAGCAGGCACAGGCTGGCGAAGGTGCAGGCAGGCATGCGCCACCAGGCGCAGGCAGGCGAAGGTGCAGGCTGACAGGCGAGACAGGCACAGGCAGGCGTAGGCGCGCGCGATGTCTGGAGGCCGTAGTCTTCCAATTCGGAAGCTGGTGTTTGTACTTGAAGACTAGTCCTTCCAATTTGGAAGAGGCAAGTAAGGAGTCTTGACCTTCCAATTCGGAAGCTGGTGATCGTCTCAGTAGAGTAAACCTTTTGAATCCAAAGCTAGAGATGTAATGATTAGTCGTCGGCTGAATTTTATAAAGAAACCTCGGTTTCTGAGTTCTGCATAATTTTCAAAATAATATTTTTAAAACGAGAAATCTAGATGGCCAAATGTATAAATAAGAAAGTCAAAAAGTTTTGATTGGATTATGTTGATAAGTTGCATAGCAACGAAGCAAAAATAAGTTGTCAGATACTTCAAAACGTAACCAAAATACAATATTTAGTAAATAGAAAACAATTAAAGTGAGATACATTTAAATATTACAAGGAAAAACGCATAATAAGATTATCGAAGTGATCCGAAACTTGTGGGATACGTAAAAGTGTCGAAAAATAGTGTCCGAAGTTTCGTGATTTAGATCACGTAAGTAAATGTGTTTAGATAAAGGAATTGCGATGTGTGTAGTGTAGTGTGTAGTTACTAAAACATTATGTATCGTTGCAGAAGCGAGGAAAAATAAAAGCAAATATATAAGACGAAGTTAAAATATGAGATGATTACATGAAATAATACCTAGGAAGTGGAAAAGGTAAGTGGTTTCACCACATTTCCGACATTGTTAAAATTAATAAAGATTATGAATATAATATACCTTTAGTAAAACTGAAAATAAAAAATATTAAATGAAAAGAGTTTAAGTAGGTGAATGTGTAGGTGTGTGTGTAAAGTATTGTAGAATCACTAGACAAAGTGTTGTTTTAGAATTTAGAGAGAAAAAAATGCATAGATGGTGAAGAAAAAGAAAGCAAACACAAAAAAGAAAATCTCTAGGGAGTGGGTAAAAGAAAGAAGAGATTAGAATCTAAAAGCTAGTTGGGCGCCAAAATGTCGTGAAGCGACATTTAAAAAAGAAAAGATGATAAGAAATTTACAAATATTTATAAGTCAAAATAAAATTACAAACAAAGTTAAAATAAAAAGGTGAGTGAGGATGGTGAGTATGGAGGTGATGATGGTTAAAATGTAGGATGATAATATAAAAAGTGAAGGGGTAGGTGCAGCTGACGTGGAGGCAGGCGAAGGTGTGGAGGCAAGCGCTGAACTTGGCAGACGTCGAAGGGCGCAGGCAAGTGAAGACAGGCAGGCGCCGGTAGGCAGGCGCCGGTAGGCAGGCGCCGGTAGACAGGCGCCGGTAGGCAGACGCCGGTAGGCAGGCGCCGGTAGGCGAAGGCAAGCAGGCGCCGGTAGGCGAAGGCAAGCGAAGGCAAGCAGGCGCCGACAGGCAGGCGCCGACAGGCAGACGCCGGTAGGCGCAGGCAGGCGCAGGTAGGCGCAGGCAGGCGCAGGCAGCAGGCGCCAGCAGGCACAGGCTGGCGAAGGTGCAGGCAGGCATGCGCCACCAGGCGCAGGCAGGCGAAGGTGCAGGCTGACAGGCGAGACAGGCACAGGCAGGCGTAGGCGCGCGCGATGTCTGGAGGCCGTAGTCTTCCAATTCGGAAGCTGGTGTTTGTACTTGAAGACTAGTCCTTCCATTTTGGAAGAGGCAAGTAAGGAGTCTTGACCTTCCAATTCGGAAGCTGGTGATCGTCTCAGTAGAGTAAACCTTTTGAATCCAAAGCTAGAGATGTAATGATTAGTCGTCGGCTGAATTTTATAAAGAAACCTCGGTTTCTGAGTTCTGCATAATTTTCAAAATAATATTTTTAAAACGAGAAATCTAGATGGCCAAATGTATAAATAAGAAAGTCAAAAAGTTTTGATTGGATTATGTTGATAAGTTGCATAGCAACGAAGCAAAAATAAGTTGTCAGATACTTCAAAACGTAACCAAAATACAATATTTAGTAAATAGAAAACAATTAAAGTGAGATACATTTAAATATTACAAGGAAAAACGCATAATAAGATTATCGAAGTGATCCGAAACTTGTGGGATACGTAAAAGTGTCGAAAAATAGTGTCCGAAGTTTCGTGATTTAGATCACGTAAGTAAATGTGTTTAGATAAAGGAATTGCGATGTGTGTAGTGTAGTGTGTAGTTACTAAAACATTATGTATCGTTGCAGAAGCGAGGAAAAATAAAAGCAAATATATAAGACGAAGTTAAAATATGAGATGATTACATGAAATAATACCTAGGAAGTGGAAAAGGTAAGTGGTTTCACCACAAGGTTTTAAATAATTTTTTTTTTATAGTGACAGTTTTTAATCGAATATTTTTTTATTTTTTATCAAATAATAAATAATTAACATAAAACACCTTGTTTTTTGCTAAGTAGTTCGCAGTTTCAATATCAAGAATTCAGAAAAAGTGACAGGCTTAAAGTCTTTTAATAATATTATAATGCTTAAAAACTATGATACAAGAAACAAAAAGCCAAAAAAATCATTTCTAAATCCCAGCAGTCTTCACAGACAATTTCTTAACCGCAGTCACTTGTTTATAAAACAAAAAACCGGTAGCAGGCACGCACAGCCCCTCGCCTACAACGCGCCTGCGCGAAAAGAGCCGCGCGGCGATTCATCTGCCGCCTCGGAGGGAACCGCACTCCGCAACGTCAGTTTGTTTAAAGAGAGCGCAGCAGAAAGACGCTCTTTCTAAATAAACCATCGTAAAAACCTATACACTTCAAAATGAGAATGCTAAGTGATGTAATTGTATCCATATAATTACTAGGAGTTAAGTAGAGTCTAGAGAATTTCAAAATAATTTAAACACAAAAAAATCCTTGGTAGTTACAAGAACTATAAACGTTTTTAAGAGCCATTGTAAGATTTTAACGGAGCTAATTATTCACAAATCATTTTTATTGTTTTATTAAATAAATAGGTTGTGTTAAAAAACGTCGCATAGTAGTAGAATATTGTACAGGTTCTGACTGGATGGCGGGCGACCACACCACCACCACTATTTCTGCCACCAAGCAGCATTGTTTTACATTGCATCGTTGCGATTTAAAGGGAATTACCGTGAAATTTCAGGGCATTAAAGCAATAGAATTTTAACTTACAGGAAGCATTCACAGCCCTTAACCCTTGGGCTATAACGCGCCTGCGCGCAAACACCGCGCCTGCGCTAAAAGAGCCGCGTGGCGATGCATCTGCCGCCTCGGAGGGAACCGCACTCCGCAACGTCAGATTGTTTAGAGAGAGCGCAGCAGAAAGACGCTCTTTCTAAATAAACCATCTTAAAAACCTATACACTTCAAAATAAGAATGCTAAGTGATGTAATTTATTTATATAATTTCTAGGATTTAAGTAGAGTATAGAGAATTTTAAAATAATTTAAACACAAAAAATCTTTGGTAGTTACAAGAACTATAAACGTATTTAAGAGGCATTGTAAGATTTTAACGGAGCTAATTATTCACAAATCAATTTTATTGTTTTATTAAATAAATAGGTTGTGTTAAAAAGCGTTGCATGGTAGAAGAAAATTGTACAGGTTCTGACTAGATGGCGGACGACCACACCACCACCACTATTTCTGCCACCAAGCAGCATTGTTTTACATTGCATCGTTGCGATTAAAAGGGAATTACCGTGAAATTTCAGGGCATTAAAGAACTAGAATTGTAACTAACAGGTAGCATTCACAGTCCTTAACCCCTCGGCTATAACGCGCCTGCGCGCAAACACCGCGCCTGCGCGAAAAGAGCCGCGCAGCGACGACGTCTGCTGCCTCGTAGGATAGCGCGCCTCGCTACGCCAGTTTGTTTAGAGAGAGCGCAGCAGACAGACGCTCTTTCTAAATAAACCATCGTAAAAACCTAGACACATCAAAATAAAAATGCTTAGTGACGTAATTGTATCCAATTAATTTTTGTTAAGAGTACTAGATTACCGTGAAATTACAGGGCATAAAGCATAAGAATTATTAATAACAGGTATCAGGCACAGCTTTTAACACCTCGCTTAGGTTTTAAATAATTATTATTTTTTATAGTGACAGTTTTTAATCAAATATTTTTTTATTTTTTAACAATTAATAAATAATTAACATAAAACACCTTGTTTTTTGCTAAGTAGTTCGCAGTTTCAATATCAGGAATTCAGAAATAGTGACAGGCTTAAATTCTTTTAATAATATTATAATGCTTAAAAACTATGATACAAGAAACAAAAAGCCAAAAAAATCATTTCTAAATCCCAGCAGTCTACACAGACAATTTCTTAACCGCAGTCACTTGTTTATAAAACAAAAAACCGGTAGCAGGCACGCACAGCCCCTCGCCTACAACGCGCCTGCGCGAAAAGAGCCGCGCGGCGATTCATCTGCCGCCTCGGAGGGAACCCCATTCCGCAACGTCAGTTTGTTTAGAGAGAGCGCAGCAGAAAGACGCTCTTTCTAAATAAACCATCTTAAAAACCTATACACTTCAAAATAAGAATCTAAGTGATGTAATTGTATCCATATAATTTCTAGGAGTTAAGTAGAGTCTAGAGAATTTTAAAATAATTTAAACACAAAAAAATCCTTGGTAGTTACAAGAACTATAAACGTTTTTAAGAGCCATTGTAAGATTTTAACGGAGCTAATTATTCACAAATCATTTTTATTGTTTTATTAAATAAATAGGTTGTGTTAAAAACGTCGCATAGTAGTAGAATATTGTACAGGTTCTGACTGGATGGCGGGCGACCACACCACCACTACTATTTCTGCCACCAAGCAGCATTGTTTTACATTGCATCGTTGCGATTTAATGGGAATCACCCTGAAATTTCAGGACATTAAAGCAATAGAATTTTAACTAACAGGTAGCATTCACAGTCCTTAACCCCTGGGCTATAACACGCCTGCGCGCAAACACCGCGCCTGCGCGAAAAAAGCCGCGCTGCGATGCATCTGCCGCCTCGGAAGGAACCGCACTCCGCAACGTCAGTTTGTTTAGAGAGAGCGCAGCAGAAAGACGCTCTTTCTAAATAAACCATCGTAAAAACCTATACACTTCAAAATACGAATGCTAAGTGATGTAATTGTATCCATATAATTTCTAGGAATTAAGTAGAGTCTAGAAAATTTCAAAATAATTTAAAAACAAAAAAATCCATGGTACTTACAAGAACTATAAACGTATTTAAGAGCTATTGTAAAATTTTAACGGAGCAAATTTTTTACAAATCATTTTTATTGTTTTATTAAATAAATAGGTTGTGATAAAAAAACATCGCATGGTAGTAGAATATTGTACAGGTTCTGACTAGATGGCGGGCGTCCACACCACCACTACTATTTCTGCCACCAAGCAGCATTGTTTTACATTGCATCGTTGCGATTTAAAAGGAATTACCGTAAATTTCAGGGCATTAAAGCAATAGAATTGTAACTAACAGGTAGCATTCGCAACCCTTAACCTATAACGCGCCTGCGCGCAAACACCGCGCCTGCGCTAAAAGAGCCGCGTGGCGATGCATCTGCCGCCTCGGAGGGAACCGCACTCCGCAACGTCAGATTGTTTAGAGAGAGCGCAGCAGAAAGACGCTCTTTCTAAATAAACCATCTTAAAAACCTATACACTTCAAAATAAGAATGCTAAGTGATGTAATTTATTTATATAATTTCTAGGATTTAAGTAGAGTATAGAGAATTTTAAAATAATTTAAACACAAAAAATCTTTGGTAGTTACAATAACTATTAACGTATTTAAGAGGCATTGTAAGATTTTAACGGAGCTAATTTTTCACAAATCAATTTTATTGTTTTATTAAATAAATAGGTTGTGTTAAAAAGCGTTGCATGGTAGAAGAAAATTGTACAGGTTCTGACTAGATGGCGGACGACCACACCACCACCACTATTTCTGCCACCAAGCAGCATTGTTTTACATTACATCGTTGCGATTAAAAGGGAATTACCGTGAAATTTCAGGGCATTAAAGAACTAGAATTGTAACTAACAGGTAGCATTCACAGTCCTTAACCCCTCGGCTATAACGCGCCTGCGCGCAAACACCGCGCCTGCGCGCAAACACCGCGCCTGCGCGAAAAGAGCCGCGCAGCGACGACGTCTGCTGCCTCGTAGGGTAGCGCGCCTCGCTACGCCAGTTTGTTTAGAGAGAGCGCAGCAGACAGACGCTCTTTCTAAATAAACCATCGTAAAAACCAAGACACATCAAAATAAAAATGCTTAGTGACGTAATTGTATCCAATTAATTTTTGTTAAGAGTACTAGATTACCGTGAAATTACAGGGCATAAAGCATAAGAATTATTAATAACAGGTATCAGGCACAGCTTTTAACACCTCGCTTAGGTTTTAAATAATTATTATTTTTTATAGTGACAGTTTTTAATCAAATATTTTTTTATTTTTTAACAATTAATAAATAATTAACATAAAACACCTTGTTTTTTGCTAAGTAGTTCGCAGTTTCAATATCAGGAATTCAGAAATAGTGACAGGCTTAAATTCTTTTAATAATATTATAATGCTTAAAAACTATGATACAAGAAACAAAAAGCCAAAAAAATCATTTCTAAATCCCAGCAGTCTACACAGACAATTTCTTAACCGCAGTCACTTGTTTATAAAACAAAAAACCGGTAGCAGGCACGCACAGCCCCTCGCCTACAACGCGCCTGCGCGAAAAGAGCCGCGCGGCGATTCATCTGCCGCCTCGGAGGGAACCCCATTCCGCAACGTCAGTTTGTTTAGAGAGAGCGCAGCAGAAAGACGCTCTTTCTAAATAAACCATCTTAAAAACCTATACACTTCAAAATAAGAATCTAAGTGATGTAATTGTATCCATATAATTTCTAGGAGTTAAGTAGAGTCTAGAGAATTTTAAAATAATTTAAACACAAAAAAATCCTTGGTAGTTACAAGAACTATAAACGTTTTTAAGAGCCATTGTAAGATTTTAACGGAGCTAATTATTCACAAATCATTTTTATTGTTTTATTAAATAAATAGGTTGTGTTAAAAACGTCGCATAGTAGTAGAATATTGTACAGGTTCTGACTGGATGGCGGGCGACCACACCACCACTACTATTTCTGCCACCAAGCAGCATTGTTTTACATTGCATCGTTGCGATTTAATGGGAATCACCCTGAAATTTCAGGACATTAAAGCAATAGAATTTTAACTAACAGGTAGCATTCACAGTCCTTAACCCCTGGGCTATAACACGCCTGCGCGCAAACACCGCGCCTGCGCGAAAAAAGCCGCGCTGCGATGCATCTGCCGCCTCGGAAGGAACCGCACTCCGCAACGTCAGTTTGTTTAGAGAGAGCGCAGCAGAAAGACGCTCTTTCTAAATAAACCATCGTAAAAACCTATACACTTCAAAATACGAATGCTAAGTGATGTAATTGTATCCATATAATTTCTAGGAATTAAGTAGAGTCTAGAAAATTTCAAAATAATTTAAAAACAAAAAAATCCATGGTACTTACAAGAACTATAAACGTATTTAAGAGCTATTGTAAAATTTTAACGGAGCAAATTTTTTACAAATCATTTTTATTGTTTTATTAAATAAATAGGTTGTGATAAAAAACATCGCATGGTAGTAGAATATTGTACAGGTTCTGACTAGATGGCGGGCGTCCACACCACCACTACTATTTCTGCCACCAAGCAGCATTGTTTTACATTGCATCGTTGCGATTTAAAAGGAATTACCGTAAATTTCAGGGCATTAAAGCAATAGAATTGTAACTAACAGGTAGCATTCGCAACCCTTAACCTATAACGCGCCTGCGCGCAAACACCGCGCCTGCGCGAAAAGAGCCGCGCGGCCACGCATATGCCGGCTCGTAGGGAAGTGCAGTTTGTTTAGAGAGAGCGCAGCAGACAGACGCTCTTTCTAAATAAACCATCGTAATAACCTAGACACATCAAAATAAGATGCCATGTGATGTAAAACTGTGTGATCCATTATGAATTGAGAAGAGTTTTATAAATTTCAAAATAATTTAAACACAAATAAAAATCATTGGTAGTTACAAAAACTCTAAACGTACCTAACAGCTATTGGTTTTTAGTTCTAAATAAAATAATTGCGTTTTGTTAAAAAACGTCGCATGGTGGTAGAATATTGTACAGAATCTGACTGGATGGCGACCACACCACCAAAACTATTTCTTCCACCGCCTCGGCGGCAACTGCACTCCGCAACGTCAGTTTGTTTAGAGAGAGCGCAACAGAAACGCGTTTTTTCTAAATAGACCATCGTAAAAACCTATACACATCAAAATAAGAATGCTAAGTAATGTAATTGTATTTAATTTCTAGGAGCTAAGAAGAGTCTAGAGAATTTTAAAATAATTTAAACACAAACAAAAATAAACTAAACAAACCATAAACGTATTTAAGAGGAGTTATTAGATTTAAACGGAGCTAATTTTTTTTACAAATCACTTTAATTGTTTTATTTATAAATACAATAAATACAGAATCATACAGAATAATACAGAATCTGACTGGATGGCGACTATTAGCGACCACATCACCACCACTATTTCTGCCACCATGCAGCATTGTTTTACAATGCATCAATGCGATTTGAAGAGAATTACCGTGAAATTTCAGGGCATTAAAGCATTAGCATTCACAGCCCTTAACCCCTCGACTATAACGCGCCTGCGCAAAAACAGCCGCGTGCCGATGCCGACGCATCTGCCGCCTCGTAGGGAAGCGCACCCCGCAACGCCAGTTTGTTTAGAGAGAGCGCAGCAGACAGACGCTCTTTCTAAATAAACCATCGTTAAAACCTAGACACATCAAAATAAGATGCCAAGTGATGTAATTGTATCCATTATGAGTTGAAAAGAGTCTTAGGAATTTTAACATAATACAACACAAACAAAAATCTTTGTATGTTACAAAAGCTCTAAACATACTTATCAGCTATTGTTAGATTTTAACAGATTTATGTTTTCACGAATAATTTTAATTGGTTTATTAAACATACGTAACGGCTTTTGTTGCTTGTTAAATATAAAACATCACTTGGTTGTGGGATTCTTTACATAAACAGACTGGATGGCGAATCCGAGGTATCGGTTTACCTATTTCTGCCACTAAGCATAATTGTTTCACGTTAAATCTTTCCGGTTTTAAGGTATATTAGATTCCGTACAGTTACGGAGCATTGGGGCATGCTTCAACATAAGAACTGTAGTATCTTTGTCGGTAACACGTGTGTGTTTCTATAGGCGTTTTGATGTCTCAGAGCTACTACGGTGACCGCTATCGGTCAGGCAGCGCATATGCTCATTTTTCGGCTAAGTATAGGTAAAAAATAAAAAAAATTATACAAGTAGCTTATTTTACTAATGAGTCCGCAGATTGATTATCAGTTATACAGCAGTGATCTGACAGGCTAGAGTCCCATAATAATATTACAATGCTTTAAACAATGAGACATAGCAAAAATTTGCCACCAAAACCATTTCAAAATCATCATCACGGACAATTTTTTAACTCACTCGACTAAACCCCCGGAGCTCAATGGCACAGCGGCTAGCGCGTTCGGCTTGCGATCTTGCCCGCTAAGCAATTTTGCAATGACGGGTCGCTGGATAGGTGACCAAATAAAAAAATAAAAAAAACATCTCGAGCTTCTCCGTGCTTCGGAAGGCATGCTTAGCCGTTGGTCCCGGTTGTTGTCGGAAGATGACAGTCGTTAAAACCCACCAACCTGCATTGGGCCAGCATGGTAGTTATGGCTCAATATCCCCACGTTCTTATTGTCCACGTGGGAGGCCTGTGCCCAGCAGTGGGACTTTTATAGGCTGAAGACGAAGATGAGATGACTCGACTAAAACAAAAATACACAAAAAGCAGGCGGCAGGCACAACCCTTTAGGCTGGTTTCACAGTCACGCGCCCGACCCGCGCCGGCCACACGCGCGCGGTTACAATTACACTAGATAGTAGTTGCGTTTCACAGTCATCACGCACTTCAAACGCGCAACCAATATGTAGTGTAGCGCGCGCGCGCGGCCGGCGCCGACCAAACGCGCGACTGTGAAATTAACGCGCCTGCGCGCTAAACGCGGCTCGACAACGCGTCGGCTAACTCGTGGGGAATCGCGCTCCGCGATGTCTACAAGCGCAGCAGACGGTCGTTCTTTCTAAATAAACCATCGTAAAAACCAAGACACATAAATATAAAAATGTTTAGTGACGTCATTTTCTAGGAGTTAGAGCGCAAAAATTTTCTAATCATTCAAACACAAATGAAAAATCAGTTTTAGTTTATAAATTCTATAACTTCTAAAATAAATGCATCTGGTTAAAAAAAGTCGCATAGTGGTAGAATATTGTACATAATCTGACTGGATGGCGACCACACCATCACCACTATTTCTGCCACCAAGCAGCATTATCTTGTAAGATTACCGTGAAATTACAGGCCATAATGCATTAGAATTGTAAGTAACAGGTAGCAGGAAGGGATTAAAGGCTGTGCCCTTAAATCCTCGCTCAGGTTTTCAATTTTATTTTCTTTTATTATAACGGTTTTTAATCGAATTACTTTTTCTTTATTTAATTTCTACCGCTGTAATGTCAGTTTCACGTTATTTCTATGGAAACTTATGTCAAGCAATTTGTAATTTTAGTGACTCGAATTTAAAGTCTCGGATAGTGGTGGACGAGCGAGTGTCGCGAACGACCGAGAGATGGCGTGATTTTGTTTACGTGCGGTGAGCCGGTGATACGAGAATGATGCGCGAAAAGTTGTATTTTTTTGTGTTGAAATTGGTAAGCAGTGAGTACATTTGCATCAGAAGTGAAAGTGTTTAAATCGTTTAATAACAACCTACATTTTTATTATTTATTACAAAAAAGATATACATAGGTACGGTCGGGGTCGCCGTCGCTTTACCACTTTGCAGCGATTTTTGTGTGAAGCGCACCGACCACCCGGGTACCTACGTGCCCGTACAAGCAAGCAAGGGATTTTGACCTTTAGACTGGTAAAGCGACGGAGTCCGCCATTGTACCTAATGTGAGGTAGATATTTTCTCAGTCATTCAAAACTTTTCATATTTACTACTCGACCAACATAATTAATCGCATTAAAGCTAGACGTTTATCATAATTGTTCAATGATTAACAATCTAAATATATTGCAATTCAATTAGTTTGCACATGCTGAGTGGTCAGATTTTAAAATGGAATATCGTAGAAGATATGTTTAGTTTGTAAATTATTGAACAACTGTGATAAACCTCTAGCTGACATGCACCTAATTGTGTTGGTCGAGTAATACGTATAACTTCATAAGTAGGTACTTACCTAGCTAATCTTTCGTAAAGTTAACTAGGGTTAAGTATATTCCTAGTCTTTTATGACTAATAAACAAAGAATGAGCTACGAATAGTTATTCCGTGTTTTGTCTCTTTTACTCTAATAACAAATTACGTTTGTCGAGTAGTAAATATGAAAAGTTTTGAATGACTGAGAAAATATCTACTTCACATTAGGTACGATTGCGGACTCCGTCGCTTTACCAGTCTAAAGGTCAAAATGCCTTGTACACCGCGTCGTCTATTTGGTACGGGCACGTAGGTACCCGGGCGGTCGGTGTGCTTCACGCTGCAAAGTGGTAAAGCGACGGCGACCCCTACCGTACCTAGGTATATCTTTTTTGTAAATACCATAATAGAAAATAAGCTGCATACCTATAAAAATATAGGTTGTGATTTAACGATTTAAAGCACGTAAATTTGCATCAGAAGTGAAAGTTCACTTCTGATGCAAATTTACGTGCTTACCAATTTCAACACAAACAAATACAACTTTTTGCGCATCATTCTCGTATCACCAGCTAACCACACGTAAACAAAATCACGCCATCTCTCGGTCGTTCGCGACACTCGCTCGTCCACCACTATCCGAGACTTTTAATTCGAGTCACTAAAATTGCGTGACATAAGTTTCCATAGAAATAACGTGAAACTGACATTACAACGGTAGATTTAAGTGTAATTTTATGACTTGAATTAAAAATAATTAGACTTTATGTCAGTATATTAAGTCAATAAACAAAATTGTGCACGATTGTACTTAAAATCGAATGTATGGTAGAAGTTTACATTAATATTTTGAAAAATAGCAAAGAAGAATTCTTTTTTTATTGATATTGAAAGATTCACAATTTCGCACACAATTTTTTCATGTATTTATTTGTTTGAAACTTCAACCCGTTTCTCTGGAATCGCCATCGCAAGAATCGTTGAGTTAGCAGCCCACTTAGAGACCGTAATATCTCGGTTTGTATTGAAGTACAATTGTTGAAATTTTGCGTATACGATTCACTATTAATGCTCAGTTTTTTGACACATAAATCACATTGATACGAACTGTATTTCTTAAGGTGCCTGCTATCTTGACGTCAAGTTAGCAGGCACACCAAGATACTCAAATATCTTTTGAACCATAGTATCACTATTTATATGCTATACGTCACTATTTATCACTATTTATACACAATTTTTTGACATAGTCAAAACCGTCTAATTCCGTGGTGTGCCTGCCATCTTGACGCTCACTGGGTGTCGTAAATGGAGACTAACGGACTAAAGACTGCACATACATCCTACAGCATAGAACGGCGATGGGCTCATCAAAATAATACTACCAACACCTTTCTTCCCTTGGGTGTCGTAAAAGGCGATTATCGGACTAAAGACTGCATGCACATACATCCAACAGCATAGAGCGGCGATGGGCTCATCAAAATAATACTACCAACCCCTCTCTTCCCTTCGGTGTTGTAAAAGGTCACTAACGGACTAAAGACTGCACATATATTCAACAGCATAGAACAGCGATGGGCTCATCAAAATAATACTACCAACCCCTCTCTTCCCTTCGGTGTTGTAAAAGGCGACTAATGGACTAAAGACTGCACATACATTCAACAGCATAGAACGGCGATGGGCTCATCAAAATAAAATTACCAACCCCTTTCTTCTCTACAGTATCGTAAAAGGCGACTAACGGACTAAAGACTGTTCATACATTCAACAGCATAGAACAGCGATGGGCTCATCAAAATAATACTACCAACCCCTCTCTTCCCTTTGGTGTTATAAAAGGCGACTAACGGACTAAAGACTGCACATACATTCAACAGCATAGAACGGCGATGGGCTCATCAAAATAATTTTACCAACCCCTCTCTTTTCTTTGGTATTGTAAAAGGCGACTAAAGGACTTAAGACTTCACATACATTCAACAGCATAGACTGGCGAGGGGCTCATCAAAATAAGACTACCAACCCCTCTCTTCTCTTCGGTGTCGTAAAAGGCGACTAACGGACTAAAGACTGCACATACATCTAACAGCATAGAGCGGCGATGGGCTCTTCAAAATAATAATAGCAACCCTCTCTTCCCTTGGGTGTCGTACTTGTCGTACTAAGCGACTAGCGGGCTAAAGACTCACTATCTAAGCACTTGTGCAGACTGTGCAGTCGTTTCTTGCTAAAGCGTGGACTGTGTGGGCGTGGTCTGGGTTTTCCATAGATTCAAATTATTACTAATTTTACATTACCGCACTAGTGTGTAATAAGCTACATTACGATACCGAAATTGGTGTAATAAGAGCCACTTTACGAGCAAATGTAATAAATAATGCTTACGGTACGGTACTTACTTGCTAATTTTGAAATTATACGCTAAATTGTGGATACATTAAACACCTAAGAAATCGAACCTCTCGAGAAAACCTCTCAATTTTGAGCCTTAAAATTTGTTACTTTTTAAACGGTAACGTATAAAATGATCTGATTAGTAACAAAATTGAATTGTTAAGAAACGTAAAATAGTAGATTGATATACAAGGGGCTAAAATGACCCATTATATACGAGGTAGTTTTACTCCTGAGCTTTAGCGAGGGAGTAAATAAAAACCGAATTTTAATGGGTTTTTAGCGCCGTGTGTTACACTATGTTTTTCACTACGAATGCGTGAAAAAAAAACAATCCAATACAATATTAATTGGTTAATTTTATTAAAAATTAACCCGTTAGTTGCTTTAACGACACCCACGAGAAGAGAAGGGTTGTTAGTATTATTTTGATGAGCCCATCGCCGCTCTATGCTGTTGGATAGTAGGTATGTGCAGTCTTTCCATCTTTTTCCTTGGGTGTCCTAAAAGGCGACTAACTGACTAAAGACTGCACATAAATCCTACAGCATAGAGCGGCGATGGGCTAATCAAAATAATACTACCAACCCCTCACTTTTCATTGATGTCGTAAAAGGGGACTAACGGACAAAAGACTGCACATACATCCAACAGCATAGAGCGACGATGGGCTCATCAAAAAATATTACTATCTACCCCTCACTTCTCTTCGGTGTCGTAAAAGGCGACTAATGGACTAAAGACTGCACATACATCCAACAGCATAGAGCGGCGATGGGCTCATCAAAATAATACTACCAACCCCTCTCTTCTCTTGGGTGGCGTAAAAGGCGACTAATGGACTAAAGACTGCACATACATCCAACAGCAAAGAGCGGCGATGGCCTCATCAAAATAATACTACCAACCCTTCTCAAGGGAATAGAAATTCCCTTGGGTTTCGTAAAAGTGACTAACGGGCTAAAGGCTCACCACCTAAGCACATGTGCAGACTGTGCAGTTGTTTCTTGCTGAAGCGTGGACTGTGTGGGCGTGGTCCGTGTTGTCCATAGATTCAAATATTTACTAATTTTACCATAAACTTTAATAATAACTATCTTAAAAAAGTTGTTGATTTAAGTAAATAGTATTATGTTGAGTCTTTATTCATGATTATTCTACCTAAGACTAAATACTTTTTCGTGTTTGTAGGCTCATTGTCATGTGACAGACAAAAATTTAAAAAAAAATTACTTTATCCCGTAGGGCAAGAAAAGCTATTTTAGCCTCGCTCTAGAACGCTAAAATGACGTTCTTTTTGAGCAAGAGGAGTGAAAATGAAATTAAATACGTAAAGTTCATCTTTGTCATCGTCAACTTAATTAGGCTTATACTAAAACGTCTTAGGTAACTTGTACAGGTTACTCCAAAAAGTACCTAACCAACATTTGTATAATTGCTAAAAGTGGCACTTTAGGCGAAAATACAAATTTTGGTCATTTTTTCAGAGATTAAGATACCTACCTACATCTCAAATAATTGTAAATACCTTATTTATTTAACATCGTTTGGATTTTCCTAAATTATTAAAAATCAAGCGGCAGCGCTAGTGGTCCGAATCCGTCATCTTAACAATTTTTTTTAATGTATTTTATAAATATATCTTAAACATGGTGTAAAACTAAACATCCGTTTAATAATTCCAGGAATAGAAGATATACTTTTTACACAAACTGAATCTTGTTCAGTATACTTACCTATAATTATTGAAGTCTCTTCTATATTCAGGTCTAAAATAAATAAATAAAAACAAGTTTACATGTTAGACCTTAGTATGAAGGAATTCGCACTCAAATTTGTTACTGTCCTCAAATATTTATTGACTATTTCTTTTCCGAAACTATGTAAATTTCTTCTATATTACGTTGTTAACTTATTACATATTTCACAATAAAGATAAGTTTTGACGATGAATATATAGTTGATTAGCCTAGCATATTAAATTTTAAAGTAAATTGAAAATAAGGTTAAATTTTTTACCTCGGCAATAAAATTGATTTTTACCACTATTAATTTTAAAATTTATAATTTTTTTTTCATATTTATTTCGGTTTAATTTCATGTTTATTGTCATCAAACTGCAATGATGTTAATTTTTTATGTATCATTTTTTTCATAATTCATTTTGATGAAATAAATAGTAACAAAACTGAACACAGATAGTAACCATGTCCAGAAAAAACTGTTCTTATTATTGTGTTATGGATATTTATTCATACCATATTGAATAACACAATAATAACATTAGCTACACCTAATTTTCCATTAAAAGTCTGTGAAAAAGCAATTGCGAAAAAAACACAAACATTTATAGAAGGAACAAATTTTTTGAGTACTGCTCAATTGTATCCATTCAATTTCTAGAAGTAAATTGAAAGAATGATGGATTTGAATAGTGGAGAAGTTTAAAATAATGTAAACACAAATAAAAATCATTGGAGGTTACAAAAACTATAAACGTATATAAGAAGTATTCTAAGATTTAAACGGAGCTTGTAAGATTTGAACGGAGCTAACTTTCACATATCATTTTTATTGTTTTATTAAAATTGTTTTTATTTATAAGTAAAATGAATACCTACGTTTTGTTAAAAAGCGTCGCATGGTAGTAAAATATTGTACAGAATCTGACTGGATGGCGACCACACCACCACCACTAATTCTGCCACGGCATTTAGCATTTGAATTATAAGTAACAATTAGCAGGTACAGCTCTTAACCCCTTGCTTAGGTTTTCAAAAAAAAAATTCTTTATAATATTAGTTTTTAATCGAATAACTTTTTTATTTTTAACAATCAATAAGTAATTAATAAAAACACCTTCTTTTTTGCTAAGTAGTTCGCAGTTTAAATATCAGGAATTCAGGAATAGTGACAGGCTAAAGTCCTTTAAAAATATTATAATGCTTAAAAACTATGAGACAACAAACAAAAAGCCACAAAAACCATTTCTAAATCCCAGCAGTCTATACAGACAATTTCTTAACCGCGGTCACTTGTATATAAAACTAAAAACCGGGAGCAGGCACAGCCCTTAAACCCCTCGCCTATAACGCGCCTGCGCGCGAAAATCGCCGCATGGCGACGCATCTGCCGCTGTGGAGGGAACCGCTTTCCGCAACGTCAGTTTGTTTAGAGAGAGCGCAGCAGAGAGACGCTCTTTCTAAATAAACCATCGTAAAAACCTATACACCTTAAAATAAGAATGCTAAGTGATGTAATTGTATCCATGTAATTTTTAGAAGTTAAGTAGTCTAGAAATTTTTAAAATAGTTTAAACACAAATAAAAATCATTGGTAGTTACAAGAACTATAAAAGTATTTATGAGGCATTGTAAGATTTTAACGGTGCTATATTTTTAGAAATAATTTTTATTGTTTTATTAAATAAATACGTTTTGTTAAAAAACGTCGCATGTCAGTAGAATATTGTACAGATTCTGACTGGATGGCAACCACACCACCACCACTATTTCTGACACCAAGCAGCATTGTTTTACAATGCATCGTTGCGATTTGCACAGATTTACCGTTAAATTTTAGGGCATTAAAGCAATACAATTGTAACTAACAGGTAACATTCACAGCCCTTAACCCCTCGGCTATAACGCGCTTGCGCGCAACCACCGCGCCTGCGTGAAAACAGCCGCGCGGCGACGCATTTGCAGCCTCGTAGGAGCGCGCCACGCAACGCCAGTTTGTTTAGAGAGAGCGCAGCAGACAGACGCTCTTTCTAAATAAACCATCGTAAAAACATAGACACATCAAAATAAGATGCCAAGTGATGTAATTGTATCCATTATGAGTTAAGAATAGTCTTAGGAGTTTAAAAATAATGCAACATAAATAAAAATCTTTGTTAGTTACAAAAGCTCTAAACGTACTTAACAGCTATTGTAAGATTTTAACAGGTTTATGTTTTCACGAATAATTTTTATTGGTTTATTAAACATACGTAACGGCTTTTGTTGCTAGTTGCATCTTTCCGGTTTGAAGGTATTAGATTCCATTCAGTTACGGAGCATTAGGGCATGCTTCAGCATAAGAACTGTAGGAACTTTGTCAGTAACACGTGTGATTCTATAGGCGTTTTGAGTGTCTCTGAGCTACGGTGACCACTATCGGTCAGGCGGCGCATATTCTCATTTTTCAGATTCCAGAAATAGAAGATATACTTTTTATACAAACTGAATTTTATTCAGTATAGCTATAATTGTTGAAGTCTCTTCTATATTCAGGTCTATAATAAATAAATAAAAACAAGTTTACATGTTAGACCTTAGTATGAAGGAATTCGCACTCAAATTTGTTACTGTCCTCAAATATTTATTGACTATTTCTTTTCCAAAACTATGTGAATTTGTATATTACATTGTTAACTTATTACATATTTCACAATAAAGATAAGTTTTGACGATGAATATATTGTTGATTAGCCTAGCATATTAAATTTTAAAGTAAATTGAAAATAAGGTTACATTTTTTACCTCGGTATCAAAATTGATTTTTACCACTATTCATTTTAAAATTTGTAATTTTTTTTTTATTTATTTCGGTTTAAATTCATGTTTATTGTCTTCAATCTGCAATGATGTTATTTTTTTATGTATCATTTTATTTCATAATTCATTTTGATGAAATAAATAGTAACAAAACTGAACACAGATAGTAACCATGTCCAGAAAAAACTGTTCTTATTATTGTGTTGTGGATATTTATTCATACCGTATATTGAATAACACAATAATAACATTAGCTACACCTTATTTTTCATTAAATGACTGTGAAAAAACAATTGTGAAAAAAACACAAACATTTATAGTAGGTACAAATTTTTTGAGTATGCTAAATTGTTTCCGTTCAATATCTAGGAGTGAATTGAAAGAATGATGAATTTGATTTGTGGAGAAGTTTAAAATAATGTAAATACAAATAAAAATCATTGGCGGTTACAAAAACTAAAAACGTATATAAGAGGTATTGTAAGATTTGAACGGAGCTAACTTTAACATATCATTTTTATTGTTTTATTAAAATGGTTTTTATTTATAAGTAAAATAAATACCCACGTTTTGTTAAAAAAAACGTCGCATGGTAGTAGAATATTGTACAGAACCTGACCCCCCACACCACCACCACTATTTCTGCCACGGCATAAAGCATTAGATTGTAAGTAACCGGTAGCAGGCACAGCCCTTAACTCCTTGCTTAGGTTTTTGAAAAAATAATTTTTTTATAATATCAATTTTTAATCGAATAACTTTTTATTTTTAACAACCAATAAATAATTAATATAAAACACCTTATTTTTTGCTAAGTAGAGAGCAGTTTAAATATCAGAAATGCAGGAATAGTGACAGGCTAAAGTTCTTTAATAATATTATAATGCTTAAAAACTATGAGACAACAAACAAAAAGCCACAAAAACCATTTCTAAATCCCAGCAATCTACACAGACAATTTCTTAACCGCAGTCACTTGTATATAAAAATAAAAACCAGTAGCAGGCACAGCCCTTAAACCCCTCGCCTACAACGCGACTGCGCGCGAAAACCGCCGCACAGCGACGCATCTGCCGCCGTGGAGGGAACCGCGTTCCGCCACGTCAGTTTGTTTAGAGAGAGCGCAGCAGAGAGACGCTCTTTCTAAATAAACCATCGTAAAAACCTATACACTTTAAAATAAGAATGCTAAGTGATGTAATAGTATCCATTATGAATTAAAAGAGTTATAAAAATTATAAAATAATTTAAACACAAATAAAAATTATTGGTAGTTACAAAAACTATAAACGTATTTAAGAGGAATTGTAAGATTTTAACGGAGCTAATTTTTTACAAATAATTTTTACTGCTTTATTAAATAAATACGTTTGTTAAAAACGTCGCATGGTAGTAGAATATTGTGCAGATTCTGACTGGATGGCAACCACACCACCATCACTATTTCTGCCACCAAGCAGTATTGTTTTACATTGCATCGTTGCGATTTGAAGAGAATTACAGTTAAATTTCAGGGCATTTAGGCTGATTTCACAGTCACGCGTTTGATTAGCGCCGACCACACGCACGCGCTACACTACATAGTAGTTGCGCGTTTGAACTGCGTGATGACTATGAAACGCAAGCACTATCTAGTGTAATTGTAACTGCGCGCGTGTGGCCGGCGCAGATCAAACGCGTGACTGTGAAATCAGCCTAAAGCAATACAATTGTAACTAACAGGTAGCGTTCACAGCCCTTAACTCCTCGGTTATAACGCGCCTGCGCCCAACACCGCGCCTGCGTGAAAACAGCCGCGCGGCGACGCATTTGCCGCCTCGCAGGGAAGCGCGCCCTGCAACGCCAGTTTGTTTAGAGAGAGCGCAGCAGACAGACGCTCTTTCTAAATAAACCATCGTAAAAACCTAGGTTTTTGGTGTGTCTAGACACACCAAAATAAGATGCCAAGTAATGTAATTGTATCATTATGAGTTGAGAAGTGTCTTAGGAGTTTTAAAATAATGCAACATAAATAAAAATCTTTGTTAGTTACAAAAGCTCTAAACGTACTTATCAGCTATTGTAAGATTTTAACAGATTTACGTTTTCACGAATAATTTTTATTGGTTTATTAAACATACGTAACGGCTTTTGTTTCTAGTTGCATCTTTCCGGTTTGAAGGTATTAGATTCCGTTCAGTTACGGAGCATTATGGCATGCTTCAGCGTAAGAACTGTAGTATCTTTGTTGGTAACACGTTTGATTCTATAGGCGTTTTGAGTGTCTCTGAGCTACGGTGACCGCTATCGGTCAGGCGGCGCATATTCTCATTTTGCGGCTAAGTATAGGTACTAAAAAAATAATAATTATACAAGTAGCTTGTTTAACTAATAAGTCGCAGATTGATATTCAGGAATACAGCAGTGATCTGACTTGCTAAAAGTAATATTACAATGCTTTAAACTTAAAAAAATGAGACATATCCAAAATTAGCCACTAAAACCATTTCAAAATCCCAGCTAACAACACGGACAATTTTTTAACCCAAGTCACTCGACTAAACCCCCGGAGCGGAGCTCGATGGCGCAGTGGCTAGCGCGTTCGGCTTGCGATCTTGCCCGCTAAGCAACTATCGCAATGCCAGGTCGCTGGATAGGTGACCAAATAAAAAAAAGTAGTAGTCAGCTAAAGGCTCGCGTCCACTATGCGGATCGGGCCGGGGCGCATCGCAACGCAAAAATCCGCCTGCCTGTATTTATCATGAAATAGCGTCCACTAGCGGCGGGTCGGGGCGGGGCGGGCCGCAGCGCGATAGCAGTTTTACGTATGCGATGCGACACGTACCGATCCGCCCCGGCCCGATCCGCCGCTAATGGACGTACCTTAACTCGTTGAGAATCGCGCTCCGCGACATCAGTTTGTTTAGAGAGAGCGCAGCAGGCGTTCGCTCTTTCTAAATAAACCATTGTAAAAACCTAGACACATCAAAATAAAAATGCTTAGTGACCATTTAGTGTCATAATTGTATCCATTTAATTTCTAGGAGTTATGAGCTCTTTGCTCTTCGCAAGGTGGCTGGCAAGAGCTGGATGAGAGTGGCCGCGGATCGTGCTCAGTGGCGTGTTCTTGGAGAGGCCTATGTCCAGCAGTGGACGAGTATAGGCTGATGATGATGATGATGATGATGAAGAGCTCTAAAATTTTCTAATAATTCAAACACAAATAAAAAATTTTTAGTAGTTTTCAAATTCTATAATCGTACTTAACAGGTAGGTATTGTAAGATTTCACGAATTCTTTCTATTGTTATATTGAAATGGTTTTTATTTCTAAATAAAGTAATGGCGACCACACCACCACCACTATTTCTGCCACCAAGCAGCATTGTTGTACATTTCATCGTTGCGGCTTGAAGGGTACTAGATTTGCGTGAAATTACATTGCACAAAGCATCAGAATTTTAAGTAACAGGTAGCAGGCACAGCCCTTAACCCCTCGCTTAGGTTTTCAAATGTTTTTTTCTTTTATTATAACAGTTTTTAATCGAATAGGTAAATTTTCATTTTTAACAACTAATTAATTATGAACATAAAACACCTTGTTAAAGTAGAGAGCAGTTTAAATATCAGAAATTCAGGAATAGTGACAGGCTAGAGCCCTTTAATAATATTATTATAATGCTTAAAAACTATGAGACAACAAACAAAAAAAGCCACAAAAACCATTTCTAAATCCCAGCAGTCTACACAGACAATTTCTTAACCGCAGTCACTTGTATATAAAACAAAAAACCGGTAGCAGGCACAGCCTTTAGAGGACCCCCACACTGGAGGCTCACTGACGTTTCGGACACATTATATTGGATTATATTAGGACACACACACACACACAGTGTCCGAATTGACACTTCGGCTACTGTGTCCCAATATAATGTGTCCGAAACGTCAGCGAGCCACACTGGCGTCTTTCAAGAGTCTGCGTCGGGCCGCACAGTGTTCCCAGAGACGTCGGGGGGGACATTTTTTACTGATCCTGAAAATAGACGTAGTTAGGTAGTTAGCTATGCTGATCAAATGACTAGAAGTAACCCCGGGTCAAATATGGTCAGTTTTCGAGAAATAAATCTTAAAGTTGGCTGTTTAGGAAGGGTGAAAAAACAGAAAATTTGTAATATTTTTTTGTTTTTGGTTCTTATAAGACAATTTATTTATTGTATTTTGTCCTACTAAATTATGGTTCTTTTTGACTTGTTAAAATGAAAATTGTTTTTTACTTTAAAGATTTTAAAAAAAGTAACTTTTATTTTACAAAAAGTAATCTTTTCTTACAAAAAGTGGTCAGCTTACGCACGTAATATTTTTTACAAGTAATACAGCTTTGTATCTACCTACTTAAAAAATATCAGCTTGGGATCTTTCGTCTAATTAGAGATATTCGCGATTTTAATTTTGTGTTAAGCGCCTGCATAATTTTTTATGGCATTTTGAACGTACAGTTAAAATTTCCGATGTAGATCTACGCATGGCTCGGGAAGGGTCCACCCTCGGTAGGCTTTTGCTAAACCCCAAGTTAATACACGTAGACTGGAGGAGCGGGGGTGAGGCATCATGGAATCGTCAAAGACCCATGACGCTGCCTGCGAAGCTGTGGATCGCGCCACAGCCGGTGCACATCTGTCTCCGGGGGTATCCGCAAATGTACAAGGAGAGCATGAAGCTGTGGATGGCGCCATAGTATATTAGCAGCCTATAAAAATTATGCAGGCGATTAACACAAAATTAAAATTACGAATATCTTAAATAAGACGAAAGACTCCAAGCTGTTTTTTATTGTAGGTATATACAAAGCTTGAGTATTATTGCAAAAAAATTACATGCGTAAACTGACCACTCTTTGTAAAAAAAAATATAATTCAAAATATACTTTTTTTCAAAAATCTTTGAAGTTAAAAACAATTTTTATTTCATAACTAGTCTAAAAGAACCATAATTAAGTAGCACAAAATACAATAAATAAGTTATCTTATAGGAAACAAAAACAAAAATATACATTAAAAAATTTCTGTTTTTACACCCCTCCTAAACAGCTTGACTGAAGTTTTTTTTTTTTATCGAAAACTGACCATATTTGACCCAGGGTTACTTCTAGTCATTTGATCAGCATAGCTAACTACGTTCGTTTTCGGGATAAGTAAAAAATGTCCCCACCCAACGTCTCTGGGAACACTTGTGGGCCGGCGGCGTCCACACGGCGTCTGTGCAGCGCTCGCGTTGCGTTGACGCGTCGCTGGCTGGGGCGCAGAGCGGCGGCGAGCACCGACGCCGCGTGGACGCGCCGGCTCGACGCCGACGCTCGGCGACTAGTGATGGGCAGTGGATAAATATCCAAAGAGTAAATACTCGGATATTTATGAAAAATGGATAAATACTCGTATTTATCCATTTTTAACTGATATTTACTCAAAATCACGGAAAAATATCTTTTTAGCGGTATCCACGCACAACTTTTGTTTTTCTAGGGGACGATCGCGCTAAATATTCACAACTAAACCACATCTGAACCGCAGCCGTTCTGCTAACTTCGTATAGCGCCATCGCATGTGTCAAACGCGATAGCACTATATAACGGCTGAGGTTCAGTTGTAGTTTGGTTGAGATTATTTAACGCGATCGCTTTCCTGGACTACATTTGACGAATGGTTAGTATTATTATGTGACCGAATACTATATTATTAAATTTTTTATTGTAGTTTTAGCACGGTTACACTATACCTATCAAGTTTTTTTTATTCTTTATAGGCAAGTATTTGACCGCGATCTTGCCTGATGGTAAGTGACGATACGGCCTAGGATGTAGCATACTTGCCTAGATAATGCCTGTTTACCCTTGCCTTGAAAATTTTCAGGTTGTACGTGTCAGGAAACAGATCTGCAGGAAGGGAATTCCACTCCTTAGCTGTCCGCATTAAAAATGATGACGCGCAGCGCTTTGTGCGTATGGGTGGTGTGTTGACAGTGTAAGGATGAGATCTCAGTTCGCGTCTCGTTCCCCGGAGATAGAAAGGAGAAGGTTGAATCAGCTCGTGTAGTTCCTGCGCACACTCGCCGAACTGCAATCGATAAAAAACCGCAAGGTAACCTTGCGTCAATGTTCAAGACTCTGCAGCTTGGATTCGACGACGAGTTTAGAGTCGCCAATGACTCTCTTAGCACGCTTCTCAATAGAGTCTAAAGCGGCCAACTGATACTTGGCCGATCCATCCCAGAGGTGGCAGAAGCAAAGCTGAAGCAGCTGCCCCAGTATAAAATACCGCCTTACCTTAGAAAGGATGCCAAGCTTTTTAGCTGCTGTTTTTGCCATGGACTCTATGTGGTGGCTGAAGTTTAGGTTTGCAGAGATGGCCATACCTAGAATGCTACGATGGTCAGATATCGGCACAGATATACCACGAAAAGTCGGAGCGAGTTGAAATGGACTCCGTTTGGCAGTGAATAAACACGCCTGTGTTTTGGTGGCGTTGAAGTCGACCAGGTTAGCATCACCCTAGTCGGAAATAGCTTCTAGGGCCGCGTCCAAACGTTCAACCATGGCCTCTATACAAAGCCGAACTTCATCCCCCTTGGCCTTTGCACTTGAGAAATATCTGTCCACAACTGTGCTAACGTCTGCGTACCCCAGAATTCCGTGTACTGTATCAAGAATATGGTTGCAGACAGAACAGACCCCTGAGGAACTCCGGCATCAATAGCCTGTAGATCAGACGTGCAGCCATCTAAGACTACACGTATCGATCGCTCCTTCAGAAAGTCCGAAATCCAATTGTAGAGGCCAAGAGAGATCCTATACGACGGAAGCTTGTTTATAAGGCTAGCGTGCCAAACCCTGTCAAAGACCTTAGAGATGTCAAGAGACACGGCAAAAGCCTCACCGTGTTTCTCTATAGCCTCACTCCATAGTGGCATACACAAGAAGATCTCCCGTGGACCGCCCTCGGCGAAACCCAAATTGGCGGTCACTTAAGAGGTCATTGTCTTCAAGGTATGTCAGGAGTCGGTTGTTGAGTACACGCTCCATAGTCTTACAGAGTATGGAGGTGACTGAAATTGGTCTGTAGTTGGCAGGATCGGCTTTACTACCTTTTTTCGAACAGGTTGAACGTTCGCAAGCTTACAAGATTTAGGAACGAGTTTAGTCTCCAGTGAGAGATGAAACAGGCGAGTTAGGATTGGAGACATCTCGGGCCCGCAGTTGCAGAAGACTATTGCTGGAATACTATCAGGCCCACTCGCCTTATTCTTGTCCAAGGTTCTCAGGATTTTTAATACCTCTTTTTGGTGTATGTGGACAGCTGGCATGGAGTAGCCGGCATGAGGTATGTTAGGCGGTGATTTCGCTGAGATATCTAGACGCGAACTTTGCGCAAACAGAGAAACGAGCAAGATCGCCTTCTCAGTCGCAGTATGGGCAAGTGAGCTATCTGGTTTTAAAAGCGGTGGTGTGGAGGGCTAGTAGAAATTACTTTCAACCGCTTTGGCAAGAGATCAGAATGCTCGGTTTCCAGCCGAGTGAGATGCCAACCTTGACCCAATCTTGCCAATGCGACGAAATCTCGCCCTGCGTAATACCTTCTTGCAGGACTTGGCAACTTTATTATAGGCTTTCTTCAGGTGGTGAATGTTTGGAGCCTTGCGTGAGCGAGCATCAACCCAAGAATTGGACGTGGACTGTTTACGGGCCTCAGCACGAGCACAGTCGACGTTAAACCATGGGTGAGCTCCAATGCCCGTAGGAACATCAGTAAATGGTATGAAATTTTCTATTGCCTGGCGTATGACTTCACCTATAGCATCGGCGCTGCTCGTTGGGTCACCTGAAGAAAAGCAAATTGGCCGCCAAGGATAGGATGCAAAGAAATGACGCATCTCATCTTAATCCGCTGACTTGTATCTCCACACCCGTCTTATACCACTCGGGCCATGATCTGGTGGTGAATATGTGGATACAGCTTCCATCAAGTCACTGTAATAGCTGTGGTTATAGTGTTTCTAGTGGAACTGCGTCGTGTCCTTTAAATAATTAGGCTTTCTTACTCTTGCACACGTTGCGCACAGATCCGCGAGAGTGAGAAAAGTATAGGTATTCGCTTTGGTTACAAATATTTGCCGGCTTCGCCGCGCAATTTAGTTATATTAGCAAGCTCGGGTTCCCTCGTCACGCGTTGTCGTCGTCTCAATTCGTCATCTTAATCCGGCAAGGGTTGTCTCAGCGTAATATTGCTCGACAGCTTCATCTAAGCCAGTCTTGTGTCTCGAAGGTGTACAGAAGGTTCACGGAGACTAGCAACTTTGTCCGGAGACCAGGATCTGGAAGACAGCGTTGCACTTCGGTGAGAGATGACCGATTCATTGTCACCACTTCTCTCCGAAATCAACACCTAACCGGCGCGGCGTGGACGTCCAATGGCAGCTCAGAGAAGTTTGAGAGAGGGCTGTTAGCAAATGGACAGTGAGGCGAAGACTTAACGAAGCGAATTGGCTCCAAGAACGCCAGCTACGAGGCCCAAATTGTCTCCAGCCCACCGAGAAGCCCGGTTTCAGTTTGCTAGCGATCACTTAGATAGGGATATGGGATATAATATAGCAATTGAGTCGAGTCCTGTTCTCGGACGAAACAAGGATGTGCCTGCATGGTAACGACCGTTGACAGAGAGTCTATAGAAGACCGGGAGAGCGATTTACACAATGCAGTTTGGCGGAAACAGTGGCATACGGGGGCGGGTCCAGTATGATGTGGTCGGGGATTTCTATAGAAGAAAAAACGTATCATATTGTATTCGAACCTGGTGGTGGTCGGAGAGGGGGCATAACTACTGAAAGATACATCAACGACATTCTGCTAGACCATGTGCTCCCGTTCGCCGAGTTTATTGGCGAACATTTCCTGCTAATACACGGTAACGCCCGCTGCCACACCGCTGTAATGACTAGACTGTACCTGGAAGAAGTCAGGATTTCCACCTTAGACTGGCCAGCCCACAGTCCTGACTTGAATCCTATTGAACACACGTGGGACGAGCTGAAAAGACGGGTACGAGGAAGATATCCAGCTTCGGTGACGACAGAAAATCCGAAAACTGCTTTGGTCGAAGAGTAGCAGGGAATTCCACAAGATTCTGTCAGAAAACTCATTCGGTCAATGAGAAACCGTTTACAGTCAGACATTAGGGCCAGGGGGGTAATACAAAGCATTGAGGAGGGTATAAAATACACATTATTGATTTAGACACCCACAACTTTAACCTTTTGCAACAATTTGCTACTTATATTTTGGTAGGAAATTTTATTAATTTTAATTCTTTTTGATATAATTTTAATTTTATAAGCTTTCAAATTATATCAACCAACAAACAAATTATACCAAAATCCATAAATTATTGCATACAAATGGTAAAAACCCAACCCATTCAGTTGAATTCAAACTTCCCGAATAATTTTGAGCAAGTATTTTGTTTTATCGCTAATTTTATGTAATGAAAAAACTCAATAGCAGTTATTTTGGTTTTAATAACAAACAACCTATATTTTAATTTCAAAATTTACATGATTTGTAAGGAAAAGGGTTCATAAAATATTTATCCGTCTTTTTGGATAAATACTCGAGTAAAAACGGATATTTATGAGTATTTATCCATTTTGAGTATTTATCCGGATAAAAACCCATCACTATCGGCGACGCATTTGCCGCCTCGGAGTGAACCGTGCTCCGCAACGTCAGTTTGCTAGAGAGAGCGCAGCAGAAAGACGCTCTTTCTAAATAAACCATCGTAAAAACCTTGACACATCAAAATAAGAATGCTAAGTGATGTAATGGTATCCATTTAATTTCTAGGAGTTGAAGAGTCTAGAGAATTTTAAAATAATTCAAAACCAAATAAAAATCATTGGTTACAAAACTATATTAACGGAGCTAATTTTTCCCAAATCATTTTTATTGTTTTATTAAAATGGTTTTTATTCATAAAAAAATACGTTTTGTTAAAAAACGTCGCATGATTGGATGAAGACAACACTTATACCTTTTTCTGCCACCAAGCAGCATTGATTTACTTTGCATCGTTGCAGTTTAACGTGAAATAACATGGCATTAAAGCATTAGAATTGCTAGTTACAGGTAGCAGGCACAGCCATATTAACCTCTTGCTTAAGTTTTTACAAAAAAAAATTTGTCCAGTTCTTAACGAATAACTTTTTAACAAACAATAAATAATTAACAAAGAACACCTTGTTTTTTATATTTATTTATTTTATTAGCTACACAAAACGGAATTACAGCGTTTACAAAGTAATTTTCGGCATGTAGAAACATAGGCAGACTGCACTTCCAAAGTATGTGCAGACAGCACGCATAAAATACATCGAGATCAAAAATAATTGAGTATAAAACATTATTTCTATAATAATTACAAAAAATTCACATTAATAGTTATTAATGTGAATTTTTTGTAATTATTTTTGGCAATTGCCAATTCAAAATTCAAAATTAATTCCAAACTAAAACATCAAAATTGCTAATTAAACATGAATAATTGCTTATTTAAAATTAAATAGGGATATACAAAAACATAACATTCAATAAACAATAATGACAATAATTCAAGTAATAAATTCATAGATGAATGATTGGTCTCGCTGCGCTCGTCTAGATACCGCGCTACCTATAAACCACAGCTCCGTAAATGCGGCAACTCATTATTGTAGTGTGTTTATGACAATATGCAAGGATGCTAGTGTGCGTGAAAAATTTGTTGGCAGCTGCTCAACTGTTACCCGAGTTAATGGGAAAAATATTTTTGCTGTGATGTATTAGTTAAGTTGCTGGTTATAAATGTAGCTCAGAAAATATTTAAAATTAACAATTTATTATTATGTAGGTTAGACGTAGGTTTCTTCTGTAGAAAAATGGTAGGTATGTATAGCAATGATTAGACCTAATTTTTTGTAGTTTTTTTTTATTACTACCAACCCCTTTCTTCCCTTGGGTATCGTAAAAGGCGACTAACGGACTAAAGACTGCACATACGTCCAACAGCATAGAGCGGCGATGGGCTCATCAAAATAATACTACCAACCCCTCTCTTCCCTTCGGTGTTGTAAAAGGCGACTAACAGACTAAAGACTGCACATACCTCCAACAGCATAGAGCAACTATCGGCTCATCAAAATAATACTACCAATTCCTCACTTTTCTTTGATGTCGTAAAAGGGGACTAACGGACTAAAGACTGCACATACATCCAACAGCATAGAGCGACGATGGGCTCATTAAAATAATACTACCAACCCCTCTCTTCTCTTCAGTGTCGTAAAAGGCGACTAATGGACTAAAGACTGCACATACATCCAACAGCATAGAGCGGCGATGGGCTCATTAAAATAATACTACCAAACCCTCCCTTCCATTGGGTCTCGTAAAAGGCGACTAATGGACTTAAGACTGCACATACATACAACAGCATAGAGCGGCGATGGGCTCATCAAAATAATACTACCAACCCCTTTCTTTCCTTTGGTGTCGTAAAAGCGACTAACGGGCTAAAGGCTCACCACCTAAGCACATGTGCAGACTGTGCAGTTGTTTCTTGCTGAAGCGTGGACTGTGTGGGCGTGGTCTGTGTTGTCCATAGATTCAAATGATTACTAATTTTACCATAAACTTTAGTAATAACTATCTCAAAAAAGTTGTTGATCTAAGTAAACAGTAATAAGTAGAGTCTTTATTCATGATTATTCTACATAATTATGACTAAACACTTTTTCGTTTTTGTGGGCTTATTGTCATATAAAGACAAAAATTTAAAAAAAAAAAACCATTTTCCTAGGGCAAGAAAAGCTATTTTAGCCTCGCTAACAACGCTACAATGACGGTCTTTTTGAGCAAGAGGAGTGAAAATATTATTTCAAACACTGTCTATGAATTTTTTCAAAACGAATACGTCCGTGATTTGCCTGTGGCGGCACTGACACTGAGAGCATTATCACTGACAAGTGGGGATGCGTTCATAGAGAATGTATGAAAAACACTGTTGCCGGTACTGTGTCGGAACTGTGGCTTCACTGATATGTGTGAAGCAACCTTTAACCTATAATATTACTCGAATCATAAGCTATACACCTTTTTTCAGTTTCATTAAAATCCGTCCAGCGGTTTTTGTATGATATTCGTCAAACAAACAGACAGACAAAAATTCCAAAAATGATTCTAATGTTTACTTATCCTTCATCCCCTAGATTATGTTTTTCGCAAATATTTTCAATGTAAGTACAAAAACGGAAAGTTTACATTTCAGGAACATAGGTCAAAATGAAAAAAAATAGCTTTTTCATACTTGAGTCCATCAGCTGATTGCGCATTTTGTATAGGGAAAAATAATAAATTTTCGACCCATGTCTGTTATGGAAAGTTGTTCAGTTTCATCGGTTTCCCTTTGATGTAGTGTCAGCTAACATTTTTACACCTTATTATAGATCACAAATATAAGTAGGTAAACATGAAATAACATAGAACTAGGTTAAGTATATAGTAACTTTGTAAGACAAATGAAATAGGTTACCTTTAAAATAAAAGACAATAACAATAAATTCACATAATAAAAATCTCAACCACGGGGACTTTATTCTTGTACAAGCGGTAACACTGAATGGCGTTTATTGTTCATATTATTTTATGATGAAATTTCGAAATTATACAATACTTACTGATGGTATGTGATCCCAGTGTCCTTCTTATTTTTAGAAGTATTATTTTTACACAGTTTTACTACGCAAACTGGCATTACAGTTTGAATTAAGCCCAAAATTGAATAAAACATTCGGGACGTACACGTCACCCACAGCTGTCAGTGTGACTGACTCGGGTACGCCGATTTCGGCGTAGTATTTGTTGCCGCATTTGACAAGTACGACGGAGGTATCTAGTCATGAGGTAGTTAATCATTCTATAATTTTGCGAAGACTAGACTTCCAAGCCGAGATGAACCATGGATGTCAGACACACCATCCACTCTATTCAGTAGTGTGTTATATTCGCGACAGGGGTTGTAAAAGGAAACATTGTTATTGCAGAAAGGCATCGAAAAAGAGTAATTATGTCTAGACGACTTAGATGGATTTTTAAGGCGTATATCCGACAAAAGAGAAGTCGTAATAGAGCCATTCAATATTTTGTACAGATAAGTTAAATCATGCATCTTACGCCGGACCTCCAAACAATTAATATTAAAATAGCGCATGCGTGCGTCATAAGATGTGAGCTCTCTTTTTCTACCAAACCTCAATGTGACTACCCTGAGAAGACGCCTTTGAGTAGATTCGAGCATGTCCACGTAAGTGTTATATTGATACACGACATATGAAGCCCAGCAGCTTGTGCACTTCTTTGACATTGCTTGATAATGACAGTTAAAACTAAGCTTATCATCAAACAGCACGCTCAGATCGCGAACCACTGTCGACCTCTCAACCTTTGTCCTTTCAATGGCGTACTCAAAATGAATATAGGGTTCCTCCTGCGTGTGAAAGATATAACAGAACACTTCTCAATGTTAAGACTCATGTGGTTGTCTCTACACCAACCTGCAACGGTGTTAATATCTCTCTTAAGTTGTAAGCAGTCCCTAACTGTGTCAACCCGGCAGAACATTTTTAGGTCATCTGCATATAGTAATGAGGTATTTCTAAGTTTGGGATCAAGTCATTTATGTATAAAATAAACTACAGGGGTCCCAAATGCGAACCCTGGGGTAGTTCGCAGTTTCAATATCAGAAATAGTGACAGGCTAGAGTCCTTTAATAATAACGCGCGCTATCACGCCTGTTATCGGGGAACAGGCGTGAACGCGCGTGAACCCCGCGAAAACCGTCCACATTCACGTTCACGCCTGTTTACGGAGCAGATTTATCAGAGGCAAGATAATAAATAGTACCACATCTTTCGAAAACCTGTAGCGTCGTCTAAATTCATCCAAACTATAATAATCAAAAGGATCTTGGAAATCCCATATCACTTTTCTGATACTTATTCGGGTTTGTTCATTGATATAATTATCAAATTCTTCTTCGCTACTGTAATCCATTGTAAAAGAACGCCACTAGAATCTAAAACAACTTCAAACAAAGCTAAATCAAACATGAACCAAACATAACCTAACTTTTTGACGTAATCCGGACACCATGCGTTGCCTAATATAGCTAGCTGGCTACCTAGCTAGCTGGAGTTGCTATGCGTTCATTTAGGGACGCATAGCGCCGGTGGCCAATCAAGTACTGTTTAACCATGCTCTAAGCATCACTTACACCCGTATTCACAAACATTACTATGAGCACACACAGTGCGCTCGTACGCACAGGGTCTCAAAAACCTTTGATGCTCTAAGAAGTGATGTAACTGTTTCCATTTCATTTATGGGCAGATAAGATACCGAGAATTTGAAAATAATTTAAATATGAAATCATTCGTAGTAAAAAAACTTTATGGCATTTGGCATGTATTTTAACAGAGTTAAGTTTTTACAAATCTTAATTTTTTTATGCTGCTTAGGTGCTTTATTCATTGTAAGTTTGTACAACGTGTATTTATTCACAAATAAATATACTTTGGTTGTAGGATTCTGTACAGAATCAGACTGGATGGCGACCACACCCGATACCTATTTCTACGACCAAGCAACATTGTTTCACATTGCATTGCATCTTTAAGGTTTGAATGGTACTAGATCCCGTGAAATAGCGGGCCAAATGCTTGTTTTCCGGCTATCTATACTAAAAACAATAAATAATAAACATTCAAAGTAGCTTGTTTGGCTATTGAGTTCGCAGTTTCATTATCAGGAATATAGCAGTGATCTGTCAGGATAGAGTCTTTTATTAATATTACAAAGTTTTTAACAATAAGACATATCAAATAAAACAGCCAGTTGCGGCATTTTTGTTTTGTTATACGTTATTATAACATATGTTAGGTTAATCTATCTTTTGTCAATGATATCTACATAATTTGCCTTTTATCATAAAGTAAATTTAAAAATTCCTGTTAAAAATCTGTGGGTTGATATATATCACAGACCACATACCCCTAGACCTCGAACAATAATGATTTAGTTATTGTTCTGAGCCCAAGACGCCGCCGCCTTAGAGCATTCAACCAACGCATATGAGGGTAACGTCATTCCTACTACAATACATTACACGTGACACGCCCCAAACCAGGGATTCAGTTTTTTTTGACAGCGCCGCGGCGGCGCGCAAAGTTAAATAGTAGATTGTTATACAAGGGGCTAAACTGACCAATTATTTACGAGGTTGTTTTACTCCCGAGCTTTAGCGAGGGAGTAAATAGAAACCGAGTTTTAATGCGTTTTTAGCGCCGAGTGTTACACTCTGATTTTCACTACGAATGCGAGAATATAAAACAATCCAATACATTATGAATTGGTTTATTCTATTAAAAACTAACCCGTTAGTTGCTTTATCGACACCCAAGGGAATAGAATGGTTGGTAGTATTATTTTGATAAGCCCATCGCCGCTCTATGCTGTTGGATAGTAGGTATGTGCAGTTTTTCCATCTCTTCCCTTGGGTGTCGTCAAAGGCGACTAACGGACTAATGACTGCATATACACCCTACAGCATAGAGCGGCGATAGGCTCATCAAAATAATATTACCAACCCCTCTCTTCCCTTCGGTGTCGTAAAAGGCGACTAACGGACTAAAGACTGCGCATATATCCTACAGCATAGAGCGGTGATGGGCTCATCAAAATAATACTACCAACCCCTTTCTTTCCTTGAATGTCGTAAAAGGCGACTAACGGACTAATGACTGCACATACATCCAACAGCATAGGGCGGCGATGGGCTCATCAAAATAATATTACCAACCCTTCACTTTTCTTCGATGTCGTAAAAGGGGACTAACGGACTAAAGACTGCACATACGTCCAACAGCATAGAGCGACGATGGGCTCATCAAAATAATACTACCAACCCCTCTCTTCTCTTCAGTGTCGTAAAAGGCGACTAATGGACTAAAGACTGCTCATACATCCAACAGCATAGAGCGGCGATGGGCTCATCAAAATAATACTACCAACCCCTTCCTTCCTTTGGGTCTCGTAAAAGGCGACTAATGGAATAAAGACTGTACATACATACAACAACAGCATAGAGCGGCGATGGGCTCATCAAAATAATACTACCAACCCCTCTCTTCCCTTGGGTGTCGTAAAAGCGACCAACGGGCTAATGGCTCACCACCTAAGCACATGTGCAGACTGTGCAGTTTTTTCTTGCTGAAGCGTGGTCTGTGTTGTCCATAGATTGAAATGATAACTATCTGAAAAAAATTGTTGATCTAAGTAAACAGTAATAAGTCGAGTCTTTATTCATGATTATTCTACATAACACTAAATACTTTTTCGTTTTTGTAGGCTCATTGTCACGTGACAGACAAAAATTTAAAAAAAAAACTTTTTCCCCTAGGGCAAGAAAAGCTATTTTAGCCCCGCTTTAGAACGCTACAATGACGGTCTTTTTGAGCAAGAGGAGTGAAATAGTTATTTGTTATACAAGAGTGCAAAGTTGCTTTTTAACCTCGTGCTCAAATTTGATGACCGAGCAAGCGAAGGATTCTAAAATTGAATCACGAGCGCAGCGACTGATTAAAAAATTAGAATCCTGAGCGTTAGCGAGTCAATCAAACGAGCACGAGGTGAAAAATCTTTGCACTCGAGTGCAACACGTAACTTTTCATCCCACATCAGCGAGGAAATGACTAAGCAAATTAAAAAAAGTATACCAAAATGGTTCCGAGTCTGAGTTTTTAACCAATTAAAAAAGGTAGTATGATAAATTCGGAACCATGGAGAGAGAAGTAAATAGGCTAATTGATGTTTTGAATTCACAAACTTAGTGCACACGATGTTCTAAATTCAATTTACTTTATCTTCTAGCGAATAAAAACGGCCTTTGCACTCAGATATCGAAGAGTAAAAATACTCTTTCCGAGATGGGGGGATAAAAAAGTCTTTTTATATGCTGTATTGCGTCATAAAATATTGTGGAAAGTGTAGCAATGCGTCTAGCTCGGACCAAATATCCTAATGGACAGAGTCTTTGGATTTTTAGCATGTCCGTCTTCTGTTAGTGTGCAGCTTTCTATCTGTACATGTGTGCGTGACTAAGGATGTGACTAGTATATCGATATAATCACTTTAATGTGGTGCGTACCTAGTTCGTTATTATAATTGAGGGTTAAAGTTACTCACGTCCGTAGGTTTACCCTTTAGACCCTACACGTGACCCCTGGGTGGTGCTAAATGAGTGACACTGACTGAGTGGTAGAGCCACGCTGCGTTGCAGCACGCATTGGGCCGGCTCGCCCGGCGTAAATACCACCCTCTCACTTAGGGGTTTTACCAGACCAGAAGTTGATCGACTGGTCTGGTAGCTTTAATCGATCGACGGATACCGTTTGACTAACCAATCGATCGACGACGGTCGGTCGACGTTGATCGATAGGTGTGGTAGCTTTAATCGATCAACGGATACCGTTCGTCTAACCCATCGATCGACGGTCGGTCATCGTTGATCGATTAACCCTAGCTAAATTCCATCAGTTTCTTTCGAAATGTATTCAGAAAAGGACTCGTTGTTCTTGGCCGGTACGATGTTGCTCGTACTATTATTACGGAGACGCAAACGCAGAAGAATCTGGATGCAGCCGTTTTTTAAAGCCAACGATCGCTTATTTTATCCAAATGACATTTTAAGCAGCGGTTTTTGTTTTTGTTTTTTTTTTTTGCGTAGCGATTGTCATGAATTTCGAGGTTATTTTTTTTATAACACAACAGAAAACTAGCGTCATTGAAAAATATCTTGGGGGGGGGGGGGTTAGGGGGGAGGAGGATGGATGGGGTACGGTAATGGTATCTTAGTAGAATATTTGTTTTTTTTTCCTAAAAATAACCTAAAATAACCTCAAAATAAAAATATCTTGGAAACTATGCATTTTCGCACTTTGGCTCCCCCTCTCCCTCCCCTTCCCCCCTTTTTCGGTGTTGCTTAATCTAAAGTGCTTCCCAAGGTGTTTGGAGGGAATAGTATTTAGTATTTAAACGTTATTATTATCAACTATAAGCATAATCATGAACTCTATTATTACGACTAGTATCTATGGGCACGAAATAAATTTATAAAAAAGTGAAGCGGCCGGCGCGTCTAATCAAACAGCTCGATCTAACACCCAATCCATTCTACCGGTCGATTGTCGATCGACATCGATCGATTGGTCTGGTAGAAACTATTGATCGACTTCGACTAATCTATTTTACCATCGATCGATGTCGTCGATCTATATCGAAATATTTTACAAGCTACATTTTAGCGAAAAAAGAACAACAATGGAAGTTGATAATTCTAATTTTGATAATACCGACGAAGTTCAGTACGAGTCAGAAAAGGAGATCTCCATTCGTAATGATACTCCGGTCGTTAGTAAGCGAAAGCGAAACTCTATACCTCAATTAAGAGCGTCGTCTTCTGCGGGAGGATCCAGTAAACTATTACTGGATCGTTCCGCAGAAGACGACGCTAAGGCTAAGAAATTATCTAAATCCCGTCAACGTTCCAAACATTGTGGATTTGACATGGAGCCGCCTTTTTCTCCTCCTCATTCTGTAGCGGCGTCCATTTTCAGATGTGATAGTGTCTACCAGACCTATCGATCGACGTCGACTAATCCATTCTACCATCGATCGACGATTGATCGATTGGTCTAGTAACACCCTAATATCCGGCGTGAAATAATTCGTTCGGTCAGTGAGGGTTCCGGAGGCCTTCCCCCCCCCCCCCCCCCTCACAATTCCTATTCCTTCCTTAAAGGCCGGCAATGCATTTACGATTCCTCTGGTGTTGCGGATGTCTATGGGCGACGGAGATTACTCCGCCTCCTTCTATTATAAAAAAAAAAATTGTGTAGTAAAGTAAAGTGAAGAGCAATACTTTTTACTATTCATATTCCCGCCCATATTATTAATATTCAAATTTGAACTACGACTAAAATTTTTACTGAAAAAAAAGATTTTTCAAAATGTTTGGAACAGAGCCTTGAATATTTTGTAGGCTCCCAGTTATCACGTCTAATAGCTTTAACCCATTCACGTCTTATTTTCGGGCATTTTGGAAACCTAAAAAAAGAATTATAAAAAGAATATTAGTAATATCGATAAAGCTTCGATACACAAATACGTACATCACTAATCATTATGCCAAAAACAAAGCCTTTAAATTACATTTAATTAAGGTTTAAAACCTGATTCTTATGAATAGTGTACGATATAGTATGATTTAGAATTAGCAAAAATTAATGCTTTGCCGTTTTAATTATTAAAAACTCATAGTAAAGCATACATATTATGAGAAATCACTAACGTATGAAATGATAATTCCTGGTCTTTCACACCTCCTTTTGTTGTTCTTGACGAACAATAAACAGCTGAACAAGACATTATGTCAATTGTATATTACACAAATAACACAAACACTAAGATTTCTTATTATTTCACTATTATTTCACACCATCCAGCAATGTTTTGACCGAGCAGTCGGTCATGAAATGACACGTCTCACACCGACAGTGCGTCGCTGCCAAACGTACATTCACTATCTCTTTTACTCATATCACACTACAGTCATACAGACAGAGATACAAATACTTTACTTTGATACACGTATGTAAAAGCGGCAACGTCGTAAGACTCTGTCCATGTAATATTTGGTCCAAGGTGGCTAGCTTATAAAAAAACAATAATATAATAATCATTATATTATTTATTTATATCGATAAATTTTCATTAAGTTTAGAACTTTGTTATACCATTTGGACAACTAATCTACAGTACATTATACAACTCTTTTTTCAGTAGGTAAACACAAAACACAGACGTATAATAGATATACGTCTGTGACACAAAACCTCTTTACCGTTTATTCGATTTTCAAAAATAAACATATTCGTGCATTTAGATAAATTCCAATAAAACATAATATTAAGAAGGTTTCACATTGTTATATTTGAATGCAAATAAAATACATAAGTACATACATATAATCACGACTATTATCCCCGAAGGGTTTTTTTTATTATTTTTTATTCTGCAACGGGTAAGCGCTTGGCCTTCATCTCACCTGATGGTAAGTGACGATAAGGCCGAAGGTGGAAGCGCGCTTCACCCGGTATCGTCAACCACTGAGGAACAGCTATCTTATCTCTAACTGACGGAACACAACTATGCTATAAACATCGTTGTTATGGCGACAGACTTAGATAAGATGGTGGTAGCTAGCCAGGCGGACTTAATAGCCCTACCACCAACCAAACCGAGCACACAAAGATGTACCCCCCGCTGAGAACTGAACCCGGGACCTCTGGGTCTAAAACCGGTGGCTTAGCCACTAGACCACGGAGGCGGTGAATAGGCAATGAGGACCGCAAAAGCAATACTCTGCCATAGTCCACTTTTCACCAAATAGCGACTGCACATGTGCTCAGCGTGACAGGTGGTAAGCCCATCGCCGCTATAGGCTGTTGGATGTATTTGCAGTCTTTAGTCCGTTAGTCACCTTTTACGACACCCAAGAGAAGAGACGGGGTGGTAGTATTCTTACACCGCTACGCGACACGGTTAAATAAATGCGATGTTGACTAAGGTGGATTCGACCAGCTAGAGTAAATTTTATTCTTAGATTAAATCACCAGTTATGCGAGAGTAAATCGAAATTACGTTTTACCGCCCTATTCTCAGAGTAGCTTGCCTATTCGGGAATAGTCACTATACCACCGTTTAGCGGGGAATAACAAAGATAATCAGAGAGTATTTTAATGGCGTCCACATACCATATGTTTTGTGTGTTGTTTTCTATCTGACATCTGTATGTATTGTCATTTGAAATAGTCAAGTCTACGCATTTTGCTAATTTTATAAACTTTTAGCCATAGATGAATGATTGATCTCGCTGCGCTCGTCTAGATACCGCGCTACCAATAAACCACAGCTCCGTAAATGCGACAACTCATTATTGTAGTGTGTCTAAGACAATATGCATGGATGCTAGTGTGCGTGAAAAATTTGTTGCCAGCTGCTCAACTGTTACCCGAGTTAATGGGAAAAATATTTTTGCTGTGATGTATTAGTTAAGTTGCTGGTTATAAATGTATCTCAGAAAATATTTAAAAATTAACAATTAAAAGCGAATATGTATCAATATATTTGTATATATTATTATGTAGGTTAGACGTAGGTTTCTTCTGTAGAAAAATGGTAAGTATGTATACCAATAGACCTAATTTTTTTAGTAGTTTTTTTTATTACTACCAACCCCTTTCTTCCCTTGGGTATCGTAAAAGTCGACTAACGGACTAAAGACTGCACATACATCCAACAGCATAGAGCGGCGATGGGCTCATCAAAATAATACTACCAACGCCACTCTTCCCTTCGGTGTCGTAAGAGGCGACTAACAGACTAAAGACTGCACATACATCCAACAGCATAGAGCAACTATGGGCTCATCAAAATAATACTACCAACCCCTCACTTTTCTTCGATGTCGTAAAAGTGGACTAACGGACTAAAGACTGCACATCCATCCAAAAGCATAGAGCGACGATGGGCTCATTAAAATAATACTACCAACCCCTCCCTTCTCTTCAGTGTCGTAAAAGGCGACTAATTGACTAAAGACTGCACATACATCCAACAGCATAGAGCGGCGATGGGCTCATCAAAATAATACTACCAACCCCACCCTTCCATTGGGTCTCATAAAAGGCGACTAATGGACTAAATACTGCACATACATCCAACAGCATAGAGCGGCGATGGGCTCATTAAAATAATACTACCAACCACTCTCTTTTCTTCAGTGTCGTAAAAGGCGACTAATGGACTAAAGACTGAACATACATACAACAGCATAGAGCGGCGATGGGCTCATCAAAATAATACTACCAACCCCTTTCGTCCCTTTGGTGTCGTAAAAGCGACTAACGGGCTAAAGGCTCACCACCTAAGCACATGTGCAGACTGTACAGTTGTTTCTTGCTGAAGCATGAACTGTGTGGGCGTGGTCTGTGTTGTCCATAGATTAAAATGATTACTAATTTTACCATAAATATTAATAAAAACTATCTCAAAAAAGTTGTTGATCTAAGTAAACATTATTAAGTCGAGTCTTTATTCATGTTTATTCTACTTATGACTAAATAGTTTTCGTTTTTGTAGGCTCATTGTCATGTAACAGACAAAAATTTTAAAAAAAACTTTTTCCTCTAGGGCAAGAAAAACTATTTTAACCTCGCTTTACAACGCTACAATGACGGTCTTTTTGAGTAAGAGGAGTAAAAATATTATTTTAAACATTGTCTATGAATTTTTTCAAAACTCCACAAGACTTAACAACAGTATTTTTTCAGCTGGCAGCCAATTAGGACTACGTGTACGTTTGTCCTCACTCATTTTATATTATAAAAATACTAAAAATGTTAAAATCATTAGCAAAAAAGAGCAAACAGAACACACGAAACGAAAATACCATAAACAGTAGTACATTGTTACCCTAGGGGTGAAAGTAGCTTAATTATTTATTCCCGAGACGGGGTTTGGTACCTGAGCGTAACGAGGGCGCCAATAGTTCGAGGGACTAAATAAGTCTTTCACCCGAGGTATTGATGGGCAGTGGATAAATATCCAAAGAGTAAATACTCGGATATTTATCGAAAATAGATAAATAATCGTTTTTATCCATTTTTATCTGATATTTACTCAAAATCACGATCAATCAATCTTTTTAGCGGTATCCACGCCAACTTTTATTTTTCTGGGAGGGGGCTTAACTGCTGAAAGATACATCAACGACATTCTGCTAGACCATGTGCTCCTCTTCACTGAGTTTATTGGCGAACATTTCCTGCTAATGCACGATAACGCCCGCTGCCACACTGCTGCAATGACTAGACTGTACCTGGAAGAGGTCGGGATTTCTACTTTAGACGGGCCAGCCCACAGTCCTGACTTGAATCCTATTGAACACGTGTGGGAGTGGGACGAGCTGAAAAGATGGGTACGAGGAAGATATCAAGCTTCGGCGACAATAGAAAATCTGAAAACTGCTTTGGTTGAAGAGTGGCAGGGAATTCCACAAGATTCCGTCAGAAAACTCATTCAGTCAATGAGAAACCGTTTATAGGCAGTCATTAGGGCCAGGGGGGTAATACAAAGTATTGAGGAAGGAATAAAATACGCAGTATTCATTTAGAGATTCACAACTTCAACCTTTTTAACAATTCCCTATATTTGGGTAGGACATTTTTCTTTTTTTTTATAAACCTGAGATTTATTTGTGTAATTATACAAGTAAATTAAATTAATAACTCGATGTGATTGATTTTAACTACTTACCTAAAATTTTTTTTAATCTTATTAAATACGAGTAGGTACTTCAATCTCGCGACAACCTTTTATATCATATAAATTATGTAATGACATTATAAGTTGATAGTAAAAGTTTGTTTTTTATAGCGCATTTAAATAAAAGCTTGTTTTACAAAGGTTTTTGACTTTTATTGTTTGTATAGGTTTAGGGAGTTATCATTTCTAGTAACTCGTTAAAAAAATTTCATCCATCCTGATGTAGTTTTTGTAATCATCATCTTCAGCAGTTAGTTGTATTTCTATAGGAGATTTAAATGAGTAGGTACCTATACTGTAATGGCGTTGGGACGGAGACCCGAAATGAAACAATGTCTTGCGTTGAATCAATCTCCTTTATCCTCTAGTGTATCATCTTAAATACTAATTAACATCACATCTATACGTGACTAGGGGAAGGACGCCTTGTCAATCAGGAAGACCTTAATTATCACGTACTATTGAGTACGTGCTGATAGTGTAATTCACTATATCACACCTCCCCTGAAAAGGCTAGGCATCCCTTCCCTGAAAAGTAAACTCTTATTTTCTAAATATCTTAGTCCTATTCTTATGAACTATATTCTTTATTATTCTTTAATATTTTTACATTAGTACCTAGCTCTTCTAAAACTTCAAATGGACCTAAATACAAGTCATTCAATTTATTATAATTTTCATTCTTATACAAGAGTAGATCACCTTTTTTTGTAGTGTACTTCCTTACAATCTAAATCATAATTAGTTTTTCTACTTTGTTTTGATATTAATAAGTTGTTCCTGGCATCATTATGAGCTTTTTGCAATCTAAATTTTAACTCCGATGGATAATTGTCGTATACATATAAGGGATCAACTTTGCTAACTAAATTACTAGGTACGTTACATGTTTTCCCAAAAACTAGTTCATAAGGGGAGTATTTGGTACTAGTATTTACAGAATTATTATAAGCAAAGCACCAATATGGTATCCAGGTACTCCAATTTGCCGACTGATTCTGTGTTTGTATTCTCAAGTAACATCCGAGATGTTTGTGCCAGTTTTCTAGCGAACCTATACTCTCATGATGATAGGGTGTTGAATTTAACTTATCAATATTTAGCAATTTACATACTGTTTCTAACGTGGAATTAATAAATTCCGTTCCACAGTCAGTCGCAATAACCCTGGGAGTACCATATCGTAAAATAAAATTTTCAGTAAAAACCCTAGCAACAGTTTCAGCTGACTTATCAAGTATTGGGTAAGCTTCTACAAACTTTGTCAATTCGCATTGTATTGTTAATATATATTTATTACCCAAATTATCGACCTCCAACGGCCCCACAATATCTAAATATAATTTTTCAAAAGAAGTAGATGCTGTAGTGGTTATTACCATTTTCTCTTTATTATTTTTATTACAAAATTTCTGCTTTTGGCAATCTTTACAGCGAGTCACATATTCAGTTATGTCTTTTTGCATATTACTCCAAAAATATTTTTTTCGAATATTCTTAGTCATTTTATTTATGCCTACATGACCACTTGTCGGCAATAAATGATAATCATTTAGTATAACACGTATCAAGTCTTTATTTGTAACATGTTCAACTTGGTTATTAATAATACATAACCGCGGTAATTCTTTATGTTTCATGAAAGTTTGGGTCAAAATTTTAATAAACTTTTTATTAAACCCATTTTTAATCACAACGACTTCTACAATATTATATTTTTTACATAATGCACTCAGTTCTCCTATCGTTGCGTCTCGGCGCGCCTCCGTTAGTAGAGATTCCTGATTTATGTAAATAGTAGAGTCACTAAATAACATATCACCCGTCTGTGAGACGTATCTTTTCTTTTTCCTCAACTTCACGAAGTTTTCATACGAACAAATATCTAACCTTACATCATTTTGTGATTTCTGCATAATATCTACCACTCTTGGTTGCCTATGATCAACAGGGGGCTCAACCCTGCTACTTCCAGAGGTAGCGGGTTCATTATTTTGCTCCATGGTTCTTTTCATTGAACGGGTTACTACCCCCAAAAAATTTGAATTTAGATTTTTTAACTCGTCTGATGTTATAATGACTCTCGATAAGGCATCTGCCGTTACATTTTCGGAACCTTTTATGTATTCAATATCGAAATCATATTCTTCTAAACAAAGTCTAAACTTAGTTAAACGGCTACTAGGATCTTTTATGCTAAATAAATGAACCAATGGTCTATGATCTGTTAATACTTTAAATTTTCGTCCGTATAAATATGGTCGAAAATGTTTTATAGCCCACACTACCCCTAATAACTCTTTATGAATGGTTGGGTAGTTTATTTCTGAACTGTTTAATTGTCTGCTTGCATAAGCTACGGGCTTATTATTTCCATTTGATAATACAGCCCCCAAGGCTACCCCTGACGCATCGGTTTGCAACCGGAAAACATTATCTTTTCCAAAATCTGGATAATCTAAGACAGGAAATGAACTAAGTGACTTTTTTAAGGTCTGAAATGCCACGTCACATTCTTCCGTCCACTGAAACTCGACATGTTTCTTACAAAGACGGTTTAGTGGGTACACTATTGTGGCAAAGTTTTTTATGAATTTTCTATAAAAGTTCGCAAAAGCCACAAAACGACGAATCTCATTTACATTTTTAGGTACTGGGAACTTTTCCAAGACCTCGATTTTACTGTTGTCTGGCAACACCCCGTTTGGCGTAATAACATGCCCTAAATAATTAATTTCTTTCCTCAAAAATTCGCACTTACAAGGGTTTAGTTTTAAATTAACTGACCTAAACCTCTCAAATACACTCATTAAATTTGTATTATGCTGCGATAGGCTTTTCCCGAAAACTATTACGTCATCGAGATATAGAAAACATATCTCGTGATTTAAACCCGATAGAGCCATAGACATAAGTTTAGAAAATACGCTAGGACTCGTTTTGAGACCCATAGGTAATCTTTTCAGTTGATATTGCTTATCAGCTGTAAAAGAAGTGAATTTCCTACATTCTGGTGATAACCCTAGCTGGTAATAACTAGAACTGAGGTCTAAATGAGAATAGTATAAGCATCCCGAAAGTGAGTCAATAATTTCTTGTATATTTGGTAACGGGAACTTTTCGTCTACTATTTTTTTATTTAAAAGTCTATAATCTATTACGATTCTCCACTTTTTTTCACCGCTACTGTCAGCTTTTTTCGGAAGTAATAATAATGGAGAAGACCATTCGCTGGTACACTCTTCGATAATATCTTCTTCGAACAATTTACCTACCTGTTTTATTAACTCAGCCTTCTGAGCGTGCGGTATTCTATACGGTTTGACATAAACAGGAGACGCGTCATTTTGCAGTTTAATGTTGTACTCGTATAAGTTTGTAACGGATAGCTTATCACCCGGCATATGAAAGATATCTGCATATTTTGCACATATTTTCTCAATAGACCGTCTCTCTTCATCACCAAGATATGTTTTTAATTTAAGAAAATCGAATAGTTGTTTAACCCTCTCGACAGATTTTCCCTTTTCCGTATCAAAAGAGCATACGAAATAATCCGAGTATTTTCTAATTTTCGGGCTAAAGTTATTTAATTTTACATCTTCTTCCCGTGTGTTTAAAAATCGCACCGGAATCTTTTTCCCGTCTCCTACTACCACGGCGCCTGCTACAAATACGCCTGCAATAACTTCCTCCGCTAAAATGACACATTCGACCTTTATCTCTGACGAAACATATTTTACGACCTCACATCTCCCTGGAATAGTCGTTATTATGTTTTTACCTAAGCCTAATTCTAGACTTATCTTATCCTGTAATGTAACCAGCTTATTTTCATAGTTAATTTTACAACTATATTTTAATAAAAAATCTTCTCCTAAAATTCCATCATTTTTACAGTGGAAGTTGCTAAACACATAAAACTTATGCCTAAAATTATAATTGTTAATACATAAGTCTAGATAAACATAACCTATTGATACTAAATCCCCACATACTCCTTTAATCTTAATTTCATCCCTTACTAGCTTTGCGTCGCGGGACACGCTACGGAGTTTATTTAACCAATCTAACTTTAAAATTGAAATGCTTGCTCCTGTGTCTACTAATAGAGAAATTTGAGTTTGACTACAAGTAAAACAAACGTAATTACCACTACCATAACTACAAATATCTACCTCAGCGCCATTCAGAACGAAAAAAATCATCGCTATGATGTTCGTTCTGACGTATACTCTGACGTTCACTTTCGTTCTCGTCATTAGACTGTTCTGCTGAGTCAACTAAGAAATGTACATTCCTACGTTTATTATGAGGTGACGTAAACCTGGTGTTGCGCTGACCCTGAAACCTATTCGAGTTATAGTAGGCACGACCCCGACCTTGCTGACTCGTCGCGTTGTTGTTACGTGACTTATTATATTGTTGATGCCAGATGCCTAGCCTTTTCAGGGGAGGTGTGTGAGCGCGACTTTTAGATCGAACGTGGCCATGGTTGTGATCGTTTCTGAATGATGCGGGTTAACGAGTGACTCGATTTCCTCAAAATTACATAAAAACTTTGACGATATTGCTTTTGTTATTTGTAATTCTACAGCATCTATCCCTTTTTTACATAAGTCTGCAGATATTTGTTCAAAAATATTTTTAATTTCCTTTGCTCTTAAAAACTTATTCTGCCCCTGAGCGGAATAACGTTTGCCCTTACTTAATTTAATAATAGAGTCTCTAATAGCCTTAAGCTCACTCAAGAGTTCTGACAGGTTTGCCATGAACACACTTTAGAAAAAAAAAATCACTCACACACACACATAGATTCTTGGTAGCATAGTTATATTAATTCGTGCTGGCTTACACGTTCTGTGCTGGTCCAATTGCCCGTCGAACCGCTCTGCGTTCTACCTCTTCTAATAGTCGTGCGTTGAAGTAACGTAGCAGCCTAAGTACTATATAGCCCGCTAGTACAACGACGATGGTCAGTAAAAAGATCTCTGAAAGTTGCATCCCAACGGCCAAGGGAGTTGATGCTGCCGCCGATTGAGTTGGTGATTGACTGACAATAATATTGTCTTTAGATTGTGGGTTTCCCATAGTTAAACAATTTTGGCTTACAGTTTTTCTTCTTATTTCCTTCGTCCTTCTTGTAGGCCCGTGTAGCACTATTTTCCTGATATTTTGTAGACTTCAACTAGCGATTTCGCGGCGCGGACTTGTGACACCATGTCACGGTCGCCATGTAATGGCGTTGGGACGGAGACCCGAAATGAAACAATGTCTTGCGTTGAATCAATCTCCTTTACCCTCTAGTGTATCATCTTAAATACTAATTAACATCACATTTATACGTGACTAGGGGAAGGACGCCTTGTCAATCAGGAAGACCTTAATTATCACGTACTATTGAGTACGTGCTGATAGTGTAATTCACTATATCACAATACATTTCTCTTTTCTGTAACCACTGTTTAACCTAGCGCCTTTTTAGATTCCTTTTCTTCAAAGTTAGGGCTAAGCTAAGACAAGGGATAATATAGTTTTAACTTTATGTATATCCATGATAACACGTGTTCACGCGGCGAAGGATACGCGGACTGTTGTAGCGCAATCCATCAATCTGTGATCGCGATCAGAGCTACACGATCGCGATCTAAATTGACTGTGTTATATTATAAACGCAACAGTCAGTATGTTTGCTCGTTTGTTTGTTTGTTTTTACGCCTAAACCGGTCATCAAGTACGAAAACAGTCTATCGATATCATTATCGACTCCTACCCCATTACAAATTCGAATTTATAGGACAATGCCCATTTTGGACCTGTTTTATTTTGAGAATGTATAAATATAAATCGTATTGGCAAAAGTAGCTCAAAATTTCCTAAATCTAACCATGCTATCATAGTTTCCCTTTAAAGTCAGGAAAAAATACGATATGTAGCTACTACGTTTTATTTTTCTATGGTAGTAACACGCACTCTGCCACTCAAAGCGTTGCGATTTCGCCTAAACGTAAAATATTTATAAAATTATATTTTAGTTCTCTTTTAACATAGAAAATGTTTTTTCGATCGCTCCGGTAGGGCCCCATTTTCGCTGAAAGTGTGTTTGCCCCGAGGTATATAGTGGTTTAGGACCATGAGGACGTATAAAGGCTCAAAAGACGCAGAATTTTAATGGCTTTCAGATGGTAAGAATTTGTTTTGTAAAAGTCGAAAACTTTTTTCGAAAATTGAATAATACCAAATTAAAACCTTGATTTTTTAACACCTTTCCTCGGAATACCTTCAATATCTCGTGAACGAGGTCGAAAATCGAAAAACTGAGAGAGATGTCTAGCGTTATTGAGACGGGGAACATTTTATGTCTTATACCACTTTTTTTGTGGGATTGATAGGGGGGGTGGTATGCTCCCCCTTAGCGGCGCGTGGTGCGTCGCCGTGCGGTATTACTCGGGCGTCATAGCCCTGTGGAACTTCGCAGCTTTGAGATACGAAGATCTGTTAGGACTTAATAGACGCGGAAAATTAAGGGCTTTAGGATAATATAAACAAATTTTGGAAAAGTCGATTATTTCTTTGGAAAATAAAAAAAATCAATGTTTTATACGAAGATCTATTAGACGCGGAAAATTAAAGGCTTTAGGATAGTATAATAGCTAGGTTCATTTTCAATGCCCTTTCAAGTCGTGTAGAGCACGAGATCTGTAAATTTTTTAATAATTGTTATATCATGGCAGTTTATAGTTATGAATTGATTGAACGGCTTTACTTGCCAAGGCAAGGGTAAAATGAAACGTATTTTTGACTTGTGAGTTGTCAGCTCTATTTGGCACTGTCTCTGACCAAAATATTTGGTCCGAGGGCACTGTTGTCTGTAGTTTTCCGATTTCTTATTTTTAGTTTATTGAAACTCAAATATAGTAAGTATTTATTATTGGCTTTATCATCATCATCATCAGCCTACAAATGTCCCACTGCTGAGCACAGGCCTCCCACGTGGACAACAGCACGTATATGAATATTGAGCCATAACCCACCACGCTGGCCCAATGCGGGTTGGTTGGTGGGTTTTAACGACTAACATCTTACGACAGCGACCGGGCCCAACGGCTTAACGTGCCTTCCGAAGCAGGTTTTTGGCTTAATTAATAATAAATATGTGTATTGAGACAAAAGTGGCATAAAACATGTTAACCCTTTAACGGTCATAGCATGTTCAAATTTTTCATTGGTTTTCGACCTTATCTCAATTGCATAAAGTTCAAAATTTGGTGGGAATATACATCCCTCTGCCCGTTAAAGGGTTAAGCTATGATTGTATGTTGCCGAAAAACTAAAAAAAGCAATGTCTGACCGCAAACTTAAAATTATTATTTTTAAACTTTTTCTCACATAACTTTGGTTTTTAATAAATAATCTGACTTTAGACCAATAAACAGTAATAACAGATTATTTAACATGATATTTATTCTAAATTGCCCCATATATTCCAATAGCTCAATGTTGTCGACACGAATTGCAGAATATCCAGTGAGTATGGAAAATTAAGGCAATTTGTTTTTTGACATATTTATTTTGCACTTATTTATTTTGCGGTTTGGCTACGTCTCGCTTCCGCGGGGAAAGCGAGCAGGAGAGCGAATGTGCAGCGGCGCCAGCGCGTACGTGAATGAAAGTACCTATTGCCTAGTTTCTTTGAGTTGATCCATATCGCTCAATATTGTTGTTGCAAAACTTTTTACCAAATTGATGCTTGTTGCTGTTGCCCTAAAACGCTTGATATTTTGTCACGTCACAATCAGCCGGTATTGCTCATAATTGATCAATTTTTATTGCCCACTCGCTGAAAGCGACGTCTAGGATGTTATTACCGTGGTTATATTGTGGTCTGTGGTTTATATTGATTTTGCACTTTGCACCGTCCGTACTCCTGGTACTCCTCGTCTACAACACGCCTGCGCGTGAAAGCAGCCGCGCGGCAACACGCCTGCGCGCGAAAACAGCCGCGAGGCGACGCGTCTGCCGCGTCTGCCGCGCCGCCTCGGAGGGAATCGCAATCGTGCTCCGCAACGTCAGTTTGTTTAGGAAGAGCGCAGCAGAAGGTCGCTCTTTCTAAATAAACCATCGTAAAAACCTAGACACATCAAAATGAAAATTCTATGTAATGTAATGGTTTCCATTTATTTTTCTGAGAGCGCGAGAATTTTAAAATAATTCAACCCTTAATAAAAAATCATTGATAACCTTTCATAATATTACAATGGTTAAAACTATGAGACCTAGCAAAGAAAATACCCACAAAAACCATTCCAAATTCCCAGCAAATACCTAGGTAACACGGACAACTTCTTAGCCGCTGTCACTTTTTCTTAGTAAGTAAGTGTAATGCCAAGTTTTTTACACGTTTCTTAATTTTTTGATGTAACAGCTAGGTTTTGGTTTTCATAAAATTTAGTCTGCTAATGGTTATATGTTTTGACAAACACAGTATCTAATATCTGCACATGTTCTTAGCGTAATATGCTCACCGCCTATCACGCTAAGTACATGTACAGATATTATATATGGTGAAACCCGGACTGTAGTCTGTGGCATTGAACTGCTTTTACAGTCTTCATTGCCTAACCTCTGACTAACCCTTTGGGGATAATTGTCGTGACTTTACGAGTATGTATGTATGTAACATTGTGACTATCCACAGCTCTGTGAGATGCCGCTCATCTGCGCAGGAGGCCATCGACTTGACCACGCCCGCGCCGGCACCGCCGCCGCTGCCGTCTGACTTTGACGTGATACCCGTCTTCAATGCATCCATCGTTAGTATATATTTTATATTAACCCTTAGTTAAGAACACACAGGTTTGAACACAAAAGGCAAGAAGCAAAAGCTATAAGTTCGGCGACGCGTGCGTGACTTTTGGGGTCGCTAGCGTCCATGGACTGTGGTGGTCGCTTTTCATCAGAAGAAGAGAACGGTAACGTAGTTTACTAGGTTTTAGTTATGAATCATCACCGTGCATCATCATCATCATGCATAATCACCATGCAGCATCATCATCATGCATCACCACCACGCAGCATCATCAGCACGCATAATCGGCATGCATCATCTCCATGCAACATCATCATCACGCGTCATCGCCATGCAGCATCATCAGCATGCATCATCTCCATGCAGCACCATCAGCATGCAATATCACCATGCAACATCATCATCACGCATCATCACCGACCTACTGCCACGTACTTCAGCTTGCTAATCCGGTGTCTATTTGTCTGTAATCAAATCTTAAAGCAAGTTAGACCAACTTTCTGACTCCCAATTTGGCTGAAATTTGGGATATACATATATGTAAGTCAGATGACAATGCAATATTGATCGGATGGTGGAGCCGCCACAGGCCATAACAACTCTGCAATAAAACGACGCAACCTCATCGAGTTTGGGCTCGTTTAATTGGTCTTGACGAGTAAGTACTTTAGTTTTAGATGTTAACCTATATCATATTATATAGGTCTGATGATGGAGCCGAAGGGTGGCCGACTCAAATTAAACGACGTAACTCCGTCGTACTATGGGCTCGTTTGATTCATCTTGACACTTACTGAAACAAATCCAGGGTATGATGAGCCGGACGGTGGCCATGGGAACTCTGTAATTAAACGTCGCAACCCTGTCGAGTTTGTATTCGTTTGATTCGTCTTGACAAGTACTTTGAATTTTAATATGATGATGGAGCCGGAAGGTGGCCATGGAAAAACTGTAGTAAAACGGCGCAACCCCAAAGTATGATTGATTACCGTTAGAGTTTCGGTGTTACACGTAATCCTATTTGGATTGTTCACCATATACATATATTATTTAAGTGTAACTAGCATTGTCCCTGTGCCTGTAGACCCGCGATACGATGTCCGCCTGCGCTGCACTGGAGGCCATCAACACGCCGCCACTACCGCATGACCCTGATGTGATACCCATCCTCGTACGCACAGTCACCTACACATAGTTAGTTATTTTTTTTATTAAACCTGTAATAAGAACGTTAAGTTTTGAAGAGTAGGTACAAGATGATGGTAAACTAAGGCGTATAGGCAAATGAACTGAGGTCGTTTTTATCAGGATTGCCGTATGCTCCTTTTGTTGGTATTATAAAAATAGGTATTTTTTAAAATTCATATCGTCTAATAATATCCATCCAGCTTAGTACCAATCTTCCTCGTATACGTCAAAATATTAACAGAATATTTAAAAAAAACACATTTTATTTCCGTTCCAGGTTCAGATGCCTACTATTAACCAAGAACATCTTCGAGCGCTTCACGACTTTATTGTACGAGACAATAAGAGATTAGACGCTATCGATCAAGTGGCCATAACTACCACTGCCATGTCGGAATGAAAGGGGAAATAGGCAACGAATTAACAAACGCGAAGAATGGCAGAAGAGGGCCTCCTGACTTCTGATTCACTTTGCGATTTACACACGATGACGGATGTTGGAGCATCATGCGGCTGCAGTCGTGACCTGCGTCAATGTAACTTGCCATTAACCAGAACGATGTGATGCGGTATCGATGCTTGTTGACTAGTCGTCATCTTTAGACTATTAATATACGCCCCAATGCTGAGCACATTCATTCCTGCCAGGACAACAGCTCTTGGGGAGAGTGCTGTCATCATAAATCATAATATATGAGCAAACTTGTAACCCTCCGCGTGCTGTTTGTATTTTCTGACCCTTATTTACATATCTACATACTCACGCCCGCTTCCCCACAACCTATATTACTATTTCTAATTCTTAAAACTATTTGAAATCCTAGAAAACTAGCCAAACTATGAAGTACAAGCCCAGGAAAGATTTACCCTCGACCTAAAACTTTCCTTGACTCTTAATTTAACTTGGCTATATCTAACTCATCTTAAGGCTATATTAAACTATTGTGATGAACTATAACTAATGGTGGTGTAGTTAATAGTGATGAAATGATGATAATGGTGATGGAATCTTATGGAATGGAACTAATAGTATTACGGTGTACAGTTCCAAGTAACACAAGGTAAGCTTTAATTTTTTATTACAATTGTGGGAGGCCCAGGAAATATGTTAGCTCCGCCCCGCTAGCATCGTAAAGCACCAATCCTTGTTGATTGCACTCCCACCTGGGTCCTGAGCATGGTAAGTATAAAAAAAACAAACCTAAACTACACTGTGTGTTGGGTGAAAACTTAAAGTTAGACTGGGTCATAAGTCTTTAAGAGAAGTTGGACTTACCTTTGATTTTTACTGAGTTGGACAAAGCCAGCCCTGCTACTCTCTCAAAGATATTGTATTCTTGAACGTTTTTATAAATAACGCCAGAATTATAGAATACAATCAAATGCTTCCTGGGTAAATCCAGTTGAAAGGTAATATGGCTTCGTAGTGACACTGTTCAGTATCCGCACAATTACCCCGAAATATTTCATTTCGTTAACAGGTTTAAGTTGCGATTGCAATAAATTTTAATTAATAGACATCTTTCAATTTAGCAAAACAAATTCAAGTTAAAATACCGCGTGCGTGCCACACCTTACCGAAATTCTCGTTTGTTAGTAACACGTACGTAGTGACCACCACCGGAGATGTCAACCAACAAGCCCCGCTTTTCCCGCGCTCCCGCCTTATACATGTATACAGGGCGTCCCACGGACATGCCACATGGAGGGAAAGTACCTTGAATATTGTAGATGGAAGATTTTACTGAAAGAAGACATTATCCTAATTTAAAAAACAATTTAAACTGCATTCATAGATATTTAAATAATTACATGGTCGAGCGGTCATAAATCGTGATCGCATATTCGCGTTCTATTAGGACATCCAGTTTTTGCTATCGCGCGATCACGCAATGGTCTCATCGCTTACTCGCGCGATGATGGCGCATTCGCGTTGTATCAGTCAATGCCAATGACGAATTGGAACTAAATTAAAGTATGACCAAGTAAAACAAATTTACGAGATTTTTGCGTTATGACGAATTAGAACTTATTTTCGATGTGACCAGTTGTACCCTAAATCTTTGAGTTACCTTACGGTAAAATTAAATCAAATATATTTTTGAAAACACCGTTCCAGGTTATGATCCTGTCAACCAAGAATATCTTCAAGAGCTTGATGGCCCTGTATTCCGTAAATTAGAAGTGGACTGAGCCACGTCCAACCAACGTCCACTACTACCATCTACCACGTCGTGATCGAAATACGAGATACGCAGCGTCCTATCCACACATAGGATTTGACTACTGATCCAGTAAGCTCTCATCTCGTCTGTAATTTAGTTGATGTTAGGTGGATAATTTTATGTAAGTTCTAAGTATTCGAATTGACGCTGGAATTGTCGTGCTTAGGGCCACCTCGTAGTCTAACGTTATAAGCATTTTATGTACCTATATCTTTTATTAAATTTAAAAAGGTGTTTTTTTAAACACTTACATACATACATATAATCACGACTAATATTCCCGAAGGATAAGGCGTCGTCCTAATTGGCGGTGATCGTGCGATGAACACGATGCGTTCTCGTCGTGCGATCAGTTCAAATATACAGATTTCTCCAGAGTGTCCTAATTACAGTCATCGCGCGAGCACAGTACGATCATTTTACGATTCGCGAGCACAGTACGACCGCAAAAGCAGTCCTCTGCCATAATCCAATTTTCACCAAATAGCGACTGCACACTCAGCGTGACAGGTGGTGAGCCCGTCGCAGCTCTATGCTGTTAGATATATATGCAGTCTTTAGTCCGTTAGTCGCCTTTTACGACACCCAAGGGAAGAGAGGGTGGTAGTATTCTTTCACCGCTACGCGACACGGCTTCACGGTTTTTCGAACAGTTAATTAAAAAAACATGCTCACTGAATGTAATGTATATTTGCAGCTATCTTGGCGACATTGAACAGCAGTTGTGCCAGGCAACTAGTCGTTATTTTCGATAGTTGAATAATTACTAGATTACGGTGTATCAAACTAATAAAAAATATAACCTATAAACTGTTTCAAAATCTTAGTCTGTTTCTAATTATTTACGTTTATTGCTTTAAAACACGATTCAAAAGAAACTTTAGTGGCTAGGCTGCACATCTATTATAAGTATTATAAGTATACACCGAGATTTATCATTGGTTTTGGAGCCGAAAAAGTTATGATACAAAACAAGTGTTGTACCTATTTATGAAATAATAACCGCTTTACGAGCTAAGTAAAAAAAGTTGTGAAAGTGACTTTTTGTCGAAAACACGTAGTAACGTTCTCCTTATCTACAATCTACAAGTACACCGTGACTTCTATGAACTTACGGGGGGGGGGGGGGGGGGGGGGCCGCCGCCGCGCCGTCACCGCCATTGCTGGCGTCACACCCTGATGAATGAAATACCCATCATCGTCCTACTCATCGTTAGTACAACTGGTTTTATACACCTACCTACTAGACTCCGTAAAAGCTCATGTGGTAAAAGTACAAGTTTTAGAGGCTGAAGCTTACATTTCAGCGATACTCTCGGTCTCACCAGCGCAAACGTCTATGGGCTTCCGTGGTCACTTTACATCAGAAGGGCCGTACACTCTTTTGATAGCTAACATAAAAAAATATGTTCAATTGATAATTAAGATGTTTTTTTATCCATCCACCTAACGTATCAATCAACCTACTGCCTCAAACACGTTAACATTAAAATAAAATATAATAGTGGTTTTATTCTTTTTAGGTTCTGACACTTCTGACTGATATCAACCAAGAACTTTTTCAAGCGCATGATGGTCGTACATTATATGTATACGCGAACGACCATTGGGGTGGGTTATTTTATTCTTTTTTCATTAGGTTCATAACCATCATGTAAAAATATCGATTTACCCCTAGCTATAAATATTGATATACCTACTATAGTCTAACCGCTACCGCTAACTCTTAAATTTCCTAGAAGGAAAATACCTAAAATTACCAAATTAATAATTTATCACTTTTTTTAATTATAGAAACTAGAACATAGAAAAATTTCGGCCAAAAACTTCAAAATTTAAAATTTCTTTAAACTTAATATTATAATACCCTTGACCTAAAAACATACAAAAACAAAAATTTTCAAAATTTTTTCAGATAAAATTTCTCTTAAAATCGACTTTGAAAAATTTCGACCTAACCTAACCTAACCCTAACTATTTTCACCAAAGTCGTAATGGCGAATTCCACCCAGTCGAGCACCTTGCCTATGGGCGAACTGGGGCAGACCTTTACGTCTGAGGACGTCACCGACTTTCACATGCTTGAACGTGCGATGCTTCACCAACTTGATCGCATAAATCAAGCTCTATGTGAAAAGAAGTCGGTGACCAGGCAGAGTAAGGTAATCCGCGATGCGGGTAAGGAGCTCTTCAGATGCATTTGTTTGGTCCCGCGTTTGCTGGAGGAGTACCGCACCCCCCAGACCGCTGAGGACAGTGTCCGTGAATTGGGTCAGAAGCTGGATAACAGCACAGAGGCCCTAATCACTGTCCAAGGCGAGATGGCGGGGGAGGTCCGACGGGAAATTACGGAGAAGGTCGACGAGCTGCTAAGACAGGGTGATAGGCTCGAGGACTTGCAATTGTCCTTAACCCACAGCTCGTTGGTCGAAGTCCAATCCGTCCAACCCGCCTCCAAGGCCACCTACGCGAGCGTCGCGGCAAGACCCCAACACGCCAGACCTACCCGGCAGTGATCGTCAGCTCCCTCAACAACATCTTGAGGGCTCCGGAGGTGATGTATCTCTGGAAAAGAGAGATGTCTTTCCGGAAGTGCAAGTACGCCCCGGTCAAAGTCTTGCCGCTGCCTAACAACAAGCTCAGGGTAGAATCCGAGCGCAGGGAGCAGTGCCAGGAAACGATCTCACGTCACGACAGGAGCCCTAACTTCGCCGCCGAACTGGCGAAACAACGACCACCGCTGTTGATCCTAAAGGGCGTCTCCAAGGACGTCGCCCGCGAGGATCTGGCGGAGGTCCTTGCGACCCAAAACGATGTTCAGATTTCCCGGCTCTGCTTCCTGACCTCGAACAGGAACCCTGCACTGTATAATGCGGTGGTGGAGGTGACCCCCGAGACGCGAAAGCTTCCTCGCTCTCGGGAGGCTCAACGTGGACCACGACAGAGTCCACGTTGAGGACTTCAGCCGATTTATACAGTGCAGGACATGCCTGCAATTCGGGCACACTATGAGCAAGTGCAAGGCAGAGAGGAAGCCCTGCGCCCACTGCGCCAGCCCGAGCAAATCAGCACAGCCAAAGTGCTACAATTGCTCGGCACATAACATCCGCACGGGCGCAAAGGTGGACTCAGAACACAATGCCACGAATACCCGCGAATGCCCGAGGATAAAGGCAATGGTCCTGCGCCTGCAAAGCCAAACAAATTATGGTGATTAGATCCCGTTTCATTTTACCTAAATTATTTGATATAACTTAAATAAACATAAACTCAATTAATAATTTAAATCAAAACATCAAACTTAAAATACATTATTAAACAAAATAAAACCATTAAACATAAACTCAAAAAAAATCTAAATGAAAACCTCAAACTCAAAATACATTATTAAACAAAATAAAACCATTAAAATACTATATTAAATAATTAAAAATATAACTTTAACACAAAACAAATAATCTATAAATAAAATAATAAATAAACTCAACTTAACCTAATAAAATAATTAAATCAAACAAATACAAAACGTAAAACCAACTATAATAACCAAATTATACCAAAATAAATAAAAATCGTAACCTAAAAGCAAATAAAAATAAATCAACATAAATTAAAATCTCAACAAAATAAATTAAAAATAGCCTAAACTGAAAAGATTAAAATTAAAAGTTTTATATATAGCAAATACTTAAATACATAAGTTTATAAATATAAAAACCGAACTAGTGTTTAAATAAACAAATAACATAAAAATAAAACCAAAACCGAGATATAAACATAAAACATACATAAAACAAATAATCTACTTTAATAAAATATAATATATAAAAGTTAAAAATTGTCCAAATTTGAATATCCCATGCTCCTTAAATTTCCCTCCCAATGCGCCCCGCAATTCTTATTAGAGATGGACCTTCAGTCCATCTAAAGTATAACTAGTAAATAAGAAAAAATCATAGTAACAATAACGTCCCCTTCTTGTCCAACGAAGGGGGAAATAGCTAAATAATAATAAAAAAAATAAAAACCGCTACCGCTGTACCGCGCCTTGGGTATGCGAGCGGCGAGGCGGGGGGGCGAAACAGTTGCTCCATTTTGTTATTCTGCCGTCATCGGTCACGGCGGCAACTCGTCGCCTCAGTGCTTGTTTGGCCAACAGACCATTTGGGTAATTTTACAGGAGCAATGTTTTTTTGTTTTTCTATGTTATGACTCAAAACAAAGGAGTAATGTTATGGTAGTTTCCAAAAATATGGTACATCGGGACATGTAATAATCTATAAAAATTAAAAAAACTTTGAATTTTACATGTAAAAAAAACAAAAAAACATTGCTCCTGTAAAATTACCCAAATGGTCTGTTGGCCAAACAAGCACTGAGGCGACGAACTAGTGTGTCAGACGCGCATGAGATAAAATATCTAAAAATGGGTCGTGCATTATCTCGAGATATCAAGACTGTCATTTTCGAAGTGGCCGAATATTTTAAGAAAAGAAAAGCAAACTAAGAAAGTTTATATTACTTATATATTTCCAAGAATTAAAGATTTATTTCATTTATATGGTTGGTTGGTTCTTTAATTGTACTTATCTAAAAATCATATTGGACAAAAACGGATTGGATGTTTATACTCGTATTTATAAAGCTTCAATAAACTGTGCTTCGATATCGTAAGATCTGTCTGACACTATGAATCTCATGTGAGTTCATGCTCTTTAGTTCCCACTCCCCACCTCCCCGCGCATACCTAAGGCGCGGTACAGCGGTTGCGGTCAGGCTATAACAAGTGAAGCAACCTTTATGCTGGTGTGTGTGCTGTCACGGGCACAGAATAATAATCACGGCACTTTTGTGTAAGCGTGTGCCATATTTTACATAAATAAATGGCTTGAACATCGCGTCAATTTAAAAGTAGTGTCGCGGAATCCTTCTTTTTTACTCGTCCGTGGGTTGGAAATGAAAGAAGCAATTAAACGCAGGTTCCTTATTTTCAAAATGGAGACTTACTAGTTCCTTTGAAAAAATCCATACTCTTTGGATTGCATATTGTATATTACATGTAAGCTGTATTCTGTGCCCACAGATGCGCTGCGCTGAAGGCCATCGATATTCTTCTTCGCATGCACCGTCACCCGTTCATCGTTAGTATAATTATCTTTATTAATGGATCCTTTATTATGTTCAAAGAGGACTAGATCCTGTAACAAGGTGTGGTCTCTTGATGTCGCAAACGTCTATCGGCTGCGGCTGCTTCTCATAAGGAGGGCTATAATGATAATTTTAATGACTATTAATATCTCTCCAGCCATTCTTAATTGTTCTTAAGTACTCGTTTCTCATAATAATAGTTTCTTAATTCCCCGTACTTCCCTGTCTGGATTGCTCACCGTAAGATATGGAAGTGTAACATTGTGCCTGCACTTACAGATCTGCAAGAAGGCATTCGTCTGCTCAAGATCGACGCGCCCACGCCGCTGCCACCTGACTTTGATGATGACCCGTCCTCTTATGCGCCATCGCGTCGCCCATTCATCGTTAGTACAGATTTTTTCTGTGCACTATACCTATTAGATTTTAGGAGTACTTATCTTGTAATATTACAAATCATGTAGGCAAAAGAACAGAAGCTTTAATTATGTTCGGCGACGGTGATATTGTCCTTAAACCGATTTACTGTACGCTCGTTAGATCGGCAATATTAAAAAATAAATTATAATTAATGTGTCTATTAATATCCATGCACTTTACAAATCAACGTACTGTTAACGTATTTACATTAAAATGAATAAAAATAAAAATACTCTTTCTGTCTCAGGTACCTGGATGCTCTAAGAACTTCCTGTAGCGCATGGTGACCGTATTACCCGTTCATGAGTCACGACCGACCAAGTGGCCATAATTTCCACCGCCACGAAGAACCGTTGAACCCAAGCCGAGGTCTAGCCTTACGAGGCACCCTCGGGTTTCCGTTTGAAACCCCCGGAGAACCTAGTAGGAGAGGGAAACTCGCTTGCGATATGCCACCTCCCGCCTAGAAAACATCCGGGGAGGTCATCACATCACATCGCACGGCTTGAGAAACCTTTTTCGCCGCCGCGCCGCGCCTTCAAGATAATAATGGTTATGGTTACGCTGTAGAAAACAAACAATAATCTATATCAATAAAAAATGTGTTGTGAGCACAAAATTTTTTAAGAAAATGTAAGCTGTGGACATTTTTGTTATTTTAGTTAATCAATTAAGTAAATTAAACTTTTTTGTTTAGTAACACACAAGGTACAACATAATTATACACTAAAAAGAATTAAAAAAATTGAGTCCGACTCTTTTTGCATATAAAGTATCCCTTTTACAGTTTTATACTAGCAAAGTTTATTGAACTGTCGATGAGTGCAACCAACATTATTTAAGTGCAAGTACACCACGTACACAAATCTTGTTCTATTAAGATTTTCATTTTTATCTTAGATTAATGATTGGTCTCGCTGCGCTCGACCGCAGCGAGGCCAATCATTCATCTATGATTTTTATGTTAACTTTAACTATTTTGAGACAGACTCTTATTGCATTACAAAGTACCCTTTTTACAGTTTTACTAGCAAAGTTTATTAAACTTTATTAGCTTTTTTAACATTTCCATTTTACAGATTTATACTAGAAAACTTTATTGAACTATCGATGAGTGCATCCCAACATTACACACACCTTGTTCTATTTGTTATCCGATTTCTAGGAGGCAGTATTTCTCGTCATATTTCTGACACGTGAATATTAGAGCATTCCACACACATCAACACATCATATCTTCTCCTTCCTGTATGGTATAGAATAGAATATAATAGAATTTCTTTATTGCTTAGAATGTGTAACAAGTTCTTAAAAAAATAGTATCAACAGTTTGCCCATGATCAGAGGCATGCAATGTACACAAATAAATATTATTAACGTTAATATTAACAAAATTCATCATGAATTTAACAATTATTTCGTCTTGAAACCAAAGTATTCATTTAGTGTCTAGAAAACATTGTTAAATAACCAAGTTTTTAACTTAAATTTAAATATATTATGACCATTCAATAGGTAAATGATTATACGCTATCATGTATGAAAGTACTCTTATCATAAACATTATTAATGACAATTGATAAATTTAAGTTATATATAAGTATACTTAAAACGTTAGTAACGGAGATATTTACAGTAAACAAGTCTATGTTGTTTTTAAAGTCGTTTTTAATGAATACACAAATTTCTAAAATATAGAAATCAGTAAGAGTAAGTAATTTCTTTAAGTATATGGATGAGATGCCATAAAAGCCATTTAACGCATACATACTCACATCCCGGAGGGGTAGGCAGAGAACACAGCTATTCATCGCTACAAAGAAAACCAAAAACCATTCAATAAAACTACTAAAACATAATTCCGTTTTTTATTACCCTCACATTCCTAAATCTTCTACCTACTTATGACATGCCTATGTTTGTTTTACTGTTCGTTTGAGTTATTTCACTCCATACAAATAACATTTTCTATAAAATCGAAGCAGCAGCGCCAGCTTATTGGGAACCAATTAATACAATTTGTAGACTCGGCACTCTGTTAAATGTTGAACTTATTCTGTCTACCATACCTCTGGATCTCTGAAACTGAGTCACGTAGCGGTTTACAAAAACAGCCCCTGGCTATATTATGTTGGTAGCTTTGGGTCAAAAATCAACCCAATTTTACCTTTTTTAGAAGGTCAGGACAAATTTAGATCAAAAATTTTTAGTAATTAGTTGTTAGTAGTTATGGAGACATTCCTTCTATCGAGTTAAGACCCTTGTGCCGACTTTCCCTGTTTGTCGACTTTACTGAAATATCATACAACGATTACCTACCCTTAAGCCGAATTTTCAAGTTTCTTTGAGTTTGGTTCCTTTATGCCGACTTCATAATTATTTCATTTTCTTACCGTTTTGACAAGTTTTAAAAATTTTGGTATTATTGTTTTAAAGTGTTTTTAAACTTATACATAATATTATTATAATTAAATTCCACGACTAATAGAGGTCAAACATAATTCTCCTTACATAATTATGATGCGATCTTATTTAGATAAATGTCATTTTATAGATAAATAATAAATACTGACAGCCCTAATTATCTTATATCTTTTTATCAGTCTCAGAATAATAACCAGAATAATAACTAATATTATTCCATGATAACAGTGCATGGACATGGCACGGACTTTTTTGTCTTATCTCAAACTAGCTTTTGACAGCGAATTCGCACAAAAAAAGATCAGTAAAAAGTTACCTTTAACCGTCTTTTCTATTTCTCTTAAACAAGGGGAATACTTGGATCCGAGTGGTCGGCGCTGTGGAGCAAAACACTCGTACTACGGCTCGGCTACGTACTTGTGGTACGGCATGCCGAACACTCGGATCCCAGTGTTCGGCAGTCAATGTGTTAAAATGAAAAAACGGAACTCTTTTCATAAGCACAAGTTTGAGGCTGATTTCTGAGAACTTTTTCATTGTGTGGATAACAGTAACTCCTTCCTTTTCCATGTTAACACTAGCATAAGAAAACTTTCCTCAGTGTACCTACGTCTTATTGATTTTTAGTCTTGTTGTGTCTAGGTTTTTTGGATGGTATGTTTAGAAAGAGCGACCGTATGCCGCGCTCCTTCTAAGCATACTGCCGCCTAAGAGGATACTGCCGCCGTTGTAGAGCGCGAACCCCTCCGAGCCGGCAGACGCGTCGCCGCGTCCGCCGCGCGGCTGCGTCGCGCGCAGGCACGTTATGCCGGCACTTCACTTGGCGTATCGTGTTCGCGTATTTGCATTATTTGTCTGAACACGGCAATGTGTAGACGGTCTATTTGAACATATTTGCTTTATTTGCACGAATATGGCAAACAACGCAAATAGGGAATATGCGTTTCCGTCCACTTGTCGGTTTTTGATAACACATCAAAGGAATCAAATAAGGCAAATATTTGCGTCGACCGTTTACACTTGGTTCTGTTCAGAAGCGCGCGTGCGGCTGTCTTGTTCAATCGTGTTTAGTTTTTTATACGTAAACCAATGATATTATAAACTATAGATATGTTACGTTCATAGTAATTTGCGTTTAAAATCTGTTCCGAGCAATCCAAAACTGCACTTTTTGACAAGTTTCACTATTAAGGGTGGATTCGACCAAACTGGAATAAGGTCTTATACCTTGGTTTCGACGAAACTGGAATAAGATCTAGATTAAACGCTGATTTTGTATAGACTAATCTCGGAGTAAGTCTTTTTCCAGTTTGGTCGAATCCAGCCTAAGTAAAACAAAAGATACGAAATAGCACGCAACTGAAAGAGATAGTATAATTTTAATGATTGCACTTCAAACAATGATACGTATTATACAATATCATTGACGTAACCGTAGTAAAATGGATTAGACATACGAAACCGTATTGCGATTTTTAGAATTACTTATACCAAATGCATCCTTGTATTTTGGACCCCAAAAATGCCTCTCATAAAAACAAAGACCGACTGAGCGATGCATGGATCGATATTCAAAATAACTTACTACAACCCTTCACAATAAAAAAACAGGTGTTGCTAAGCCGCATTCAGGTAAATGTAATAAGCTGCTGCCACTGCCACGTCCATCACTGTTGCATTCAATTTGTTTGTGAACAAGCAAATATTTGAGATGCTTGCCCGTACAGTCCATGTGTGGAGGCTTGTTTGACGCCAAGCGAAGTGCCAGATTATTTGGGCAAACACAACGATATCGCCACACGAACACGCTAAGCCAAGTGAAGTGCCGCCATTCTGTGCACTGCACATAATGGAGCTGATTTGATCCGGAATAAATATGTAAGGCCGTGCAGTCGCGACAGTGCTGCCCTTATTGAGTTGTCCTTATTTGTAATGAATCTAGAACCAATATTACAAAAAACGGTTTGTAGTAGTCCGAGTGACTGATGTCGCGCAGGAGCGATTCCCAAACGACGAGGTGGTGATTTTGGGGGACTTCAACACCCATCATGAACATGGTTGGGCTGACTAACCTGACACAGCTGGTAGACCAGTTTACCATACCAGATATCGTACGTCACGCGCCCTCCTTGTTGGACTTACTGTTGACGAGTCGTCCTGCAGGGTATAGAGTGTCGACTGTCGGTGCTTGCACCTTTATACTCGTCAGACCACTGCTTGGTCATTGTCACAGCACCGGATAGCGTTATTCCACCGACACGCACACCGTTAGTCCACCGGTTAGTCAAACGGTAGAGACCAAGCGTCGTCTGTGGCACAACTAGTCGTCAGATTGGGACGGATTGCGTGGTTACTTTGCATCCATCTCATGAGGCCAGAGCTGCTTCTTGGAAAAGACCCGTGGGAGTGTGCTTCCGCCATCGCTGATGAGATATTGGGGTTAGTATCAACTGGTCAAAAACGCAAGTGGTCTACCGCATCAACTCACCTAAAAACCATTTGGGTAAATTTGCAGATAGTCGAATACGTAATTGGTCTATGAAGCAACTCGTCTAAAATCGACCGGACAAATTAGTGGGTTGTCCGACATGTAGCTGGTCTTTTTAGCTACTTGTCTTAAGATCATCTAGACGAATTCGCAAATAGGTTAAAATGTAATTAGTCAATAAAGCAACTCGTCACAAATTTCATGCAGCGTTTACACTCGAAAGAGTTTGTTATATCGTAATAACAGGCCACCTAAGGAAGGACACTCGTTGGATTTAAGACGAGTTGCTTCGTAGTTCAACCAGCAATTTAAATCACATGCATTTGCGACGAATTGCTTTGTCGGCGACCAGATATTTAGACCATGTCTGTCTAAATAGCTGGTCGCCGACATGTGCATGTCGTAAATGCATATGCATTTATGACGAGTTTGACAGTAAACTAAATAATTTTGCGACGAGTTGCTTTATAGACCAATTACGTATTCGACTATCTGCAAATTTACCCAAATGATGTTTAGGTGAATTGATGCGCTAGACCACTTGCTTTTTTGACCATTTCATACTAACCCAGATCTTGTTGGGTATGGAATATTATATTCCGTACAACGGATCTTGCTAGCGTTGGTAGACAACGGCCTTGGTTCAATCGCGAATGCGCCAAAGCTGCTGAATGTAAGGAGGCGGCGTATCTTGTTTGGACGAGGGCTTGCGTACTGAATGACCTAGTACCGGCTTCTTGAAGGAAGCTTGCAACAAGGTCTAACAAGAGCTGCAGCAACTCGCTGCCCCCTTTGAAATATCCAGGTGGCTCGTTAGTCTACCAGGCGCTTGAGAAGGCGAACTTGTTGGCTGACATTTTTGCGGCTAATTCGCGCGTCGACGATTGTGGCGCTGCTCCACCTATCATAGCACATTGTGGAGCCACCATACCTGATATTCGTATCAGGCTGTGTGATGTACGTGCCGTGCTGCAGTCTCTCGATGTGCGGAAGGCTAGCGGGCCGGGTGGTGTTCCGGCGATTGTACTACTCAGATGCGCGGCTGAGTTACCTCCTGTGTTGACACGACTGTTTAGGGAGTCTGACAATACCGGTATTGTGCCGGTGTCTTGGAAGGAATGGAACATACAACGTATCCCCAAAAAAGGGGATCGCTCGGATCTAGCCATCTATCGACCCATCGCTGTAACTTCTGTGCTGTACAAGGTGCTTGAGCGGATAATTAATTATCAGCTCATTCACTACCTAGAGGATCACTCGCTGCTTCATGGTCGCCAGTATGGGTTCAGACCCAAGCGATCAACGGGTGATCTTCTAGCGTACGTTACTCACGCATGGGGTGAAGCGATGGACAAGCATGGCAAATCTCTGGCAGTTAGCCTTGATGTCGCCAAAGCTTTCGATAGAGTGTGGCATCGTTCCCTTCATTCCAAGTAGCTGGCCTTCGGTGTGCCACCCCGTTTGTGCGCCTGGGTAGCAGACTTTCTAGAAGAGCGGAGCGGAGGATTCGTGTCTGAGTTCTACAAATTCAATGCCGGAGTGCTGCAGGGTTTTGTGCTCTCACCTACTCTATTTCTTCTGCATGTTAATGACATGTTGTCCTTGGGCAATATTCATTGTTATGCGGGTGACAGTACGGTGCATGAGCGTTACTTGGGACATCCTGCGGCAAAGCAAGCCGATATCGTGGTGAAAATGCAAGAACTGGTTGCCAAACTGAACCTGACTCGCTATCGTGTCGTGCGGAGTGAGTCATGTGAGTGGGGATCTAAAAACCGGGTCGAGTTTAATGCCAGCAAAACCCAGGTTTGTGCATTCTCGTCCAAGGCAACTCTTCCTTACACCTCTCTCTCTTCAGAACTCTCCGTTACCCATTTTGGTGGACCTCAGTATTCTTGGTTTCGACCGAGTTGCACCGGCCGTGGTCACGGGTGGACTGATATGTGTGCATAATGGAACGCGAAACTTTAAAAGTGTATATAACCATCATAATATTTAGGTTCAACATATATAATTATATTCAATACACTTGTCTTGTTTTGTAATAGGTATAATATTTTTTGTAATACTTTTCTTAACTATTCTACCCGCGTTAACTTTTTTTCTAAATACATTACAATAATGAGCTTTTGTGTTCTTATTATACACATAATTATCTAATCAAAAATATGTAATTGATCAATGGCTGCCGATAGACCAAGCGGTATACAAAGCCCATGGTCCTTTGGCTTCAAAGTATATTAATAGCTCTAGTAATCAACATACATTACGTCAAAGACTACGCAAGGAGGACTGCACAAGTAGTCCACTGCCAGAATCCACGTTTCACTAATTAACAATGACACATGTACTCAGCGTGATAGGTGAAGAGCCCATTGCCGCTTTATGTTACATGTACTTATGTGCAGTCTCCTTTTACGACATCCAAGGGAAGAGGGGTTTAGTACCTAGTATTCTTTTAGTGAGCTGCTATAAACTGCAAAACCAAAAACTGCTGGTCGGCTGGAACGCTATAAAAGCAATCTAGACACAAAATTAAATAATTTAGAATACAATGACAACCTTAATGTATTTTATAATGATTTCCTTAACACATATTGTTCAGAATTTAACAAATCTTTTGTTCCAAAAAGATCTCGGTTAGTGGTACTGTAACTTTTAATGCTACAATTGGTATTCACAAAAGTAGAAAACGCCTTTATGAACTTTATGGTGAACGCAACTTCAACCAGTGACGATTTCAAATTATATGTTAAAAATTATTCAAAGTTATTCAAAATATTATGTCGATTAGCCAAGGCAAAATACCCGAGTTCTAAGATTAAGAATAGTAATAACAAAATAAAAATGACATGGAATAGGTATTATACTCGTAAATAGTGAAACAGGAAATGTCAAAAGTTGTGATAATTATGTAGTACAATTTGAATTGTGATAATAAAATTTTGACTTCTGATGCTGATGTTGCAGCAGCATTTGAGAGGTTTTTTACTGACATTCCAGTTTCAACTACAAAAGCTTTGACTTCCTGACCTCCCCCACTGTAGCCGAATCTGTTTTGAAGGAAAATGTTAAAGTACGTGAAAGAAATTTTAATTTTAAAAAATTTGCTCTACAGATATATTATATACATTTAACACTCTCAATAAAAAGACCGCTGATCTGTAGGGTAATTCCGTGGACGTCGCTAAATCAGTAATTATGGCAGTAGCTCCAGTTTTAGCTTGCATATTTACTGTGGTGTTTTTCCTGACCTAATAAAACATAGTAAAATAATTCCATTATTTAAATCAGGTAGCACTTCTGACCCCACTAATTTTAGACCTATTTCTGTGCTACCCACATTAAGTAAATTTTTTGAAAAGTTGATGCTAGACCAAATTCACATTCATTTTTATAAAAATAAACTTTTACATTCTAAACAGTATAGTTTTAAGAAGGGGCAAAATTATATAACAAACTGCCTAATGACATTAAGGATACAAAGTTTATCGTTAGTTTCAAAAGACTTTTAAAATCGCACATAATAAAACAAGTAAAGTAACAAAAATAATTATTTTTTTGGTATTCACTTATAATTAAGTACTTAACTAAATTAAATAAAAATAAATTAGTTAACAATAATCTTAATATTAAAAACTAGCTTAATTAAGTTAATATAAAAGCCATAAATAAATAAAGCACAATTATGTTTTGAAGGTTAATAATAATAGTAAAATAAAAAAGATAATATAAAGTAAAATCAGATCATTCAAATTATATGTACTTACATACTATTCACGTTTATTTTATACATGTATTTATTATATTATATTTTTATATATATTTTTTTTGTCATCATCCGAATACCTAGTTATATAATATTATGTAAACACACTAATATCAATAACACAACAGCAAAGAAAACAAGCAAGAGAGATCATTGCTGCAGGACACTTCTTGTAGAATGTCGAGCGTAGTTTAGATCTATATCCGTGTTTGTGCCAAACATCTGTGCCTGACGCTGTGAGTGAGCCGCTAGCTTTGTTATTTTACATATACCGTACATTGACTACGTTTCTCCAAAAAAAAAAACAAATTAAGTAATTTAAATTTTATTGTTCTCGTGGTAAGCGAACTGTAATTTTGTTCTTAATGGGAATAAACATCTTAAACCTAAACCTAAAGAACTGGTTGCCAACTGAACCTGAGTCTCGATCGTGTATCTAAGTGGGGATCTAAAAACCTGGTCGAGTTTTTGACGAGAATGCACAAACCAAAACCCAGGTTTGTGCATTCTCGTCCATGGTAACTCCCTTTCATACTCCTCCCTCTCTTCAGAACTTTCCGTTACCCATTTCGATGAACCTCAGCATTCTTGGCATGAACACCGGCCAGGAACTGAATCCGAATTGCTACATCGAGAGTGCTATTTTAACTGCCTTCCGGAAGTTGAGTATTCTCAATAATGTGACGAGGTTTTTCACTCCCGAGCAGCGCTGTTTGCGGTACAAAACTCTGGTGCGATCGAGTATGGAGTATTGTTCCCATCTATGGGACGGCTCCGCTAAATACCTCCTCGATGCACTTGATAGACTGCAAAGGCGAGCGGTACGCATTATTCGAGATGCTGAGGTTACGCCTCCCTTGAGGACCTCCAGCTGCGTAGAGACATTGCTTCTCTCAGTGTCTTCTACCGGAATTACTACGGAGAGTGTTCTGAAGAACTTTTTGATATTATCCCGCCCTCTCCTTTCCTCTCCCGGACTACACGTGATGGTCTTAGGAACCACCATCATACTGTACAGACTATCAGTACTCGTACCAAAAAATTTGGCAAGTCGTTCCTCTGCAAGACCATTCGGCTATGAAATTCTTTGCCAGCGCATGTGTTTCCCAGCTCCTACAGTCCCGGGTCTTTTAAGCGGGGCGTGAAACGGCATTTATGCAGGCCGTCATGAATGGGTGCGCTCGTTATCGTGCTTATTCCACGGTGGCACAGTATAAATTTAGCTCATATTTATACTGTGACGGTGGGGAGCGCTCTTATTATTTTGGACTGCATCAGCTGCTTACCATCAGGCAGGATGCAGTCACTATGACGAGTCATTATAGAAAAGAAAAAATACTTCTTGAGTCTTCTTATCTCATACTTAAGTAACAGGATTCAGAAGGTCGACATTAACGGTAAAAGATCTCCGGGATCAGTGGTAAAAATGGGAGTTCCGCTTCCGCAGGGTTCAATACTTGGTCCATTCTTGTTTTTAGTTTATATTAATGACTTACCTTATTTTGTAAAAAACAGTCATGAAATAGTATTGTTTGCTGATGATACTTCACTTTTATTCAAAATGAAACGACGACACCCAAATTATGACGATGTGAATAATGCGGTCTCACAGATTGTTCACTAGTTTGTGTAAATAACTTGCTATTAAACGAGGGAAAAACCAAATGTGTAAGAATTGTATTGCTTAATGTTAAGCAGGTAAGAACTAGTGTACAAATTAAAGATAAGAATATGAATCCTGTGGACAACACTGTGTTTCTAGTAGAGATGCGCCGAATGTTCGGCCGAATATTCGTAAAGTACATATTTTTTCATGTTCGTATTCGGCCGAATATTCGGTTCATTTGCCGAACAATTACCGAATGTTTAAATTATTGTTAATTTAAAAAAAAATATTTTATTAAACGGTAAGGTAAACCAAACCACACTTAATTACTATATAAGTGTGGGCTATTTCGAAATTTGTTCGTAGTTTTTGTAAATGAAAGAAACACCACTTTGTGTACCAATTATTTATAGTCAAAATAAAAAAGATTAACTTCAACAATCAATTTAATTTAAATTTAAATCAAACAAAATTCTGTTATTTTACAAATGATAATATAAACTAAATTAAATTTCTATGAAATTAATAATTTTAAGAACGTACCTTTTAGTAACATCTTTATCAGATTTCTAAAAAATAATAACTATCTTTAGGAACCAACACAAGTATTAAAAAGTATAATCAAATTAAGTTTTTTTTTAGTAAATGTAAGTGTATGTTAAAAACATTTTTTTTAAATCAACAATATAAAAACTTGAGTAACAAATAGAAATAATTTGCAACATAAAAACTAGGAACAAACATAGTTATTTGTAGCTTTAATCTAATACGGTTCTTTTTAAGTAAATGACAATGTAAGTCAAATAAAATTCTATGAAATCAACAATTAATAAATATATCTTCACTTCAGTAACAAATTTTAGATCACAAATAAAAAAATACAAATTTGAGGAAATAATCAACATTAGTTGGTAACTGAAGTTTTAATCAAATTAAGTTTTTTTGATGAATGACAATGTCAGCAAAATAAAATCTGATTATCAGTGATTACTATTAAGTCCTTTAAAAATCATATCGTAAAATTAACATACTTAAATTATGATGATTCATGACTAAGTTAAAACAACATAATTAATAATTAAAATGTAAGAGTGGTAAATTATGATGTAAAAATACTAGGCTCTCAGCCCTATGAGGCAATAATCTATTTTAATGTTTTATATTTTAGCGTTTTATTAACGCTTAAATATCCTTATGTAAAATTTTAAACACTGAAAAAAGACGACAACCTCAGGCGGGAATCGAACCACGCACCTTCCGCATTCCGGGCGGCTGCCTTAACCACTTGGCTACCGAGGTCTGGCTTTCAACCGTCGAAATTTGTCAGTGCTTGATGCTTATGTTTTTAGTAAACATTGCTTCATAAATCTTAGAAGTTTTCACCTCTGAGATACGAAAGAAATATTTTTAAAAATATTTGAACATTCGGTTAAGATGAAGCTGCGTTTATAGATTAATGTTTTATATTTTAGCGTTTTATTAACGCTTAAATATCCTTCTGCAAAATTTTAAACACGGAAAAAAGACGACAACCTCAGGCGGGAATTTTAAATAATCTATTTCTATTCTCTTCATATACATTTCCTGCTTCCGAGAATAACCGTTCACTATATACAGAGGTTGCTGGAAGAGTTTAAAAAAATGGCTAAAATAGCCATGAGTTCATACTTTCCTTGATTTTTTGCCCACCATATAAAGGGACTCGTACTGCGTTGTAATAAAGTCTCATTCAAATATTTTTGTAATTCTAAAGCTAATTGGCTTTTAGGACTTTGACTTTCTTCAGATATCGTTGCCTGCTTAGTAGACGCTAACTCTTCATAACAACTCCAAAATGCTGAATGAGAATCGTGAGATTCGCGAGTGCCCATATTTGTCACATTTCGTAATGGTATTCTTTCTTCTTCATCGCTGCTGCTCTCTAAATCACTCCTTCTGATATGTTCTCTAAAAAATGCTGACTTGATTAATTCAATACTTTCGGTAGAAAAGAAATTCAGTCGGAATCTGGGATCTAATAATGTGGCCAGTGTGTAATATTTGTCCTCTTGAATATTTGCAAATCTGTGTTTTAACTCTATTTCTAGTGTCTCTCGCATTTCATTTACATTTGGGCATGCTTGTTTAGTGTTTGACTTTTGTAAATACTTTAGAAGTGTGGCAAAATGAGGAATTACTTCAGATATTGATGAAAAAGTATAACTAGTGAGCTTTGTTATTTCTTCGAAAGGTTGCAGAAGATTTAATTCTTCATTCAAAATTTGCCACTGGCGCTCTGACAAATTTTGAATATTTACTGCACTGCGGTTGTCAGAAATATACAACGATACAGCCCGTTTTTGTTCCAGAAGACGTTGACACATATAAAACTTACTGTTCCATCTAGTAGCAACGTCTTGTACCAGTTTATGTTGAGGTAAATTGAGCTCTTCTTGTATTTGAACCAATTTTTCTTGAGCTTGCGTGGAGTGGTTGAAGTGAGTCAGAATTCTTTTAGCTGCTATTAGAGCTTTAGTTACATTTTCCTGGATCTGCAATGAGCTATTTATAGCAAGTTGTAAAGTATGTATAAAACATGCTTTTCCAACATATGGACTGTCATTAATTATTATTGCTCTCACTATGTTAGGCCCATTATCTCTGACTATCACATGTATAATTGAATTGAGTCGATTTTCCAATTTTTTGCCATTTCTTCCAGGTGAGATTGAATATTGTGTGCAGTGTGTTGTCCGGTAAAATGAGCCATTTGCAGAACCGCATGTTGAACAGCAAAGTTTTCATCGAGCCAATGAGCGGTGAAGCTTAAAAAGCTTGTCAAATTATTCATACACGTCCACATGTCTGTAGTGATGGATACCGATTTGTGTTACGATATACAAACTCATTTGTATTATGTTATTGGTTTTCATAAAAAGTTAGTGTGTTGTTATGGAGATGATAGTTATTGATTATGTCACGTCAAGTAAAATACAATAATTAAATGTTCAATGTTTTATTCTTTGTGTTTTAATATGCACATCGATTGAAATTCGGTACGCGGAAGAGAGCGACTGAAACGGCAGAACTTGTGCATGCTGATGTATGTGGACCATTCAGAGACTCATTCGGAAGAAATAAGTATTTCTTACTCTTCAACAATGATCATAGCTCTTCAAAGACGATTTTAGCAAATTTCGTTTTGTTTATTTTCTGAAGAAGAAATCAGAAGTTCACAGGAAGCTTGAACTTATGCTTGCTGAAATAAAAGCATCAGGCCATACAGTAAAAGAGTTTTTAAGTGACAATGGTGGAGAATTCGACAACGAAAATGTGCGAAGAATACTTCAGAATAATGGTATAAAACAAAGATTAACAATGCCTCATACACCTATGCAAAACGGATGTGTTGAGAGAGACAACCGGACCGTTGTTGAAGCCATGAGAACGATAATGCATGCAAATAATCTACCACAAGCTCTTTATGGTGAGCTAGTTAGTGCAACAGTATATGTCCTAAATAGGTCTGGCCCAACTCCTTTAGACAAGTCACCATATGAGATTTGGTATGATAAGAAGCCAAGAATCAAACACTTGCGGATTATTGGCAGTACTTGCTCTACGCACACGTCCCAAAGGTGAACAGAAAGAAACTAGACAAGAAAGCCGTAAAAGGTGTACTAGTAGGTTACGATAACGATGAAGGCTATAGAATTTGGTCATTAGAAAAGAATAAGTTGATTCGTTCAAGACATGTCATTTTTGAAGAGAAGACATTAAAAACTAACAAAGAAGAAGAGATTGTAATTCCTTCTGATGTTGTTCCGTGTACTTCCACAGACTCTTCTAGGCCAAACAAAATAGAGATCCCGTTGTGGAAAAGTACATATGGAATTGATTATGAACAATTATATAGTCCGAATGAAAAGGAGCATGACATATTTGAAGACTGCAGAGAAGAAATAGAAATTGAACAAGACTGCAGAGAAGTAGAAACAGCGCCTGAATCAAATAGTAGTGAGGAACTTCAAGTACCAGAAGTAGAGCAAAGAATGACATTAAGAGAGCGTTCAACAATAAATCCTCCATCTAGATTTGACGAACTTGTGATGACTGCAATAATTCAGATGAATGAAGTGATGGCACCTCAGACATTCAAAGAAGCAATTCAATCAAAAGAAAGTGATGAATGGAAACTTGCTTTGGATGACGAGATAAAGTCGTTGAAAGAAAATGAAACATGGGAGATGGTTTCTTTGCCAAAGAATCGAAAGGCCATACCATGTAAATGGATTTTTAAAGTGAAAACAAATCCAGATGGAAGCATCGAGCGTTTCAAGGCCCGATTAGTCATCAAGGGCTATTCACAAAGGAAAGGCATAGACTTTGATGAAATTTTCAGTCCAGTAGCCAAAAAGAGTACGATTCGTGCCATCCTGAGCATTGCTGCACGTGATAATATGAAATTATCGCAGTTTGATGTTTCGACAGCTTTTCTTTATGGCAGCCTTAAAGAAGAAATTTTCATGAGACCTCCAGAAGGGTACCACGATAATGAAAATCTAGTCTGCAAATTAAAAAGAAGTCTCTACGGACTTAAACAGGCTCCAAGATGTTGGAATGAATGCATGAAAGAGTTTCTTGTAAAAGTTGGATTTAAAGAAAGTGAAGCTGATCCATGTCTCTTCATGAGACAGAGAGGGGAGAGAAAGCTTATACTGGCTCTATATGTCGATGATGGCTTATTAGCTTCAACAAATGAAGTCAAAACTTTTTCTGCAAGAGTTACAAGGGCGATTCAAGGTTAAGTCTAAGCCAGCCACCTATTTTCTCGGGTTAGAGATAGAAAGAAGAGAAGATGGTTCTATTAAACTTAATCAGGCCGGGTATACTAAAAAAACTTTTAAAAAAATTTGGTATGGAAGGATGCAAACCAGTTGGCACTCCAATACTAAAAGATAATACTGAAACAAAAGAGAGTAATGAGTCTACAGGTGGATATCCTTACAGACATATTGTAGGTGAATTATCTTATTTGATGGTCGGGACAAGGCCTGTTATTGCGTTTGCTGTAGGCATAGCATCAAGAAAATTAGAAAACCCTAGCAATGAAGGTGTTATAAAAGTAAAACGGATACTTCAATATCTTCAAGGAACCATGGACTGGGGCATAACATTCAAGAAAAGCGCAAGCAAGTTATTATCTTGTTTTAGTGATGCAGACCATGGAGGAGATCTTGAGACTGAACGCTCTACCACAGGAATGATATGCATATACGCTGTTGGGGTTATTTCTTGGAAAAGCCAACGACAGGCTTCAGTATCCATCTTGAGCACAGAAGCTGAAGTTGTTGCAGCCAGTGAAACTACAAAAGAAATAATTTGGCTTAGAAGATTAATTGAAAGCATCGAGGGTCCCATTAATTTACCGGTGCTTCATGTGGACAACGAGTCTGCCATAAAATTGGCACACAACCCACCATTTGAGTTCCACCAAAGGACTAAGCACATCAGAATACGCAACTTCTTTGTTCGAGAAGCAGTATCGAATGGAGCCCTGCTTATCGATAAAGTGGCAACAGAATTTTAGCTAGCAGACATGTTGACCAAGCCGCTATTCAAACCAAGACTGGTTATGTTGTGTCGAGCTATAGGTCTCAGCAATGACTAACTGTATTGAAAAAGAGAAGATGTTACGATGTACAAACTCATTTGTATTATGTTATTGGTTTTCATAAAAAGTTAGTGTGTTGCTATGGAGATGATAGTTGTTGATTATGTCACGTCAAGTAAAATACAATAATTAAATGTTCACTGTTTTATTTTTTGTGTTTTAATAATTTGACCTTCATCAATTTGTCCTTAATAGCCGCCTTCACTTTATTATACAGACTGGGTATGACTACTTCGGTCATGTATTTTCTGCTAGGTAGTTCGTATTTAGGTTTTAATAATTTAATTAATCTATTAAATCCAGTATTGATATCGGTTGATTGTCGGATGATATCATTTCAGCAATCGCATTATAAATTTCGAGAGATCTAGGATCATTGATATCTCATTTCGTCATCAACGTGTTTTCCAAAGTTTGCTGTGATTGTATTTGAGAAGTTATACCCGAAGTTGAAGGTTGATTTTCACGGGATACAGGCTGCAGCGTATCTGCTTCTTCTTTATGTTTCTGCTTTAAGTGATTTGTTAATGCCGATGTAGAAGCACTACGCTCTGTTCCCCCACGCGAAAGAATCGAACCACACAATGTGCACTTCACTTTTGTCTTGTCAATACTCAATACTTACTCAATACTTTATTGCATTCCATAATGTTTACAAATAAGATGGTAGGTTTTTACAATGGGATCAATTATGAACCCTGTCGGGCACAGCATAGTTTAGTAGGAGAGAGGAAGAGAGATCATTATTTCTTAATTATTAATATTAAATATTTATTAATTTTTTTCCTGAACAATTATTATAAATTATGTGTAAGTATTTTAATTAATCATTGGTTAAATAAAATTAAAATTAAAAAAAAATAGAATTAATTATTTTTTAGTTAATGATATTATCTTAGATTAATGATTGGTCTCGCTGCGCTCGACTAGATACCTTCGTCGTACTTGTCAATTGCGGCAACAAATACTACGCCGAAATCGGCGTACCCGAGCCAGTCACACTGACAGCTGTGGGTGACGTGTACGTCCCGAATGTTTTATCAATTTTGGGCTTAATTCAAACTAAAATGCCAATTTGCGTAGTAAAACTGTGTAAAAATAATACTTCTAAAAATAAGAAGGACACTGGGATCACATACCATCAGTAATTATCGTATAATTTCGAAATTTCATCATAAAATAATATGAACAATAAACGCCATTCAGTGTTACCGCTTATACAAAAATAAAGTCCCCGTGGTTGAGATTTTTATTATGTGAATTTATTGTTATTGTCTTTTATTATATAGGTAACCTATTTCATTTGTCTTACAAAGTTATTATACTTAACCTAGTTCTATGTTATTTCATGTTTACTTATATTTGTGATCTATATTAGGGTGTAAAAATGTTAGCTGACACTATATCAAGGGGATTCTACCGATGAAACTTTCCATTAAGGAACATAGGTTGAAAATTTATTATTTTTCCCTATACAAAATGCGAAATCAGCTGATTGACTCAAGTATGGAAAAGCTATTTTTTTTCATATTGACCTATGTTCCTGAAATGTAAACTTTTCGTGTCTGTACTTACATTGAAAATATTTGCGAAAAACATAATCTAGGGGATGAAGGATACGTGAACATTAGAATCATTTTTGAAATTTTTGTCTGTTTGTTTGTTTGACGCGCATCACCCAAAAACCGCTGGACGGATTTTAATGAAACTGAGAACAGGTGTATAGCTTATGATTCGGGTAATATTATAGGTTAAAGGTTGCTTCACACATATCAGTGAAGCCACAGTTCCGACACAGTACCGGCACAGTGTTTTTCATACATTCTCTATGAACGCATCCCCACTTGTCAGTGATAATGCTCTCAGTGTCAGTGCCGCCACCGGCAAATCACGGACGTATTCGTTTTGAGAAAAATCATAGACAAGGTTTGAAATAATATTTTCACTCTTGCTCAAAAATACCGTAATTGTAGCGTTGTAAAGCGAAGCACAACTAGCTTTTTTTTTTTTATACTAAGCCCGGCAAATGACCCCACTCCACCTGATGTTATGTGGAAATGAGGTCCAGGCGCGAGGACAACTGGTGCAGCGTAAGAGACGTAGCATCAGTCATCCTCACTCTGCCGGCCCACAAAGCGCTTCTTCACGCCTCGTTTGGAGGACCCTATGTCATAGGTAGGAGGGAATACGTGTGCTTGTAGACTATTCCATCTTTTGGAAGTGCGGCAAAGAAACGAGTCACCAAATTTCTTTGTGCGAGATGGAATGTTAGAGACTGTAAATTGGTGACTCCGCAGAGCAGCACGCGTACTCCTATGGAGGAAGGGAGAAGGAGGGATGAGGTCAAAGAGTTCTTCAGAGCACTCGCCATGGTAAAAACGGTAAAAGACGCTGAGTGACGCAATATCTCTACGCAATTGCAAAGGCTCGAGAGTTTTAGTGACCTCTGCATTGCCGATAATGCGCACAGCGCGGCGCTGCAATCTGTCCAAGGCATCGAGAAGGTACTTTGCGGAGCCGTCCCAAAGGTGAGAGCAACACTCCACGCAAGACCGCACCTGTGTCTTGTATAATAGACACAACTGATCAGGCGTGAAGAATCGCCGCACCTTGTTCAGGACACCGAGTTTACGTAAGGCATTTTTAATCACGGTTTCGATGTAGTCCTTTTGGTTCAGATCGCAGCGGATATCCATACCAAGCATGTTAATACTGCTCTGCAGGCCTAGAATGTACCCTGAAGAGAGGGAAGGGGAAGGAATGGCGAATTTTTCGCTGTGAACGCGCACACCTGTGTTTGCTTGGCATTGAACTCCACCAGATTATCGGAGCCCCATTTAGAAATGAGGTCCAACATCCGATCAAGCTCAATGACAAGATTTGCTCGCTTCATTTCGGTGTCTACCCGCCCAGCCGTTGGGTGACCGTTATATCCCCCATGCACTGTGCTATCATCTGCATAGCAATGAATGTTTCCAAGAGGAAGCATGTCATTGATATGCAGAAGGAACAGCGTGGGGGATAGAACGGAGCCTTGAGGAACACCAGCGTTCACTGACATGAACCGCGAAGCGCATCCATCCGAAAGGACACGGATTCTACGCTCATGCAGGAAGCTGGCAATCCAGGTACAGAACTGAGCGGGCAAACCGTATACCGGGAGCTTGGAGAGAAGAGCTTTGTGCCAGACCCGATCAAAAGCCTTGGCTATGTCAAGGCTAACTGCCAGTGACTCGCCACGCTTGTCAATAGCCTCACCCCAGAGATGTATGACGTACGCTAGAAGATCACCCGTTGACCGTTTTGGCCGAAACCCATATTGACGATCGTGAATTAGGGAGTGATCTTCTAGGTATCGAATAAGCTGTTTGTTCAATATTCGTTCTAGGATCTTACACAACACTGAAGTTACGGCTATAGGGCGGTAATTAGTCGGATCTGACCGATCTCCTTTTTTAGGGATCGGTTGCACATTAGCTTCTCTCCAAGATTCCGGCACACAACCCGAAGAGAGCGAGAGACGGTACAGACGCGTTAACACAGGGGACAACTCCGCTGCACACATTTTCAGGACTATTGCTGGGATGCCATCAGGACCGTTAGCTTTCCGGACATCGATTGACTGCATTTCCGCACGGACATCACACTGCCTGATTTTAATATCAGACATTGTGTGGCCACAGTGAGGAATTGAGGGTGGCTGTGCATCACAGTCATCGATCTGGGAGTTAGCCGCAAAGAGTTTGGCCAGGAGATCGACCTTTTCCTGCGGCTTGTGAGCTAAAGTTCCGTCAAGACAACTCAGTGGTGGCAGCGAGGGTTGGCAGAAGTTGGATTGCACGGCTTTGGCCAGACGCCAGTAGCTACGGCTGCCCGTAGGATGCGTCAGGAGTTCTTGGCCTACTCGTGCAACGCGCTGGGCATCCGCTCTAATGTAGGCCCTCTTACACGACTTGGTGGCATTATTATAGGCTGCTTTTAGCGAGCGAGTTTCGGGAGCCCCATGAGCTTTACCTCTGATCCAAGCGCGGTATGCCGTCTGTTTGCTCTCAACAGCGCTGGCACACTCGCGATTGAACCAGCGGTTGCGACTGCCTTTGCTGATGACATAGGAGTGTGGAATATAGTATTCCATTCCTAATACTATCTCATCAGCAACGGCAGTGGCGCTAGCGGTCGGGTCCTTCCCACTAAAGCAGCGCTGCCTCCAAGGGACGGATGCAAAATACTCCCGCATCCCGTCCCAGTCTGCCGACGCGTAGTGCCAAATCTGGCGTTTCGAAACCACTGTTGGCGGGCGCGATGCCAAGGGCACTGTGCTGGATATCAAGCAGTGATCCGAGGAACCTAAAGGAGCTCGAATCTCCACCCGGTATCCAGCTGGGCGACTCGTCAGCAGAAGGTCGAGTAAGGAGGGCGCATGGCCAACTATGTCTGGGATCCTGGTGGGCTGGTTCACCAGTTGCGTCAGGTCATGCGTGAGAGCGAATGCGTGGGCAGTTCTACCAGCATGGTCTGTTTTGGAGGAACCTAACCACAACTCATGGTGGGCGTTGAAGTCCCCCAAAAACACCAGTTCCGCCGATGGAAACCGCTCCTGCGCATCATCTGCTACCCGACTAAGATGTTCAATTAGTCGAGTTGTCTCCATGTCGCCGTTATGGGATCGGTAGACGCAGACGTAGACACGGCAATGAGAGCCTAAGTCGACGTGTACCACTAGGAGGGAGAAGGAAGGGTCCTCCAGATAGCGCAGACGGTGACAGCAAACATCCGCCCGAACGAATAAGCAAACTCCGGCTTTGGCTTTGAAGGATTCTTCAAGCACAAAGCCGGGATAGTTCAGGTAGGTGGTGTCAGCTGGGCGGATTATTTGCGTCTCCGTCAGGAACAACATTGCTTGCCGTGCCGTCTCAAGATGGTGGTGGACGGCATTGAGGTTTGCATGGAGTCCGCGGATGTTAGCAAACTCCTTTTTTCTTCTTGCCCTAGAGGAAAAAGTTTTTTTTTTTTTTTGTCTGTCACATGACAATGAGCCTACAAAAACGAAAAAGTGTTTAGTCATATGTAGAATAATCATGAATAAAGACTCGATTTATTACTGTTTACTTATATCAACAACTTTTTTGAGATAGTTATTATTAAAGTTTATCACATAGTCCACGCTTCAGCAAGAAACAACTGCACAGTCTGCACATGTGCTTGCTTAGGTGGTGAGCCTTTAGCCCGTTAGTCGCTTTTACGACACCAAAGGGAAGAAAGGGTTTGGTAGTATTATTTTGATGAGCCCATCGCCGCTCTATGATGTTGTATGTATGTGCAGTCTTTAGTCCATTAGTCGCCTATTACGAGACCCAATGTAAGGGAGGGGTTGGTAGTATTATTTTGATTAGCCCATCGCCGCTCTATGCTGTTGGATGTATGTGCAGTCTTTAGTCCGTTAGTCACCTTTTACGAAATTGAAGAAAAGTGAGGGGTTGGTAGTATTATTTTGATGAGCCCATAGTTGCTCTATGCTGTTTGATGTATGTGCAGTCTTTAGTCTGTTAGTCGCCTCTTACTACACCGAAGGGAAGAGAGGGGTTGGTAGTATTATTTTGATGAGCCCATCGCCGCTCTATGCTGTTGGATGTATGTGCAGTCTTTAGTCCGTTAGTCGCCTTTTACGATACCCAAGGGAACAAAGGGATTGGTAGTAATGAAAAAAAAAAAAGGGGGCCAATCATTGCTATACATACCTACCATTTTTCTACAGAAGAAACCTACGTCTAACCTACATAATAATATATACAATTATATTGATTGATATTTGCTTTTAATTGTAAATTATTAAATATTTTCTCAGCTACATTTATGACCAGCAACTTAACTAATACATCACAGCAAAAATATTTTTCCCATTAACTCGGGTAACAGTTGAGCAGCTGGCAACAAATTTTTCACGCACTAGCATCCTTGCATATTGTCATAAACACACTACAATAATGAGTTGCCGCATTTACGGAGCTGTGGTTTTTAGGTAGCGCGGTATTTAGACGAGCGCAGCGAGACCAATCATTCATCTATAGATATTATATATTGTTTATAGTTGATAATTTATCATCAAAGCATTCCTTTATGCTATAATAGCTTTTGTTAGGAAAATTCTTAATTTGTTGTTATAGCTCCTCAGCGTGTCTTCGTTTTTAATATGTTCAGGTAACTTATTATATAAGTAATTTGTATAACATATAAGTATTGACATAACCAAAGGACCGGAAGAGTGCATTGTTATACGGGAAGTATGAAGATTTAGCCTGTTTTTATGTCTAAGTATTATTTTGCTTTGAATATTTTTTCTTATATTATAGAATTCAGGGTATTTTCGGACAAACTTACATAATTCAAAAATGTAGATGCAAGGTAAGGTTAGGATGTTAAGTTTTTGAAACTGTGGTTTGCATGAGTCAGTTTCGTCAATATTTACTAAAATTCTATTTAGTTTCTTTTGCATGGTGAATACTGAGAGTGCGTCTGTACTATTACCCCATAGCGTAACTCCGTAGCTGAGCCAAGAATGAGCATAGGCGTAGTAGGTCATGAGTGCAGTTTGTTGGTCTGTGGTGTTTTTGACTTCGCGAAGCGCATAACAAAATTTTGATAGCTTAGCACGCACATTTTTAATATGAGGTTTCCAATTAATATGAGTGTCGATAGTTAGACCGAGCAATGTAAATTCGTTCACTACCTCCATCTGCAATCCTTGAAATGCAAAATTTATATTTATGGGTGTTTTTTGGTAAGGGTAGAATGACATAAATTTGGTTTTTGAAAAGTTAATTTTAAGATTATGTTCATCCATCCAGTCTACTGTTTTGGTAAGTATAGAATTTAGTTGATTATTTGAGTTTAAATTATTTTTACATGAGACAAGTAAAGAGATATCATCTGCAAACAAGACACATGGACCCTTTATGATTTTTGGTAAGTCGTTGATATAGATAAGAAACATTAGGCATCCTATCACACTACCTTGAGGAATTGAGGCGTTAAATATATTTTTTGTTTGAACGGATGTTTTCTATTTCGCTAGTTTTTTTATTAAAATATTCTATCTCGACTAGTTGTTGCCTGCTCATCAAGTATGATGTGAGCCATTCGTGAGCTTTTCCGCGTATGCCTATTCCATATAATTTGTTTAATAATATGTCGAATTGCACCTTGTCGTAGGCCTTAGTCATGTCCAGTAGTATCCCTACAGCGTATTGCTTATTGTTAATGATATTAAGGGTTTCTTGGGTGTACTTATAGACTGCTAAGGTTGTAGACTTATTTTTGCGAAAACCATTCTGGCATTCGTCAAATATTTTATATTTTTCGCAGAAAGAATATATGCGATAACACATTGCCTTCTCGAAAATCTTGGAGGCGGTGGGTAATAGAGCTATGGGACGATAATTGTTTGGGTCTTTTTTTGAGCTTTTTTTGTGAATTGGTTTTATTAAAGCCTGTTTCCATTGATCTGGGACAACGCCTTCTTCGAAAGATTGGTTAATTAATTTAAAGAATGGTAAAGTGAGCTCATCAGCACAGTACTTGATTAGATTAGGTGGAAGTTCATCAATTCCATGACTCTTCTTATTTTTAAGGTTTTTTATTATTTTGTTAACTTTGTAAGCATCTACTGGACTAAGAAACATAGTCTTTTCGGTAGGGTAAAGTACAGGAGCCCCGTTTAGTTGTCTACCTGATGAGGCGGTGGAATTCTCCCCAATAGATGCGAAAAAGTTATTGAAATAGTTAGCTATCTGTTTAATTTCGGTTGTGAGGTTATTATTTATGTTTAGTTCTATATTATGTTTGAGTTTTTTCTGTTTTTTATTTGTTCGTTCATTTATAATACTCCACATAGGTTTTATTTTATCAGATTTTATTATTTTATTTTTAAAATGTAATGTTTTTGCTGTCGCTACAGTCTTTTTAAGTATTTTTTCATAGTGTTTGTAATATTGTGTTAATATTGAACTTTTCGTTTTAAGTGTAAGTATTTTCAGAAGTCTTTTATTTTTACAAGAAAGTTTAATGCCTACTGTTAACCAATATTTTTATATTGTGTTTTTAACTTTATTCTTTGTACTGGTAGGCACTCATTTAAGACATTAATTAATGTTTTGCTAAAACTATTATAATTTTCTTTGGTACCTAATTTAGATTTAAATTGCTGCATGTTTCTTTGATTATACATTCTTTTCATAGTGTACCAGGTAGTTTCTTTAATTTGTTGAGGCAATTGTTGTATTCTAACATGAGATCCAAAAATTGGTTTGATTTCATGTTTTCATCTAGTATATTAATATTAAAATCCCCTCCCAAAATTATATTTGATTTTGAATATTTCTTATTTATATAGTTTAAGATTAATCTCAGCTGTTTTATAAATATTTCTTCCTCTCTTCTATTTACATTGTTATAAGTAAAATATTTTCATTAGGTAATTCACATGCACAAGTTTCTAAAACATATTCAATAGACATATCTGCAATCACTTTGATCTCTATAAATTGTATTTGTTCTTGTAGTAGGATGCATACCCCGCCGCCTATTTGGTTTGCTCGAGAGTAAGAAGATGCAATCTTGTAGCCGGCTATTTGTATGACATCTAATTTTACCGGAGATAGCCAAGTTTCAGTTACGCATAAAGCCTTATAGATTTGTTGTTATACTAAAAATGCTTCCAATATATGTTGTTTATTATAAAGACTTTATATATTTTGAAATAATATATCAAAGGGTGGGCCTGTGCTTGCGAAAGGAATGATTTTGAGTGTACATACTTGGTTGATTCTAGTTGATGTGTTTTGGTTATATTATATGTATTTGTTTAACTCGTCATTTAAATCAACCCTTTTGCCCTCTATGAATAATTGGTTGTTGCGAATTATTGCATATAGACCCTTTTTACGTGCTTTTATCATTTCTTCTTGCAGTATTCACTTTCATATTCATTAAAAAATGTCCTATTATATAAATAGGACATTTTTTAATAAATATATAAATCTATAAATCTTTTACGTCCATTCATTTTCAAAAACGTTCATCAACGTAATAAATATTAAATTTCAATAAAAGGCAGTTCCGAGATAATTTTTAAACAATATTATGCGAGAACTGTAATATGTAATGTACTTAACCAAAAGAGCGGTGCAACGAGTTAGAGTGAGCCCTGCTAGCGCGAGTGGCCGCGGGTAGCGCGCGTGGCAGAGAGGGGGCGGTGGCAAATGCGCCGCCCGGCTCTTGCAGAGCGCCACACCGACGTGTACAAACCTGTTTACCGCGCAGAATTGAACCGAATGATTCGGCCGAATATTCGGTTCGGTATATTTTGGACCGAATATTCGGCCGAACATTCGTATTCGGTTAAACCTACATTCGGCGCATCTCTAGTTTCTAAACATCACGTTGGATGCCAAGCTTCAGTGGGGCTCACATATAGCTAAATTGTCAAATAGACTTAGCTCTGCGGCTAATGCAGTAATGAAGATCCGACAATTAACTGACGTTGATACAGCTAGATTAGTTTATTTCCGTTACTTTCATAGTGTAATGTCGTACGGCATTTTATTGTAAGGAAGTGCTGCCGACATGTAAACTATCTTTGTGCTGCAAAAGAAGGCTATTCAAGCAATATATAACCTAGAGAGAGATTTATGGACATAAGACAGTTGCATCAGAATACATTTATGAAAATCTGATGTATGTTCATAAAAATATTGAAATATTTTCAAAAAACAGTGATATTCACAATTTAAATACTAGAAGTAAGAACAAATTTCCGTAATAAATAAATAATTCTTTTGTCTGTGTGTACGATATTACAACAAAGTACCAATTGATATTCAGAAATTAGATCTTGATAAATTTAAAATCCATATCAAAGAAAAGCTTTGTAAAAAAGCTTATTATAAAGTGTCAGTTTACACAGAAGACAAAACAGCTTGGCTCTGAACTGAAATGCTCCAAGTACACCAAAAGCTATTTCTAATTGTCTATAATTAATTTATAGTACCGTCTATTTTACTTTCAAATTATTATTTTGTATTTTATGACCTGGTAACGACATATCTTTTTTTTTGTAAATGTCGTTGCTTCTGTGCGCTGTGGTTTCTTCTCAGAACAATAATTGTTCTGAGGGTTTCTTCTCGTTCCCGTTCTTTGCCACAGTTAAAAAATGACGTCCTGAATGGGTGGTAGGTTAAAAATTTGGACGATTGTAAGTACTCTATGAGTTTATTGAATACATATATTTTGGGTTTGAGTTTGAGTTTACCACATACGGCTCATAATAGTAAATAGTAATCAATGTTTTATATTTTTTTAATTCGCTCTGCATTTCAGCAATAGTGTACTGAACTACAGGGATTTTTTACTGAAATTTTAAATTATACTGGATACAATGATACCAGTTTAGCCTGTAGTTAGTCACTCAGACATCATAAAGCTGAAACTTGTATTTATACTAAGCAGCCGTGGAAACTCTGATAGCGTGATTCAGGATTCAGCACTGCGCATGCCTAAAAAAAAGCGAAAGTGTACGGCAAGAGTATGTGAAAAGACTTTTACATCATCCGATCTACTTATTAACACGTTGAGTGCAAAACCAGGTCTGTGAAACACCTTGTCTATGTCTCACTTACCGTGCGGCTAAGAAAACTATAGACTTCTTTGTCGTGCGAATGGCATAACTTTAATTTGGTTCGGTGTAGGAAACTGATGAATATATATCTAAGATATTTTATTAAAATAGAATCCAGTGGTGTGCCTACCTCAACACCAGATTTCTTGGACCTGGTACCGCACGAAAGAAATAAAATATCATCACAGTGCGAAACCAGGTCGAAAGCTCCTGGTACCCCGCGCACTTTTAACGCACCCTACGCTAGCTTCGCGCAGCCAGTGTTGTATCTAGTGTTGCCCAAATGCAAGAACAAGACGAGACTTAGCCAGTCTTGCGTTACTACACCCGGTCTTGGTCTTGGTCTTGGACTTGGTATTGCGTTCCCAGTCTTGGTCTTGGTCTTGGTCTTGCAGCAAGAGTCTTGCAAGTCTCGCAATTACTTATTAGCCTATTGCTATTTTACTTTAGATCTTAGAACAACGTAACAGAGTAGGAACATTTTGAACTTCCACGAGTTCTTGAATTAACATAACCATAGTAAAGATCAACCAAATTAATAAATGTCTAAACATTTAATGAGAAATTCGAAAAATTAACTGACACCGGGTGGGGTTTGATTGAACCCACGACTTTAGCGATCCGTGCCGATGCTCTAACCAACTGAGCTATCTACCGTATTTCACGGGAGTCAGTCTGTTCATTTAATAAGCTTACATGTGCTAAAACATGGTCAAAACCTTAGATTAAAACAAAAAGGGAAGATACGGCATTAGCGTCTCGTATGAACGTCAGGACTGAGGAGCCACCCCTAATTTTTAAAGGAAAATCATACCATCAATTAGTAGTATAAAAAATAATTTTGTAGGACAAATTCTGGAATTTGTAGTATAATACTTTCTAAGGTACATCAATATAAAGCTGGCTCCTCAATCCATACAGTATGGATTGAGGAGCCACCCTAGAACTGAGAAAGTAATGAAGTTAGATTTTTGAAAATTTCGTATGTTTTAGTAGGTATTTTGTAGGTTATCTACAAAAAATTTCAGTGCGGTACTGCCGAAATTAAATAAACTACAATCGTTTTGTTGTGGCTCCTCAGCCCGTATACAAAAGCGTGAATTCCTATGAAATTGATCCACATATTAATATATTCGAACTAATGGACAATTAGTAGTATGTATGCTTGAATTTGTAGTATAGAAATAAAATAGCAAGATTAAGTAAATTAGCTAAAAAAACTTATTTTATCTGGCTCCTCAATCCAGACACTTGCATTTAAATAATTGACTGTATCTACCTAACTATAGAAGATAATCAAAAGCTTTATATGCCAATATTTAGTAGAAATTTCTACTAAATATCTATGTACAAAATAACATTGTACAATTTGGTCAAAGGAAGTTATAATGATTATTCGATTTTCCATACAATTCACTAAGGGTGACCATGTTATATGAATGAAAACAGGACAAATTGTTAAATTATTTATAACATTATAATTGTTAAGTTCATAATATATATTTTGTTAAAACTTAATGTAAATAACAATTTGTCCTGATGGACTGTTGTAATCACATCATGTTCCATTTATTCAGTAATGTAATTTGTTAAGGGTTTAAAACGTTAAACTTTTAGCAGATCCTATTTCTGATCTGATGAGAGATATATAAGATCTGAATCTGAGAAATAAAATGCATTGTTTGAATAAAACTACAGCCTAATTAATGTAAACAAATATCTAAAAGACACTTCGCACCTATTAAATTATGTTGAAACATTATAAAAGGAATTAAAGTAAAACTTTCATCATGCCCTATCTACTACATCTGCCATTTTGTAATACTTTACAGCACTTGCATCAAGAACTTTTGAGCCGAACCTTATAAATAAAAAAGTCTAATCGATACATTTTACTATTCATTCTTATAAAAGTAATTTTGAGGGTTAAAGTTACTCGCGTCCGTAAGTTTACCCCTGAGACCCTACACGTGATCCCTGGGTGGTGCTAAATGAGTGGCACTGACTGAGTGGTAGACCTATGCTGCGTTGCAGCACGCATTGGGCTGGCAAGCCCGGCGTAATACCTCTCACGAAAATTCGGCGTGAAATGTGTGCACTTGGTGCTGTTGTGTTTCATCCGGCCAGTGAGGATTCCGGAGGCCCCTCCCCCACCCCCTCTTCCCAATTCCTATTCCTTCCTTAAACCTATTCCTCCCTTAAAGGCCGGCAACGCGTCTGCGATTCCTCAGGTTTTGCGGGTGTCCATGGGCGGCGGTGATTACTCTCCATCAGGTGACCCGACTGCTCGTTTGCCTCCCTCTTTTATGAAAAAAATTAATAAAAAACAAATTATAACTTACTCTTGACATATGAGCAGTCGCTATTTAGTAAAAAATGGACTATGGTAGAGATACTCTACCATAGTTTATCCTCTACCTAAAGCAGTCGCTTTTGCTGTCCTAATTGCCTAGTCTCTGACTAACCCTTCGGGAATAATAGTCGTAATTATATGTATGTTTGTATATAAGTTCCTTGGTTTTAACATTTTGCATCGTTCAATCACTTTTCTGATCTTGTATGTTAGACAACTATAATTAATACACAAAATAACTTATGCTGGATTTACACGGAGCCAATATTTGAGACAATCCAATAAGCCAGTCCAATATTGGCATCGTGTAAATAGAGACAGTCCACTACATTGGATTGTCCTCAAGGCATTTTTGCTTAGCATTGGCATTGGCTTATTGGACTGGCTTAGTGGATTGTCTTAAGTATTGGCTTCGTGTAAATCCAGCATTACTGTTTGCGCCTCACGCTTTATTATCAGTGTATGCGTTCTGGTAAAATAATTAAATTACATAACTGTTGTGTTCAAAATTGTTTAAAAAGGAATCAAAGTTAGACTTGTTTACGTCATTTCCTATCTACCACATCTGTTATTTTGTAATATTTTACGGCACTGGCATCAAAGATTATTGAGCCAAACCTCATGCATAAATAAAATAATCTAATGAATTACACGTTTTATTCTTTGAAATCAAAGAAAAAAGTTAAAGTTCGAAAGTAAAGAAATAAGTTGTCACTTATATTACAGCCTTTATTAGACAAAAAATGCTAATGATGCATAACACACATTACGTATAACGTTATATTAAGACAGTATGAGATCGATCTCTTTGCTTTTCCAATATCTAAAAATATAATAACCTCTCGAGTGTCGGCGGGAATACCGGCATTCCCCCAAAAAAAAAGTACCGTTGAGTGTCGGCGGGAATGCCGGGTGTCCCGCCAGTGACAAGGTCTATGGTTAATTTTTTATTACCTTTAACTTATTTTAACCAAAAAGAGTGTTTGACATCGTTCGATTCTGTGTTCTATGCGCTTGAATACTAAATTATGATTGGCTATCATGTTCATAGAAAATGTGTGAGTATTGGTCGTTAAAAACAAATAGTGACGCATTTGTGAACAAGATTGTGTTGTGTCAGTCAATTAAAAGTATTAAATGTCAAATTAAACTTAAATTGTTTTGATGTTATTTTCTTGAACTTTTATCTCTTGTTACAAGGTGTAAAAATATTCGAAACGTAAGTGTTCGCGAAAACGACAAACAGTTTTGTGTAGTGCCAGTGCAATTGCTTCTAAACAAGATCTTTAGATGATTTATCGTAAGCAAATTACAAGTATTAAATATCAAATTAAACAGAAAGATGTATAGATTGCTTTGATGTGATTTTCTTGAACTTTTATCCCTTGTTACATAGTGTAAAAATATTTGAAACGTAAGTGTTCGCGACAATGACAAACAGCTTTGGAATAAAAGTTTTGAGCTGTATTATAATTCTATAGTTTTGTTTACAAATGCGTATGGTGCAAAGTGTTGAATGTTGCATGATGATAAGTGTATAAGCTTGGTGTGTAACTAAAAATAATGTGATTTAGTGCAACTTTTACATAATTTCTGAATCGTCAAAGTTTGTGTATTAAAAAATTTTTGACCGTTGGTAAAATAAAATGCAGTAAAAAGGGTATGTATTTGTTATTACTTAATTTTAATGGTTAAGAAAATGTTTCTAGGTTTCTAAAAATGTAAAAATCATAAAAAAACGGACGAGAATCATGGGTTATCTAAGCAAAATAGGTCCGGTCACGCGTCGACACTCTACGGTATCCGAGCATTTTGAAGCGCGACATCTGAGACGTAAAAGTAGTCGTTTTAAACACGTAAGTTTTTAAATATTCTCATGAAGTGTTAAGTTAAAGTAACGCAATGAACTTTCCATAAAGCGTGCACCAGACTGTTGTAAACCGAAGTTTTCAACAGCAGTTTACAACAGTGTGGACAGATGTTTGCAACGAAATTTCGGTTGACCATTCCACGACCATGGTTTGCGGAAACGTTTTAAAAACTTGCTGCGATCCCTCTGGCGGGCGGTCCGCTGTGTGGACGTTGTTGTAAGCCACGTAAGCAGTATTGCCACTGCCTCTAACAAATTACAAATACCACCGCTATCTTCAACCTACATACAACGTGGTTACTGAAAAAAGCCAAGTTCATTTATATTAATGTACGTGCAATAAAGATACAAAATTATTATTAATCAAGTGGATCAAATTTTGTTTAATTACACTATTTAAGTATATTAAAGAAGGGATGCCAATAGTGCTATTTAAATAAGTAGATTTATGGCTTATGTACGTAAAAATTGTAGGATTTATGATTCTGGAAGAGAGAATTAAAATGATAACAACAGTTTTACAGAAATAAGTCCTGAAAAATTTTACGATAATTAAACATCCTGCTGCAGGTAGCCTAAATACTCTTAAAAATGCTAAAAAAAGCAGGATCCTGCTAAAAATGGCAACACTGCTTGTAACGCACAAAAAGCGTGTACCAGAATGTTGTAAACAAGCCTCCCCACCAGGTCACCTTGGCGGAAGCTGGTTTACAACCGCCGTTGTATTCCGTCCACACTTGTTGAAAACAAGGCTTTCACTTAGTTTACAACCGCCGTTGATGTTTTCCGTCACAAGTATGTTTGATTTCACAGCTAGCGGCTGTACAACTATCATTTGTTGACAGATATTGCCAGATGATAATGAATTACAGATTAAAAATTAAAAAAGTAGGTATACAACATAGGCATAAAACGCCGGGTCTCCTTTCGTTGCAAACAACTGTCCACACTGTTATAAACCGCTGTTGAAAACTTCGGTTTACAACAGTCTGGTAGGTATACACGCATAATACTCGGCTCTAGCGTAATGTTGCCAACTCGAAGATTTAAACATGAAAGTGATTTCGACTTTTATATATTATACCAACATTTTCACTCCTTTCTATTAAAGGTTCATTAAAATCGTAAGTTGTACTTCAAAATATTTTTAAAATGTTAAATTAATTGTAGGTAGTTCCTTTAAAAGATAATGTTTTTCTACAGTTTTAAAAATGACTCCAATTTTCTATATTTTGTCTTGGCATTTTAATAACGTTCGATGAAAACTTAATTAGTTGGTACAAACGCATACTAATATATAATCACGACTATTATCCCCGAAAGGTTAGACAAAGACTAGGCAATAAGGACAGCAAATTAAAGCAGTCCTTTACCATAGTCCACTTTTCAATAAATAGCGAGTGTTGATGTGTTTAGCGTGACAGGTGATGAGCCTATCGCCGTTCTATGCTATTGAATGTATGTATGTGCAGTCTTTAGTCCGAAAGTTGCTTTTTACGTCACCCAAGAGCGTGGTGGTATTCTATCACCACTACGGGACACAGTTCATTTACGTCAGCTCAGCAACAACAACGATATAGCACTCTTTCCACGCAATCTTTAGTTTACATCCTATGATGCTAATAGTTCCGGTTTTCTTATTTTTATATTTACTTTGTTAATTTGTTAGTTTTATATTACTACAATAGTATTTAATATAGGTAAGTACTTACTATAACTATTCAAAAGGTTGAGGTTGAGAATTCAATCAAAACCACAAAAACATGTATGGTTTATTAGTAGTGATCGAAAGCTAGATAAAGTGTTACATTTTTCTTAAGAATTTTTAGAATGTAAACCTGTTTGCGTGATTTAGGAATCAACAAATAAATAAAAGAGCCATCTATGATTCTTTACTAGAACTAAGTTAGTTTCATGACAATTTGTACAATAATATTCTGTTTATGTTTTGTATAAACTTAAACAAATGCTATGTAACCACAATTGTGATAAATTGCATTTCTGGTCGTGTTCAAAAACTAGAGTATGAAGAGTTGTAGGTGTTCATTTTAATAATCAATTGTATCAGCAGTCGGAAATACCCCAGGAGTATCATCAACAACCTTACACGTCCCACTGCTGGGAACAGGCTTTCCCACGCTGGTCCAATGCGGGTTAGTGTCTCATTTACTTTAAGTTAACGTACGCATAACATTATATTATTTAAATAAATAAATAAAATAATTAATTAATAAACGTACGCGTAACGTTTTGTACATACGAAGCAAAAAACACAATACGCTACCTTAATACGGGTACTTAACCATATTTTTATTATCTTTGCCAGTATCGATATGGTCACCCTATATAATGAATTGTATGGAATATCGAATAATCATCATAACTTCCTTTGACCAAATTGTACAATGTTATTTTGTACACAGATATTTAGTAGAAATTTCTACTAAATATTGGCATATAAAGCTTTTGATTATCTTTTATAGTTAGGTAGTTACAGTCAATTATTTAAATGCAAGTGTCTGGATTGAGGAGCCAGGTGAAATGTGTCTTTTTAGCTAATTTACTTAATTTTGCTATTTTATTTCTATACTACAAATTCAAGCATACATACTACTAATTGTCCATTAGTTCGAATATATTAATATGTGGATCAATTTCATAGGAATTCACGCTTTTGTATACGGGCTGAGGAGCCACAACAAAACGATTGTAGTTTATTAAATTTCGGCAATACCGCACTGAAATTTTTTGTAGATAACCTACAAAATACCTACTAAAACATACTAAATTTTCAAAAATGTAACTTCATTACTTTCCGAGTTCTAGGGTGGCTCCTCAATCCATACTGTATGGATTGAGGAGCCAGCTTTATATTGATGTACCTTAGAAAGTATTATACTACAAATTCCAGAATTTGTCCTACAAAATTATATTTTATACTACTAATTGATGGTATGATTTTTCTTTAAAAACTAGGGGTGGCTCCTCAATCCTGACGTTCATGCGTCTCGTGAGTGAGCCGCCAAAATTAGGCCTAAAAGCACAATTTCAGTTCAGTCACAATTTGCCGAGCGAACAGGCTACATCGCACTATTGCGGATATTACTGTGTAAAAAAGAGAAAGACGCTACTCCGCAGTGGCGTCGGAATCGGTCGTACGTACTCGTCTGTTGCGAAGCGACCGAGACGTCAACGCGCTACTCGCTGACTCCCTCGCGCTGACGTTGAAACTTACCGCTTTGTCTCGCTCGCTCGATCCACACTTTATAGGCGTGCGTGTGTGAGTGTTTGATTAAGTAGTTGAGTAGGACTATATTTTGAATGACTACAAGTAGGAGCATGCCGTATCTTCCCTTTTTGTTTTAATCTAAGGTCAAAACATATAAAAAACAAACAATGACTTTAACTTGACTGAATTAGAAAGAACATTATCTCTGAGATTGATAGACCCTCACGTTACATGAAATGAAATAAAAAAGTTATACAATTTATACCATTTACCATTTATTTAAATAAAAAACAAAATACAATTCAAATCTACTTATCCTATCTGCCTATCCTTACCATTATTCAATAATCTGTCGTAACCAGAATCTGTCCAAACCAAAATCTGTCCTAAGACGAATAAGCCTATTCAATTACTATATTTCTTACGTTATCAGCATAATGTAATCGTGTCTATTTTGAGCACCCTGAAACTTATTTTATTCTTTAGAACATGTACTCTGTGGCGGCAATCAAACAGTGTCAAATTTTCTGCGTGCGGCGCGGCGGTGACGATTGTATGCGATCAAAGAGATTTAAATAGTAATAGAGCGGCTATTGGACACTATTTCATACAAAAACTTTGAGCTGGTGCTCAAGTTACGCCATCTAACGTTGAAAACAAAACCTTATATCAAGATTAATAAGAAGTATACTATGAACAATTAGAATAAGTTTCACCTACCCCACGGTAGGTGTCGCCCTGCAGTAGAGATATTCCGATTCGACGTACTTATCGATAAGTTTGATGAAGTTTAACCAAAATTGGTATAATATACAACATTCAAACAAGCAAGCGACAATTAGGGAAGGAAATGAAAATTCGGTTGTTTGTAAATGATTATTTACTAAGTAATAAAGTGTAAAGTTATTAAAAATTCAACATACTTAACTAATTATAAACAACGAATGAATGAATGAAATAACATAAGCACCTAGCTAGTACCTACGAACAGCATACTGACAACACTAATTTTTGAAGTAAACCCACCCCCGCGATTACTCATCATAAGTAAGGATTATTATTATACACTCCCGTATACCAAACTCAAGTCTACTCCAAAGCAAATGTAACATGGTTGTGTGATTGGATTAACGAATCAATTCATAGGAATGATAAGGTAAAATAGCTGACTTTAACAGATTAACACTAGTGGATCCATATAGTGATTCATTTTAAAATACCTAAGTATACATAGATATTATAGACCACATTGCATGTTAATGACAATTCGCAATCGCAAGTACAATAACGAGCAAAAATATGTACACAATTGTAACTCTTAAAACAATGGAATAAGGCTGGTTTCACAGTCACGCGTTTGACCAGCGCCGGCCACACGCGCGCGCTACACTAGATAGTAGTTGCGCGTTTGAACTGCGTGATGACTATGAAACGCAACTACAATCTAGTGTAATTGTAAGCGCGCGCGTGTGGCCGGCGCTGGTCAAACGCGTGACTGTGAAACCAGCCTCAGAGTCAAAGTGTATACATATTGGTGCTCGTGACTGTACCTATCAAATTATTTTTGTCGATCTTAATCTCTTACTTTATATTTCATTCCATAGATTTATTTGATGCATTAGCATTAAACACCAATGTCATAACGGATGTGTGTATATGTTTAATTTGGATATCCTATTTTCTTATGTATCCATTCAATGTTTTTTAAGTTTAACCTTCTATCAACAATACCAACTAGATAACGCGTCACGTACCAAATCAAAGCTAAATTCTGTCCACTTGAATAATACTTATACAGCTACGTTTCTCTACTAACGTACTGAGACAAAAGTTATAAAACAGTTTTAAGTTCAACCTTATTACAACCATGGCATCTAGTAATAAAATCACAAATCTTCTAAGTATTATCTTATACTGATCCGTTACACAAATGTTGGCGCGTCTATTGGTCAACGTTGGCCAACCATTTGTAGCGTGTGGGTTAAAATCGGTAATTGTGTTTAAAATTTTATATTATTTGTTAGTTTATAGCTATTTTTTTATATTTTTTATTAACATTTACATAAGTAGGTTCTTATCACGTACTTACTTAATGAGAAACTAAAAACTATAATAAATTAACTTAAAAACTAAAAACCTATAAATATCATAGAAATAAAAAATATCTCTAACAGAACCGCTGCCGCGCGGCAAGTTCCCCAAATGGCTGGCAGCGTTGCCCTTTTGAATGGCGTGTTTAAAGCTTAAAATATATTTTATTCTACATGTAGGTACTTACCGAAACTAAGACACTCCGGCTATTAAATTGCTTTTTCGGGCATTATTTTTGCAACTTTTAAATACACGGCATTGTGAACGTGTTTACATTGGCCGTGTTTCAAGCAAACTAAACGAAATAAGAGCTCACTTTTTAAGTGCGCTGTTATTTAACGAGCCGCGCCGCGCGCCGACCTGACATCTAGTTGGTATTGTTGATCGAAGAGTTTAAAATAAGTAGTAATATTCTAATTAAACGATCATCGCACGATACTGCTACACTGCATAACATTGCGTTAAGGACGCAATGAACATTGAGACAGAATAATACTACTTATATAAAACTTAAACTTATGATGTAAAAATATTGTCTACTTATAACATTATTCGATAAGTAAAACGACATCACTTGAACACCACTAAATCATCTACTTCCGCTTCGACAAGTGTGGTGACATCCTAAAAGTAGATACTTTAGCTTTTCACCACTAGAGGTCAGCATAGGGCAACGGTAATTGTTCTAGAATAATTTATTAGAAATTATGATTATAGTCTGATTATTGCGTAAATATACAAAATATTTACGAAAATAAGCTGTAATCACATTCAGCCTTTTTTCCATATCGGGATTTGCAGTAACGCAATACGCAATTTGGTATATTTTCTATTGTTTACGTCAAATTTGTTCACGCACAAACACGACTGCACTAGAGGGCGCATAACATCATACTAAGCGACTTGTTACCACTTGGTAATAAGTTGTGGATTAAATTTTTGATCGCTATGTCCTGTCTATTAGTAATAGTTTAATGTCTTTGTATGCGATTATCAATAGAAGCCGCCGCCGCGCTGCGCGTGTATCTTGACCTTGTACTTCCGAATAGCTACAAAATTTCTTTAGACGGGTATCCGACCTTTGACGATGTCGACAATAAGGCGCCGCGCACTATCAAAGTGCCGATCGTCAAAACTAGGGATGCACTTTTTTTTCTTTTAATGGATATTTTCATTCGCTATGTATGTTTATGGTATTGTTCGTAATACCACAGAATAACTAATAGTACTACCGTAATACGCATAAGTCCAACTTTTAATTTTTTTAAATATATTTTTGCGTCTCATAGCGTCCCTAAGCGTACCTATACCCTGAATTCCTATACTCCCTGAAAAGACACTCAGTCCTAACTGCAAGACGCAAGAGTCTCGTAGGCTTAATCTTGTTCTTGCTCAAGTCTTGCACGGCCAGTCTTGGTCTTGGTCTTGCAAAAATGCAAGAACAAGACCAAGACTGCAAGACTAAGACCGATTTTGGGCAACACTAGTTGTATCGCATTCAAGAGAAACACACGCGTCGACATGGCGTCAAGACCGAAGGAAAGGTGCCGTAAAAAATAGATTCAAACTACGATGTTCATGAAGACAGTGTTAAAAATGTTAAATCGAATTATAGATTGATTTATCACAGAGATTTAAAAAAGGTGAGTCATCAATACTAATTATTTATTTTATTTACCTTATTTCACTGCACACCACATACAAAGCAAAATCATTCATAACAAAATCTTTTCAGAACCCGCACAAAAACCAAATACTTAAACATAATATTGTGAAAGGTATAAAGAAGAGAAAGTATGAAAAACTCCGAACCTTTTTAACAAGTCGCCAAGCTGACAGAAAAGTAAAAAAAAAATTACTGAATGTGTGGATTGTAAAAGAAATTTCTGTGTGCACTGCTTCAATGAAAAATAAGAATGAATGTATTTTTTCCTCTTGTCTCGCGTTTTCTCTTACATTAAAACTATCGATATTTTTATTTTTCATCCCTAAAAAGTGCACAAAACTTCCCTTATTCAGTGCGACACAGGGTGTATAAGAGCCTGTATTTTAATATAGCTATAAATTTTAAACAAAACAAGCTGTTGACGTTCGCCTTCAGGTTCATGTCAATTATTTCATAATTGTATTCAAAGCAAAAAATTTATATTTATTTTAAAATGAATCCAAAACGGATTTAAGTTTCTTAAACGTTACATTACATAAACCCTGTACTACCAAAATAATAGTTTTATGACCACAGGAATTGAGCGTGACTTGACTGTCACTGAGGATAAATATGGTAAGTTCTTTTTAGCGCATAGGAGAATTCCGAAAGCTTTTGCCTGATATAAAGTAGCGAATTTTCCCATACTCTGAATGTGCTTTTTGCTTAGTCTCTAACTAACCCTTCGGGGATAATAGTCGTGTTTATATGTATGTAAAGTCAAAGACGTGTTCTTTTTCACAAAGAGTTTATATTGACGTTCTCCAATTCCCTCATACAAACGGTCGTGATGTATGTATTTATGTATGTAACTGTATGTATCTAAAAAAGAAGGTATATCAGATAATTTGGCGTTGCGGGTCATTATTACAGATAACTGTTCCAGTGCCCGACTCCATTTTGGATCCGTAGGTGTACCAGACTAGGTTGTCTTTCTCTGAAGACGGTGGCCTCTGTTTCCATTGGTCCTAGTTGCAACACTAAATTTATTTTCAAGCATTTACTTTGGGGGAAATCTTGTCGAACCTCATTCCCATGATCCTATCAAGAGTATCATTAGGTTCCCATTTTGTGTGTCTAGTCAGAGGCAAAGATGTATCCCACAGCCACACCACAGCGTACAAATAATTGGATTGCTTTTTATTTTATTTTTATTTCTCGCTTTTCGACCGTTTGTATAAAGACAGAATACTGGGTGATTATTTTACCGTGGTTGTATGATTAAATAGTAAATATTTGTAATACTAAGTAATCATGTCAGTTCCGGTGGCACTGTTCAATTACTGTGGCGCTTTATTTCGCCACCGGAGGCACGGGAATTGCGCCACCCACCGGACTTAGAATCAGTAACAAAATATAAAGAACACTATTATTCCGGAACTATGTTTTATTTTATTTACTGATACTACTGATTGACCTTGATTTGCATTTTGAAAAAAATAATATTTTAGAACAAATTAAAAATAATAAACGTGAACGCAACCTTTTTATTCTCTAACATTTAGTAACTCCGTTATCTGTCAATCTCGATCAATCAGAGAAAAGAACAACGCGCGTGTGATGTTAGGAACTACATTTAGCGAGAGTGTCAGTTTTGTTTCAAATTAGTTTTTATGTAAAAATGTTAATTATTTAGTGTTGACTTTTGCATTATTTGTAATTTTTTTAATTGTATGTTACCAAATATCGCCGTCCGTGTTTATATTGAAATAAAAACAGTTTGTAAAAGATATTTTCTATGTCACTTTTTATTCATACCAAATAACCCACCCCTGGGGGGTTATATGGAAAGGCACCTTCTTTTTTAAAATAAACCTTACTGTTTGTTTCTTCTATGTTTTTATTTTTGTATTTTTATAGAGTTATATCTGTATTAAGCAACACATACTTCTTTGTCTGTTAAAAATTAAAGGAAAAATAAATATTCAAATTTTATCCCTTCTTTTTTACCAAATAGCCCCGTTCTACGGTACACATCTACTTACTACTTGACGTTTCGGTTGCGATGCTGCTTCAGTTCGCTTGTGACCACGACCGCAGCATCGCGGCCGAAACGTCAAGAAGTAAGTAGATATTATTATGTACACACGGCGTCAGATCAACCTACCCTATACTGACAAATTTTTCCAATGAATATTGATCCTTAGTACCAAAAAATAAAGTTCAAAATTGATTGAAAAAATTTGACAATTTTGGGTAGGTTGATCTGACGCCGTGTGTACTTACTTACAAAATTAATCGTGTTAGGTCCCATTAAAACAGTTTTAATGCAATGCAACGCGATAGTTTAAAGTCTTGCATTAACTTTTCATAAATATATATCGTCCTTGGTAGCACAGAAAAAGGTCTAAAATTAGTGGTGTCAGAAGTGCTACCTAATTTAACTTTTTAAGTTCAGGCAGTGCCTCAGTACCTAACAATAATTGAGGAATAATTGCAATTAAAATCAGTCGTTCCGTTACTTGTAAGTAACCTCGAACACTCACGATACCTGTGACGTCACATTGAAATATTGACGATTGAGAGTGAAAGTGGTCCCGCTATTGGTCGTCTGGCTCGCAGCCCCCTGCACAGCTCTACGCGGGAAATATGAAGCAGTCGGTGCAAGGAGAATCTAAGGAGACATCTTTTTATGAATGCTCAATTGCTATTATGGGGCGAGGGCATCGCAAGTAAATACCATACAAAACTTTAACTCTAGGACAGCCAGGGAACCGAGTTATGTTTCATTCGTTTTTTTATCCACTTCTTCTTGGCCTTCATCTCATCTGATGGTAAGTGATGATAAGGCCGAAGGTGGAAGCGCGCTTCAACCTTAATCCTCAACCACTAACTATCTATCTTTTCTCCAAATTGTCATTGTTATTATAGCGCCAGACTTTTGATAAGATGGTGGAAGCTAGCCAAACAAACTTTACAAGCCCCACCACCAACCAAAGCAAGTAAACAAAGATGTTCCCCCGCTGGGGATTGAACCCGGGAACTCTGGGTCTAAGACCGGTGGCTTAGCCGCTAGACCACAGAAGTGATTAAACGGAGGCGTGTCGCACTTACCAACAACCCAGTGCTAATGAAGGCCACGCTGATACAGACTTTGCTTTGATGTGCCCGAATAAGCGCCCATCGCACGAGTGCCTAGTAAAAGTTTCTCAAGCTCGATACTAGGTGGCGCTGCTTCAAGCAGAAAAAAAAGTGCATAACTTCAACTCACCCAGGATGATGTAGGTTTTTATACTATTCAAAAGAGTTAAAGTAATACACATTTTTTTAGAATATAATCAGCACCGCCTAACCCCGTAGTGCTATTTGTTGATTGTTGTATGTCTCTCTAGCTAGCAACCGCACATGTCGACGCAGATAGAAATAAGATAGCCAGTTCCATAGTATTTGACAAAGACATTAAACTATTATACTATTTAAATCTCTTTGGTATTTGATTATTCCAGGTGAAGTGTGCCACCGCCTTCAGTATTACAGTCACTCACCATCAGATGTCACAGAAAACAATTGAAAGCTTGAACACAAGTGCATAATCTTGCGTTTGGACAACATTTCATCAACAAATCTTCAACTCTAGCGGAAAATGAATCACACTCGCTTATAGGCACTAACTTATGTTCTACAGTTCAGGAATTTGAGGGTAATAAAGAATCTGATTTATTATTCAATAGTTTTATTACAATAACCAGAAAGACTTCATCCATAGACCATACAGCAAGGGCAAGTTATGATTATGGCGATCACATTGCCTTATCTATCTATGACATTGAAACTTAATGGAGCATTTATTAAACTCAAAGTTTCATGCTCGGTAAACACACAAGTGTAATATGCTGATCGCTGGTCACGTTTTTAAACTGTCGCATTGCATAAAGTTCGCACGGGCTCTAAGGCAAACTCTTTAATTCAGGTGTCCCACGCCTTATTTTTAGTACTCGCCATATAGGTAGTTCGAGTTGAGACGTCGGTAATAGTCGCCAGCTGACTGCCCTATTCTAAAGAGTTTGCGTTTATGTATGTAGCAAACTGCTACGGGCCGAAAAAGAGTTATACCAGCCACAGACATGTTATACACATTTATAATTTTAAACCAAGAAGAGAAATACTAGAAATAAAACAGGAAATCGGTACATTGCAGCCGGCGGCATGCGCGTACGCCTTTTTACAAATATTTGTCTATCGAAATTGAATACTTTATGCTGAATACTCCCGCCGCTTTAAACGTGTTACTATGTGTTGATTAAGAATAAGCATAAGAATAAATATATTTGCTGTGTAAAACTTATGACTAAATACATAAGACTTATAAAATAACATTTGTCTACATAATAATATACTTAATGCATTACAAGAGTGCCGGTTACATTGTAAAGTTTTAAAATTAAGGTTAGTATTGCAAAATAACCGAACTGATACCTAAACTAAGTAAACTAGTTTACCCGTACCTCAGGCATCTATCGGTGAGTTGACATTCAGCTAAAACTAATCAGTAATTTGTAAAATACTGATCTTTCTTAAATAATACAATTAAATGTATAGACTACATACTAAGACGAATATATGCATCTACATGCTTAGAAGCTTAAAGAAGATTATAATTAGTGCTTATATTAATGTTTATGTGATGTATATGATGTATATTCCCTCTATATCCCAAATCCTAATCCCATAGATAATAAAACAAAACTACAAACATGACGCTGTACCTACTCTCATCAAGAAGTCCTTATACAAAGGTTCAATAACATCAAAGAGTGTTTGTCCATCTTATCCTAAACGTCGTACTATACCACTGCGCACCCAGATAAAGGTAATAAACGACAATACACAACAAGCGGCCCGCTCGCCCCTTCGTAAACGCAAGAACTTTAAAACACCGTGATACTACAGTCATTATACCATTTTATCGGTATTTTTATTAGTGAAATCTGCGTAAAAAATTCATTCTTAAGAAGGAGAAGCGGAGCCACAGACTCTTATTTTTTATGTAAATAATTATATATTGGCACGCACGTGGACAACTATTACATACAGAGCTAACATCTGAGTTTGCAAAGGTTGTATATCTAGCAAAACGGTTATGTACCACGTGTACCACCATTTATCTTAATATAACAAATGAACTTTCACAAGCCAGTTCTTACATACATTGAAGCCGGAAGATAGAACAGAACTCATATGAGTTTCCATGTGGCGGTAGTTGTTGGTCTAAAAACTAAAATAATTGCGTATCTCGTACTCCGGAGTGGCGGTGGTAGTTATGGCGATTCCATCCAGAAATTCTCACGGACGTACGGCAACCATTGGAGGTAGCTTGATGGCTGATCGGTCCTGATGTACGGGATACGACCATCAAGCATTTCTTCTGGTTCTTGATCGATGGTGTCAGGACCTGAACAGGAAAAATGCTTTTTGTTATTCTGTTTTTATTTTTAAAGGAGCCGTGTGGTGTGGTAAATTTTACTACCAACCGAGAGGGGTTATAAAATGGAGTGCTTTTAAATTGCTAAAGGAATATTGTTAAATGCGTTAACATAATCATGATTTGAGTTCGTATAAAAGTGCAATAAAAGTGGGGTAAGTACAATTTTTTTATTCGACAATTTCCGGGAAACATATTTTTGTAAAAGCCTTGTTACAATCATTTCAAAATTGAAATTAGTTTAAAATGCGCACTTGAGAAGACCTAAACCACCAACGAACAGCATTACATATTGCAATAAAGTTTTAAAATCTAAAAATATTCTATATTACAATAAGTAGTCACTAATGATAAACGGTATATAACAATTAAATTACTTTATTACTATCTTGATGTAAGTTTTTGGGATGGTATGTTAAGAAAGACAGTACGCTGCGCTGCGCTCCTTCTAAGCACACTGACGCAAAACACGACTGCGAGTATTCTTTACAAAAAGAAGTGCTGGTAGAGATTATCTAATATACAACTGAACGCCCCTCTAGTTTTAGATTAGACGATTCTACGACGACGACGAGCCACACCACCAGGCAAAGTTATATTATCAGAGGCTGACAATGACAATTGGTAATGCACCTTGATTGTGGAGCGCAGCGGCATCAGCAATGTGGTGATCAACCACCACAGCCGCGGGGGCCAGTCGGGGCTGTTTTACCAGCGGTTCTTCATCTGGATCTGCCCGAACTTCGTCTTGATTTCCGACTGGACCGTCTTGTTGATGCTGTTGAGCCACATCAACGCTTTGCTCAGGATCTGGAAGCTGTTGAACCACATCAACGCTTTGCTCAGGATCTGGAAGCTGTTGAACCACATCAACGCTTTGCTCAGGATCTGGAAGCTGTTGAACCACATCAACGCTTTGCTCAGGATCTGGAAGCTGATGAACCACATCAACGCTTTGCTCAGGATCTGGAAGCTGTTGAACCACATCAACGCTATGCTCAGGATCTGGAAGCTGTTGATCCACATCAACGCTTTGCTCAGGATCTGGAAGCTGTTGATCCACATCAACGCTTTGCTCAGGATCTGGGAGGTGGTGAATCACATCATCGCTTTGCTCAGGATCTTGGAGCCCAGCAGCCGAATGTCGAGGATCAGTATCCTCTCGGTTGGCGTCATGTATGCCAGCGGCTGGATACAAGCGACGACGTTGCAACTGTTGAATAGAACAAAGCGTACGTCTTTAACCTCACCTGATGGTAAATAACGATAAGGCCGAAGTAAGAAGCGATTTCTAAACTATAAAATAAATAAATAATAATAATAAATCTTTCCTACAATCACACCAATTATCTAGGTCAAGAGAAGCTTCGAAGAATCTCGTTAAATGGTTACTAGACAACGGATAAACATACTTAAAATACTTAAATACATACTTATTATACATAGAAAACACCCAGACCCGAGACAATTTAGACAAACAATTATTTCTAAATTGACCCGACCGGGGATCGAACCCGGGACCTCAGAGATGGCGACACCATAAAAACCGGTGTACAAACCACTCGACCAAGGAGGTCGTCAATATAAACTACCTACCTACTGAGAAATATTTATCTACCCATCTTACTTATTTCTTTACTGTCGGAACATAGGACCACAATCCTACTAAATTTGTAGTTAAGGTGACAAACATAGATCAAATGGTAGTAATTGCCAAGTGGACTCAAAACAAGCTTTACAACTAACTAAACCAAATACGTTAACATGTTATTTTTATTTCTTTATTTAAATCGCATAGTCCGCTTAAAGTATTAAAAAAGTTATATGCTTTTAACTATTCTGTTTTCACAAATATAATTATGTATCTAATATATATATTTATATATGTGCGTATTATGTTTATCCGTTGTCTAGTAACCATTTAACAAGTTTCATAACGAAGCTTCTCTTGGGCTAGATAATTGGTGTGAGTATAGGAAAGTTTATAATTAGTATATTAAGAGTAACATATGAATATAGGAATAAGCTAAATTGTAAAACTGCAAAATTACAAGTTATTAAGGTGACTGCTAGAAACCGCAAAAAACTTCAAGGGCTGGTCAGGTCAAGTGTTTTAAAAAACATGACAAAAATTACAAAAAGGAATTCGTGTTTTTTTTAATATCATATTTTACTTATGTTATTGCTTGAAAATAAATAAGATACTCAAAGACCATCCAATTAAAATTCACAAAATAATAACTTAATTTAATAAAAAAATTGAAAAACACAAATTCCTATTTTTTGTTATTTTTGCCATGTTTAAAACCCTTTCGGCGACTTAGGACCATAAATAAAATGACCACAATTACTATTGACTACTTCTTTAAATTACCACTTCTAAGAATGACCACTTATAGAAAAAAGTGAATAATTGTAAGAACTGTTAAAATTGTAAGACATAATTGTATATAAATAAGAAATAGCGCAAAAATGCGTTAAAAATGGAACCGGGCAACCGGAATAATAGAAATAAGAACAAGAGTAGAAAGTAAAATAGTATGTAGAGCATTTCAAATGCAAGAAAATATGTAATAGATATATGTAATATAGTGAATAAGCAAATAGCAAGTAAGAAAGGGTAGATAGGGCACAAACGTGCGAGAAAAATGGAAACCAGAAAAGTTGGAATATATGTGTAGAATAAGAATAGGAAAATAGGAAAGAATAGGATAGAGCACCTAGATGTGCAGAGAAAATGTAGGCGTATGCCATCCTCGGATAGGAGAGCCGCAAAAGCGCGGCCGAGATTATTTAGTTTTTAGTAGTACGTGCTATGTTCAAAACCTCTCCGACAGGACCCACGTTGGAAAAAAAATATTAGAAAAAAATAATTTTGTTTGTAATAAGGGTTCAATCACAGAAGATCCGAGATTTGAGACAGCCGCCGTGCGAGATGCAGATCTCTGTCAATGTACGTCAGTCTAAAATAGAAACTAATAGTGAATTAGCAATGCGGTTATGTGGCCATTTAAGTCAAATAAGTAATTTTAAAAACGCCTTGTGTAATACTTGCGGAAAAAAGACCATTTGAAGCGAGTTTGTCGCAATAAGAACACTGTTTACAAAAAACAGTGTTCACAATCTTGCAGTGTTGTTCGGATAAGATTGGACATGATGTGTTTGCACGCCAAATACAAGAGAAGTAGAAGAAGCAGAACTAAATATTTTAATATAAAGGATACCTAACGAATTTAAAAATACATAAGAACGGGAGAAAGTTTTGACCAAGTCTAAATATAAGAAATTAGGAAGATTGGCTTATTTAATCCAGTTATGCGATTATGATAGCCGCATTATAAAGAGACATACATATAAAATTTTGGAATTGAGGAGGAAAATAGGGATGGTGGATCCATAGTCTTTACGAACAGCGTCAGACGTGCCTGTTTCTCGAAAGGTACAAGTTCACAAGTTTACAAGCTTCGATATGTAACATCAAAGTCAAAATAAACTCAATTAATAATTACTTTGAATCTTCCAAATCTTTTTTAACCTACAGAGAAGAACCCACAGAACATAATATGGTCTGTGCCTACCACCCATTCAGGACGTAATTTTTTAACTGTAGCAAAGAACGGGAGCAAGAAACCACAGCGTGTACTAGCGACTAGCTTATGAGTTGTTATCCTAATTGTAATAAACATAAAATTCAGAGGGATATTGGAATATTACTCATTTGAGAGAGTTTTATGTCTATAGTAATTTACTGGCTGGCATTCGGTTGAGTTAAAAATAATGAGTGTCAGGAACACTATTTAAATTTGAGAAGTGATGGTCATGTTGGTGAAAAATATGATTACTTACTATTGTTTGGTCGGGACATGTTCATACCTTTATAGTTTTATTTATTTCTTATAAAAGATGTTGTGAACGAATAAACCATGGTCTGTTAGTTGAAGTGTATTTATTTATATAGTGGATCCCAATCCCAAAGGAATTGAGAATGCACAAGGGTAAGAAGTGAATTTAGACTTCTACAACATCCCGGTATCTCTGCTTGACACGGGATTAGGTATGGACCCAGCTGTAGTTACTGGGCCCTCACCTGTACTGTTAGTGGAAGAACCCGTCCAGAGGCCACAAGAGGTCTCGCACGAATGTGAAGAGCGGCTCGACAGTCAGAGTGCGGCACCGTCGGTCGTCGTAGCTGAGCCGAGGGCTGAAGAGTTACTTAAACTAATTTTGTAAAATATTGGTGGAGGCAATGTGCAAGTGGAGGCAGTGGAGATAAATGATTGGTCTGTTAATACTAAGGAGGTTTATTTTAAGACAGCCGCCGTGATGCAGCTCTCTGTCAATGTACGTCATGTCAGTCTAAAATAGATTGTTTAAATTCGCATTTTTATTGAATAGGTATCATATTATATTTCCACGAAATAACATAGGTTCATTCATTCTTTGACCGTCAAATCTAGTGGAAAATTTAGAAAAATAGTTCAAAATCCGTCAGCGCCAGGCACACTCAGCAACGTTAATAGCAAGCTACCTACTAAAGAATTTATTAGGAGCTTGAAGCAATGACCTTTTATAAAATATCATTGGCTTGAAGGGGGCTTGTCAACTTCTAGCAAAGTTATTATGACATTAAAGTGCTTAGTTTTTAGTATTCCTGTGTGACGGACGACACACACAATTAGAGCCTAAAGTTCACATTACTCACCCGCCCATTACGGCCTGCTCCGGTCACTCTACGGCGGGCAACACCGCCTGTAGGAAGAATTGAACGTCCGTCCTCCAACTGCACGCTGTCGCATCTTTGCAAGACCTGTAAGAATAGCGTGTTTTAGTCGATATGGAATAATGACAAAGTGTTTAGGAGGCCTATTACATCTCGAATGTGATTTTTGCGTTAAATGCCCATTGTCGTAACTTGTAGTAATTTTGCAGTTGTAAGTATTTATCGTTTTTATCGAATTATTTTTTTTCTATATAAAATCAATGATAATTATCTAAAAAATCTTAGGCCGCTACGCACTCTATAAAACTATATGTATGTATATAAGAGATAACATTCAATTTTTTTTTCTTTTTTTTTTACAGTATTTCAATCGATGAGCTCAAAAAAGTGCCTTCGCGCATTTTATGATAATCTTTGGGTTTTATTAAAAACTTAAACAAAAGTTACAAAAAGCGCGGCCGCTACGAACTAAGTTATTCTAAGCTATTCTACACTATTCAATAAGTCAAAATTGTTAATGTATTTTTGTTGGGTCGGGCGCGGATTCCCTAAATCGCAATTCGTCTGAGTAGCTACATTACCTACCAGTTTCTCATTTCGTACACATCGCAAATCGTCTTAGTCGCAAAATGTCTAAATTACCAGTTTCTCAGTTCGTACACATCGCAAAATGTCTAAATTACCAGTTTCTCACTTCGTACACATCGCAAATCGTCTTAGTCGCAAAATCTGAGATCAAGAACGCCAAAATTGGCCATTTTACGCAAAAATCACAGTCGTGATATAATAGGCCTCCTACGCTGCGCGGGTCAAATTTCTATTGTTATTGTGACTCGACGGCAGTGGATGACTTATTAAAATATTTAAACTAACGGTGAATGCGCGACGACTGTGCATACGGAGACGGGTGTCACATCAGGCTCGGCCGGCAGCGGCGGCGCTGGTATGGCCGCGTCGGTGCACTCCAGCGCAGCGCAGGCGAACGCCATCTCGCTGAACTGTGGGCCCAGACACAAGGTTAACCTTATATTATACAGGGCGTCCCAGGGCTATGGCACACGGATGGAGTCTTCAATATTGTAGATACAACATTTTACTGAACGATGACTTCATTTTGATAAATACAATTTGAATGGTATATTTATTTTTAACTACCTATAACTTCCCAGCAGGCCTAATCCCTAACTCGACAGACAGTTAAAATGATGAACACCCAAGGAAATTCGCAGTAGGTACATGTTGCGCGCGCTCTATATTTTTCACTAGCAATTAGCACGGTACACAGCAGTGTACGACGAATTTTCCTGGGTGTTCGTCACTTTAACTGACAGTCGAGTTAGAGAATAGGCCTGCTGAAACGGAACCTGCCAAATGATAAAAAAACTGTATTTTTATGATCGATCGAAACATTTTTTTTTTAAATAATAAAGCATCGTTAATAAAAGGAAGACTGTGAAATTTTACATTAACTCGAACTAAAATAAAATTACGTTTAACTGAAACTTTGATAGGCCTTGGACACGAAGACTGCGCCCCATTGCGCACCGCCCTCGCGCGTCTAACTCCGCCGCCCCGCCCCGTAGTGTTGTGTTGTGGTTGTGGCACAGCACTGGGACATTCTGTGTACAGCGAGCAATCCAAAAGGGTAGTACGCGGAATACTGAAACTAAGGCCTCGGTCTCGAAGTCAGCACTGCGGCGCACACTGGGAATTTATTATAACCATACATTTACTTTATTTATTTACTTAATTTTTTATTAATACGTGCATAATTTACTGTTTTTAACCTCGCGTGGTTAGCTAGTGGGAACCGGTTCCCGGCGATATCGTGGAGTCGGCCGGCGTGGCAACGCCGCCAGGGCCAGGAACCATCACAGCGGCTGAGCTGCAACCATCCCATTTCCTTCCTCACCTCTGTCCTCTCCTCAGGTTGCAAGACGGGTCAACCACCATCATTCGGTGAGTACATAGTATTATAATCGCAGCTGATTTCAAGGAGGCCCTGATCGGTGACCTTGTGATCCAGGGTCTGGTTGGATCACTCTTTGTTCGATGTTTTTATCCTTTATGAAATTCGCAATACACACTAGATATAAACTAACTAAAAACAGTACTGTATTTAACCTAAATAATAGATGTAACTCAAACTCCGCGCCAAAATGGATAACAGTTGTGCCAATCGAACAACAACAAAAATATAAAAATAGAATTTGGAATCTTAAGCTAATCATCTGCCCCCTTACTCCTGAAATCGATCGCTATTGGATCGGATTAGTATTGTGAATTTTCGTACTCCAAAGTGACGACACCAGAGCTAATATGGATTCATATTGCGTGGATATTGAGCGAAAAAAATACAAAACTAAATGCCATTTAGTTCACCCAATATGAATCCAAATTAGCGCTGGTGTCGTAACTTAAAAATACGAAAATTAACAATACCAATCCGATCCAATAGCGATCGGGTTCAAGAGTAAGGGGGCTGTTCCCGAAACTTTTTTTACAGAATGTATGTTAATTTACGTGATCAATGACATTTCAATTTTTAATCTTGGTGTATCTAGGTTTTTTGCGATGGTATGTTTAGAAAGAGCGACCGTATGCCGCGCTCCTTCTAAGCATACTGCCGCTGTAGAGCGCGATCCGAGCCGGCAGACGCGTTGCCGTGCGCCGCGCGGCTACGTCGTCGGGCGCAGGCGCGTTACAGGTTACAGGCGAGCGGTGGGGTGAGTGAGGTGCAGTAAAAGTTAAAGTCTTGATTAAAGGACAATGCCCACGGCCCATATACATTTAAAAACCTGACAGTGAGTTAGCTTTTGTAAATGATCTTGATACCAAAATGTAATCTTTATATATTGCTACTTTTTGGCCTAAAGTCAGATTTTTTATTAAAAGGCAGGGAAAATTTAAAATAACAATTTATGGTTATTAAAAAAAAGTTACTATCATACGAAAAACAATTAGCGCATTTTCATATGATAATATTAGAAAAACGTAGAAGCATAATTTACTTAACTTTTGCACATAAAATACTCAATAACAAGATCGACTGTCCCCAATAAAATTGTTAAATGATTTCAAATTACGTGTGCCGCATCGATATCCAAGAAAAACAATAACTCCGATCACAAGATTATGCAAATTGATAAATGAATATAGCGACCGATTTGATATTTACTTTGACCCACCCAGAAGAATTTATTCCATTATTGTTGTAGTAATTTAATTTAATATTTCAGTGTAAGATATATATATTTTTGAACTGTGTTAATTTAATTAAAACCTAATTTAATTGATATTTAGAAGTACCCGAGCATGATGTATTTGCCTGTAAGTGTTTGTCTCACCTAGATATATAATTGTAATCTAGTAATAAGTTAAGTGTATTGGTGTGTACAAACGTTGGCGAATCAATAAATAAATAAATGGTTTGTGATTGGACATTGTAATGTTTAAATTTTACGGTAACATACTAGCTAAACATGTTTATATTTTTTTTGTTTCAATTAATCATCCAAAATACTATCCACACATTTATTATTAAAGAAGCCAATAATCAAGACTATTAATATGAGTTTCATCATCTTAGAGATCACGAAAACAAACTTCCAGACAACCAACAGTGTCAGAAATAGCTAGTCAAAAATACGTTTCGCTTAATCCTTGTTAGGTATAGCCGTTGAATAAATTCTTTATTATGAATTATTGTGTTAATGATTCTTGATAAATCCTTAGGCGTACCTATTAAATGCCATGATAACAATTCTTAAAAAGAAAACTAGAATAGAGTTTTATGAGCATCAAACTTATTAACATATTTAACGTTACAGCTAAAAGGCGGGATGAAACACTTTGAGTGGCAGAGTTCGTTCTTAAACCTTACATTGGTTATCGCCATTGGGAAAAGAAAACTAAGTATTGTATTTTTTCCAGACCATAAATTAAAACTATGATAGCATGATTACATTTAGTGAATTTTGAACTATTTTTGCCAATACGATTTACATTTATACATTCTCAAAAAAAACAGGTCAAAAATGGGCATTGTCCTTTATGTTAGTCTTTTTATGGTGATGTATCTTTAGAAAAAGCGACCGTATGCCGCGCTTCTTCTAAGCATGCTGCTGTAGTGGAGCGCGGACCCCTCCGAGACAGCAGACGCGTCGCCGCGCGGCTGCGTCGCGCGCAGGCGCGTCACAGGCAAGCGTTGATAATTAAGCGTTGACAACGATCAATAATTAAGCTTACAAGTGCTCACAGTGTCTAGGTTCAGAAATTTGCGTTTTGCGTTTAGCGAATCTTGCTGGGTTTTTTAAATGGTTTTAAATGGCTCCTTGTGGCATTTTAGTACCTGTGAGTCTGATAGTTTGAATAGTATATTGTACTATTCAAGACTCTAGCCCGGTCCCAGGTCTTGAAACTGCTGACTCATGTGACACAATAAAATCAAGCGTTACTCTGCGGAAATTCATGATAATGCAACTGACTTCATTCTAAAGTGTGTTGCAAAGGTTGTAAAAACTCTTAAATAAACAACGTAATTATTTTTAACTGTTAAATATTTTATGTTTTGTTTTGGTGGTTTTATGGTTTTCTTGTAGACAGCTTTATTTTACATTAGTAGTACCCTTTACTTCGCATCCTATAAAAGCTATGCCAAAACTCGGCTCTTTTACTGTGTTAACTTTACTAATCTAATATTTAACAATTTATCGCTCTTCAATCTACTTGTCTTTCTTATATTGTGACTAGCCTAGGTTTTTTTGATGGTCTATTTACAAAGAGCGACCGTCTGCTGCGCTCTTTCTAAACAGACTGACGTTGCGTGCGTTTGCAGGTACGAGGCGCGATTCTCTAGTCTACACAAAGTCCCGTACGCAGACGCAAAAACGCACGACGACACACGTCGTCGGTCGCGTAGTTCGCGCGCAGGCGCGTTACAGATGTGGCGTAAAGGCTGTGCAAAATCAATACTACCTACCAACTAACTTTTTTTTGTCAAAATATCAAAAATCGTTAGCAAACAAAGTTATAGGAAAACAAAATATATTTACAAGAACTAGCTAGGTACCTAATAATTATCAGAAGTGAAAAAATTGCTTTCTTTGTTTCTGTTTTTTGTTGATGGTACGGGTGGATAAATAATAAACATCTTGGCTACCTATTTTGAAAATTTTTATGTTATTAACCAAACAAACGCGTTACTTCGTCTTTGTCTTTATTCGGGCAGAATCCTAACAACAAAGTTGTACTTAATAGAGGTACCTACTTGGATTTTGGAGCACGTCACCACAGCAACGCGGGTCCTTCGGGGGTCTCCCACCAGTGGTCTTGCACTCAGTCGAAGAGCCGGATCCGCCTGAACACTGTGCCTCCGCCATGGTCTCCGAGCCAAGATGGTCCATCTTGTTAATACCACTGATACAAATTGATCGCTTTGCACAAAGCGTCGTTTGCGAAGTCGCGCGCAGGCGCGTTAGAGGCAAGGGGTGCGGTCAGTGTGACCAATTATGGCAGATTTCTGCTATTTTGGCAGAGTTAACCATCGGATTTGGAAATGTTTGTCTTACTCTTTATAAATTTTGTAGAAGAAATAGAAAACGACTGAAATAGAAAATAACTGAGACTTATAGTCATTTCTTTTCTCTTATTTCCCTCGTGCTGCCCCTCATGGCATAGGGGAACGTTTCCCGGGTAGCGGATGGGTCCACTGACCAATGGAGTGTATGGCCCTCCAGCATATTAGGAGTTGTGCAGTGGGCTTAACAACCCGCCCACGCAAAAATACACTGTTAGGAAAACAAATAAAAAGAAATAGACAACCCGATCCTACAAACGACGACCCATGGCACAAACAATTAAACTTACGAATATCAACGTGAAATATTCTCATTTTCTCAGGAGCGTTGTACCAAGCAAATAAAGAAACGCATCTGTCCGATATCGACTTCACAGCCTTACAAGAAATCTGTAGGCCGGGTCAGGGAGAATGCACCGTAAAAATTGGATCACTACACTATTATACAATCAATCCAAATGACTAGGGAGAAATCAAAAATTGTAGGAGATAGAAAATCTGTTCTTTAGTGTGGTTTCAGAGTCACGCATTGCGATTTTATGAAAATAACATAAATTTTTTTTTGTTAACTTTCATACAAAACCGTGAATCGAACCTGGTCAAAATTTTGTAAGTCGTGTATTCGATAATATAGTTACTGTTGATCCTGTGAGCATAAAGACCAAAGTTTGCTAAGAAATCTGGTGTAGTGATGATGATAATGAGTTATGATCATTTTCAATATCACTGATTGGTATGGGGCCGTCTCCCCATGAAATGGCCCGCGAGATCGACTGATATCACGCCACTTAATTATTTCTTAAGTGGTTATTAAAGATGAACTTAATGAATGAAATTAAGCCACTGTAGACCATTTAACTACAGCCTTAGAAAATATTTTAAAGCATAAGACGGGCGGGGCTATTCCGACGAAAAAAAAATCATACCTTTATTTTGAATCATAACAGCGTCGTTCCTGTACACAATTCTAACAAATTTATGAATACATCTAAAAAAGCGTTGTATCCAGAATTGTATTAACATATTACTGTTGTAAATAATTGACAATTATAATATTAAAAAAGCGATTTTATTCGAGAATCTGGGAAACGGCGGATTTACCTCGCCGCGGGACAATTACGACGTTTACTAATATCTTCTTTATAAAAAAAGCCACAAACATGAAACACAGTTCCAAGATATAGTTTTTTTTTTGTTATGTATCTGTTTCCCCCTTCATGGTTCAAGAAGGGGACTTCGTTATTACTTAAATTCTAATTTACTTATTTACTATTAGGTGGACAGAAGGTCCACCTCTAACGAATTGCGGGGCGCATAGGGGGGGAATTTAAGGGAGCTATAGATTAACTTAGCACTTAGATTAATATTAGGTTTGAAAGGTATATTTATTTTATTTATCATTGTTTCAACACTCTAAGTTTTTATGTTTAAAAACTGTAGTGTTTAAAAATGTTAATCTTTATTATTTATTCGTTTGAAGTTTTGTTTATGTTTTTTAATTTTATTAATTTTTTGGTTTATTTATTCTGAATTTTTGGTATTCATTATTTCTGATTAAAATTTAGGTTGTTTATTTATTTATTATGATTTAATTTTAGATTTATTTTCTTTAGACTTTTAGTTTTTGTTATTTTTTAGTTTAATGGTTAATTTATTTATTTCAAAATGATTTTAGGTTTATTTACTTTAGATTTTTGAGTTTTGTTAATTTTGTCTGATTCAATTTATGATTTATTTATTTTTTTATCCAAAGAGGTAACGTTGCCAGCATTCTTGGTACCGCACCCATGAGCCCACAGTTGGAGGACATCTTTTATTTATAGGTTTTTTTTTTCTTTTTTTACCGTAGTTTAGTTTAGGTGGAATTTTATTTATTTATGTAAGTAATTAAGTTTTTTTTATTATTATTAAGTTATGTTGTTATTTCCAAATAAATTTAATTATTGTAGTTAAAAGTTATATGAAGGAAATATTGATTTTTACTGCATTTATGATTTTGTTTTTTATGTTAATTTAATTTATGGTTGATTTTTATTTAGGTCAGGTTTTATTAAGTTTAGTTTTAGATTGAATCAAACAGGGTCTAGACACCATAATTTGTCTGGCTTTGTAGGCGCAGGACCATTGCCTTTATCCTTGGGCATTCGCGGGTGTTCGTGGCATTATGTGCTGAGTCCACCCTTGCTCCCGTGCGCATGTTATGTGCCGTGCAATTGTAGCACTTTGGTTGTGCTGACTTGCTAGGGCACTCAGCCACCTGGTGTTCGGGGCTGGCGCAGTGGGCGCAGGGCTTCCTCTCTGCCTTGCACTTGGTCTTGGTGTGCCCGAACTGCAGCCATATCCGGCAATGTATAAATCGGCTGAAATCCTCAACGTGGACTCTGCCGTGGTCCACGTTGAGCCTCCCGAGAGCGAGGATGGTGTTTCGCGTCTCGGGGGTCACCTCCACAACCGCGTTATACAGCGCCGGGTTCCTGTTGGAGGTCAGGAAGCAGAGCCGAGAAACCTTAACGTCGTTCTGGGTCGCAAGGACCTCCGCCAGATCCTCGCGGGCGACATCCTTGGAGACGCCCGTCAGGATCAACAGCGGTGGTCGTTGTTTCGCCAGTTCGGCGGCGAAGTCAGGGCTCCTGTCATGACGTGTAATGGTTTCCTGGCACTGCTCCCTGCTCTCGAACTCTACCCTGAGCTTATTGTTTGGCAGCGGCAAGACCTTGACCGGGGCGTACTTGCACTTCCGGAAGGACATCTCCCTTTTCCAGAGAGACATCACTTCCGGAGCCCTCAAGGTGTTATTGAGGGAACTGACGATCACGGCCGGGTAGGTCTGGGGTGTTGGGGGCCTTGCCGCGACGCTCGCGTAGGTGACCCTGGAGGCGGGTTGGGCTGGCTGGACTTCGACCAACGAGCTATGGGCAAGGGGCAATTGATGCTGCTCTTTGAGCGCGGCAGTAAGCATATTGCCCGATAAGCGCACCAGGTCCTCAAGCCTATCGCCCTGCTTGAGGAGCTCGTCGACCTTCTCAGATATTTCCCGTCGGACCTCCCCCACCATCTCGCTTTGGACAGTGATCAGGGCCTCTGTGCTGTTATCCAGCTTCTGGCCCAATTCCCGGACACTGTCCTCAGCGGTCTGGGGGGTGCGGTACTCCTCCAACAAACGCGGGACCAAACAAATACACTTGAAGAATTCCTTACCCGCATCGCGGATATTCTCCTTACTCTGCCTGGTCACCGACTTGTTTTCACATAGAGCCTGTGTTAAGCGATCAAGTTGGTGAAACATCGCACGCTCAAGCATGTGAAAGTCGGTGACGTCCTCAGACGTAAAGGTTTGCCCCAGTTCGCCCATAGGCAAGGTGCTCGACTGGGTAGAATTCGCCATCACGACTTTGGTAAAAAATAGTTAGGTTAGGGTTAAGTTAGGTTAGGTTGAAATTTTTTAAAGTCGATTTTAAGAGAATAAAGTTTGTTTTTGTGTTTTTTTAGGTCAAGGGTATTTTAATTTTAAGTTTTTGGATAAATTTAAATTTTGAAGTTTTGGCCGAAATTTTTCTAAGTTTTTTGGTACTTTTTTGTTTTTAAGTAAATTTTGAAAATTTTTGCGGGAGAAGCCTCTATAATTTTAAAAAGTGTTAAATTATTAATTTGGTAATTTTAGGTATTTTCCTTTTAGGAAATTTAAGAGTTCCCAAGATATAGTTTGAAACAGTATGAAAGCTATATAAATTCTATGACTTGCTATTACGGTTATTTTTTTGAATAAAGACTTTATTTTATCAAAGGTCGGGCAAATCCGCCGGGCTCCCATACATGCTAGTGATGAGCCGCATTTAATCGATAGTTTTACTCGTATCTAAAATTAGGGTACGAACATTTTACAAAAAGCCTAGCATTTATTCGTTTACAATAGCGAAGCACCTTGAAAAATCGATGACTTATATTATATACTAGCTGACCCGACAGACGTTGTCATGTCTTAATTATGAATATTGAAAAATATATTTAAAAAAAAGTGTTTATTTAATTTTATCTTTCATAAGAACCTTCTCCTGACAATAACAAATACAACAAAAAAAGAATTAGCGAAATCGGTCAAGCCGTTTTCATGTTATGTCGTGACAACGGAAAACGGGTTTCATTTTTATATATATAGATAGATTATTTATATTTAATATATTTTTTCAGTAATAGTTACATTCTCCTAAACTATCTTGTTACGAGTTATAGGGTGATAAAATCCATACAAGATTTTAATTTTGTTGCTATTACCCAATATCTTAACAGTAACGGAACAGTTTAAAACGTTGTATTACTGCTATGACTTTTAATAAAACAACTAGAATTGAAGAAAAAAGTAAAAAAGGGAAAACATAAATTACTTAAAGAATATTTGTGTCTTGCCAGATAATAAAAGTAAAGAACGATTTTTTAATTTTTATTATTGCGTACCCACTATTTCATTGTTATTTTAATTACACACAAATTTTATTCAAAAGCAATACGCACAAAATATAGTTACGAAAAAATCGTCCCATTAGAAGAATAATGTTTTTTCATCACATGTATCAAAAGTAGTTTTATTACATATTCGTCTTCAAATTAACCTAAGCTATCGATTGATATATTTTTGTGAATATTAAATAAATATTTTAAAAGTTACAGCAATTGAATAAAGTTTTATTTGCATCGACTACCTAGAATAATGTCGCGCCATCACTTAAATGCCTATTCTACGAACTGCTCGGCCGGGCGGACTCGCACTCTCCGCTCGGCGTAGTTTCAGTAACAAGCTGCGTTCTTTGACAAAGTGGCCGCGTCAGTGGTCGTGATTATGGATCCCGATTCCCGATATCGATATTTTTGTTCGTATAGGTATAGTATTGTAACTTCCCGCCCTAACCTAAATCTAATGCCTAGTCTACCTTATAATACATACACACATCCTCGCCGCTTTTACCTTAACTTAACTTATTATCTAATTCTTAAAACTAATTAACCTAATTTATCTACAATCAAATGGTTGTGTTTGGAGTTTTGTGTAGTGCGTAGTGTTTGTATGATGATGAAACCTTAGCATAGCTTAATTCTATTTGCAGTGAATTTCAGTCAAGCAATGTAATATTATAATAAATACTGTTTTGGCCAGATCGTCTAGTGAACCCTCCGTTGTCAACCGCATTTAAGTAACTCAAGTTCTTTCGTGAAAGTTTAGTAATTGGCTTATCCCTGTGTTAAATTATTTCCTCCTGACCTAATTACCTACCAGTCTATAAATCATATCATAGATATGTGTAGCCTAGCAATGACTCCGTCTGAACTGTGACCTAAATCCTACACTGCAGCTGCGGGGAAGATTTGTAACCACTCAAAGATAATCAGATGATAGCTTAGCTTGCAGGTATTATTATTTATTATCAGTAGCATTATACATAAGAAGCCTTGTGCAATTTACGTAAAGGTTTTGTGGAATTATAAAAGCCTTGTGGAAGTATAAGAGCTCCATCCTCGCCCATATCGTGCCATTCAACGCATTCGTCCTTCAGGCCCCGCCACTTCGACTTTAATTTATAGAGAGTCATCACAACTTTTGACTTATTTTCCTCTTATATTATGAAATATGTGTTAGCATTTTAATTATCATTATTCCTCATAAATCAATAGTGTTTACCTCAAGGCTGGCTATCATCCAAATATCCTTTTCACATTAAGAACTTAATTGTTTAATGCAATAACTATGTCTTATGAAATCACTTATCGAACAGATGTGGGATGCCAACATCCTACCGGACACTTATTCCTCTGATTATTTTGTCTATTATAAGAGATCACAATGTAACAATATTAACTTACTGTTCTTTTGTCTTATTAGAAAGTTAATATTCAGTTCTATAAAGGGTGGATAATTTATTCAAACGCCACTTCAGGCGGTGGCTAAAATAGAATGCTATTAATACAGGTAAAATTACTTTTATTTACTCTTAGTGTAGTCGCCACGTCTGAGTCGCGATTACGCGACGTAGGGAACTGGTAGGTAGGTAGGTAGGTAGGAAGGCTTACCTGGGATGATGATGGGTGATCGGGCAACTGTAGGAGACGGGGCAGCGAGCTGGCGGGCGGCGATGGAAGCGATTTGTCACGGCACAGCACAAAGTCACTTTACGTTATCACAGGCACTCAGGCGTTCTCTTCACATTAGGTTCAGGAGTCACTATAATAAGGCAGATAGCAGCGCGCGTATTTTGTGGGCGTCTCGCGTTAGCTAGCAGACAGACTGGTCGCGCGGTAACTCACGAAGCCAGCGGCTGCGGGTCGCGCAGTGGTGGCGCCGCGGCAGATAGGCGGACGCGGTCGTCAACAACCGCCTTACCGATGGCGGTTTAGTTTGAATGGCCGTCCCGGCTTTGGCGGGAACATCCTCCGGGGGCCAGGGTGGGCTCATCCAATGGGAGCCTGGTGATCCGGAATACAGGCCTCCGAAGATGTCCATTCGCGGTGTCCAGGTCCACCACCCGCACGACGCCATCCTTCCCAGGCAGGGTGCGAGCAATGCGCCCCAGTCTCCATTGGAGGGCAGGCAGGTTGTCCTCCTTGATGAGGACGAGCTCGCCGACTCGGGGAGGGGAGGATGGGGACAACCATTTGGAGCGGGTTTGAAGGGTATGCAGGTAGGACTGGGTCCACAGCGTCCAGAAGCGCTGGGAAAGGGCCTGTACCATCTGGAATCGCCTAAGTGTGGAGATCGGCCTATCTTCCACGGATAGTTCGGGAAGGGCCGTTAGTGGGCGGCCTATAAGGAAATGTCCGGCTGTAAGCGGCTCAAAGTCTGAAGGATCAGACGAAAGTGGGCAGAGAGGTCTTGAGTTAAGGACCGCTTCAATTCGAGCTAAAAGTGTGGAGAATTCCTCGAATGTGAGGTGCTGTTCGCCAATTACGCGATATAAAAGTTGCTTGGTTGATTTTACGTTGATCTCATGTAACGCACCGAACCATGGTCCCTTAGGGACGTTTAACAACCAAGTAATGTGCTGACCAGCGAGCTTGTGCGCAATCGTATCATTGTTCAAGGCAAGAAAGTTTTGTACTTCGATGAGCTGATTTCTAGCGCCTACATAATTTGTACCGCAGTCCGAGCGGATGAGAACCGGGGCACCGCGGCGTGCTATAAAACGCTGTAATGCCGCGAGGAACGCTTCCGTGCTGAGGTCCGAGACCGGTTCTAAATGAACCGCCTTAGTCGAGAGGCACACGAATATACAAAAGTACGCTTTTAAGAGTTTAACATTACGTAGGGTACTAGATTTAACGAGGAATGGTCCGGCAAAATCGGTCGTGACTTGACTAAATACTGGCTGAGGCGTAACTCTATCGGCTGGCAGGTCGGCCATGAAGGGCGCTTGCGGCTGGGCCCGGCATCGAAAGCATCTAATGCATTTAAAAACTCGGTGTCTAATAATCCGTCCGGCGCGCGGACAATATCCAAAATTGTTGGCGTAGGATAGCGTGTAAAGTGTCAGCGCCAGGGTGGCAGTGTATTTTGTGGTAGTGGTCAATGATAAGGTCTACAAGTGGGCTAGAGCTGGGAAGTATGAGCGGATGCTGCGCGTCATATCGGATAGACGCATGGGACAGTCGTCCACCAACTCTAAGGAGCTCATCTTTAATGAGAGGTGACAGCCGCTGGAGTCTGACGGAGCAGATTTTGCCAGTTTGAAGGCGGTGGATGTCCTCTGCAAACTCATTGTGCTGAACACTGCGCACCCAGTAAAGCAGGGCCTCTCTTCGTTCACTGACGTACAAGGGGCCTGAGCGTCGCGAATCTGGGTGGTGTCTGCAGTTGTGCAGAAAGCGTTTTAGACAAGCTGTCACTCCGACGAGCTTGTCTAGTGAACTGAACCGAGTGAGCAGGTCAAAGTCAAGACCGGGCACTGTGACCAGTGACGGGACGTGTTTGGGCTTAAGGCCGGGCAGGGCGTGATGGCCCAGAGCTAAGGGCATCGCAGGCCAAGACTCACAAGGCTGTCCAAGCCACGTGGGAGACCACCATAGGTCGTGGGCTGACAGGGATTGCGCAGACATTCCTCTGCTTGCGCAATCTGCCGGGTTGAGCTCAGAAGGTACGTGTCGCCAGGTACATTCTGGTGAGCCTGAGCTGATTTTGACTACCCTGTTGGCTTCAAAGGGTTGAAGACGGTGAGGCGGCGTATTGAGCCAGGCCAGGACTATCGTACTGTCTGACCAACATATGTGTTGTTGTATACTGATATGGGCCGATAACTGAACCGACACACGGATCATGAGCTGGGAGAGTAGAGTGGCGGCCGACAACTCTAACTTGGGGATTGTGAGGCGGTTCTTGATTGGTGCGACTCGCGACTTGGCGACAATCAAGTGTACCAAAGTATCTCCGGAGGCATCGAGCTCATGGAGGTAAACAACGGCGGCAAACCCGGCTTCAGAGGCATCTGCAAACCCGTGAAGCGAGTATGCAGCTGAGCCTTTGTTTGCAAAAATGTGCCGAGGGAAACGAATGCTAGCCAACAGCGGCAGATCCTCTGAGATGTGGTGCCACTCCGTTTGTACTTCAGAGGGAGTGGGCTCATCCCATTCCAGCTTCAGTAGCCACAATTGCTGAAGCAGCAGCTTTGCGCGGAAGATAACGGGCGAAACCCAGCCGTTTGGGTCATAAAGTGAGGCTACGGTGCTTAAAATAGACCGCTTTGTGACATGTGTGATGGGGGGCAGAGAGATGCGGTAGGTGAACTCGTCTGACTGAGGGCTCCACTGTATACCCAAGACCTTAATGGACGTGGACTCTGGGTTCATGTCGAAGTCCTTGGGCATGTCGCATTGGTTGTCGGGAAATCTCTCGAGCAGCTTAGGCGAGTTAGATGTCCACTTACTGAGCCGAAAGCCGCCTAGGTCTAGCAGACTTATCAACTCGTCCTGAAGTGCTTGGGCGGATTCAACCGTGTCATGGCCACACAAGATGTCATCAACGAAGATAGACTTGCGAAGAACCTGAGCGGCTCCAGGGTAGCGATGGCCTTCATCATCAGCCAGCTGGAGCAGGGTGCGGATTGCATGATATTGGCTTGATCTTAAGCCGTACGTGACTGTATTGAGGGCGTAGGTGAGCAGAGGGTGATCTGGTGAGGACCGCCATAGTATCAGCTGATACCGTCTCTGGTCTGGGGCAACCAGCACATTTCTGAACATCCTCTGAATGTCAGTGCTGAAAACGACTGGATGCGTTCTGAAGGACATGATGATGACCACAATGTCCTGTTGAAGGGCGGGGCCTGTGTGTAGGCATTCATTTATGCTGACACCATTGGAGCTTTTGCAGCTACCATCAAAAACAATGCGCAGCTTGTCCGACCCTGACTTAAATACGCCATGGTGAGGGATGTAGAAGTGAGGTTTATGGGCGAATGTATTTGGGTGACAGGGAGCCATGTGCCCTAAGTCGATGTATTCGGCCACAAAGTCGACGTATTTAGAACGCAGGGACGGGTTCGCCATTAGCTTCTTCTCAATATTGAGGAATCTGCGTAATGCGATAGGGTGAGTTTTACCTAGTTGAGGGGCGTCCTTTAGAAAGGGCAGAGCGACTGTATATCTACCTGAGGGATCGCGTGTAGTGGTAGAGCGGAAGATTTCCTCGCATTGTTCCTCCAGGGGATCATTGTGAGTGTGAGATTGAGGGAGGGGCTCCTCAGACTCCCAGAACCTTTCCAGACTCTGACGTATGTCCTGGACCGATTCAGCTGAGTCTGGTTGTCAGCTGACGACGTGAGCTGAGTTAACCTGCTGCGCCGGCTGCGCATACAAGTCCTCAATGGGTCCTATCAACGCGAAATCGAAAATCGTGCCGAAGGCTATGGGCTTGCCCGGGCCCAACGAGACCTTAGTCCCGTCCAACACCTGGCCAAGAACGTCCGACTCCAATAAGAGGTCGATCGGGGCTGGTGTGTGGTAAAGCTGGTCAGCCAATGGCACGGGTGGCTGGCCTAGTACGTGGGAAATGTTTGGTACCTTCTCCAAGGGAAGGTAGCCAGTGACGTTTTTCAAAATGTGAGCTGTGGCAGTGATTGTAGGAGTATCATTGTGAGTGGGTCGGCATACTATTGTTATTGCCGCCTTTGACTCATGTTTGTGCTGATTCCCAACTCCTGTAATATTTAAAGAAGTGGGTTTTAATGGCAGGTTCAAAAGTCGTGCCATGCGTGACGTTATTAACGTCAGCATACTGCCACAGTCCAATAAAGCCCTGGCTGTGTGAAGATGGCCATGCACGTCCGCGACTCTTAGTGAGACGGTTGGCAACAAAATGGGTGTGCCAGTGGGCACAGAAGGTGAGTGAGCTGATTGAGTATCAGCTGAAATTGTATGAGCTGAGTATGTATCAGCTGTGTGGGCATGGGTTGACTGGGCATGGGCTAAATCTACCTCTTCGCTAGGGTGCTCTGTGATAGTAGGGAGTCATAATTGCTGGCGGCGTTCGCGGGGCCTACCTGGCGAACCGGACCTGGGCGGGCTGGCTCTGTGAGCAGAGCTGGGTTGCGCCTGTTTGGGATGTGCGGGTTCGTGCCGCCTGCTGTTTCTGGGACGCTCCCTCGAGTGCTCTGTCAGCTGTGGTGGGGGCACATGTACAGACAACGAATGAGCTGAGTGCGTTGGGCCGTCTGGTCGATGGAGGGACGTGTGGTGGTTCGTGCTCCCACAGTTCTTGCATGCCCCCCTTGACCTGCACTCGCTCTCGTAGTGACGGCCGAGACAACGCTGGCAGCGCTCGCGTGCCTGTACAAAGTCCCAACGGCCCTGTGTGGGCTGGGCATTGTACCATCTGCACGTCATGAGCGTATGTCCCCTAGTGGCACAATAGGGGCAGTAGGACGTCGAGCGTGAGGAAGAGGACGAGGACGATGATGAGGAGCAGCTTTGCTGGTAGGCCGAGTAGACGGGGAAGGGCTGACTGCGAGCCGGGGAGGTGGATGGGCGCTGACGCATTTGCTGAGCTGGGTGGAGCGGTTGGTGAGTAGGCTGATCATAGGCGCGGTGAGGCAATGGAGCTGAGGAGCGGCCACGGTAATGGTCGGGTTGTTGCTGAGCCATCTGAGCATAAGTGCGATGGGGCGACTGTGGAGGCGCGCGGCTACGAGAAGGGCCGGGCAGGGCGTGAATGGGCTGCGGCTGGGCTATGTTGGAGAACTCTGTCTCCACACAGCGCGCGTGCTCCTCGAGGTAGGAGATGAGGTCACTCAACGTGGGCAGGGAGCTGCTAGACCCGTGTCTGCGTTCAAATAACGTGCGGAGCTCACCCTTAAGCTTTCGCACCACTATCGACACAAACACGTTGTCGTCTCCTATGGGCAGATCCAAATTACTAAGGGCACACTGGGCGGACACCAGCGGAGTGAGGAAAAGCGTGCGTATGTTTGAGCGCGTGTGGATGCTCGGCAGCCCCAGGATTATGTCGACGAAACTATCGATGAGAACCCGGCGGTTCTCGTACCGCTTGGTGAGGATGTCCATGGCCACGGCAAAATTTTCATTGGTGACCTTTAAGTGGGACACCATACTTAACGCCTCACCGCTGAGACTTGAGAACAGGTAGTGGAGCTTGACTGCGTCCGACAGGGTCGCCATGTCGTCAGTCAAACTCCTAAACAGCGCAATGAAGGAAGGCCAGTCCTCCACTTTTGAGCTGAACCTGGGCAGCGCTATCTTGGGAAGGACGGCTGTGGGCGTATTGACGCCGAAACTGGGCTGAGCACTATGGGTTGGGGACGACGTGAAAGAGGGTGAGATTTCCTCCCTCGCCACAAGTATCCCCAGGTATGCTCCGGAGGCTTTTGTGTGGTTCTCAGTGTATGTCCTCTCAACCCCCTCGTCTAAGTTCTCTTCGTCGAGAATGTTGTAGTACACTGAGTCCAGCTTCTCCTTTATGCCCTGTATCTGTGCGAAACGCACGTTAAATTCCGTTATGGAATGTTTGGTGTCGCCAGCAATGATCAGTGATCCCATCTCTAGGAGCTGATGTAAAGCTTTGGCGGCCTGGTGACTTGGTCGGCATCGCAATGAATAAAAGGAGACAAAAAAAATAATAAAAAATAAAAAAAATTAAACAAATTTAAAGGCAGTAAAAAGAACAACACCCTGTATATATTCTATAGTTGGGCTGGAGGTATTTGTTTACTAAGGTAAGGGCAAATGGGCTAAAATTAACGCAACAATAAAGAAGGCAAAACTAAGTTGGGGCGCCTTGTATATGGCCCACGGGTGGTGCAAACGCGTGTGTATGTGTATGTCTGTGTATGTGTATGTATGCTTATTGAACGCGCGTACGTAACATTAGCCGACCGCAAAACAAAAGGCAATAAAAACAACAAGAACAAAAAAATTCACTTTATCCGTAGCCCACTGTTGGGCAAGGCGCTCACAGTCGGGCAGACCTGTTGCCGACACTAGCGCGAAGAATGAGTCGGTCGCAGAAAAAATAAGTAAACAAAATAAACAAATAAACAAATAATAAAAACTTAATTAAACTTAACGTGTGTAGAAGCGAAGGCGACGCACGCAAATAGCCGTAAGCGATATAAAAAAAACTGATGAAACTAAATGAAACACACTAAGCCCATGTGGTGAGCACGCACAAAGAATGAGCCGATCGCAAAGGCAAAAATTAAAAAAAAAAAAAAATATAAAGTTAACACGAGCGAAAAAATAAAGCACGCTATTTGGCACGCGTGGTGAGCATGCACGAGATCTGAGCCGATTTAACACGACACGAATATAAAAATTTCATTACAAAATAAAACGGGAAAATAAATCTCTCGTCATAATACCACACGCAACGCAATCGTTTAACTACTAATTAAGTCACCGTTAGGAGTATGAACAACGTATCGTTAGGCAAAAATCGTTTGGGTACACACACAAGCCCGCTCAGATTGCAACAACATTACAACATTGCATCACACTTTCAACGGATGCATACACGAGATCAATATCAAAGCAACATGCAGAAATAATTGCGTTAAAATAATTCGGATGTTGTGTGGTCGCGATCCTAACACAATCGATTCATAACTACCTGACGAGATTTTTATTGGGACAGGGTAACGTTATGTGAACAAATGAATGTAGAAATGATGGCACGAATTAGATATAAGATTTAGAAATAGAATAAGAATATGGGCGGAAATAATTATCTTTAGCGGACTGTATTAAAATTGAAAATTAAAAGAAAGTTAGGTTCAGATTAGGGCTGAACCTTAGCGGTTATCCCGTGCTCGATTGGACCAAATGTAGTCGCCACGTCTGAGTGGCGATTACGCGACGTAGGGAACTGGTAGGTAGGTAGGTAGGTAGGAAGGCTTACCTGGGATGATGATGGGTGATCGGGCAACTGTAGGAGACGGGGCAGCGAGCTGGCGGGCGGCGATGGAGGCGATTTGTCACGGCACAGCACAAAGTCACTTTACGTTATCACAGGCACTCAGGCGTTCTCTTCACATTAGGTTCAGGAGTCACTATAATAAGGCAGATAGCAGCGCGCGTATTTTGTGGGCGTCTCGCGTTAGCTAGCAGACAGACTGGTCGCGCGGTAACTCACGAAGCCAGCGGCTGCGGGTCGCGCAGCGGTGGCGCCGCGGCAGATAGGCGGACGCGGTCGTCAACAACCGCCTTACCGATGGCGGTATAGTTTGAATGGCCGTCCCGGCTTTGGCGGGAACACTTAGTATTTATTATACAAGTCTTATAAAGTTCCAATATAGCTACATTGGATTGGCTGCATTGGCAGATTATCACATCTTAAGTTTATTAAAGGATGTTTGATTCATTCAATATCCTTGACTTTTAGGAAGTGAACTTAAATAGAATACTATCATTTGAAGTAAATTACTTTGGGTTACTCTTAGTGTTCATTATACGGATCTTATAAAGTATAAGTACATCTCAAGTTTATTGAAGGATGTTTAATTCATTCAATATCCTTGACCTTTAGGAAGTGAACTTAAATTAATTATTTTTCCATTAACTTCCACCCCTGTCTCTCAGACTGAGTGGTTAATTTGATAGCCTACTAAATCATAGTTAGTATGTTTTGAGTAGGTGGTAAATCAGGTAATTATCCCTGTTAATAATTGAATCAATTACACTTAGGAGTCATCCTTCACTCACTTTAATAGGTATAAATTAGACTGTACTAGGTATTAGTCTGATTGATTTAAGATTGTTCCCATCAAATATTTCTATGTTTCACATTATTAGAAGTAAGTACTTACATATCTTAAGAGGTCTTTGACCATTAAAGTGAATTCAAATGGTATTAGTGGACCATTATCAGGCTAATTAGCAGGTTGTTATCAATCAATTATTTCTATGTTTCAGATTATTAAAAGCTCATAGCTGGCAATGTCTTCTTTCAACGACTTATCTTAGGTTCTAAACTGGTTTTAGTTGTTCAGTTTGTATCAGCTTATTTTTGCTAATAGGTATCGGATGTAAACTTTCCATACCTTGAAGAGTGTAGCAATATGGGATCGTATCGCATCCCAGGGAAAGCTAAAAATGCCTGTTTGGTCATTTCAGTATTAGAAATCAAACATCACAGTACAGTTATGCTTATTTGCTATAACTTTTAGTATTTTTCTTGTAATAGGAAACCAGTCTAGACTTTTAGGTATTCCAAGTAATGATGGTACAATATTATCATACTTCTGTTAATTATTTAAATTGAATAATTAATTGGTAACAACTTTAGGAAAACAATTAGAATTTTATCGCCCTGCGGTAACAGATTACTTGCCTAGCTAGGACCCACATCACTTCATCATAATTTTATTTAGCGCCGTAACTTAATTATCCCTACCTTATTAGTCTGACTTAATCCGGCCTGGCCTCGCGGCTCAAGCACCCATCCTATGTACGCACTGCGTGCAAATACCTTGCCCTCCCATAACTAACCATATATATATCCGCCTACCTATAGATTCCTACAACTTTCCTCACTTGAAAATGCCTATATTTTGTCGAACTAACAGTCCCTTTTGTGTACCTTGCAATCTAGGCCAAAGCCACATTTAACTTAAATTCGTGATGTGTGGTGAGAGTCGCATTGCCCCTGAAAGCAACTAACTCCTAAATGTTCTATCAGTCGAGCCAGTATACTCAGTGTGTTATTTTCCTATCACTACACTGTATGTACGGAGGTAGACTCGAAATTGGACTGGGTCATACGGGTCTACCTCCAGCTAAATGGTGTCTGACCTATCTTCAACTTTCACTAGGGAGACAACTGTCTCTCCCCCATTACTCCGTCGAAGATAGTGTATTGTTTAGCGTAATGATATAAAACGCCGATCTTATTAAATACAATCAAAGATCATCCAGACCGAAGTCTGTTGAAAGGTACATAGGTTTTCGTTGCCACCGTTACGCGTTTCCGCCGATGTACCCCGGAATACTTCATTCCGTTAACGGATTCGAGTTGCGACCGCAATAGTTTTACTTTATTAATCACTTTCAATTTCACAAATCTTAATTAATATCGCAGCTCGAATATCACTTAGCGCACTATCAAAGCTCGGACACTATTTTTCCCGTATGAGTAGTACCGCACTCTTAAATTGGTCCGCACCGCCGACGTCCCAAAATTCAATGCCCGCTAATTTTCCTCTATCCCCCCAAGCATCCTAACTTTCGCGCCACGCGCCCTCAACATTTTTTCCGCGCGAGTCCGCTTTTCTTCCCTTCAACCAATCCCTAGCTGTTTCCCGACGCGCCTCGCCTTCGCGTCGCTTAATATTTGTTATACGCGAACTTCGCGTTGCGCCACGTGGAGATAACATCCTACCTCTCTTTCTATCTTTTTCCCAACCTCTCGCTCGCTCATTTCCGCCGCCCGCCGCGCAATTCTAAAGTTTTTCCATAATCCAACCAAATCTCGTCAGATAGCCAATATTACATCTTTGAATATCTAAATGTAGCCTTCTATTAACAATTCCCTCTCAATAATCATCCACTTAAGCCAATAATCCTGTATTTTGTGAAATTATAAAAAGTTCCGTATTCCGACCATAGATGGCGTCCGCCCGTATGTGAACCGCTTTGCCGACTCGCAAAGCCCCGCGAAATTCAAACTAAAGATAAAGTCCTAGTCAAACTAGCAACCTTACGCGAAGCCCAAGTAAATAACTCCCGCTAGACGGCGCCTATGTCGCAAGGGACGCGCAGAGCAGTCCCCGCGAAATTCAAAATAAAGAAGTCAAACTAGCAACCTTATGCGAAGCTCAAGTAAATAACTCACGCTAGACGGCGCCTATGTCGCAAGGAGCACACAGAGCAGTCCCCGCGAAATTCAAACTAAAGATAAAGCGCTAGACCACTGACCATTATTCTGAACTAGTTTATTATTCCCTTTTTCATGCTTATGATATTAATGGTGCTACGCATTAATATTTATTTTAGTGCTACTCCCACACATTCCTTACTAACGGACGGATACCATTCATTCTGTACCGTTACAGTATGTAAATTTTTTGTATCTTTTATATAAATACAAGACGATTTATTAAGGTAAACTGTGACTTACCAAAACGAGAAATGCCTCAATATGTGATTTAAGTGATATTTGTTTATGTTTGACTTGATGTTTTGATATGTACTGATCACTTCAATAAAAAGCTTTAATTTCTACAGTCAACTATTCCATATTTTATAAAAATACATCGAAATCTGGTAACTTTGCCAAAACCACTAGTCACTATCACATAACACATTCTTTTACCAAGTTTTATCAAAACATTTTAATACAATTAATATAAAAAATAACATTCATCACTAATGATTAGCACAATATAATACATTTTAAGTTGTTAATTTGGATTTTAATTTTTTACGTGTTTTTTCTTATCTTAAAACATTTTACGTCGGATAATAAGGTTAATTCTTCGTCCTCATGCACACATGAAACATTGCTCTTCGTTGTGGTTCTTTATAAGACAATCTTTCTGAACTGATACTAAATAAAAACGGTTAAAAACATAATTATTAAAACATAGGTATTTTTTACTAACTTATTTTGTACTGAATTCAAGTTAGGCAATTTTTGGGAACATTGCGTTAGAAAACAATGATAATTGATAATACATAAACATAAAAAACTAATATACCTCGGTAGCCGAGTGGCTAAGCGCTCAGCTCGAGAACCGTAGGTCCAGGGTTTAATTCCCAGGTAGGGCAAAGTGTGTTTCGGATTATTCGATGAGAGTATCAGACGTATGAGGTTGTTTGTGTGTTTCGCGTCGGGCGTGCGGTGCGCGCGCGGCGTCACATAGGATCAAGATCAAGCTTTTATCATTAATTCGTTCAGTGCAAAACTGCAGAGTAGTATCATCATCATCATCAGCCAATAAACGTCCCACTGCTGGGCACAGGCCCCCCACGTGAACAACAGCACGTGGGGATATTGGGCTATAATAACTCACCACGCTGGCTCAATGTAGGTTGGTGGGTTTTAACGACTGCCATCTTACGACAACAACCGGGACCAACTGCTTAACGTGCCTTCCAAAGCACGGAAGAGCTCGAGATGTTTTTAATTGGTCACCCATCAGGCGACCCGGCATTGCGAGTTGCTTAGCGGGCAAGATCGCAAGCCGAACCTGCTAGCCACTGCGCCATCAAGCTCCTCGGAGAGTAGCATACGGTGTTGTTCTGGCTGGGCAAGCAACGCAGTTATTTAAAATGAAACGTTCAAAGGTTAAACCGCGGATGGGTGACCAAAAAAAATTGTTATTTCTAGTTGTTCCGCTCTGTATTGTACGTAGGTAGGCTGAGATGAAAAAAGATTTTTAATTGTAGGTCTCGTCGCTCGTCAGCTGTTTCTTGCACTTTAGTGGATAGATACCTATTCAAGTTTGTAAGGAGAGTTGTGTTACTGCCTGAGCCTATTAACGTCCCCATGGCATAAATAAATAAAAAAAATTAATTACAGCACGGAGCAACACGAAATAAAAATTTTTTTGGTCCCCATCTGATCTGATATTTTGCTCTGCTGCTCTGATAGTTTATTATAAGTACAGACGCCAGCATTTCAACCTACCACATAATGTCAAATTTCTTCAATAGGTTTTGAACTTTGTCCCTATTTCGTTAAGGATCAATATCGATTGGAGAAATTTGACAGTTTTGGATAGTTTGATCTGCAGGCCTGCAGGGTGTACCTAAGAAATACCCATACGCTGGCAAACTAAAATGTACATTCACATAGGTAAACATAAACGTTTGCTTTGATGCAAGTCTAATGCCGCGTCCGCACGTTTGGCAAATCTCAACAAGCCTTGAGGCGGTGGGTTGCTTGTGGCGGTGCGTCGCGGCCTGCACGTCGAGCGCTGTGTGCTAGCCTCCGACTTAGATCAAGGCCAAGGCGACGCCGCACTGCCTAGTTGCATTGATAATGTGCTTTTAAAACTAAAGACGCGAGATAGCTTTCATATGATTTGTGGCGTTTACATCCCTCCTGGACAAAGCGTATCGACGTACACTATTTTATTTAACGCACTTCAATATGAATTTAACAATAGTGAAATTGATAAATTTTATATTGCTAGTGACTTTAATTTAAGTACCTCATTTTGATTGGCGTGATCCTTCTGATCCTACTGCTTTGAATATAAATGACCAAATAAGTAGTTACCTTCATGATTTTTTATCTTCCACTCAAAGTAAGCAATTTAATAGTAATACAAACAGTATGAATCGTATACTTGAACTTTTTATATCGAATGACAACACTTGCATTTGCGAATCGAGCCTTAATCCGGTTGTGCCCATGGACTGTTTACACCCACCTTTTTATGTACACATTTCTATCGAACAGCCTTTTAAAACCATGACCTCAAAACCTAAATACTGTTACTTAGAAGGAAATTATTCAGCCATCAACGATAAAATGATAAGTATAAATTGGCATACTCTTTTTCCCGGCCTTGACACTGAAAGATCAGTTAACATGTTTTACGAAAAAAATTATGAAATTATTAAAGAATACGTCCCGTTGAGACCAGTTAAATCGAGGGATTATCCAATTTGGTTCTCCCGTCCTCTAATTCATATTTTTAAGGACAAGCAAAAAGCTTGGAAAAATTGGAAGAAATATAATTCACAATTACATTACGAAGAGTTCTCTTTATTACGCAAACGCTTTAAATTACTTAGCAAGCAATGTTTTGATAATTACATAAAAAAAGTAGAAGAAGGGCTAAGAAAGGATGTAAAAGCATTTTGGTCTTATATAAAAACATTTAACAAGAAGCAAGGAATTCCATCTGTAATGAGGTATGATAGAAAAGAACGTGCAGAAACCTGACGGGTCGCTGGCTCATTCTGCAGCTGAGAAAGCAAGTTTATTTGCCTCTCTGTTTGCGAGCAACTCGCGTCTAGACACCGGCTCTCAACAACCACCAAATTTACCTCGCTGTGATTCTTCGATGCCGGAGATCACAATCCACAATAAAGAGGTCCGTAGAGCCCTGCTTAGTCTGGACGTGAACAAGGCCAGTGGTCCTGATGGCATACCAGCAAGGGTACTGAGGTGTTGTGCGCCTGAGTTGTCACCAGTGCTAACGCGCTTGTATCGCCTTTCTCTCGAGGCAAAAACCGTACCTAAATGCTGGAAGCTTGCTAATGTGCAGCCAGTACCCAAAAAAGGAAGTCGTGCCGACCCATGCAACTACCGACCGATCGCCATCACTTCCATACTCTGTAAGCTCATGGAAAGAGTTCTAAACTGTAAGTTGCTCTCATACCTAGAAGTTAATGACCTCCTCAGTGACCGTCAATATGGGTTTCGCCGAAGACGATCTTCTGGGGATCTTCTAGTTTATCTGACGCACTACTGGGGTGAGGCCCTCGAGATGCACGGCGAAGCACTCGCCGTATCACTTGACATCTCAAAGGCTTTTGACAGGGTCTGGCACGCAAGTCTACTGCACAAGCTTCCAGCGTATGGTATCCCCGCTGACTTTTGTAGTTGGATAGCTGATTTCCTGACGGAACGGTCGATCAGAGTAGTCATCGATGGCTGCTCCTCTGACTCAGTGGCTATTGATGCCGGAGTTCCTCAGGGGTCTGTTCTCTCTGCGACGCTTTTCCTGTTGCACATCAATGACCTGTTGATAACGGGAGTTCTTGGGTATGCAGATGACAGTACTGTCGTAGAGAGATTCCTTTCGGATGCAAAAGCTAGTGGTGATGACGTGATGTTGATGAGAGAGGCCATGGTTGAGCGAACGAACCAGACATTAATTCACGTTTGCCAGTGGGGTGACAGTAACCTGGTAAATTTCAACGCCACCAAAACGCAAGCGTGTTTATTCACCGCTAAAAGGAGTCCCTTTAACCTGACTCCTACTTTTCGGGGTGCATCTGTGCCTGTTACCGATAGTCTCGTCCTTCTGGGCATGGAGTTGTCTTCAGACCTCAACTTCGGCACCAGCATCGAGTCCAAGGCACAAACTGCAGCTAAAAAGCTGGGCGTCTTAAATAGAGTCAAGCGATATTTCATGCCGGGACAGCTTTTAACTCTCTATAAAGCTCAAGTCCGATCTTGCATGGAATATTGCAGTCACCTGTGGGACGGCTCAGCTAAATACCAACTAGCTGCACTGGACACGATTCAACGCAGAGCTGAGAGGCTAATTGGCGACAAAGAACTAGTGAAGAGCAAATTTCACACCCTAGCTCACCGCCGCAAAGTTGCCTGTCTGTCGGTCTTATACAGACTGTACTTCGGAGAGTGTGCTCTGGAGCTGCATGAGCTCATACCGCCATCCCCCTTCTTCCATCGGACATCCAGGCGCACTGCGGGCTACCACCCTTTCTTGGTGGATATTCCTAAATGTTGCACAAAGCGTTACTCAACATCTTTTATACTGCGTACAGCAAAGGAGTGGAACTCCCTCCCTGCGTCTGTGTTTCCGAGTACATATAACCCGTCCATCTTCAAAGTAAGAGTAAATAGGCACCTTCTGGGTAAACTCGCACCATCATAGATCCTGTCTTAGCCCCTGGGCTTGATTGGGATCAAGAGCAAACCCATACCTAGTAAAAAAAAAAAAAAAAAAAACGTGGCGGCCCGGACCAAATATATAATCTTTTCTCTCGCTTTTTTGGATCTGTTTATGAGAAGGCTGGGCCTATGACTAATCAAGAGTCTTCACCTATTAATGACAATTGTGATTTTGTGTTATCTCAATTTAATATCTCGGAAGATGATATCATTAAAGTACTTAAGGGCTTAAACATCACTAAAGGTCCTGGCCCAGATGGTCTGCCACCTTTTTTCCTAAAATCTACCTCTAGTTCAATTGCTGTTCCTTTATGTATTTTATACAATAAAAGCTTAAGTGAGGGCTCAGTTCCTGAGATATGGAAGTTGGCCAATATTACCCCGGTTTTTAAGTGCGGGAGTAGGTGTGATGTAGAGAATTATCGGCCAATATCGTTGCTGTCCATCTTATCGAAAGTATTTGAACGATTAATACATAATTATATTTATCCTTATTTACATAACATTATAATAGAAGAGCAACATGGTTTCATTAAAAAACGCTCAACTATTAGTAATCTTGTTTTATATACAAAATTTTTATTTGAATCCTTAGATAAAAGAGTACAAGTAGACTCCGTCTACACTGATTTTAGTAAAGCTTTCGATAGGGTGGTTCACGAAATTCTTCTGAAAAAGTTGGCATTCAATGGAATCAGAGGCAACTTACTAAGATGGTTTTCGTCCTACATAAAGAATAGATCCCAGCGTGTTGTTATTAATGGCTTTGCGTCTAATTACATTATTAAATTAACTTCTGGTGTAGCCCAGGGATCCATTTTAGGACCTTTGCTTTTCGTTTTTTTCATTAACGACGTAAAAGATTGTTTTAAAAATAGTTACTTTTTATTATATGCTGATGATCTTAAGGTTTATCGAGAAATAACAACTTTAGATGATTGTCATAAACTCCAAGATGATTTGAATCGTATGACTGTATACTGTAATAGTAACAAACTGCACCTTAGTGTCTCAAAGTGCAAATTCATTAGTTTCACGAAAAAAACGAAAAATATTAATTTAACCTATTCTCTATGTAATACCTCTCTAGAGAAAGTCAACCATATAAAAGACTTAGGTGTTTTTATGGATTCAAAACTTCACTTTGATTTACACATTGAACACATAGTTAGCAAAGCATTTCAGCTTTATGGTTTCGTGATGCGGTCCTGTACTCTATTTAAGCATCATTCGTCCTACCTTTTACTTTATAAATCCCTTATTAGATCCCAATTAGAATATGCAACTGCCATATGGAATCCTTTTTACTCAAAATATAGTAAACAAATTGAAAAAGTACAAAAGAAATTCTTACGTTCCGTAAACTATCGATGTTTTCATTCTAAGTGTTCTTATGATGTCCTCCTAAATAAATTCTCTTTGTCTAAACTTCAATTTAGAAGAGTGCTCTTGGATACATTGTTACTTTATAATGTTACACATAGTAAGTTTGACTGCAATCAACTTATAAATCAAATATACATACACATACCTCTCCGCTCATATCCAATTCGTCAGAAACGTACACGCACCAAGATATTTGCACCAAGATTGTGTAAAACTAATGCAGGTAAGCGCGCGCCGCTTCACAGAATCATGAACCTCTTTAATGAAAATTTTTCCGATCTTGAAATCTTTGCCAGTTCACCTGCATCATTTCGAAGAAATGTTTTTGATTATTTAGATAAAACTAACTAGAGTAGAAGTTTTGTGTGTTTTAGGTGCATAACAATAATTACATTAAGTATGTAATATGTGCTTGGCATACTCAAGCTTATATTAATATTGAAATTGATTTGAAATTGTTATTAGGTACCTATGTTTTGGCTTAAATTCAAAATTCTAATTATTGTAACTTACGGATCCTTTGCGTTTAAAATTAAAATTGTTTTTATGTTGCCTTTACGTATTAAATTACAATACGGTTTAACCCTGTTTTGTATACTGTGTTAGCATGTGATCAGTGTATTTTTTGTTAGTAATATGTGGATAACGCCGCTGGTTACACCGTCAGTAATTAATTTAAAGGTGACCCGGCGTTTTATGCTTAAGTTGTATACTTTTTTAATTTTTTTAATCTGTTATTCAATATCTATCTGGCAATATCTGTCAACAAATGACAGTTGTTGACAAATGACAGCCGCTAGCTGCCGTCACGTCATGACAAAATCAAACATGACGTGACGGCATTGATGACATTTCCTTTTTTTAAAAGCAAAAGAATTATGGTTTAAGCAGCCACGTTAGACATTTTTAAAGTAACATGTCTGTTTTTTGAAGACTTGGTGTTTCCATATTAAAAAAATATAATAATTAAATAACTCTTATCCGCAATTCGATAAAAATAAGACAAAACTTGGTTTAGGTAGCAAATAATATTAGCTTTACTTTATGACCAAATTCTATTGTATCCAAATTAAGCATTTTTTCTATAGAAAGTGCCGGTTCTCCTTTAAGATTATTAAGTAAGAATACAGTGTAATTGTTTGTTGTCCTTAATAAATTTAAAAAAAAAGCCTTCACAAATGCAAACGTGTGGATAGAGCGTTTAGCTTGGTTTGCAAGCGCTTGTCTCTCGATCATAGTCTACTTTTCACCAAATAGCGACTGCACATGTGGTCAGCTTGACAGGTGGTGAGCCCAAAGCCGCTCTATGCTGTTAGATGTATCTGCAGTCTTTAGTCCGTTGGTCGAGAGGGGGTGGTAGTATTCTTTCACCGCTACGCGACGCGGTATTTATTTATACGTATTTTATTATTTTACCTTTAACGTATTTTATTTTATTATAAGTAGGTAATTTAAATATGTACATTGGTATCAGTATCGTCACACCTTATCATATCACATAAGGTTAACTCCGTATGTATTTAAGTGATCTTTAAATAATCGAATAAATAAACCACTCAATTCCATCAAGTAAAATAAAAAAACAAGCTTTAATTTTCTATTGAAAAGGAAAAAAATAAAAACTACGTGAAGCGAAATCAAAAATATAAGATTGTTTAAAAAATATTTTTATTTTAAATTTCTTTTTCTTTTTTTAGTTGGAAATATTTCTCAGTCCTTCCATTTCAAGGTTTAAGTTTTGGTCAAATCAAATGAGCCCAAATAGGACGGGTTTTTTAAATTTACCTAGTTTAGAAGTTCCTATGGCCACTTCATCATCAGACTCTGAGCACCACACAATGTTAGAGCTTTTGTCAAGGCAAATTAAACAAGCCCAAATACGGCGGGATTATCTTGTTTTATTGCAGAGTTCCTATGACCACCTTCCAACAGCATCATCACACCAGCTCCGTAGTATTATGTTATCGTATTGTTATCAAAGTTACGTAGGTATGCTAAATTCCAGCCTGATCGGTTCACGGGAAGTGGTTTAAATCTTTCTTGCAAGAATCCTCCTAAACACACTTTACACACATTGTAAGTTAAATAAAACATTTTAACAACATTATGATGATCCTGGCATTTGCGTAGAATATTGTTACATATACATAAGGATCGTGATCGCTTTTGTCAAATAATGTTTTATGTTCCTATGTAACAACCATGGACCGACTCATCTTGGTAGTATAATGTTTTATGTACGCATACGACCTATTATCTTTTTTCAGGAGTGTTTTTTAAAATAAACAAGGATAAAGCTTAACACGATATTGTCTTCCTTGCATACTGTGAAAATTTCAAGCGGCTAGTGCATGTCTTAGCCGAGTTATGAGCAAATATATGCAAATATTACTTCGCTTGAGACGGCGCTCCTATTGAGGAAGTACTCTCTGAAGGAGTACAAGGGCGAAGTATGCCTTCGACGATATCATCGTTTCTCGGCCTCCCTTAAAATAAGAATTTATTATAATAAGACTTTCGTGTTAAATAAAAATAAATAGCCCGTTCTCCCTATCCATTCATAGGGAAGGCTCGTGTCCCAGTAGTGGGGATATAAAAATGGGCTGATGGTGAAAATTAAATATTTAACTTTCTTACCCAATAAATACTCCGGGATGGATAGGGTAGGAGGAGGCGAGCCTTCGATGATGTCTTCATCCTCGGCCGTTCCTGTAATAATGTACAATGAAAAGTACTGCGTGCGTAAACGCAAAAACTAATTTCAGTCTATAATTAGTCTTACCCATTAAAGGCCCCGAAATGGTTATGAGGAGGGGAGAAATCGTAACTTCCTCATTCGTTTCTGGAATAAAGTTAAAAAGTACAAGTGTGAGCAAGCGCAAAAAACTGATTTCTGTACGAACCATTGGTCTTACCCGTTAAAGGCCCAGAGATGGTTAAAGGCGGTGTGCCCGCAAACTGCCTCGCCATGCCCGCCACAGCTTCCGTTTCTGGGTTCAAGAAGTCAATGTTAATGTAGGTACTAATACGAATGATATCTATATAACTAAAAAAAAGTTCTGAACAGACCATGAGAACGTTGGCGTTGGATTTCCCAAGGTTTCGGCATATAAATAGGTGGGACGGTCGGTACATCAGGTAAGAGTGGGCAGGGGATCCAATGCCTTTTGTCTTCCCCCTGCCCCTTACCCTTCCCCTTTCCTTTTCCCTTTCTGTAAGTTAAATATTAATCAAAAATAAAGTTAGGCTGACGGGCCACCATGAGCATGTTTGTTACTAGCGAGCTAGTCGTGATAACAGGATAATCATTAAATTTATTTCTGCCATTACTATCTTACTAACCACAACAACACATTCATAGAAGACGAGCTGTTGCGATTTTATATACGTACATATAAGTACTTACTTTGACTCTGGAGCGTCAGGTAACTTGAAGTTCCCCACTTGCTTCTGGTCTTTCAGACTTGCCAGATTTTTCTTTTGCTCTAGGGTCAACATGGCGACGTGTTTTTTATTTTGCACATTTGCCGCCCGCACAATTTTTAATTGGCTCACCAAACTCCGCACTGAAAAAATATGTAAAACCCAAAATAAAATGCTGCGTGTTAATATTGTAAACTCTTTTGTGTTGATTTTACCGTAATATTGATGACCCAGGCTCAGAGCTTGTCAGACCTGGTTTCGAGCTTGATGAATCTGGAGCTCTAGACTCCGCACTTGCCGACACCGAACTGAACATAAAAGTTGCTCTTTAGGTAATATACCGAGTGTTACTTTTGCAATTAAGACGAATCTAACGACACCTTACAATCTAAAATCCATCAACCCGTTTGAGTTAAAAGGCAAGCCAAGAAAATTTGGAAAGAACAACCTAAAATCCATCAACCCGTTTGAGTTAAAAGGCAAGCCAAGAAAACTTGGAAAGATATCCCTTTATCTTGCGCATTTACTAATTTAAAAAAAAAAAATCTCTGAAACTATTCATTTCCGCAGAGTGGGAATACCACCAAAGGATAGCCCTCCCCCCCTCTTCCCCCCTCCTCTCACCGCCTCCCCCTAATTCGTGTACAGTTATTCTAAATTTTTACCATTACTAAGTCAAAAGTTACAAAAATAAAATAAACAATATGATTTGTACATACTTTTCAGTATAAGATATTTTTCGAGCACAGCGTGGTTTTTTGCTTTTGGTTTTTTCACCAACTACCTTCTTTGGGGGCATTTTCCAAGCTATAAGCACAAACATAAAACTTTATTGCATGTCACCAGAGAGAGAAGAAGCATTTCATTGCATTGTCTACCACCAAAACTTAAAAAAAACATGCAAAAATGTTACGTTTAAAATGTGTCAACGACCAGTTGACATAATCCGGCAAGGATCTTCAATTCACGCTGTGTGCCCCCAGCCTTATCCCATACCGACCGGCACTTACGAGAGGAGTCTGTTTGAAAATGGCAATCCTTACTTGGTTAATCGTATTTTGCTAAGTTTATTTATAATTCCGACTGATTATTAGTTAATCTAACTTATTAATTGCGATCAATATGATAATAGTCAAAAAATATCAAAATTGAAGACAAACATTTGTCCAACACAACGGCCAAAATATTTCACCTAATGTTTCGGTCTCCGAAAACCGCCAAATGTTATGTTCTGTGTTAGAATCTTTATAATTACATATTAGTTGTTTACTTACCTGGTAAAATATTACAAAATCCAACGAAAATGCCAAAAAATCCACTTTAAATCACAAAACACCAATAGAACAATGTTCACACTCGACCGCGCAAATTCGAACTAGCACCTGTCACTTTTTTTCCACAGAGTATAAGATGTTTTGGCGTTGTTCTGCTAGCAAATTTAACGGAGAAGCGAGATAAACGTATATAAATAGGCCCGAGAGTAAGAGAGAGTATCAGTGAATCGCGGTCCCTCGAGAGCGCCAGCCTATGTCAACTACTAGTTGACATGGGCATTTCAGATACGTAAACTCATGTCAACTGTGGGTTGACACGGGCATTTCAGGTACCAAAGTAATGTCAACTGTGGGTTGACACGGGCAATCCAATGGTTATTATCAACGAACAGGCTCCAAATTGTCTTTTGTTTCTTTAAATTCCGTGTTCGAAATTTTAAAAAAGACTATTGAAGAAAACTATGAATGTGCCTGGTTTAAAACTGTATAAAAACTTTTTGCTCGACCTAATATAAATTTTTAGCTAGGACTAAACGAAACTGAAAATGCAAGGTGGGCCAATAGATGTGTCCAGAAGTGTATAACAATTCAAAAACCTCTGTTTCTAAGATAAGTTCCAACCGGTTTCATGAGTTTCATAATAAGGTGCTGAACTAAGTCCAAACGGTAGGCACTGAAATTCATACGTTTTACTTTTGTCCCAAAAATTTGAACCATAAATACTTTTTGTAGTTTTCATTAATAGGAACTAAAAAAAAATACGCGTCTTTGATATCAACATTGGCCATTTAGCTGTCTTGGAACAATAATATGCTTGCTGTCCGTATGTCCTCCATTTTAAAGTGGTATGAGGCGACAACTTTATTCTATGATTTTAGGTTCAAGATAAATCTGGACGATCCATCACTTTTAGGTGTTAAGAATATGGGAGAAATAAATTGGTCTTTGACATCCTCACATATGCATACTGCTCCTGACTGGCACAAAACAGATATTGCTGTGATTAACTTACTTATTTCAGCCGAAGAAAAGTTATGATTGATAGGTTCAATTCTGCACCCTTCGTCCATTACCCCGTTCGTCTACTCGGTCCCCGTTCGTCCATTTCCTAATTCGTAGGTTCAATAGCTTGCTTTATAGTATTATTAAATGGTATTTTGTAACCCGTAACGTACTGTAAGACTACAGGGTCATTTGTGATTAAACACCATGTGTAAACAAAAAAAAAATATACGTCCAGCGTGTAAGGTTACCTTGGTTGTTATTTGCGCATCGTCGGTCTGTATGACGGCATCACTGCTGTCGTGGTGTGATAGCGGGCGGACGTCGGCGCTTGCGCTGATCGCCTCGGAGGTGAATACGGGAATCTTTGCTTGCTCCCACCCCGCCTGGCAACCCATGACCTTGTTGCGGATGGGCCTTGCCACTTTCCCAGCTGGGTGACGTATTTCTTAGTTCCTGACCGTTAACTTCAGTATTCCGTATTTGCAAACCAGATTTTTCAGCGGCCTTAGCAGCTTTTTCTTTTCTCACAAATTTTCTCCTAAAAAAGTGTGCGTCTCTTTTAACATCTTGTGTCATTGACAAGAATTTTTTTTATCAAGAGTAGGTAGGTAATGTAAGCATTTTTCTATTCATGGTATTTTCATAATGTAAATGCAGCATAATTTGGCCAACTTCAATCAGGTATCAAAGTTGTTGCTAACAGTTTCTTTTTATTATCTTTGTTCAAGCCGTCTGTGAGGATTTGTCCCTAGCGTTTAGAGACCTCTTCTAGTATTTTGGGTCCCAATGGTACCTCTTTCACTTTAGAAACCCCAACAACGTCAAGAAAATCCGACGATATTGGATTTACAACTGGCAACTCGTTTGCTTCGCTTGGATTATTAACACTATCCCTAGCGTCCTGGATGGTCTGGGTAAGATCCAGGCTGTGTACTTGTGCTACGGTCATGACATATCGTAAGTCCTTTTCAATATTAGATTCTTAAACGTCCGTTATTTCCGGTTCTTTATTGAAATCGGAGTCACTAAGCCTTGTGGTAGGCGAGAGGCTTTGCGCAAACGAAGATTCATTGGGAAGGAATGACCGAAGAATAGGATTGCCGTAATCGCGTCACAGCATTGGGTAGGTACCCGTAATATCGATCGTAATCGCGTCACGGTACTAGATTTCATATTAGCACTGACCGTAATCACGTCACGGTACTACATAAGTGTGCAATATTTAAGGCGGAACTGTAAGATTTTGTAGAAAACACTTGCACACGAAAAAAACACTCCAATAAAAAGAAATAAAATAGAATGCAGGTACTGCCTCGTGCAAACGAAGAGTCGTTTGGAAGGAATGACCAAAGAATAGAATTGCCGTAATCGCGTCACAGCATAGGGTATGTACCCGTAATATCGATCGTAATCTCGTCACGATACTAGATTTCATATTAGCACTGACCGTAATCACTTCACTTGTGTTTTTTTTATTTATATTTTTTTTATTTAAAATAGCTAAACGTCTTATGTATTCTTCAAAATCGATAAAGTGAAAAAGTCAAAAAATGTGGGTAACCACAAAGGCACTAGCGAAAGTATTAATCGAAATTAATTAATTAATTTTTATAGCTGTCTAGCCCAGTCAGTCATATCATATTGTACACCGGTTTGGGGTGGTACAACTAAAACTAGATTTCTAAGCCTAGAAAGAACACAGAGAATGCTCCTAAAGGTGATGTTCTTTAAACCTTATCGATACCCTACAGAGTCTGTATTCGACTGGTGGCATTTTGTCCATCCGCAAACTATATTTATTACACACTACTATAAGAAGACACAAATCGCTTCCTTTTGACTCAACTAAATGTAACCGTAGAAGAATGTGTAATATAGTTTTGCAACCCCGTGTTAAATCTACTTTTGCAAAAAGACAATATAATATGCTATTCAAAACTGTAAAAAGAAAATAGTCGATTGGTTACTTCTAAAAAGTTATGATGACATTGAATGTTTCATTCGTCACACATAATTTACCACAGTTGCACAGTTGTTTTGGTGAAGGCTACCATGTTTCTTCAACATGATAACCTTCGAACCCAAGACACTGTCGTAGGGCTAACAACAACAATAGCCACAGCAAGATAATTTTACCCATTTCTAACATCAAAAAACACTCATAGTTACTATTGTACACACCCATGCAAACACACTCCACACCACAACACACACACCACACCACACACTCACACCGCACACATACCACACACTCACTGCGACATACCATAATACACACATTTAAAAACATAATAAATGGTAATTTTGTATTTTAGTTTAAGATTTTAAATTTCTCAATGGAAGAGCGGTACTTCCCAAAACGAGTAACTATCTGCTCAAACGGAAGCTCCGGCCACAGTAAACGTTTATGTAGACTGAGTTGATGAATAAAGATTTTTGATTTTGATTTTTTTGATTTGATTTGAAATTAAAAAAGAAACGTACTTTGAAATATATTTCAAATACGTTTCTACTTTGAATGTCTCAATAAGAGGTTCTGGGTCGTATATTTGCTAACGAATCACATAGTTTTTACGAAATCTTTTGGCTTAGTAATTTAATCATAACATCGTCAAAATGTAATATTTAACACGTTGACTGCCAAGAGCTTAATACAAAAATCCCGCCAGGTGCCACACTATTTTTTTGATAATATTAATGTTTTATATGTGCATTCATTAAATATAAATTAATACTATTTTATATTTGTATATTTCTATTAAAAAAGGGGGATACTCGGATCCGAGTGGTCGGCGCTGTGGAGCCAAACACTCGGATCCGAGTGATCGGCGTGTAGGGTTCTGTGGAGACAAACACTCGGATCTGAGTACTCTTATAAACTGTTTTGTAAATTGGTTGTCTGCTAATTAAAATAAAAAAGTATATGAGTAAATGCCACAAGTATTTTAATTTTGATTCACAAAAAATCAACAGTATAAAAATTATTTGTGTCATCAACAAAAAACTTCTGAATTAATCAGTGACATGAAAATTTAAAACAATAATTAGTGCAATATACATTAATGGTTTTACAATAAAATATATAAAAAACAACAGTTACAAATTAATTTGTTACATTAACAATAAACAAATGATTTGGAGATAAAATTACGATAAAGTAGATTAGGTTAGGCTATTTTTACGCTTAGATAGCCCTGCTTCACTATCCATTTTTTAATACAAAACGCACACGCTAAAGCGCTACAGACACACGTAATTTTAGTAAATAAATACTCGCGCCACAGGTGCCGGCGTTACATAAACGTACCGCGCCGCGACTCGGATCCGCGTGTGCGAATCCTCGGACTAGGCGCGTGAACGCGGCGCTCGCGCACACAGGTATTAGCTTGTTTATCAAAACCAACGCAAGTTTTTACATGTTCAATTACATGTCTATGTGTGCGTACAAAACGACGCGCGTTTGCCAAAGGTTTGCCAGCAAGTAATAAACCAAACAAAATATTCGGGACGGTCACTCGGATCCGAGTGTGCGGCACCAGTGGTACGGCATGCCGAACACTCGGGTCCGAGTGTTCGGCAGTCAATGTGTTAAAACACTGACTGACCTGATTTACTTGGCGATCGTCGTTTACGCAGTTTTTCCTCACTCAAGCTTACGTATTTTCTTGCGTATATAATGATTATCCTTATGCTTCCTTTTGCCCATAGTTTTTTGTTACACAAATGGCCGTACACTGGCACCACACACTACGGCAACACGCATTTACGGCGCCACAATGTTATTGTTGCGCCGCGACAAATGTATCGTGTATGCGCACACCGGAAGCACAATTGTAACTTGGCACCAGCAAAAGAATGACAACATCATCGTCGGACGACGACGATTTTTTGATGTGGCGATTAGTAAAAAATATTGAAGACGGTATTGGGTTCATCCGTTTAATCCAAATTGTACAGTTTACTGAAATTTAAAAATTGCGCAAGAATTTCTATCTAAAAAATATTATTATTAAGTATAGAATGTCTAAAAACACATAATCAATGATTTTTAAATTTAATAAAACAGTTTTTTTAAATGTTTTTATTTAAGTACTTAAGTACTTAAAATCACTTAAGTATAACTATTTCTTAAAAATCATCGACATCGTTTTCATCGCATTCAGACAAAATGGTAAAATAGTTTTTATTTTATTAAGGGTTTACCTAACTTAACCATCACTAGCTGTCGTATCTTGCCGACTGTGGCGTGAGGAGAACAACTCTTTAAGGATTTCGATTAGCAATATTTAATGATTATCTTTCCTAGTGAAATGTAACTAATGGTTATATCTTCGTGCCATTTTACAATATATCGTTAATGTACTTTTAAATAATTTAACTTTTAGTTAATTTAGTAAATTTATTTTGTATTTAAATTATGTCGTTTTCTTGTCGGCTATAGACGACGGTGGCGTGTTGGGCACGTTTTTATTTGCGACCATATCCGACCGTGGCGTTCAAAAGGTTAAAGCTTCATAAACTCGTTACTAAGTGGCGCTGATATGATTAAATTTTAATTAGAAATAGTAGAACAAACTCTTCGCCAAATTGTCAAACATTCAGAAGAAAGTGTGGTTAATAAAATAACGGATTCACGTTTACATAGTTTTATTACAAAAACCAGCAAGTCGTCCATGGACCATACAGGAAGGGGAAGATATTATGATGTGTCGATCACATCGCCTTACTATATATTTAAGACATTGAGACTTAATGATTACTGATTCAACTGCAGATTACATGCTTCATAATCATAATACACAGGTATGCTATGATATTAAAAGTTCAATATACCAGTCAAACTTTCGCTTTCCATAATTTCCATAAAGTACGCAAGGGCTTTAACGCAAACTCTTTAATTCAGTTCATTCCATTTGTTTCATTTCTATAACTTCGGCATCCCACGCACTCCTTCTTGCACGTTTCGAACAAGTTTCACCGGCTGTGCTTATGGCCCGACTGCTGACTTTAGCACAGACTAATTTAGATAGAGTTATAAATATTATATTATATAGAGTTTGCATTGAAGTTATGATTTGTAATGGAACGCAAAAGTTTATTAGCAACAGGTTTAATACCTATAGCAAACTGCTACAGATCGTCATACTAGCCACAGTCAAATAAATACGTTTACAATTTTAAAAATAGTAAATAGACATCGATAACGATATGTTTATCAGTAAAATTGAGCTGAAACGATTCAATATTTGTACAATAGTTCAATAACAACTAATTAAACTAAGAAAGAATCGGACACCAAAAATATATCAAGTACAAAACTGTAAGAAGGTCATAATGCAACGAGTATAGCTGTCTCAAAATGGTAAAGACTTAACCTAAAATAACCTTAAAAAGGCGTCCAGTTTCATTGGCAAGCTAGCTAAATGTAAGGATAATCACAACTAGCATCGCTTACCGCAATTTATCACTGAATCAGGTAACATGTAAGAATTTCAACAAACTAAATATTTCAGCAGTAGGTATATACCTAGTACACACGTCAGCAAATCAACCAATCCAAAACAGTCAAATTTCTCCAATCGATATTGACCCTTATAGCTAAATTGTAAGGTTCAAAATTAATTGTAGAAGTTTGACATGTTGTAGTAGGTTCATCTGTTGGCGTCTGTACTTTCTGTTTATTATATTTTTTTATTCGCAAACCAATTAATCAGAAGCCTCTTCACATTTATGGGCGGCGGCAATAAAATCTTAACGATTTAGCTATGTCCTGCATAAAATATCAATGTATTATACTTACTCGTAGTTGTTTGAAGTTGATAAAGAAGTTATTTCTTACGCAAAGCATAGCTAAATAACATTTAAATATTTCGGTACAACACACACTAAGTAACTCAAACAGTAACAATAGAATTAAACTCTGTAAATTATAAAAACATATTGCAGTAGGAAAATCTGATAAAAAAAACATCAGACACTATAAATAGTATCATAATTTTGTATTAATATATTTAAAATAATTTTAATGAACATAAAAGTGTAGCAAGCTTCTAAATCAAATCAACTCAATCGCAATGTGATCTTATCATTATATACAAGTTATTAAGGTCAGAGAAATTCCAATTTGGATTGCAGAACAAAATTCCATGACGCTTAGTGCTGTACCTAATGGAGTCGTTTCGTCACCAATGGTAACATCTCCAAAGGTTTTCTTGAAGCGTGAAAGATTCTGGGGGTTAATTGTACAAATTCAACACCTATTGCAATACCTTTTAAGTAACAGTACATTGCTATGCTAGTTTAGAATAATCAAACTAGCGAAGCAATGTACACAGCCTGCGGTATCCAAACTGTCAAATTTCTCTAATAAATCTTGATCCTTATACACTAGAGGCAGAGTCACAAAATGTATTGAAGAAATATGACATTTTGTGGCAGGAAGTCCTGGCGTCTGCACTTCTACTTGCAAAGTAACAGTAGCCCCGCCGTGCGAAAATTCTACCATTTCGATAGATGTTGAAGTCATAAAATAAGCCCCCTGGTCTAATCGGATGGCGAGACCGAATAACCTAGCGTTGCCCCTGACAGCTACGATTTCTGCCTAAGTTGACCAGTAGGCCTAGACTAGTGGCATAAACACTTGTGGAATAGAATAATGTATGAGATTGACATAAGCCAACGATACATCATTTAGCGATCTTTAAATTAGTAATTTTAATAAGATAATTCGTGAACGTCATTCGTGAACATTCACAAAGTATCTGTACACTCACATACCAATCTACTAGCGTTTAACGTAATAGAAAGAGCGTCAGCCACTTGTCTAGGGTGGCTGGCAGTGAGAGACGCGACAGGCAGTGCAGCACTAAGCGGCAAGGCTGTGTTTACAAACTACGTGACGGTTGCGCGAACTCGGCGCGCCCGCTGCCGTGCCCTTATATTCTAATAGAAAAACTACATTTTGCAGAACATGTACGATGCGTCCAGGCTTCAAAGTCGTTGAAGAGTATTCGATCACAGCAAAACCTATTGCAAACAGATTTTTGCAAAAACTTTTTTTCCATCCTTTTAATAATACATAACTTCTCAGTTCACATGAAGCTTGGACACATTTTCCATTAACCTTACAATTCTAAACATTAAAATGAGATTATCGATTAACGACCTGATAAATAATGAGATCATGTTTATATAGTATGGGCTCTCTTACGGAATGGTTGATATGTCCTACTGTGTGAATGTGCAATGAAGCTATTCGCATGCACATATTCAGAGACTGTGGAGACCTAATTCTCAATTGTTCAACTATTCAATATAATAAGACGTGTTTTATGTAATTTTGATCAAAACAAAGACGAGCTGTACTAAACAAGGACATGATTATGTAAAAATATACAGGGGGGGGGGGGGGGGGGGGCTAAAGTGGTTTATCGTTGTATTTATAATACGAAATGGCTTTTGAAACCATTCCTATCCCATATGCATATAGGGATATTACGACCACACTAATAGCTTCTAGTCACAAAGTTAAAGGTATGAGATCAAACCCTGAAGATATCGGCTAGGAACGTGTCAAATTGTGATAAATAAATCAGCCCCTGGCCGCGTAATGCGCTGGGGCTCTTATACGACAAACAAGTAAATCAGCACTGCAAAAGGTTAGTTAAAACTCAGTTATTCAAAAATACAAAGAAATTGAAAACATGAGAACCCGCAGTGCGAGGCTACTCAGAGTGTACAGAACAGAACACAGAACTATAATGTATTTTTAGGTTTTAATTTTTTTATAAATGTGTTTGTGTGTGTTTTATAGATTTGCTAAATAAAATAAACGTGTGACATTATTATACTTAATCCGAATTCTAAATTTCAGCCGATTCCTCATGGTTTTTGGTAGTGTTTAATATGTGTATAAGGTTAGTATAATCTAAACATGGTTTGTATCTTTAACAGTTTTTTTATAAAAAAAACTTAGTTGAACAAACTGAGTATTAAGTTTCAACAACAACAAACAACAACAAATAATTTTATTTATTGTTGTTTGTTGTTCGCAACGCAACGCATCTATCTTTGCGTAGTCTTAACACATACGAGATCACTTACACCTAAAATTAGATATTCCTATATATTATTGAAAACATCGAAAATCTACCATATTACTAACCGTAGTTTAACATCAAACATGAAGTCCACATGATAATATACTACATGTGTAAATATTCTTACAAGCTAGTTAAAACTAGAATCGTGTGTCTTATAAGTGTAACTTACAATTCAAATTATTATTATTAATTAAAAAAATACATAATGAAGCTAACTAAAGGTCTATTCAATAAGCAACATACAATAAACTGTAAAAAGAAAGCATTAAATGCAATTTAAACGATCTGGTTAATAACGAAGAAATAAACATGATATAGGCGCAGACTTGGGGGGAGGCCTTTGCCCAGGACAGTATAGGCTAGAGAGAGGCAGTCTTGCGATGACGTAACGAGACTGAACAATTTATTTTACTGCGTTGCTTATGGGCTGCACCGGTGCTCGTGAATGAACAAAACGACTCGAACATTTAATTTAAAATATACAATAAAATTGCATTATTTAAATTTGCCATTGCTCTGTATCTCCTAACAAGTCAATTAATTAAAGGTAAAAGTTCCTACTTCAATATATTTTACGACATCGCCAAAATTTCTAAGAAATAATAATAATAAAAAACAACGGAATGTTTTTCAACTGATGAATAGAAAATGCTGTAGATATACTGAATATAAAGTTAATCTTAGGTAATACGTACCACTGCGCACCAAATGGCCAACGGTATAAGAGTAATATAATATATAGGTATAATATTATTGGCACGCACATTGACAATAAATACATACAGAGCTAACATCTGAGGTTGCACTGGTTGTATATATCAAAACGGTTATGTACCATCTTACCTACCATATGAATAAACTTGCACACGTCAGCTCGTACATATACATTGAAGCCGGAAGATAGAACAGAAACTCATAATGAGGTTTCCATGTGCCGGTAGTGGTTGGTCCAAAACAATAACACAACGAAACTGATCAACAGTTTACGTCTTCGGTAAAATTTCTAAAATGTCCATTTTTTTTCCTCTTTTTAGCTATATAATAATCAAATATGTTTCTTGAATGAGAAACAGTGGTTTTTTTTTACTAATTGGTCAAACGATCTAAACTACACGTGGCCGAACATAAAATAATAATATAGAATAGAAATATTGTAGACATTACAATTATCATTTTAAAATGTAATCTTAATGCAAAAAATTGCATACACATGTTCCCACGTTTGAATTCGCACCACGGTACGAATGTAGTCCTTACGTCATGAGCGTCCTACACAACACTAGCATGTACTACTTTTACTTTTAAGAAAAAACGAGACATTGCTTGTATAAAAATCAACTGTGACTCTAGGAGACATGGAATTTGGAACACTACCAACAATCACAAAGAAGACCCTGTTGTAATTAGATTATACAGTCGAGAATAATTATAGCTTAGACGATAATACAAAAGGGACAGATACAGACACGTCGCTTAGGACATTATATACATTAAGAGAATATCAATACGTTCAATTGGAAACCGAGACGAGCGACACGCGGCAAACTGCTCGACGGTCCCGAAGATAACGTCATATCTGCTATACTAGTTGTATAGCCGATATGACGTTATTGTGTAAAAACGTCAGTGCTGTGCAGCGTCGCCGGTCGGCAGAGATCGCTGCGAATATGGGTACATTATATTCGGCGAGCACATTAAAATTTGAGCTTTCATTGTCTGAATGAGACGTGTCTACAGCGGCGTCCGATATAAAGAGGCCGCAGCGCAGTTTAATTTTGTACACACGCCTGTAGATCAATCAAACTTCTCCAACCGATATTGATTCCTAAACCTTTGTTATAAAGTTCAAAATGTATTAAAGAAATTTGACTTTTTGTGGTAGGTTGAAGTGCAGGCGTGTGTACGATTTACATAAGAAATCTAAACCGCTTCGACTCCGCTAACTATACCCAGCCAGCCAGTCAGCTAGCTGACTTGCTATTGGTTACTGTGCGATTAGCTGGGCGGCAACAAAATGGACTTACGCAGTAATAGTTCCGCACAGTGCGAAGCCACGTCTTTGACACGTCCATTCAAAGTAAACGGGGCGTCAACTCCAAACTTCACACTATCTACTAAATTATAGACGAGATAGGATCTGACATGGTATAACATATCAGTTGAATTGACTAGCTCACTAGTGACCTATGCTTACTGTAACTACACTCATGTTAACACTGACGCCCCCGAAAGAATGCGATGTAGTGGAAATAGTTTATAAGTAATTAAACATTAGGATCGTTGACAACGACACTAATAATGCGAAACATTAACCATTTCGTGATTTGACCAATACGCGTATGTATGTAAAGTGATTAATAAACACTAAATTGACGTCACGGTACGGTATTCCCGTACAATTTATATTCAACTTCCTTTAGTCGGATGCCAAACGGCTCTATTGACTAATTTGTCAACTAAAATATTGAAATGGCACATGCGCAGACACACTAGCTGTGATCAACGCTTTCGAGCGGTAAAAGTGGTTTTTAATCTAATTTAATATTATAATCAAAATTGCCCATTCGCAATACACATTAAAAAGATATGTGTCACCTTGCCGGGTGTCATCCTGTCAGATGTCACCTAACCAACATAAAAACATTGACCACTTGGACAGGGAAATGTGCCAATCACGATAACGTTAGGTGACGACTGAAGCCATAAATTAGCCAAGTTCCAATACAGTTGTAAGGATATGTATTCATTAAAAATAATGTTGTTTAGTGTTGGAGTCGAGCTTGAATCAAGTTGGTAACAAACATTTCATCTTCTTCACTGTTAACCTTACTAATTAAGTGTATAATAATAATAATAAGTTTGTTTGCGATTCCGCAGCTGTCCTAGTCACTCCATTTACCCACCTCAAAAAGGCTAAAGCATACAATCAAGTTAAATATAATAAAAAAAATTGAAGTTTAAAACCTTCATTTGGTGAGTTTAAAATAAAAACCGCCCACTTTTTACAGTGTGCAGACGTTTAGTAGAAATCGGGCATCCTACGGATCCTGTGCAGCTGTCTGAGTAGTCAAGATCCCCTTTCCAGCCAGTCCTCAGCGTTGGTAAGCGCGCTGCGAATCGCGCACTCAGACGTAGCTGTGGTGGTAATAGCCACGTGATCAATAGCGTCCAGAGTACGGGACACCGCCATCATACGTTTCATAAGGTTCTTAGTGGACAGTATCAGTACCTGGAACGAATGATAACAATACTGTGAACATTTTGTTTTTAAACCGTTCACTATTAAAATGATCAAGTATGAACATTATTGAATTAACCAAAGACATAAGTAAAAAGAAAGTTGGGAATTAAACTCTCCGGATATCGAGCGCTCGACCACTCGGCCACCGCGCCGAGGCGTTGATATAGATTTTTTTTAAATTGGGTTGGGTAATTTTTTTTAGTCCCAAAAATCAAAAAATATAAACTCTATACGTAAAGCCTTAGAAGCAGGCTCCCGAAATGCGAAGAGGGGCGCGCTAGCATAGCATTTTAAAATACCACTGGTCGTTGACAAGTTCAGGAATCTTACCTTGATCTCGGAGCGCAACGGCAGTATAGCGATCAGCCACCAAAGCCACGAGGGCCCATCGGTTGTTTCCCACCAGCGCTCGCTCGTTTGGTGGAAGCGCGGGATTCTGCCGAAAGCCGCCTCGATCTCCTTGAGAACCTTAGTGTTCATTCCATTGAGCCACATCAGTGCTTTGCAAAGGACCCGGGAGCCTAGCATCCGAACGTCGAGGATCGCTGTGCGCTCGGTCGGGTTTATATCATTCAGCGGCTGGATGCGGGCCACGTCGCAACTGTGGGGTGGTCGTGAGCATTATACATAAATACATAATATAATCACGACTATTATCCCCGAAGGGTTAGTCAAAGACTAGGCAATGAGGACAGCAAAAGCAGTCCTCTACCATAGTCCACTTTTCACCAAATAGCGACTGCACATGTGCTCAGCGTGACAGGTGGTGAGCCCATCGCCGCTCTAAGCTGTTGGATGTATGTGCAGTCTTTAGTCCGTTAGTAGCCTTTAACGACACCCAAGGGAAGAGAGGGGGTGGTAGTAAGGGTTGCCAATCACTACATTATACTTTTTACTGTTGAACAAAAATAAAGTTTTCAAAATACTGTTTTAGTATCACTGTGCACTGCGGTAACCATATACCTGTTTAAAAAGTTAAAAAGTTGCGAAAAGTTGTACGCGCGGTGCAGAGCAGCCTTATTTAAATCTTTGAATAAATATTTTTTTCTAAACCCCTTTTTTATTTTATTATCTTATATTAAAATACACTATGATTTTTTTTTAAGTTGGTAACTCTAGTGTTAGTATTCTTTGACCGCTACGCGACACGATTATGATAATTACCTTTAGAAAAAGTAAAATGAAAACGTGATATAAAAATAATGTGAGCTGCGTGTGTGGTTGGCTTATTGAAATAATACTACCGACCCATCTCTTCTCTCGGGTGTCGTAAAAGGTGGCTAACGGACTAAAGACTGCACATACATCCAACAGTATGAAACGGCAATGGACTCACCACCTATCGCGATGTGCACGTGAGTGAAACGTGAAGTGTGGCAATGCACTGCTTCTGCGGTCCTCGTCGCCTATATAGCATAGAATACATAATAGTACGAGTACAGAATATTCACTCCGCTAAGTCATTTAAATAAATAGCGACTCTTGCTAAGACACAATAAAGTGCAATTCAGGTCGCACACCGCTCCCATACCTACAGTTAAATTCACCTAGAAGCTGCCTCTCTTTCTATCGCGTACTATCGCGTAGCTCTTATCTCTTCTAACGACTGCAGGGTGTTCGCGGGCGTCCGTCCGGTCGGCTACTTGTAGCTTTTTACCTAAAGCGTGGAGTGCGCCAGGCCTGCCTATAGTCCGGCAAATTCGTGAGCGACCATCCTGCGGGGTACAGACTTTGGCGGGGACGAGGTAGCACGTCATTCTAGAACACGACTACAAACAGTTGCACGCGTTGCCCGCTACGCCACCCGCTACCCGCTGACATCTTGGGTACCTCGTCCCCGCCACCGTCTATCACCCCGCGGGACGGTCGCGCACGAAGTTGCCGGACTATAGTCTCTGTCTAAACATTTGGCGATATATAGTCGTGAATCTATGCATGTATACCGAAGGTGGACTAAGTTCTATGACTATCTTATCTTAGTGGGGACTGCAGAGGTGCAGAGAGAGACTGCAGAGACCCTCTCGCAGGAGCACGACCACCCATTGGGATCTTCTGTGCAACCACGTCCTATCACTCTGTCTTTGAGAGCAAAGAGCTTAAAACCTTCTGGATTAGGATAGATCCCAGGAGTTTTATTCTCTCCTGGCATGAGAGTCACAGTTACAGTTCTATGGCTAACTGCGAACAACGTATTACCCGTTCCAGCGTATGCTGTTAATACACATAAGTACAGTATATGCGTTGGACAAAAAGTATATTATAGTAGATGATGAATTGCTTTTCATTTTTTGTGTCCTTAGCATTTCTATCTGACGATAACAGTCCGAAGTTCGCATCACTCACCCGTCCATGACGTCACGCTTGATAACCCTAAAGCGGGAAACGCCGACTGTGGACAGGAACGAGCGTCCATCCTCCAATTGCACGCAGTCGCACACTTGCAGGATCTGTACACGACAAAACGCACAAATAAATAACATTTAATAAAAAAGTATCAAAATTTTTTAATGGTTATCTATTATTAATATTATTATTGGCATATATTTTCCCACTGCTGGACATTTTTTACAGTATGTTGCTTGTGCTATTATAGCCTGACCGCAACCGCTGTACCGCGCCTTAGGTATGCGCGGGGAGGAGGGGCGTGGGAAGTAAAGAGCATGAACTCATATGAGATTCGTAGTGTCAGACAGATCTTATGATATCAAAGCACAGTTTATTGAAGCTTTATATTTACGAGTATAATTACATCCAATCCGTTTTTGTCCAATATGATTTTTAGATAAGTACAAATTAAAGAACCAATATAAATGAAATAAATCTTTAACTCTTGGAAATATAAACTTTCTTTGTTTGCTTTTCTTTTCTTAAAATATTCGGCCACTTTGAAAATGACAGTCTTGATATCTCGAGATAATGCACGACCCATTTTTAGATATTTTATCTCATGTGCGTCTGACACACTAGTTGCCGCCGTGAGCGATGACGGCAGAATGACAAAATGGAGCAACTGTTTCGCCACCCCGCCTCGCCGCTCGCATACCCAAGGCGCGGTACAGCGGTAGCGGTCAGACTATAGCAAATCCTTCGCAAAAGCATCAAGCTTGTCCCTCCACCTGCGTCTAGGACGGCCTCGCTGCCGGTTCGCCATTGGCTTCCAAATAGTTCAGCAAACGTGCAAGAGCTGGGTACTAAGAATAATTCCACTAATTCTCTCGAGTGGCATAAAAAACGACTAACGGACTAAGAACTGCCCATACATCCTTAAGCATGAAGCGGCGATGAGACCATCGCCTATTACGCTGAGCACGTGTGCAGTTGCTATTTGGTGAAACGTGGACTATGACAGTGGACAGCTTCAGCGGTCCTCATTGCCTATTCTCTGACTCTAACCCTTTGGTGACAATAATCGTGAGGGTGTGTATATATTTCTGCAAGGTAAGAGCACGTCGCTATATAAAGTATTTCTATATAAAGCTGTGCAGTTTCCAGCGCCCCTTCTTCTTCACAGCTAATTTAGTGAAACGTGGACTATGGCAATAGACTGTTTTCCGGTCTTCATTGCCTAGTTTCTAAAGGGCTCCCCCACACACGATCAGTTCGCCGGCAGATATCAGCCTGTCAGTTAGTAGTACAGTCAGCATCAAAAGTAGCTTAGCATATGAAATTTTCAAATGATTGTTACGGTTGAAATGACCAGAATTGTCTGACATAGCTGTTGAGTCAAAAGTACATGGCACTATAGGTAATTACAGAGAAGTTATACTTATGAACACAAAAAATCATATAATTCTGAAATATTAAATAATGAGTATGTAAAGACACTAACACGTGACTATTACTTTTGCCACCTTGTTTTTGTTCAGTTACTTTTGATGCTGACTGTACAACGCACGGGCGGCGGCGGCGGCGGCGGGCGGCTAGTACTTAACTTAACTAACCTTTTTGGGATGATAGTCGTGAATCTTCACAGTCACACGGCGTCAGATCAACCTACCCTAAACTGTCAAATTTCTTCAATGAACATTGATCCTTAGAGCCAAACAATAAAGTTCAAAATTGATTGTAGAAATTTGACAGTTTTGGGTAGGTTGATCTGACGCCGTGTGTACCTCCTACTACCTACCTACTACATTTTCAATATTATGTTCAAGCAATTAGTTATCTTTATCTTTAAGTAAAGAAAATGCTGAATAGTGGAGTGCTGATGAGCTGTAGACCGTACGCATGTAAAATTGATTTTGTTATCTAACGAGAACTGCTGCCGATAAACTGCATGCGCCGTTTGGCAGACTTTTATTATGTTATAATTTTAAGTTTTTCAGGAATAAATAAATTTAAAGAAAATGTATGTTCTATCGGGGTCACCGTCGCTTTACCACTTTGCAGAAATTTTCGTATGAAGCGCACCGCCCGCCCGGGTGCGTGCCCGTACCAAATAGACGAGGCGGCGTGCAAGGGAATTTGACCTTTAGACTGGTAAAGCGACGGAGTCCACGATAGTACAGTCGAGGAAGGTCTCGGTCGACCACTTCTCGGCGATAACCGCTTGCGCTCCATTCCGACCGCGCGTACGTACGGTAGCGTGCGCGTAGATAGTTTGCAAGCGAATATTGTCGACAAAGTCAAAGTCAAAGTCAAAATATTCAATAAACTCAATTAATAAGTAGGTACTTTGAATCGTCCAAATCTTTTTTAACCTCTCACCCATTCAGGACATAATTTTTTAACTGTGGCAAAGAATGAGCACAAGAAACCACAGCGCACAACAGCAACGACATTTACCTACAAACAAAAAAAAAGAATATGTCGTTACCAGGTCAATACAAAATATGAATTTAAAAAATAATAAATGATGCAACACAAAAGTACAAGTCGACAAGTGGTCGACCGACTTCTTGGCGGAAAGGTGAAGCGTTATGTCTACAGTTTTGTTATATAATTTGTGTTTTGTCGAATATTAATTTGAAATAATGGTGGATTATTTACTGTTAAGAGTTCGTGAACGTGCACGAGTGTCAGCAAATAAAACAAAACAGTGCAACAACACTTTTCAAATTCTTTTAAGAAGTCCGTGTGAGATCTCAATAAAGTCCCACAGCTTTATTGAGTCTCGAGGGGTTTTTAATTTACCATTAAACGTTCATAATCACTCATTACTACTTAATGCAAAGAAAATAATTACTATTATATCTTACTTGACACTGGCGAATGTGTGCTGATCGCACGAAGCCATTATTGAAGAGGAAAAAGAAAAAGTGGTCGACCGGAAACTTCCTCGACTGTTTGTAGTTAGGAAAGAAAACGTATGATGTGCGTAACTCACCGTGCCATAGTCGGAGTAGCGGCGGTCCCTCTCGTAGGCGACCATGCCGAACTTGCGCGAACCGGATTCCAGGACGCGGCGAATCATGAGCCAGTAGCGCGGGTCGAAGATGAACAGAGGGCACGGAATGCTGTGAACGGGACAAAAGATTGACGTGTTGTTTTAAAGCATTAGAGCGCTTTCATATTAGGCGACTGCGGCGCCTTTCATCATAAAGACTAAGTACAGCCGCGCAGCTCTCATTTATTTAGAACGCGCGACAGTCGCGCTTCTAAGTCGCCTGATGTATAGGTGGATTTATAAATACATTGCTTTATGCTTCGATCAACAATACAACTAGATGTCAGGTCGGCACTAAAAATGTGTCTCGGTAAATAAGAGCGCACTTGAGAAGTGAGCTCTTATTTTCTCGCAAGGCATAACAGAAAAAAGTACTTTATTTGGTGCCCATTAAGGTTGATTTCACCACTAAATGATATTGACGTCTTTTCTTTTTTAAGTGACAGGAGTAATTTATTGCTTTGAAAAAGTATTCATTCACGTGGACAGAATTTAGCTTTTATTTTGTACGTGACGCGTTATCCAGTTGGTATTGTTGATCGAAGGCTTTATGAGCTCAGGGATGCGAGCACGGATCTTTTTCTATAGACCGATAAAGTGACATTAGACGCCGAGAAATTGACATCGGCAGTACTTGAACTGTCAAATTTTATCGTCTAATGTCACTTTATCGGTCGATAAAAGATTCGTGCTCAGGGGGCAGCTATCGTAATACCGGGCACAATCTAAATTCAATTGACAGCTACCTCTAGGAGTCTTCGTGAAAGACAAGAGGATATACAAACTTTTTTTATAATTCGTAATTTTAATTTGTAATTTGTAGAGACCCTTGAGGCCTTTGCCCAACAGTGGACGTCTTTCGGCTGATGATGATGATGTATAAGTATAGAAGTATAAAAATTTAAAAGTAAACTATCTTTATAAGTTATAATAGCATAAGTTTCTAGTTTTCTTATATTATTCCTTATATTATATTCTCGTTCGTAGGTTCTTTCTTGATGTTGACAGTCAGAAATAATTGCATAATATCATTCATGTACTCGTAATATATGCGTTACTGCCTAACAAAACTTAACAGACGTAATTATAATATATTATTTACAATGATCAAACAACAGTCCAGTGTGTTGATTATAAAGTTATGAATTGTCATACTTAGGTAAATGTTACAAATATTGCGATATTGTATAATATACACATGGACTATTCTTTTTAGTTATTTTTATTATTCACGGTAGCATTCGCCACTCCTGTACATAGATAATACTATAATCGTATAGACGGGGACTCCGCATTTCATTACAATTTTAAGTTGTCATTTGGAGAAGTTGGCATTTCGATAAGGTTGCATTGCAAGAAGTAGGCATTGCAAGAAGTTGGCATTTCAAGAAATTGGCATTTTGAGAAGTTGGCTATTTACGAGCGGTTGGCATTTCGCGAAGTTGGCATTCTGAGCTGAATCGCTTTATAACTTTACACTTAACACCTAAACGACAACAAACCACTTATGCATTAGTATGTAAATCTGATTAACCCACTGTAGCAGTTGCCCTGCGTTAGAACTAACATTCTCATAATTAAACCTAACTATGCAATCTTAATGCATTTAAAAGGTAAATCAGTATAGCTACACAAACGACCATTCACATATAAACAACTCTTGTTATGTACCTATATTACCATGTACCTATATTACCAATTGTGATAAACATTATATTAGTTCAGTTGGTGGTACACGTTCGTTCTTAGTCCGCATGACAAGCTACCGCAATGTTATCAAAGTCTATCGCCACAATTTTGTCCTTTTCCAACCAAATAATAACATAGATCGAGTGCACCTACTTCGCATTTAATCAAAATATATTTAATTTATTTTGACTTAACTATAATTTGGAGAGAGCCTAGTGAATGATGCATGCTACATGCTTCGTTATACACAGTAATACAACAGGATACACGAATACATCGCTTTAAACGTGTGGTGTGTTGCAAAATCGAACAATCCATACATTCATACGGACAACAGATCGTAAGGGCGTCAAAGTTCTGCAATCGATTTTGAACTCAACACCCAACAGTTAAGCCATAGTTTTGTATAGCCTGAAGTGCGTACGTGTGTACATCTTTTAAGTTTTTTTTAATTGGATAGCACGCGGTTTTCCTATTTTGACGAGATAATATTGTAAAATATTGTCTTCTTTCAATAGTTGTTAATGATGAGTGATGAATGATGATAGAAACTAATGGTCCCCCCAAACGCCTTTAGTTTCAAAAAGATGAGACTTCACTAAGATCTCACAGAACTTCTTGGAAGAATTTGAAAAGGGATGTTGCACTGTCATGTTTCATTTGCTTACACTCATACACGTAGGTAACGGTTACTATTTCACATTAATATTCAACAAAACATAAAACTGTAAACATAATATTTCAGTTTCCCGCCGAATTCTGTTTCAGTTTACGAAAAGTCCCTTACTTTCTTTTTTTTTAATGACGGTGCAGCTTGCACATTTGGCCAATGTCAAGTAATGGAGATATATGTATAAATAGATATTTGCTTCATATACTAGTACTAGTATTTACTAGTACTAGTAAATGAAGCACTTATCTGAGTGCTAGAAATATAGAAATGTCTGATGGTAATTGTTGCCAGCGACAAAAATTTATGACTGAATCTATTTACAAAATTCTTTTGGCATATGGCAACTTTACATCATTTTCATGCGGAAGTTTTCCAGAGGCCCTAGCCAAGTAGCATAATGATGAAATAGATAATCGATGAATGTATGGTATCTGACGTATATCAACGCTCGTCAATTAGCGAAGGCTCAGTATGTATTTTTCGAAACTGTAGAGCTAATTCATGCACTTAACATCATTCCTATATTTATTTTTCTTTATTCAATTATATATTTTGTGGTAGCGATTGACTAGAGATAGCATTCGCCAAGTAACTTTACAGTTACTGTAACGTGCCTACTAATTAACTATTGATGAACGCTAAAGAGTAGATAGGGAGCGTTTGCCACTTATCTAGGAGGACACCATTAACTTAATAGATCATCATAATAGACACTCGCGTGTCCATTTTGTGCTTTGGTCAGTGGTTCCGATAGCTATCGGAATGTAAAAAGATAAGATGGTATCTTAGTAGTTCAGGACTACAAGTGAAGTGCGCTTATACCCTCGACCTTATCGTTACTTACCATCAGTTAAAATACGGCAAAGCTCTTAGTTTTGGGTTTTGAAGAAAACACCAACTTTTTTGGATTTTTTTAATTTTTTCACCACAATTATCTACTCTACGATACAATAGTACATAAGATACAATGAGATAAACAATTGCACAGTCAGCACCGTTACCCACAAATTATAAAATACAAAAGTACTTACTAAATCACATTAGTGGTTCATATAGCTAGTTAGGTATATCAGATGTTTAGAGCATAAACAAACACCAACCAGTATATTGAATTTCTGCTATTATTTAATTTGTTCAGCAAAATGACATACAAAGATATTGCTTGCAATAAATAAAAATCAGGCTGCAACCCTTGTTCATCTAACAATTTTACTATTGTCAACCATTTAACACATGTGTCCGTTTAAAAAACAGTCGCGCTGCAAAATTATTAATTGGTCAGCAAAATTTCGCAATTGGCCAGCGGATAATGGTTAGGCTGTCGCAAAGAGGATCCCTGCCTTAAAATTTTTTAACTGATTTTGTAGATTATAACAGGGACATTTAGATTAGAATAGTTACCAAAACACAGCGCGAGCCGAGTGAAGCGTGCCGCGTTAGCGGAGGGCGAAGCGCCAGAACTTAGTAGGTCTTTTTGAGACCTCCTTTGCGTTTTTGCGTTGCGTTAATATTGAAAAATCGGCTGTTCTACTTGGGCGAAGCGAATATGAAATTTTCTACTTACCATATTTACCAAATTTTTTTTTAAACTATGCATCACTGCTCTGCACGACAGTGCACTTTATGGCAGTTCAGTATGACATCAATTGCTGATTGATTTAGAAATGTTTGCTGGTCATATTTTGCTGACCAACTAGCAATTTTGTTTCAGCGTCTACATTTATTTAATCTGTTCACAGAAATACAAATATTTTGCTAACTGTTTAAATGATACCAAGTGTAGGAGTAAAAGTAGTCTAAGATATAAATTTTACTTTTAACAATTATAGATGACGAGGAAATCCTCTTACAACGATAAAAATCAAAAGATATATTTCTATATTTTTTAAATCCAGTGTAACATTTCACTGTATGCATAATTATGGAATTTCATGTAACAATATCTCCAGATCAATGTATACAATTAATATAGTTAGATAGTTTAATGATGTTACAGAAATTAAGTACCCACTTGTGCCAAAGCGATTAATTCGAACAGCACATGCCAACCACGTAACTGATTGTTCTTAACTATATTATTAATATTTTTATATGCCACCACTTTGCTCGCAATATATTCTTTTAACACGAGTTTAACTCCAAATGCCGTTTCGTAACAGAGCGTCAACGGCTTACTTTTAACAATTTTTATCATGAAGCCTTTTTCTCTCCATTTGTATAAGACAAAGAAAAGTTTGAGGTGCCCTTTCATGAACAATGAGTTTTGTTTAACAATTGTTAATGAAAGTCTGAATGAAAACAAAGGCTATCTTAATCCGCCGACAAGTCTAAGTTTATAAAAGTAACTTTTAAATAGAATTTGGTTTGCTAAAGATTTTTCTTTACGAAGTTCAGAACGGTCATACCAAAAGTGTTACGCGAAGTTTTATGATGGTATAATATTATTTTAATACTTCATAAACGTCATAATGACGGAGACCGGGAAAATTTTAATAGCTCTTTGGATATGGGTGGGTTTACAGCGCCCACGTTACGTTTTCACTCGTATATTGTATTTTTGTAAGAAATATATCATCATAATTATCATCACCATCATCATCACAATTATAGGATGAAATTATACACAGGTACCAGAAAGACTAGCAAATACGTGTCAATTAAAAAAATCACAATTACAAAAACCCACTATTAATATTCAGCATAGCCAAAAAGCATGATTAAGTAAGTACATGTTATTTGCATAAACCAAAACCGTGATCAATAATAATAACACTACGTATTTAGGTTAAATAAGCAAGAACATAAAGTTAGTCTATTACTACTTGAATCATAAAGTTAGACAGTATTTCTTAAAAACATACTTTGAGATCATACACATGAGATTTAAATTAACTTAACTGCTAACAAACAATATTTTTAACCGCCATAGTTTCGGTCACTTCGATGCTGACTGTACATGCGGTCGAGGAAGTTCCCGGTCGAACACTTTCCGGCGGTATCCGCTAGCACAGGATCTACGCGCACGCTACCGTACGTACGCGCGGTCGAATGGAGCGCAAGCAGATATCGCCGAAAAGAATTATTCCCCAGAGATACACTTTTCCCGCAGAGACACTTTTAATAAAACTACGCTTTTATTCCGGTAAGATAAATTTTTTTAAAGCCTACCAATTTGTCCTCTAACTGCCGTACTCAGAGACGTCAATTAAGTTTTAATGACAATTAAGTGTTTTTCCTTCTCTATTTAGTACTTACTATACATAAGAAAGTGACAGCAAGAGACTTAATTGTCATTAAAACTTAATTGAAATCTCTGAGTACGGCAGATAGAAGGAAAAAACACTTAATTGTCATTAAAACTTAATTGACGTCTTTGAGTACGGCAGTTGGATACACTATCGGTACTGCCCTCCGAGCCCGGATCTTTTATCGACCGATAAAGTGACATTAGATGATAAAATTTGACAGTTCAAGTACTGTCGATGTCAATTTGTCGACTTGAACAGTCAAATTTTATCATCTAATGTCACTTTATCGGTCGATAAAAGATCCGTGCTCGCACTACAGTTGTGTATAAAATCACTTTGTTTCGTGAATACTTTATTAAACAATGGATGAAGCCCAACATGATGCCTTACATTTGTTTTTATGGTCAGAGACACCGCACCACAAATTCAATAGAAGGCTGGCTGTCGATGTCAATTTGTCGACTTGAACAGTCAAATTTTATCATCTAATGTCACTTTATCGGTCGATAAAAGATCCGTGCTCGCACTACAGTTGTGTATAAAATCACTTTGTTTCGTGAATACTTTATTAAACAATGGATGAAGCCCAACATGATGCCTTACATTTGTTTTTATGGTCAGAGACACCGCACCACAAATTCAATAGAAGGCTGGCTGTCGATGTCAATTTGTCGACTTGAACTGTCAAATTTTATCATCTAATGTCACTTTATCGGTCGCTAAAAGATCCGTGCTCGCACTACAGTTGTGTATAAAATCACTTTGTTTCGTGAATACTTTATTAAAGAATGGATGAAGCCCAACATGATGCCTTACATTTGTTTTTATGGTCAGAGACACCGCACCACAAATTCAATAGAAGGCTGGCTGGCACAACCGTCTAAATAAGAAAGTCTCGATTATTTGTTTAATTATGATTAATTTAGTTTTTTTTTTCATCTAAAAACATTTCTATTTAGGTGTTGAAGCCGAAAGTGTATCTCTGGGGAATAGAAGCTTTAGTTTTGTTTATTTTGATTTATTTAGTTTTCCTTTTCGTCTAAAACTTTCGTCTGGGGAATAAAAGCGTAGTATTATTAAAAGTGTCTCTACGGGGAAAGTGTATCTCTGGGGAATAATAAGTCGAAAAGTGGTCGTCCGGAAACTTGCTCGATTGTACATCAGGCTACAGGCTATATATCGGTCAATTACCAGGATTATATTTTATGTTGTGTATATATGTTTATAAATATAGGCAGGAAAGGCGCACTTCGCATTTCAAAAGTAATATTACAAGTAGAACAGCGGGCCATAGCTGACAGGCCAATTCAGATTGATTATTTGTATACGAGTATATATTTGATTAGATAGTTGCTTATATGTTATGATTAAATGCAGACTATAAAGTTAACAAGATCAGAATTACATGACTAAATTGGTTATACAGGTACCTTTTTAATGTGTATTTTGGTATTTTTGTCTTTGGTAGGTACATAAAAGATTCATGTTCATTTTTGTAGACAGGATACACAAAAAGTGTTCGTGATGTTTATATGTAAGTATATGGCTAAAAATATGTAGACATTGATTGATTAATAGTTGTCTAATCTACTACTACAGTGGGGTATATTTGATGTAAATGTAAATGTTTTCAAAAGTTGAATAACCGTAAAAAGGCAACCCTTATAGCGTCAGAAGATGTAACGTTACGCGATAGAAAGAGACGCACCTTGTAGCCAAATATTAGGCATTAAGCCGCGTGCGTGGTGAATTGCACTTTATTGCGCTGCAAAATGAGTCGCTATTCATGTGTTTTTGCGGAAATAAGACTACTAAAATTGTAATTTTATATCTTTTGTGTTAAATGGGTTAGTAGAAAAGTAATTATACTAACGATGGATAAGCGACGGTGCATACGAAGATTGGTATCACGTCGGGGTCGTACGGCGCGGGCGGGGTGTACGCATCGATGGCCTCCAGCGCAGCGCGAACGAATGTAGTCTCACGGGTCTGTGGGCACAGGCACAATGGTACACTTACACACACACACACAAGGCGAGCAATCTAAACAGGCCAATGGAATACAAATACTATGAGAGATAGTGCTAAGCTACGATCGAGGTACTTCCCGGTCGATCACTTTTCGGCGACGCGCACGCTACTGTACGTACACGCGGTCGGAATGCGAGCGAATATCGTTGAAATGTGGTCGACCGAGAAGTTTCTCGATTGTGCGTGTGTACAATCGAGAAGCTTTCGGTCGACCACTGCAGATCAACCTATCCAAAACTGTCGAATTTCTCAAATCGATATTGATCCTTACACCCTAGTAACAAAGCTTGTTCAAAATGTATTCAATAAATTTGACTTTTTTTGGTGGGTTGAAGTGCTGGCATCTGTACCATGTCACCATTGTTAAGTTCAGTTATCTCCATAAAAAAATATATGCTTTCATACACACTCAGAAACTAAACGCAGGTATCACTTAAAATAATCGCAATTCGTTTTAAAAACATTTAAATTCAGTTATTTTAATATGACTCCATTAAAAAAAATTACTTATACTGACCCATTTAAATTGCTCACCTTATATAAAAAACTGACAGTAATTCCAATGGCTATTAAGATAGGACGAGCTACCATACTATGCTACACTGCAAACTTGCTTCGTGTCGTATTTTGCATTTGTATTCTGTACGAAATTATAATCAGTAGGATATCGCAGATAGGAGTTTCTCCCGTGTTCTATTCGCAACAACACGTGTTGTGAGACTCCATTTCAATTCAATCTACCGTACAATATTAAATGTAGGTAAATATAAAAATATATACCTACCACTTGAAATTGGCTCAATGATAAACACGAAGCCATTAAGTAAGCTATAATAATATCGTAGATAAGTTCTAATAACAAGAGTCACTATTCAATTAATTACTACCACATTCGTTCGTACATTCGTCACACATACATTTTTGTTGTCGTCAGACAGCAAGCAGTTGTTAAGTCATTAGCTTGCACTAGCTATACTACCAATGTGGGAACAACTGGGAAGAGCAATGAAACGATACTATATTAATAAAAACCAATTGCCGAAATGTTTGTACGCGCATAATTTCAGCACGGCTGCACCAATTTGGCTAATTCTTTATTTGTTGTGTTCGTAATTGTTAGGCCAAGGTTTGTGTGAAAGAAAAAGTTTAAAAATAGTACGGAAAATTAAAAAAAATTGAATAAAAAAAAATTCTTTTTAAAGTGATTGAGTGAGTGACACGGAAGACAGCAAGAGGATGTAAGTAATGGAACATTTGGAAGAAATTGATAATATTAATATAAAAAAAATATTGACAGATTTCACTTTAGAATTATTGTTAGTTTGACGTTATTGTTCAATACATTAATTCAATACATTCATTGATTGTTAAGCTTTGGTCTCTTGATCGTAACGCACAACGCTGCGGTATGCGGTTCAAACGCAGCGTCACGACGCAGAGTTTACCGTCTTTGCGGAGAAGTGGTCAGTTGATTTTGCCGCAGCTACCAAAGTAGACGACAAAGAAGCAGGCCGAGAAACATGTTTTTACAACGGAGAGGTGAAGGTTATTTGGGAACTTTAATAAAAAGGCATTTAATTGATTGTGAAGAAAACTTTATTAAAATTCATTTAAATTACCTATCTTCAAACAAATCCATTGTCAACCCGCGACGCACACCACAGCGAATATAAACGAGAACGACGCCGCGCAGTGCGGGATACCCGCTCCCCACTTCACCGCGCTTGCCTTTCGCCGGCTCGCCGCTGACGCCGTGGCCACACCTATCGCGTTAGCGCGAAGATTCGCGTTGTCGCGACACGTCACATCGCGCTAACGCGCCGCTGTCGGTAAATTGCCGCACATCGAAGGATTTTATCGCGACAAAGTTCGTGCGGTATAGGGTAAGTGCACCAGTGAATGAACCAATCCAATGAATGAACAAAACGTCGATTTTTCTAAATAATAAGAAATCCGCGTTTCTCAACTAAACTCATTATTTTTTTTAAAATTGCAAACAACTATGACTATGACACAGAAATCATCCTGAGATCCGTAGTTCTAAAATGGAGAAGGTCCAAACCGGACGCTCGATGGTGTTTTGTGGTTTGTATGGGGTCCGTAATAAGGAGTCTGGTAAGTCATAATGTTTTGATATTAACTTTGTAGCCGTTATTATGTGTGCTAGTGAAAATAAAATTATGTCACAGGATAGTAGAACGGTTGCTTTATCTAACAGACATTTTGTAGATTTTCATGCATTTATTTAAAATTTTAGGGAGTTCGTTCGAATATATGACCACGAAAACAAGCAAAATCCAGTGAATGAACATGTGGTTAATTCATAGGAGGCTTGTGATTTTTCAAAATCTAACAAATTTATAATATTATGTTATTGCTATTCAAATTGGGTCTTTTTCTGTACATAGCTTTAATTAACGGTTGGCGTATTTTAGGCCAATGTTCGAACTAGGTATTAAGTTACTGATATATTTTGGTTTGTATGAACTCTAACGTTGATTACTACGTTCGTTTATTGGTTACGTAAATCCAGTGAATGAACACTGGTAGGTAATTATAAATTAGTATGTGATTTTGAGCTGCCACTTAATTAAAAATAATAATAAAACATAAAAACACTTTATTTGCCCACTAAGAAATTAACAGTTACAAAACAGGACAATAGAATAAATACAAAACTACAGGACAATCGAATAAAAACAATAAAAATATGAGACTGAAATCTGTTTTATTATTATTCCTATGCCATTATTTTTAAAATAGTGTTTTAAAATCTTTTGTAAGGTATCAACCATATTTTCTAAGACTTTTCAAATTTTGACATTGGAACACACGCGGCTAAAGGCATTTAGTCGTTCAACTAAACATCCTGAAGAATAAATGAATTTAGATATTTATTAATTAATTAATTTACTGCCTATTACTGGTATTTTTTTTCTTAATCATTTTAAAACAATACTAATTTCGGGACTGTGAAAGTGTACTACTTTTTTATATACCTTGATTTATAGAATAAAATTATTTATTCTAAAAGTATTTCTTATTTAAAAGTATTTCTATTTAGGAAAGTTATAAATAAACCACTTCGGACCGCAAATACATTATTTTCTATCGAAATTAGATTATTTTTTAAAGATATCTTAATTTGGCTGGTAGTTCATTTATTGGAATTCAGGTGGTTCATTTACTGAAGATTTTCGTTCATTCACTAGTGGTTTTGGGTTTTTTTGCATAAATTATCCAAAATCTCTAAAAATAAGAGTTTAATTATTCAAAAACGGAGAAATTATATTCTTCTTCATCAAATTCGGAATACCATACATTATTATTGTTTTATATAAGACAAGCGGCCGCTCGCGGTTTCACCCGCGTGGTTCCCGTTCCCGTGGGAATATTGGGATAAAAAGTATCATATGTGTTAATGCAGGTTATAAACTATCTGTATGCCGAATTTCATCCAAATCCATTCAGTAGTTTTTACGTGAAAGAGTAACTAATATGCATCCATACTTACAAACTTTCGCGTTTATAATATTAGTAGGATAGTAGGAAGTAGGATATCCAGAAGTATGTTATTTATATTTTTATAGTTTTGGAATTCCTTAACTGTTCATTTACTGGTGCACTTACCCTACTAGAATAGGATTTTGTCGTGTGCAGCCGTGTAAGCGTTAGCGATCTTAGCGTTAGCGTTAGCTTACTTAGCAAATAGCGACACGAAGTTTTTTTTTTGATGTGCCCAAGCTTATCGCGACAACGGAACACGAAATTTTTTATCGCGACAACGGAACAAGAATTTTGTCGCAATAGTCTGGCCACGGCATGACGCATACTGCGACGGAACAAGAGACCATACTAGACGTTTTTAATACAATTATGTGTCAGGCACCGCATGCCGCATACCGCAGCGTTGTGCGTTACGATCAAGAGACCAAAGCTTTAGGCCGGTACCGAGTTCACCGGGACAGCTGGTATTGAATAAAAACGCTTCAAATTAGTTAAGGCTGAAATCTAATGAGTGCCAAGTACACCGAGTAATATACACGTATGCGACAAAGAGCTCCCTATCAACTCACCCTAGTCGGATCGAATCCATACAGCGGTCTCTGGCACAGGGCGCAGTGCTTTCTGTAGTCCAGCGCTCGCTCGATGCAAGTCCGGCAGTAGGTGTGGCCGCAGGGCGTTGTCACCGGCCGCACGTACGTGTGGTAGCACAGCACGCACTAGTCATAATCATAATCTCTTTATTCAAGTAAACTTAATAAGTAACATTGATATAAACAAAGAGGAAGATACGATATCAGCGTACCGCACGCGATTCTTGCAAATTGAACACCAACTCGTTCATACCAGTGACGTTTATTTATTTTTAGTGAGAAAGAGCTTTAAAAATGCATTACTTTTCACTAAAAACAAGGCACATGGAAAAACTTTTCACGTGTAAGTACACCAAAACAGTAATATTTTCATTGTAGAAAATATTTATTAAGACATTATTAATTGTCATGATCGAGTGCTATTTTTATCGTGCGTCGACGTTGTCGTGGAATATCGCGGAGCTTGCTGCCCACTCGCGTAGCGTTTTGATTCATCGCTCTGTCTTGCTTGCTGGATTGACACTAGCTGTCACACTACAAAAAGTATGTCGTTGCGTGAACTATTTTTTGATTTATACACTAAGGGCATGCCTATGTTCTTCTATTGATTATATCTATAATAAGTAAGTATTTTCGAATCGTCCAAAAGTATTGTTTACCTCCAAGTCAGCTATGCGGAGCCAGCTGCCAGCTGATTGGAAGCGCACCAGCCCGAACAGGTCGCGGGCGATACGGCGCGGGTCGCGGCCCGCTGACAGTGACACCACTACCTGTGAAGAGGGTAATACTTACTGATTACGACGTGAATGAATATATTAGCTAAATTATAGCAGTTCTTTTATGGTTAGAGTAGAGACATACGCCAGCAGGTCAACCAAAACTATCTAATTTCACTAATCAATATTGAACCTTAGACCCGAAACATAGCTCTTTAAAAATGTATTGATGAAATTAGACATTTTAGGGTAGGTTGACCTGCCTGTTGTGACTGTTGTCTGTACAACATTTAGTCATTTTTCAATAGTAATATTACTTAATATAGATAGTTAGCTTTATAAATAAAGAAGAAGATAGATAAAGTCGGATAGAACTTTTGTCAAGAACGCATGCTTGAAAGGGGGTGAGGTGATGTCGACGGTGAGGTGTCAATGTACTTGCGACAGATGCGTAGATAAAGTCGCGTAAAGCTTTTGTCAAGATGCGGTGAATACATGTTTGAAAGGGGGTGTGGTGACGGCGACGGTGGGGTGTCAACGTACTTGCGACAAATGCGAGCGCGCGCTATGCGCCACGGGCTCAGCGGAGGCGGCCACGCGCGCCAGGTGCGGCGTGGATTCGCGCAGCATCCCTTCGGCTATCAGGCCGCACGCGTGGTCAAACTGCACCTGAAACAACACACACTCGGACCTCATTCGGTGGACTGGAAGGTGGAACGCGTCTCACCATGATTATTTTATGATACTGAACCCTTAATCACATAAGAACTTGATACACAATCCCATACTAAATCGTAGCGGAAAAAGTGGCTGCGTTGAAATATAGATTCTAGTGCCTTACAAATGAACAAAGAATAAATAAATAAACTTTCCTACACTCACACCAATTATCTAGCCCAAGAGAAGCTTCGAAGAAACTCGTTAAATGGTTACTAGACAACGGATAAACATAAGTACTTAAAATACTTAAATACATACTTATTGTACATAGAAAACACCCATACCCGAGACAATTTAGAAAAACAAAAATTTTTAAATTGACCCGACCGGGGATCGAACCCGGGACCTCAGAGATGGCGACACCATGAAAACCGGTGTACAAACCACTCGACCAAGGAGGTCGTCATAGAATAAGCTACGAAAAGTTATTCCATATTTTGTTCGAGTCATGTAAACGTTATTTCAAATTAGAATAAAAAGAGACAAAACACAGAATAACTATTCCGACTTTATTCTCTGTATAATTATTGTAAGTCACTAGACGTAATTGTTTGAGCGTAAAGAGCGTGCAAATATACTTGATTCTCCGGAAATCATAAAAATTATTTGATTTTCCAATTAAGAACGAGACAATTTTTTTTTTTTGGAACCAGCCTATTTTGTTCTCTACTAAATCTATTATAATTAATTCAACTCTGTGCTCATTAGCAAATTGTGTATTGCAGTGTCTCATTGGTTTAGCCCGGTTAATTAATTTAATTGAACTTGTAGCCGCTCATTGTTATGGATGAATTATGGATGCACGCACAATGGTGGATCCAGTACTCAGTTTGTCAAAGGGACTGTAGATAATTTAATTTATTAGCAACAGGATAAGTATAAACGTTAATCACTAACGATGTACTCGCGGTTTGTTTGTGAATTTCTTTTTCAACGTTGAATACATACTCAGCAATATTCTATTTGCGAGTTCGGCTTATAAGTATGTAATCCTATTATTTATTATGCCTTTATTTCATTTTAATTGTAAATGCTCCGTCAGACATAAAAGTGAACAATGTTTTTGGCCGATGACAGTAAAAATATATAGAGGCGAAACTGCGTAAGCTTCAAGCTACGAACTGGCACTTAGACGAAGCTGGAACCAGGTTCGAGGAATATCGTCTTGGAGGTCAAGACACGCCAAGACATGGCTTAAGTTTTTTTTAAATACGTCTTGCCGCCTATGACGTTTACAGTGTAACTAGATTTTAGGGGCGGCAAGAATATTAAGCCGCTGAGGATACTTTGGGAGGCTGTGCGAGCGAGCAAAAGGAATATAAATATATTTTTATACGGGTTTGGGCTTTTTTAATAGTATATCTAGAAAAAGCGACCGTACGCTGCACTCTTTCTAAGTATACTGACGGCTGACGCTACGTTGCATCGCTCGCCAGCCGCCACCCTCTGATGCCCCCTCTTCACGTCGGCAGACGCGCCGTGTAGAGGGGATGATTTACGCGCCTTAGGTAGGTATTTAAACTCTGCAGACGCATCTGTCTCGCATCCGACTGTTGTCGGTTTTTGTGGCACGCATCAAAGGGATTCGGCGCCAACGTCTGTCCACACGTCTGCCGACGCATCAGTTTGATCATAGTTGTGATTGAGAGTACCGAGGAAACTTTTACGTTTATTGAGCTATATCAAGCTGAAAACTGACTGTGGAATCCTAAAAATAAATATCACATAAATAAAAATGTTGTAAGTAAGTATACTACCTAGGTATAAATCAATATAGTACTTAGTTAACTAAGTACCTATTTCAATTAATTTGTAATTTGTGTATATCGCGTGACAATGCAATATTATGATGACATGGTGCTGATCTGATGATGGAACTGGAAGGTGGCCATAGGAACTAAAATGTGCGAGTGCGAGTTGCGTCTGCTCAGAATGAACATAGACTGATCGACCTACAGACGTGGACCTACAGCTCGTGGAAATTCATCTGCGGATGCATCTGCCAATGTCCGCGGACGCATCTGTAGACGTGTAGAGGAGACATGAGGCGGAAGACGTCTACCCGAGCCGTGCGTCGTAGCCGCCCCTCGGCTACATTCGCTACGAACATTGAGTTATTATAACTAGAAAAGATACCGTGAAGATACTTTATGGTTACTGAGTTGCAATCCATGGGCTGCAAACACACCGCAATTGCTCAGAAACGTGATTAAGCGTTTGCAGAAATTTTTGCAAAATATTATTTTGCGATGTCGTTAAAAAGTTAAAATACCTCGATGGCTTCGAGACGCCGACGATGAGCGACTCAATTTGTAATTCATAAATAGATCTATGGACTTAGCTCAATGTCATTAAGTACCTGGCTACTGCTTGCGTACATATCTGTGCCTTTGACTTTAGCATAATTATGCATTTTATTTTCTAGTTTATCATCGACAAAAATAATATCATAATCCATAATGAGTCAGATCGTATATCACATTTTTAAATTTTAAGATAGCCAGTTCCTCAGTGGTTCAGGAGTTCTTTTGAAGCACGTTTCCAACGTTGGCCTTATCTCACTTGGCATGAGCTTACTCAAAGTAGATAAAAAAAAATAACAACAAACACAGAAAACATCTAAGAGATCATTCCTCGATGTCAAAGAGTGCTGCGTTTCGGTTTAAGGATTATGACACTATGCGCAGCAACTGGTTCCCATCAAGCGTACCTCAAAGCTCTTCTATCCCGGCGGCCTTAAAAAATACTTGAAAGAAGCAGTGCAACTTCAACAAACTGCTAACAACAAAGCAAACTCACCTGGGGCGACATCGGCATACGTATGTTGGGATCGGTGGACCCCACGTAGGATGTACGGTTACTGTCTATGGTGCGCCTTGCTCGAACGCCGAGGGTCGAGCGGATGGAGCGGCTCGCGTGAAGGCTGCGGCTGGAGCGGAGGCTGCTGCGCCCGCGGCCGACGATCATACCCACCGCGGACACTGTGGGCAACGAAACATTACGTCATTAAATACATAATTTTACGATAATAGATAATTATTTATTTGCACTTATCAAGATCATTTTATAATAGCATGCAAACATTAAGTCCTCTCAGTAATACCACAGAATAGCTAATAGTACTACGCGTACAGAAGGTTCACTCTCTAACGACTTTCAAGCGAAATTGAAACTTATCGTGTGACCCGAGCGTTCATATTCTGTTATGCAACGCTGACTCAATATCGATTTGATGTCAGCTATGTGATTTTCTAAGCGACATATAGACGCTGCACGCATTGCTGTGATCTGCTGTCTCTTTCCAATTCTATGAATATGAAAGAGACAGAGTACATTCTCATCGCTGTGGCAGCCGCTGCTACCAAGGCTTTAACTTAGAGAATCGCACTGCAGGACGTCACAGAGCGTAGGGTTTACGCGCGCGCGCAGGGATTACGAGTTAGGCGACGACGCGCGCGCGACGTGTTCGGTGCGTGAGGTGCGTCGCTCGGCTCGCGGCAACCACTGCCATACGCCTAGGCGGCCTGCCTGGGAGGCGCGCCGGCCGAACGTACCTAAACTGCGGAGTGACACCCCCTGAGAATACTCTAATATTTTCAATAAAAATCCATTAGTGGCAGTACACACTATTATGTACTAAGGGTTTGTCAGAGACTAGGCAACGAGGACAACAGGAGCACTCCACTCCCATAGTCCACGTTTCACCAAGCAACAACTCATAGTAATTAAATAAACAAGTAACTAAGAAAAGTAGAAACTCTCACACCTAAACTGGCCCAAGTTATGGTTCTTTTGAAACTTGTTTAATCGGTATTGGTTAGGTAACGGATAAACATCCTTATTTTATTATACATGGACAACACCCAGACCCGAAATCACTTGAAAAAAAAAGATATTTCTAAATTGACCCGACCGGGAATCGAACCCAGGATGGAGATGGACGCCAGAACCGGCGTGCTAACCACTCAACCACGGAGGTCGTCATAAAGAGTTCAGCTACCGTAAAACCAGACACAATAGAAATTCAATTGTAGTCATCGTGACAGACAAGGGGTTAATACATAGATGTAAACAATAGAGGAAGATACGGCATGCCCTTAATAGTATGAATGAAAAAATAGTCCTACTCAACTACTATCTCTTGTAGTGTGACAGCTAATGTCAATCAAGCGAGCGAGACAGAAGAGCAACGCTTAGCGAGTGGGTCAGCAAGCACCCTGAGTTCCACGACGACAACGAGACGCACGATAAATGAATGACTCAAACTTTCTCGTACATTTCCGGGCCTAATAATATATACTTATAACACGTCCAAATAAGAAACACGTTATTATCAAAAAATTCAAATTACCTTCTCACTAAACTTTGTATTAAGTTCTTAAATTCGAGGGGAATCAGGACCATAATTGAACGATGTTTTTTGATAACTTTTTGAGGGGAAACATACAATAACTAACCCCAGTGTACACCTAAAATAGATACAGACGAGGAAGTTCCCGGTCGACCACTTTTCGGCGATATTCGCTTCCTTGCACACTATCATCTATACCACAGAATAACTATTAGTATTACCGTACAGAAGGTTCACTCTCTAAAGGGCCCCACAGACGATCAGGTCGCCTGCAGATATCGGCCTGTCAGTTAGTAGGACAACGCACGGGCGCGGCGGCGACGGAACTGACAGGCTGATACCTGCAGGCGAACTGATCGTGTGTGGGGCCTGCGACAAGTATCAGCCAACTGACAGGCTTATACCTGCCGGTGTGCCCGCGAACTGATCGTGTGTGGCGCCCGCCGGCAGGTATCAGCCTGTCAGTCAAGCCGCCCGCTCGCCGCCGCCGCCGGCCGCCGGTCCGTTGTACTAGTAACTGACAGGCCGATACCTGCCGGCGACCTGATAGTCTGTGGGGCCCTTTACGACTTTCACGCGAAATTGAAACTTATCGTGTGACCCGAGCGTTCATATTCCGTTATGCAACGCTGACTCGATATCGATTTGACGTCAGAAGCGTAATTTTGATTTAAATTTAAGTTACGTTGATATAAATTTAAGTACGATTACGATTTAAGCGACGACGCGCGACGTGGAGCGTGCGAGCCGAGCGGCAACATTTACCTGCCATGCCTGCCTGGGAGGCGCGCCGGCCGAACGTATATAAACTGTCGAGTGACACCCCCCTGTCTGTACTACGCGCACGCTACGGTTCGTAGCCGCGGTCGGAATGTAGCGCAAGTGAATAAGTATCGCCGACAAGTGGTCTACCAGGAACTTCGTCGTAGTAAAATAATTAATTAATTAGTATACCTGAGCATAACTCATAAAAAACTGGTTATTAAACATTACTACTTTATTTATTACAATTATATAAGTAGAAATTATATATTTTAAATTAAGTAGTATTAAGACTACTTAAATTAAAATTGCATAGCATTGGGATAGGCAACGCTATGCAAGTAACCCTTTTTTTTAAAACGGCATAGAATCACGGAATTTATCCAGAACATCATGTATGGGGGTCAAAGTTGCTCGCGTCCGTAGGTTTACCCTTGAGACCCTACACGTGATCCCTGGGTGGTGCTAAATGAGTGACACTGACTGAGTGGTAGAGCCACGCTGCGTTGCAGCACGCAATGGGCCGGCTCGCCCGGCGTAATACCACCCTCTCACGAATATTCGGCGTGAAATAATGGCACTTGGTGCTGTTGTGTTTCGTCCGACCAGTGAGTGTACTGGAGGCCCCTCACCCCCCCCTCCTCCCAATTCCTATTCCTTCCTTAAACCTATTCCTCCCTTAAAGGCCGGCAACGCGTCTGCGATTCCCCTGGTTTTGCGGGTGTCCATGGGCGGCGGTGGTTGCTCTCCATCAGGTGACCCGCCTGCTCGTTTGCCTCCCTCTTTTATATAAAAAAAAGGATATTATATATCTAGGTTTTGTTATTTAATGTAAGTTATTAACCGTTGTTGCACGTTATAATTTCACTAGCAGCCCGCCCGCGACTTGTCTGCATGAACAGCCCTGTATCCCGTGACGAATTTCTAATAATTTTACTTCACACAAACCTAGTCCAGACAATTATTACGATCACAACAAAAAAAAATTTGCCAAAAGGTGTAGCCGTTCTGAAGTGATGCGCGTACAAACATTTTGGCAATTGATTAAGTGGACTGTGTACATTGATGGAATGAGACGTAATACCCGAATTGATACAATTTTATAGTGTCATTATTATGCCGGATTAAAATTTGGTATTCGTTCGGAATAGAAAATTAATTACGATAATGAACAAATACCGTTGGTATTAGTTTTTGGTATTTGAAAGGAATAGATCGGAATGAAAAGGCTGAAGTTTTCGCTCACAAATGTGTTAACATTTTGCACATGGACACCATAAATTGACAAAAAAGTAAAGCACAGCCTGTATACTGTCCCACTGCTGGGCAAACGCCTCCATCATTAAAAACAAGTCATAGCTACAATGGACGGGTATTGGCTTAATCACTACATCACTACGCTTTACAAATGCGGGTTGGTAATCTTACAAACCCGGGCTGTGCATCGAAAAATCCGAAAACACACTTTGCCCGTCCTAGGAATTGAACCCGAGACCTTTGTATATCAAACCGAGCGCTTGCCCACTCGGCTACTGAGGCGTTCACAAAGGCGTTTGACAAAATTAATGTGTTTGCTAGCCACATCATGTAATGTTTATTTTGTTTAATTTTCTTTGTTTTCAAATAAAGCGTTTTTTTATATTACTTGTAACAAGGCAGCTAAAGCTTTGTTGGTTTTCTGACTCTCTTTTCCGAGTAACATTATTTTATATCTTGTTTTAAATTTAAAATTCAAATATTACTTACATTTTCTGTCTAGCCTCTGTTTTCATGTAAAAATCAGTTCAGATTCATCCGCGGAGCTAGAAAAAGCTCCTTCTTATTGTTATCCTTACGAAAACATTATTACTAGTGAATAGTATATTATTATAACTAGACAGTTCCGTACGTCCTGATAATAATAATAGTATTTCAAAATTTAACCTAATCCCAGTGTATACATAGGCTGCACTAAAAGTATCGTAAATGGAATATTTCCATTGTTCCTGGCATAATAAAAGTGTTTATAATCTCCTTAGTTTAATTAATCGAATACCATTTATTTATTTTTAAAAAAAGAACGCGGTCTTGTCACAAGGTCTTGTCGAACTTGTAAAGTCGGTGTGAAAATGGAATTGACTCGAGAAAATTAAAGAGCAATGATTTATTGTGACTTCGAAGTGGTTTAACACAAAAACAGTGTGTTTGGTGATGAAGCCCCATCTAAAACTCCAATTTATCGCTGGTTTGCGGAATTTCAACGTGGACGTGTCAAGCTGTGTGACCATCCCCGTCAAGGTAGCCCAAAAACTGCAATCACCCAAGATAACATTGATGCCGTGGGTAAGCTGATTAAGGAATATCGACATGCGACATATCGCGAAATTCAGGCAACTTTAGACATTAGCATGAGTCAAATACAAATAATCTTGCATGAACAATTAGGTGTAAAAAAGTTGTTTTCCCGATGGATCCCGCATTCGCTCTGTGAGGAGCAGAAAGCGGCTCACGTTACTTGGTGCGTCAGAACTTTCGAGAAATTCCACGGAGGATCTTTAAATGCTGTATTCAGGGTCGTATCAGGTGACGAATTCTGAATATACGCATACGAACCCGAAACAAAAAACCAGTCACGAGTTTTGGTGTTCGAAAATGAGTTGAAAGTTGTTCGTTCACGAAGCGTTGCAAAAAAAATGGTCTCCAAAACCTGCAATGTTGCGACTATTCCTCTTGAATTACAAAGAACGGCCAATGCAGAATGGTATGCTAGCATTTGTTTGCCGCAGGTCGTCTCTGAACTCCGTAAAGAGAACTGCAACCGCCGCATCATCCTCCATCATGATGAGCTCTCATACCGCCCACAGAACAAAAGAGTTTTTAGAGCAAGAAAACATTGTATTATTAGTAAATCCGCCGTACAGTCCTGACCTAAGCCCAAATGATTTTTATACTTTCCCTAGAATTAAGAACAAATTGCGCGGTCAACGATTTTCGTCACCTGAAGAAGCTGTAGACGCCTACAAAACGACCATTTTCAATACCCCAACTTCAGAATAGTATGAATGTTTTAATAATTGGTTCCATCGAATGGAAAAATGTGACAAGTTTCAAGGAGAATACTTCGAAAAACAATAAATATTTTTTCCACTAACAATGTTGATACAACACTCCCTTGATTCCCGAAATTTTCAGTGCCGCCCTCGTAGTTTTTCTTTGGCTGAACTTTTCGCGGCCAATTCGAGCGTCGATGATTGTGGCGCCGCTTCACCTATTATAGCACATTTTGGGGCCACCATGCCTGATATTTGTATCAGGCAGTGTGATGTTCGTGCCGTGCTGCGGTCGCTCGACGTGCGGAAGGCTAGCGGGCCGGATGGTGTTCCGGCGATTGTGCTGCTCAGATACGCGGCTGAGTTGTCTCTTGTATTGACACGATTGTTTAGGGAGTTTTACGATACGCATTATTGGAGATGCTGAGGTTACAGCCTCCCTTGAGGACCTCCAGCTGCGTAGAGACATTGCTTCTCTCAGTGTCTTCTACCGGAATTACTACGGAGAGTGTTCTGAAGAACTTTTTGATCTTATCCCGCCCTCTATTTTCCTCTCCCGGACTACACGTGCTGGTCTTAGGAACCACCATCATACTGTACCTATCAGTACTCGTACCAAAAAATTGGCAAGTCGTTCCTCTGTAAGACCATTCGACTTTGGAATTCTTTGCCAGCGCATGTGTTTCCTAGCTCCTACAGTCCCGGGTCTTTTAAGCGGGGCGTGAAACGGCGCTTGTTACCGTGCATATTCAACGTTGGGGAGTGCTCTCATTATTTTGGACTGCATCGGCTGCTTACCATCAGGCAGGATGCAGTCACTATGACGAGTAAAAAAAGCATACTAACGGCACTGGCGCCCAACGTGGAGCGCCAATGTCACGGAGCAGTGGAACGGGAGGAGTGACACAATGAGGAGGAGTTGGCTGAAGATAAAAGCACGATGAGTTCAGAAGTATATTATGATAATAAAAAGGTTAGTTATGAAGCACAATTTAAGCGTTAGTACACTATACACTCGAACTAGGTAAAGGTTTGAAATACAATTATTATTGGATATTACGACGTATGCAACTGTCTAGTTATAATAATTTACTATTCACTAGTAACAATGTTTTCGTAAAGATAACAATAAAGAAGGAGCTAATGTTATTCGGAAAAGAGGTCAGAAAACCAACAAGGCTTTAGCTGCGTTGTTACATAGTTTTTCATTTGGAGAGGACTCAATCAATGGCTTTAGCTGCCTTGTCACAAACTTTTCCATTTGGTGAGGACTCAATCAATTCTATATCAACATCATAAAGGTGCTAAACCCCGACGACAGCCTCATTCTGTATTCTGGGCGAAAACCATAAACCATACATACATCAACTAAAATAATGATTCGTGCTCAACTGAGTTAGAGATATACCCTCCATTGTACTCGTATAATTGTATTGAAAGGGTCAGTTGGCAATGGTGCTAGTACGGCGCATGCGTGGCGGGCGGGCGGTCGGCAAGGAAATATTGGGGGGTGGGGTGAGACGACGCCGCCCGCCCGCCCCCTGCCTCCCGTCTGGCGGCCCGGGCAGGCTGCGCTTTCGGCTGCAAGGGATGCGCAGATTGAATTTATTGACGGGAGAATTATCATCTCGTGCAACAGATGTATATCAAAAACATGGGACTTACCGTACTCACCTTGTAGTATATTGAGACTAGTACCATTCGAGAGGTGTTTAAAAATACTTTGAATGGTGACAACTATGTAGCTCAAATCAGAAACAAGTTACTCGGCATTGATTTGATTATGTAAGTCGAAAACTCTTTATGAGTTCACCCCGCGCGCCATACTAAGATCGCGTTTTCGCAATTTACTACTTGTCAAGACACTAGAATTGTGTAAAATTGTATTTGTCTTGCATTAAACAAAGAGCTGATAGTATATAGTCAAACCATATTTTTTTGTTAAACTAATCGTACTAGATTTACATACACTACTACATATTTTTAAGTACTTAAAGACATTCAAGGTTTATTGGCAACATAGGAGAATCACTATTCTCGTATTCGTACCCATGTAATGCTGGCTCCACACATGGCTATTGTATTTGTGATTGCATGTTTGCGTAATTGCCAAAATTTTTGACGTATGGGTAAATAGGCCACACATGGAGCCAAATAACAAAAAATTAACCGCAAATATGGCTGTATTTGCCAAATAAGCAAATACGGCAATACATTTGGCAAATATACTCTCCACACATGGAAGTTATTTGCCAAATACAGCAAATACGCAAACACAAATAGCCATGTGTGGAGCCAGCATAAGAATACGAATATAGATGGATCCATCTAAATAATCTTAATTCTTTTTTCATTTTACGTAATTTTACAAAGATGTCTCAATCAACATCTTTGCATGTTTCTATCAATCTTAAATGAACGTTAGCATAAATATGCTTTAAAGATGAATTTAGGAAGCGTAGGAGTTAGAGATTTAATATATCCTTGAAACATAATGTACATCTTTCTTATGAATCACTCCGGAATTACAATGTTACATACGAGTACGTCAAAACTACAGTCTGCATGGAAAGATCGCAAAAGCAGGCTGACATTTTTAGACAGACTAACAAAAACTTTATATACTTACGAGAAATAAAAATATAAAGTAAAAGGTAAATAATATTATTTAAGTAACTATTATTGATATAATAAGTCAGTTAGAGATTTTTTTTTACTTATTACCCTAACGAAAGTTAGTCGTCTTTCATACCTATATACGAGTAAGTCGCCTCTTATTGACTTCTAAGCGACTAAGGCTCGAGTTCATAAACTACAACGTCACCAATGATTTTATAACCGTTTGGTTAGATTTCAACAGTTCATTAAGCAAAACACGTTTTTTTTTGTCCACCAAACCAATGTAACGTAATTAACCAAACGCTTTTGAAAGAATATATTATAGTCAAAAATAATCGAAAGGTAACATTACTTGTGAAGATGGCAGGTATCTGCATACTTTTTTACTTGTAGCCGAACGACATCATAAAATAATAAGTATAGCTATTATAGCATTATAAAACTGTGAAATACAATCCCTGTTTAGCCAATGCCATGATCTTATCGTAAAAGTCTTTGCTATTTAATTTAGCATTATTTCTATTGTCAATGTGAACTGATCTGATGTTTTCAGTGTCAGTCAATTAATCAAACAGTTAATTTTTTTACATAAAAATATCGTTTAGTTATTTCTATTTCTGTAAAATAGTTTAGCACATTATCCTCTTCAATGAGTTAAGTGTAATCATTTTAATTTTAAGAAGTATTGTTGACATTTTTGAATATTTTCTGACATGAAGCAGTAATCAATGGAGTCAGCTACCATGATTAAGCTAATCAGCCGATTACATTACTTATACAACAACGGTTAATGCTTGATGAACAGCGAAAAATTGGTAAACAGCTGATTATGATTTTAACAGTTTTTAAAGCTTAAACATCTGTTGTTGAACTTAGGACTAAGTATCGAGAGTGTGTGACATAAATAAAAATGAATCGCCAAATGTGTTGCTAAGCGCAAAACTCGAGAACGGCTCGAACGATTTAACTGACTCTTTTTGTTGTGTTTCTAATAACCGGTACAAGATAAACATTAAAAAATAATTGGATTTTTTTTCAAGGGATACAGTGTACACGCCGACAAAGTCGCGGCCGAGCCGCTAGTACGTGTATTTAAAAAAAATCTGTTCTGTGGTAACAACCGTCTGTCCCACAGCGAGGCAAACGCCTTCATGATTGAAATAAAGTTATGTCCAAAATTGATGGTATTGATTAATCGCCATGCTTGCCTAATGCGGGTTGGTAATCTTACAAACCCGAGCAGCTGTGCAATGAAAAGTCCGAAACTCACTTTGCCCGATCTGGGAATTTCAAATCAGAACCTTTGCATATCAGCTGAGCGTTTGGCCACTCAGCCACCGAGGCGATGATAGTAAAGAGTAATATATCATTAAATGACAAACACACATACATCAACAGGTAACAAAACGAAAATACTGATTGGATACATTGCGCCCTTTTATATGATGCCCACACTGCACAGCTCAGTATAGTACAGTACAGCAAGCGGGGCCGGTTGCACTGGTATTCTGCTGTACACAGTGCTGTGTTTTTGGGATGGTATGTTTAGAAAGAGCGACCGTATGCTGCGCTCTTTCTAAGCATACTGACGTTGCGTTGGACTTGGTGCGACTCATTACTCGCTCCGAGCGAGTCGGCCAGTCGCACCCATGGAAAATACGGCGTGGCGGCGAGCGCGCATGCGCGGCGTAGACGAGAGTGTCGCCTGAACCTGAATTGAGGTGGTCGAGAGTTACCTGATGTACGACAGTCTGCATAGGAGGGCAGCGATTGCAGCCGTTACCTTTCTATGCAGATCAATAAAGGATGCTCACAAGTAATGATTAGTTGAAGCATTATTTACAGTTAAGATCACTTATGTAGGTATACCATAATCAAGCGAAATAAAAATCTTTGTCTTTGAGCAAGTACGAAATAAAAATTTATTTTCTATGCCTTTGTATTTGCTTTTGTCGTATATCCTAAAACCAGTTTTCTAAAAATAAGGCAAAATTCTTAATTAAGCTTATATTAAAGTACCTAAGTATTTATATTTTTCCAAGCTTATTAAAATGCAATGCGCAATGTCGACAGTCTGCATTTATGAGGGCAGCTATTGCAGACGTTACCTTATCCAGATCAATAAGGGATGCTCACATCACATGTAATTATTAGTTGGAACATGTACGTAATAAATACAAACATCTAAAGAGCAACCAACTGTTTCTTTTTTGTAATAGGTACTTTATATTAGCGTTAGCAGTGTATTCTAAAACCTGTTTTCAAGAATTAGGTAAACACTAATTTAATCGTATAATCTATTATTAACTAGCGGTCCGACTTAACCTTCGTCCACGCTTACTTAGAAACACCGTCACACTTCAATTATTTTGTACAAAATATCTACAAAATATAAACAAAAACCGAGGATGGTTTTTGTTTATATTTTGTAGTATTGTTGAATTGATCGCTCTTTCTTTTAGTGAAAACCGCATAAAAATCCATTGCGTGGTTTAGAAGAATAGTGCGGTGCCACAGACACAGGAAAACGGACTTTACTTTATAATATGTAATGATAGGAAGGTACTACCTAAAAAGTAATAATATAAATATATTTATATATTTCCGAGCATTATTATTTAACAGCAAAATAACAAATTAGTAATAATTTGCATATGTTTATACAGGGTGTAAAAAGACCCTTAACGAAGCAGAAATATATTAGGTATGGATACTGCATAATGGGTACATCACAACAAGTAACCTAGTGCAGAAAAAATTGCTAGAAAACCACTTTTATTTTTAGATATTGTAGAACAGCTGGTTTTCTACAGCACAGAATGTAATGCGCGTACAGACTGTTCAACTCGTGTGAAAGAGGCGGGTGATAGCCTAGTGATAGTTGTTGTTGAACTAGGTTTAGCAACTATCATATTAAAATTGTTATTGAAAAAATCGAAAAAAATATTGTAACTTTGGCACTTAATATCTTAGAGAATTAGTTGAATGCTCTAAGCTTGATTGATATATTAAAATGTTCGTAATCATCGCGTGAAGCGCGGCTCACGGCTTCGTTAAGGGTCTTTTTATACCCTGTATATACACTTCTGGACACCATCTATTGGCCCACCTTGCATTTTCAGTTTCGTTTAGTCCTAGCTAAAAATTTATATTAGGTCGAGCAAAAAGTTTTTATACAGTTTTGAACCAGGCACATACATAATTTTATTCAATTGTCTTTTTTTAAATTTCGAACACAGAATTTAAAGAAACAAAAGACAATTTTGAGCCTGTTCGTTGATATCAAACAATCGAATACTAAGAAAACTTGATTTTATTGTTTTACTTGGATTTTATTCATAAAAGTGTGATTTTTCTCTTTGGTTTTGCAACAAACATTACTTATTCTTAACATTAAGGTGAGTTTCTATCAATAATCTATGGATACTTCGCCTGAAGTCGCCGCCCAAGCTGTGGCACTTATCCAGGCCGGACACAGCCAAAGAAATGTGAGTGCTCAACTTAATTTAAGTCGATCTGCGGTCCGAAATGTTTATCGGAGGTACCTAGAGACTGACGGCTTTGTTCGTCGCCAAAGAAGGCCACGATCTCGGGTCACAACTGAAAGGCAGGATCGATTCATCGTGACGACCAGCTTGAGAAATCGTCACCTTACCTCCATTGAGATACAAAACCAACTTCGCGACTTCCACGGAGTATTTGTGAGCGCTCGAACTGTTCGGAGAAGGTTAAAAGAACGCGATATGGTACCACACAAGCCCGCTAATGGCCCCAAACTAACGCGAGCCCACCGAACAGCGCGTCTTCATTTCGCGCGCACTCATTTAAATTGGATTCAGCAGCATTGGAGCCGTGTACTCTTTTCTGATGAGTCTAAAATTGCGTTACATGGCAATGATGGAAGGAAGAAGGTCTACCGACGTAAGGGAGAGCGTTTTGCACAAGCTGCTTTGAAGAGAGGGTTACTTATGGCGGTGGCTCATGGACTGTCTGGGGCGGTATATCCGCGAGCGGCAAAACTCAACTTGAGGTTATTACGGGACCACGGCTGCCAACATTAAATGCTGAAAAGTACATTCGTGAGTGCTTAGAACCTCACGTGATGCCATACGTATACCATGTGGGCCCAAATTACCTTTTTATGCATGATAATGCAAGAGCCCATACGGTCGTCAGGGAATATCTTCGGGATGTGAACATCACAGTTATGGACTGGCCAGCCAGAAGCCCAGACATGAACCCGATTGAGCACATGTGGGACGAGCTAAAAAGACGTGTTAGGGCTCGTCAGCCAGTTGCCCAGACGATGCAGGAGTTGAAAAATGCCATAGAAGAGGAATGGGAGATGATCCCTCAAAATTTCATAGAGCGGTTGATAAACTCTATGCCTAATCGTATGAGAGCTGTCGTAGATGCCCATGGAGGCAACACGCGTTATTAAATTAAGCCTTGATTTGATAAAACATGTTTTTTATTCAAAAATCTTCATCAAGGCGCATACCCGACTTGTTAGGCGTAGCTCCATGTCGTGTGGTATTCTGAATTCAAATAACAATACGATCGAAAAAGATGGTAAAATGTATCAGGTTTAAACTGCATCAATAGTTTTTGTTCAATCTAGCAATCATATTTAAGTAGGGGCCATAGAAACCTAAACTTTAAGGTGGGCCAATAAATGTGTCCAGAAGTGTATAATCGCCTATTAAGTTAACATTTACCAAACCTATGGTGTATTATTAATAATAACTGGCAAAAGTGAATAATTTATCACATTTACCGTCGAACTTCGTAATTTTTAATAATAACCGGTAGTTATTAATAATTTCCAATTAATCACATTTACCGTAACATATAAAGTTGTGGTCATAGAATTAAGAACGGCTCGTACCGAAAAGAATGTGTGAAATATATTTATTTAATAATCACATTATTTATTATTTATTAATGCCATGATCTACTCACGTCACTAACATACTCACCTACCCGGCTTGTGAACCATACATTTTAAATTATTTTATGTAATAAAAAGTTCGATAACGTTTACGCATTTCGGTTTCCCATACAAAATTCCAAGTCGAAATTTTAAAAAACGTTTAGCCAATTTTGATGAAACTTTGCACGCTAATAAAATATTAAACTTTCTATAGTTGACTTTAAATCGCAATAACTCAGCTAAATAAACGTTTTTTTTAAATGTTTTCAAATAACTATTTAGATCCCTGTGTTTTACTTTGGCGTGCAAAGTTTCATCAAAATTGGCTTAACGGTTTTTAAACATTTCGACTTGGAAGTTTGTATGGGAAACCGAATGCGTAAACCCTCTTAATCACTGGACAAATAATAATCCGCACTATTCCGCACCGCGCAACACCCGCAAGGGCCCGGAATTTTTCGCTGACCACCTAACCCCCCTTAACATAGACGGTGTCGAGTGACGTGCCGATGCCGACTAATTGGACGTTATTAAGAACACAAACTATATTATTAAATTAAATAACAATTAAATTTAATGAATTGAGTAACGTTAATGTAGGAGGTATCACTGTAGTTTATAAAATAAAAAATAATATTTGGTAGGATAACCATCACAGCATTAACGTGGCATCGAGGCTATTAGAGTTTAGCAAGTTTCAATAGAAATGGCGTTCCACGATTCCACAAACGCATCGTGAAGCTCGTTTAGATTACTTGTTATTTTAGCAAATATTACGCTCCTCTTCACTTCACGCTACAAATTTTCAATGGGATTTAGATTTGGGCTATTTGAAGGCCAGTCTAGCATCGAAACTGATTGCCCCCTAAGAATTTTTTTAAAAGATAGGCAGTGTGTTTGGGGTCATTATCATGTTGAAATAACCAGGTCACTGGTAACGTCTCCTCAGCGTAAGAAAGCATTGTTTCTTCCAAAATGTTTTTGTATTGAAATCGATTTAAATTAGTTATCTTAAATTTCTTTCACAGGGCCCGCACCATATCCATAGAAACATCCCCAAACTTTAATGTTTCATTTCCTCCTCCATGATTTACTTGTTTTGTGGTGTATTTATTATTCAACGCTTGCTTTGCAGGACGTCGCACATACAGTTTACTATCAGAACTCAGTCTATTTATCTTTGACTCATCAGAAAATAATACATCTTTAATTGACTTTCGTCCGCTGCCATACTTTCGAGCGAAATCTAGTCTCGCTCGTCGGTGCTGCCTGTTGACGAGCGGTACTTTCCGTGCGATTCTTCCAAATAATTTTGCATCATTTAATCGTCTACGTATTGTACGTGTGAATACTCCTTGCCTGCTGCCAAAAACTTCCCTTCTTATCGTTTCCGAGCCCCTAAAGTGATCAGAATTTGCTGCCCGAACAATCATAGAATCCTCTCGAGATGTCGTTTTCCGATATTTATGTTTTCGAGATACGTTATTGGTAGTGTAAAATTTCTTAAAGTGTTTAAAAGCGTTAAAAACTTTAGTTTTGAACATTTTATATGATCAGTAATGTATTTGTAAGATTAATCACGTTTCCTTCCTAATTATGTGTTTCTCGAAACATGATTAAAGTTTATTTGATTTGTATAAAATATTCTGAGTTGGAACTTAGTCATGATAGTACTTTTACGGTTAAAAGTAATTGATAATAAATCAGTGCAAAGCTATTTGAATTACATTTTGTAAAATTGAGTTGAATACTACCCGTTCCTAATTATATGACCACAACGATAGGAAATCAATTATTAAACCACCAAGTCTTGAAACCATACTTTTTTGCTGTACTGTGGTTAAATTCAATAAATGTAATTGATTTTTTTATAAAACAAAACGTGTGCTTAATCATTACTTAAGTGGGTGATGAAAAACAGAAAAGTACGTAAAAGTCTTTTATGCTGGAAGAAGTAAAACTACCTGAAGAGGATCTAAAATAAAGTCAGCTTTTATAAAACATTGACTAAGTAAATGTGAAAGACAGTTTGCGCTGTTATTTAACGAGAATAGTTATAGTGGGTGGGATTTTACATGTACAATTTGTCTATTGCCAGTCTCCGGAAAATACGCGTAATAGCATGCACCTTAACAAACTAACCAGCATTGGGCCAGCGTGGTGGGTTATGGCCCAATATCCTAGCAGTGGGAAGTCTATAGCATGATGATAATGATGTACACTATTTAAAAGCCCGTTTTGAAGATCTGTTCTACGTATATTATAATAAATAACAATCGAAAGATGCGAGGTAACACACGTTAACGTAAAGCTCACGAAAGCGCTGTCCGGTATCTTTGAATTCAGGATTCACTGAAAATGGACCATGACAATGCAACGCGTTTTTAAATATACAAGGACTATTTAATCGCCTTTATGGTCTAGTGGCTAAGCCACCGGTCTTAGACCGAGAGGTCCCGGGTTCGATTCCCAGCGGGGACTTGTTAAGTCCGCCTGGCTGGCTACCACCATCTTTATAAAGTCTGACGCCATGTTAAAACTCGTAGCAATGTTGCGCTCCGGCAGTTTAAGAGATAAGATAGCAAGTTGCTCAGTGGTTGAGGATTCCAGGTGAAGTGCGCTTCCACCTTTGCCTTATCGTCACTTACCATCAGGAGAGATAAAGGCCAAGTGCTTACCTGTAGTGGATAAAAAAACTAGTAAAAATACGTTACTTAAGCGTTCAACGATTTTAATTTTTATAAGCTATAACAAAATACCTTTCTTTCGGTTCTAAACTTTTTGCATTATAAATGATTTTAAACGGATAAACTCGTATTATTGCAGTTTCATTTTTCAATTGAAACATTGCAATAAGACTTTTTTGAGCATTTAAAAAAAATCTGATGTAAAGATGGCACCTCGAGTCACATGTGTTTCCTTGATTAGTAACTAATTAGTTTTTAGACTGATAGGTTAAGAATTTTGTAGGCATTTAAGCTGCTATAGTATAGGCGTTATGAAACACGACAAACCAGATAATGAGGCCTACAAGTCTTATGGGTCTTATAAATAAAACTCTCAATGTTGACTAAACTTAATTTAAAGGGGCGTTTTTTACCATACTTGAATAAAGCAATGTAAAGGAGATTGGGCACTTTGGTCCGTCGGCGGCCACTAATGAAACTGCTACCATATGAAAGGCTTATAACTAACTTACAACTTTTGATAAGGATGTTATATGAAATTCTGTTTGAAAGAAAAAAAACTGAGCTTTTATTAAAATAATATAAAAAACTAATAATGCATTATTTTACAATGTTATGCATTATTTAACTACAATGCCATTCGTTCAATAATCTTAGCTGTCGTGTCGTGACGTGACTCATTTTTACTCCTAACCCACGAAATAGGTTTAGCAACCTATCGCAGGTGGACCAATCAGTGACGAGCGAGAACAAAGGACGTTCAGCTATGCGCACATAGACGCTGTGCGCATGGCTGTGATCTGCTGTCTCTTTCAAATTATATAATTATGAAAGAGACAGAGTCAATTCTCAGCGCTGCGGCAGCCGCTGCTATCAAGGCTTAACTTAGAGAATCGCACTGCAGGAGATAAACGTGTGCGCCGCGCAGCCCTCCGGTTACCTTCGTGAGTACTGTGCGCCCCTTTATTGTTTTTGTGAACCAATTCTTGACCTTTGCTTGTACGTCCGGACTCTAATTCTTCCTAACTCGACGTCTTTGGCTTGTTTGTGGGCAATTAGTAAAGTGCATTATGGCAGAAAATGGACAATTGTGTGTTTTGTGCAATCAGTCTGTTGTGAACAGACGAAGGTACAGCGTAACGCGAGCATTATTTGATGAGAACGCGGCTATTGCTCAATATACCTATTATTGAAGCTGTTGCCTCAGAGTAAGTAATGCGCCACTCCTGACGCGTGTGTCCCCAGTGGAGTGTATGGCATACCCCATTCGCGCCGCGCCCCGCTCGCCCCGCACACCCCTCACGATTGCCCTGTCTAGACGTGCTCGTTGGCCTACTGTAAGAATTTTAAAGACTTTGGTAATAGACAGACTAAAAAATGGACGAGAAGCAATCGCCCATTATTATTGCACCTATAGGCGCACGATCGGGTGTTGCGCGCATTTATGTGTGTTGTGTGGTACTTGGGTTGGTAACAAAACCAAGATGAAGCCATTAGATTACCAGCAGCTGAATTAAGCACTATTATGTATCGTGATTGAATACAGTGATAATCTGAATTAATTGATTTCGTTTTGTATTAAATGATGACTAATATAATACAACTTGTACTCAGGTTTACTGATAAGGTTGATTTTTCTTAAAATAAGTTGATTGATCTTTTGTTGTATCTTGATTTCGTGCTAGGTCCAAGTGCCACATATAACTTATACCTACTCAGTTTAACAATAATTTATGTAAGTTTTTTGTACTCAGTCGAATATAGCTGTTGCTCGTAGGTACTTTTTAAGTTCATGTTGAATATTCACAGTAAGTATATCCTTTTGTAATAAATGATTTATTTATAAACTAGCTATATGTATTATTTCAGTCTAGCGTCATAACAATGTCAAACCAGACTGGTTAAATAGAGCTGTAAGTATTTTTTCCTCCCCCCATCTCGGAAAGAGTATTTTTACTCTTCGATATCTGAGTGCAAAAGCCGTTTTTACCCGCTAGAGGACAAAGTAAATTGAATTTATAACATCGTGTGCACTTAGTATGTGTATTCAAAACATCATTAAACCTATTTTCTTCTTCCTCCATGGTGCCGATTTATCATACGACCTTTTTAAATTGTTAAAAACTCAGACTCGGAACCTTTTTGGTGTACCTACTTTTTTAATTTGGTTGGTAATTTCCTCGTTGATGAAAAGTTACGTGTTGCACTCGAGTGCAAAGATTTTGTAATGTATGTACATTTGAGGGTAGATCTATATGCGTCTACCTACAATAAACCAGTATGCGATAGTCCGTCTTTTATTAAACACTCCATTGTGGCGCAGTCGGTTATTTTAATTAATTATCAGTCTTATTCGTGTTATACAATGCCTATCGGTAAAATAGAAACGTTTGAAATCGGTACCCAAAACTGGGAAGCGTATTGTAGGCGAATTAAGCAGTATTTGGTGTTAAATAATATCGAAGAAAATTTGCATGTGGCGGTGTTAGTGACGCATGTCGGCGTCGCGTGTTACGAGTTGATGAGTGATCTGTGTTCACCGGACTTACCGGAAACAAAGAAGTTTGATGAACTCGAGAAAATTGTAAGGGAACATCTCGAGCCACAGAGGTCGGAGATCGCAGAACGGCATGTTTTTCGACAAAGAAAGCAAGTTTCGGGTGAAACAGTGAGCGAATATCTGCAAGGTTTAAAGCATTTGGCTAAGACTTGCAACTTTGGTAACACCTTAGAGGTGAACCTCAGGGACCAATTCGTCTCCGGTCTGCACTCCGAGGATATGAGATCCAGGCTTTTTGCAGAAAAACAATTAGATTATAAGCGGGCTATCGAGCTCGCACTGGCTTTGGAGGCGGCAGATAGGCATGCGGCGACGTCGGCGGACAGCGGCGGCAGCATCGGTGGCGCGGCGGAGCGCGCGCCCGATGGCTTGCATCGCGTCGCCAGCGCGCGCGGCCCCGCGCCCCCCGCGCCCCCCGCCCGCCAGCCGTACCAGCAGCGCGCTAAAAGCGGCGGCGCCAGCAGCGTTAGCAGCGCCCCACCGCTCGCTGAGCGGGGCCATGCTGCATGTTCGAGGTGCGGCCGGGAGGGACACGGCGCAGCAAAGTGTCGTTTCAAGTATCACAATTGCGATACATGCGGCGAGAAAGGCCACCTTAAAGCTATGTGTCGTAAGTACGAAAGTCGCCGGACGGAATCATCGGGGAAGTCAAAAGGTCAGTTTTTTTTAGTTGACTCTGATTCGGATCCTGATGAAGTGAACTTTTATAACCTGTCGTGTGTTAGAGATGATCCTTATTATGTGGACCTAAGAGTGGGAGACCACACGTTAAAGTTTGAAGTGGATACAGGGTGTAAATTTTCGGCAATTTCTAAAGCTTGTTACGATAAACTATTTCATAATTTTGTTATTATTGAGAAACCTTTGATTTTAAAATCTTACACGGGCGATGTAATCAAACCCATAGGTTTCATTAATGTTAATGTTAAATATTTGTCTTATAATCATAGATTGCAACTGTACATTATTGAGGGTGGTGGGCCGCCTCTAATGGGTCGTATTTGGATCAGAATGTTCAAAATTAATATAAATGATTGTTATAATTTGTATACTCCTAACTGCGATCAGAATGTAGAAATTTTGCGTAAGGAATACCCAGAGGTATTTGCTGATGGGCTTGGGACTTGCAAAATTCGTATGCAATTGCATTTAGCTGATAAAACGCCTGTTTACGTTAGGGCTCGCCCGCTACCGCTCGCTTTACGCGGGCCAGTCGAGCGAGAACTTAAACGTTTAGAGCGTGATGACGTCATTTATAAAGTGGACCGTTCAGATTATGGCACGCCTATTGTTCCAGTAATAAAGAAAAATGGGGAAATACGCATATGTGGCGATTATAAAACAACCATTAACCCTCAACTGAAGGATTTTCATTATCCTCTACCGCGTATAGAGGAGATATTTGCAACCCTTGCGGGTGGGGTAGTTTTTTCAAAATTAGATTTGTCCCACGCTTATCAGCAATTTTTTCTAACTGAAGACTCACAACCAATGACGGCCATCACAACTCACGTAGGTACTTGGGTGTATAAGAGGGTTCCTTTCGGTATTAAATGTATACCTGAGAACTTCCAAAAAATAATAGAAGAAATTCTCAGCGGTCTACCGTTTACGGTAGTGTTTTGTGATGATATTTGTGTAAGTGGGTTGAATACTAAGGATAATTTAAAGAATGTTCGTGCTGTTTTGAGTAGATTGAGAGACGCGGGTTTGCGTGTCAATTGGTCTAAGTGTGATTTTTTTAAGGAGAGCGTTACCTATTTAGGATATCGTATCGACAAACATGGCCTTCACACGGATGAAAAGAAAATTGAGGCTATTGTTTCAGCCCCGGTACCAAAGGACATAACGCAGTTAAAAAGTTTTTTGGGGTTAGTTAACTTTTATGCAAAGTTTTGTTTTAATATAAGTGATATTTTAAAACCAATGTATAATCTCCTTAAAAAAGATGTTAAGTGGTTTTGGAGCGAACAATGTCATAAAGGTTTTAATAAAATAAAAAAAATTCTGAGCAGTAGTCCGGTGCTGGCGCATTATGATGCGAGTTTGCCGCTTATCCTCTCCGTCGACAGTAGTTCGTACGGGCTGGGCGCTGTCCTGGCGCATCGTTACCCAGACGGCTCGGAGCGCGCTGTGAGTTGCGCGTCTCGCACTCTCAATGAACACGAAAAGAATTATTCGCAATTAGACAAGGAGGCACTGGCGATAATATTTGGTGTGAATAAGCATCACCAATACTTATACGGGAGACATTTTTTATTGCGAAGTGATCACCGGGCGCTTAGTTACATTTTTGGTAAGAATAAAGGTATCCCGCAAACTGCTGCGAGCCGATTACAAAGATACGCGGTTCGTTTGGCTGCCTATAATTATGAAATAGATTTTATTCCGTCCTCGAGAAATTGTTTTGCGGACACCTTATCTCGCTTACCGTTAAAGCGCACGGTCAGGGATAACTACGACGACAGTATGTTAGAAGGAAGTTATTTTAACTTTGTTCAAGACGTTATGCCAGTCACTTTTCATGAAGTGAAGACTGAAACAAAAAGGGACTCTCAGTTAAATAAGATAGTGGGATATGTAAAATTCGGTTGGCCGAATAGTTTAGTGTGCGAAAAAGACAGAGCATTTTTTTTAAAAAAAGAACAATTATTTATTGAGCATGGTTGTCTAGTATGGGGTTATCGTGTGGTAATTCCTAGTAAACTACGAGGCACGGTTTTGAAGGAATTGCATAGTGGACACATCGGTGTGGTTAAAATGAAACAGGCCGCAAGAAATTACCTTTGGTGGGAGGGCTTAGACGCTGATATTGAACGAATATGTCGTGAATGTAGTGCGTGTGCGTCACAACGCGACCAGCCCCCGCCAGCGCCGCTGCACTCGTGGCCGTGGCCTGCGCAGCCGTGGGAGCGCCTTAATGTAGATTTTTTGGGCCCGTATCGAAACAAATATTATTTCATTTTAATCGATGCCCATACTAAGTGGTTGGAAGTGGAGTGTGTTTCTTGTACATCGGCACAGGTAGTGATTGCTTGTTTTCGTAAATTATTTGCACGGTTTGGTCTGCCGAAATCAATCGTGAGCGATAACGGCCCACCGTTTTCTTCAAAAGATTATCTGTCTTATTTAGAAACAAATGGTATAAAGCGAGTACTGGTAGCGCCTTACCATCCAGCCAGCAACGGAGCTGCCGAAAACGCAGTGCGTTCTATCAAGCAGGTTCTTAAGAAAGCATCCTTAGAGAAGGTGGATTATGACGTTGCTATCGCTAGATTTTTATTTACTTATAGAAACACAGAACATTGCACTACACAAAAGGAGCCAGCAGTAGCAATGCTAGGGCGTCGTTTACGTGGTAGGTTAGATTTATTACGGCCCAGCACCGCCAACGTAGTACAGGCGTCGCAGTTGTTGGCGGAGGAACGGCGCGGTGGCGTATCGCGCGACTTCCAACCCGGCGATGCCGTTTTCATGCGGGACTATAGGGACAGAGATGTCAAGTGGAAAGAGGGGGTTATAGTTAACAAAACAGGACCGGTGTCATTTCAGGTTAAAGCTCTTGATAGTCAAATCAATAAACGTCATGTTGATCAACTTCTCATGAAAACAGCTAGGAAATCACGGCATTCGGTAATTCCCTTAGAAACCGATAGTGGTGTAAACGAATCGGCGCCGATAAATTCCGTTAATGGTGTAGCTAGTGAGGGTTGTTCGATGCCTCTGAGTTTATCACCGAACTCAGATAGCAGTAGCAAGCCAGTGCAGTTTGTTAGCGGATTAGAGGATGGTGGAGAAAGCGTTGTCCAGTCTAACATTGTAGAGGAGAGTGGGGATGACGGTGCCCAGTCTGACGTAGTAGTTTCTAATTCTGTCAAAGTACATAAGCGCCAGCCCCGGAATTACCCACCTCACGCCATGGTGTTAAGGCCCCGTATGCCTAAATAATAATCTGAAAAAAAATCGTATATGTATCGTTTATTAATATAATTTCTTACAACTGTACCAAGCTACTATTTCTGAAAGTTACATAATGTTTAACAACTTTTATTGTATGTGCATTTTTGTAGGTAGATATTATATGTGACATGTGTATTCTGCTCTTTGTACGTATAGGTAAAATTAAGAGGGGAAAAATGTAATGTATGTACATTTGAGGGTAGATCTATATGCGTCTACCTACAATAAACCAGTATGCGATAGTCCGTCTTTTATTAAACACTCCAGATTTTTTACCTCGTGCTCTTTTGATTCCCTCGGTAACGCTCAGGATTCTAATTTTTGAATCACTCGCTGCGCTCGTGATTCAATTTTAGAATCCTTCGCTTGCTCGGTCATCAAAATTGAGCACGCGGTTAAAAAGCAAGTTTGCACTCTTGTATAACAAATAACTATTTCACTCCTCTTGCTCAAAAAGACCGTCATTGTAGCGTTCTAGAGCGGGGCTAAAATAGCTTTTTTGCCCTAGGGGAAAAAGTAATTTTTTTTTAAATTTTGTCTGTCACATGACAATGAGCCTACAAAAACGAAAAAGTATTTAGTCCTAAGTAGAATAATCATGAATAAAGACTCGACTTATTACAGTTTACTTAGATCAACAATTTTTTTGAGATGGTTATTATTAAAGTTTATGGTAAATTTGGATCTGGTATGGTAAATTTGGCGTGGTCTGTGTTGTCCACAGACCACGCCCACACAGTCCACGCTTCAGCAAGAAATAACTGCCTGCACAGTCTGCACATGTGCTTAGGTGGTGAGCCTTTAGCCAAATAAACATAAACCAATTGATATTGTATTGGATTGTTTTATTTTCTCGCATTCGTAGTGAAAAGCAGAGTGTAACACACGGCGCTAAAAACCCATTAAACTCGGTTTCTATTTACTCCCTCGCTAAAGCTCGGGAGTAAAACTACCTCGTATATAATGGGTCATTTTAGCCCCTTGTATAACAATCTACTATTATAACACATTTGCACGTAAAGAAGCTCTTATTACACCGATTTCAGTATCGTAATGTAATAAGTTTCGCACTAGTGCGGTAATGTAATTTAAAAATTAGTAATCATTTGAATCTATGGACAACATAGGCCTTTAGCCCGTTAGTAGCTTTTACGACACCCATGGGAAGAGAGGGGTTGGTAGTATTATTTTGATGAGCCCATCGCCGCTCTATGCTGTTGGATGTATGTGCAGTCTTTAGTCCGTTAGTCTCCTTTTACGACACCCAAGGGAAGAGAGGGGTTGGTAGTATTATTTTAATAGGCCCATCGCCGCTCTATGCTGTTGGATGTATGTGCAGTCTTTAGTTAGTCGCCTTTTACGACACCGAAGGGAAGAGAGGGGTTTGTAGTATTATTTTGATGAGCCCATCGCCGCTCTATGCTGTTGGATGTATATGCAGTCTTTAGTCCGTTAGTCGCCTTTTACGACAACCAAGGGAAGAAAGGGGTTGGTAGTATTATTTTGATGAGCCCATCGCCGCTCTATGCTGTTGGATGTATGTGCAATCTTTAGTCCGTTAGTCGCCTTTTACGACACCCAAGAAAAGACAGGGGTTAGTAGTATTATTTTGATGAGCCCATCTACGCTCTATGCTGTTGGACAAAGAAAAATATATGTTGGCTTACCAAAGATTCATGCACTAGAAAAACAACAAAAAAACGCAGTCATTTCGGAATTATTATTTTTTTTCACAAATATGTTATAAAACGTCGTATGGCATACGTGCGCTTTGATAATTACAGCCTCTGCTTTCTTGTAGCCCTCGCCTATGGCTCGGGCTGGCAATATCGCCTCGGCTGTAATTTTCATCTTGCCGCACTTATATCATAATGTACTATTAAGATGAATTAACCGATATTATAAAAATGGTTCCAGATCGGGCCCCTTATACTTTTTAATGAAAATATTTTAGTAAAGTGATTATTAGACTGTAACCGATCTGTGAATATAAAAATTGTATCTGGCCGCGGACGGACCAGGACCCATACAATTTTGCCCATTTTCCTTTCTTGTCATTACATTTGTATCGTAATTTGACAATAAAAAAACGACAGAAAATCCAGCAGCAAAGATTTAAGAACGTTAGTTTCTGATCGTTCACTTCATTAGTTTGGATTATTTAAACAATACTTTTAGTCATAAAGAGAACCAATAATTGTAAGTCACCTATAAGCACTAAGTTGTACTTAGCAAATCTAGTTACGAAACTGTTATACAATAAATAAATTAGGTAAACTAGTTGTTACATAAACTTATATACCTATGGACTAATACGCTTTCTGACGTACGCGTTGACTTAGCAGCGCCACACTTATTACTTGGCGAGTATTTAACAAATAATCCCAATGCGCCGCTGTGACATTTGTATGCTCCGCTACATAATACTGTGTTACATAACACGGAGCGGAGTCACAGTCTGTTTCGTTATATAAGGAGACGTCGCCGCGAGTGACGAGCGGATAGCCGCGCGGCTGCCGCTGTAAACTCTATCTTTTTAATCCGACTTAGCGCTCATTACGATTTATTTACTTAAGGCGTTGCGTTTCGACGAATGCTCATTTTCAGAACTCAACAAAAATAGCTAAACAAAAATACTTATAAGTTATAAACCTATCTTCGATTACATGATATGTTTTTCTTTAGTTCTTTGTTTAGATTTTGATTGGAGGTAAAAGAAATATTGGACTATCTTAATTAATATTATAAAAGCAAAAGTGCGTTACTTTAACCGCTAAACCAATGATGATGAATTTTGGTAAAGAGATACTCGTAGATGGGGCCCTGAAGACGGTTATAGGCAATTTTTTCATGCCAAAAATAAACAAAAGCGCAGCGGCGGGCAAAAGCTAGTAATCTAATAATTTACCAAAAATATTTATTTACATAAATGTATATTTATTTAGTTAAAAAACAATATTATTTTTTTTTACTTTATTATATTTTACTACATCCTAATGAACGAAAACCTCAACAGATTATTTTTTCAAAGGAATTTTATTAATTTTATTTTTTGTCACTAAACAACACGAAGTTTAATACGGAAAAACGGTGCTACCTTTTAATCATATTTTCTTAATATTTATTACATTGATCACAACTATTCAAACTCGTGTTCGCCAAAGTTGTCTACTACATATAAACCTAAGGTATACATAACCTTCTTAACCTCTCTTCTGTGAGGTGGCACAAATTCAACCAGAATTTACCATAAACTAATTATTTGATTTGATTTAACAGCTCATGAATTAAGGTATTGTTACTGTAACGCTAGGGAAACCCATTTTAGCAGCCACATAAGGGCACCCGTCACACGCTACGGCTAACGTAGCATTATTTACACGTATACACGCGTACACACACGATGGGCGCGCGCACGCTCGTCGCTTGTCGTTTGCGCACAATCCATGACACACTATTATTCAAGTTCGCTATCGATGTAGCGACCTAGGCTGTTCATGATCAACAACAATGAAGTGTCTCTGAGTAAGATAGCGAACGGCAAGCCCACCCGACAACTCCAAAAGAAACGACCACACTTAGCTGAAACTTAGCCGCCCTTGAACGTTCAATAAAATCGATTAATCAGTTACATAACCACCTTTTGTTCGTGTAACAATATTTTTCCACTTAGGTTTATCGTTGTTACGGTACATAATTATTTTCGCAGGAGCTGTTACTCGGTATGTGCCCATTGTGCAATCACGGACAACAGCGCAAAAAACGCTATTGTTCAAGGGCGAGAAGCGTCGATTGAGTTTGGAAAAGATGACTTCATTTGTTTTGCGCCACCCATTCATTACGCGTTGCGTGTCGTTTGAGAAACGGATTGCATGTCTAGACGTTAAGGGGCATTGTTCATTGACTAATCTTATTCAACACTACTTATTGCAATTTTGTACAGTCCATGTCAAATTGCTCGGTGCAACTTTCGTGTTCAGAAATGACCATGAAAATTTAAAAGAAAAATAAACGGTAAAAGCATGTTTTCAGCTTATACTGTTAACATTTTAGACCTGAGCAACTGGCTAAAAGCTTACGTTTAAAATTTTATTTCACTTAGGATCATTTCGATTATTTGATATGCAAGCATGCATCACTGACTGTTCTTATTTAAAAAAGTGCAGTGACTCATCATTACAATTTTGTACACATCAATTGGTGTCAATATTGTAACTGAGTAACTCTTTATATAGTGATATATTATACATATATCACTGCTACATAACAATTATTACAACGTAATAATACGTATAATAGTAAGTGTAGTATTGTTTGATTTGATTTTCTTCATGTAGGTAACCTACTATTAGTGCTGTGCCAAAATTATTTAAAAAATAACGGCCCGCTCGCAACCTCGTCCGCGTGAACACTTGTATCCCGTAAAGAATTTAAAAAATCATGGAAAACCTATTGCTGACAGTAATTACGAACACAACAAAAAAAAATTGCCAAATAGTTACAGCCGTTCTGAAGTAATGCGCGAACATACGAGGGGCGGCTGATATAATATGTTATTTTTTTAACAAAGTAGATTATATTATAATCTACTTGGTTAAATAAAGTTACAAAAATGGTACTGGCCACTATGTACTTTTAATACTTATAGATTCCTATAAGTATTAAAAGTACATAGTACATAATTGAAAACACCACTTATTAATTTGTTTTTATTGTTTTCGTTACGAATAGTACATTAACTTAATAAACATGTCGGAAGAAAATAATAAAATGCTTAAAATTGAGCAGCGTGCCGTGATTAAATTCCTAACTAAATAGGGAAATACTCCGTCGCAAATCAAACAACGTATGTCCAATGTGTTTGGTTGGTGTGTGATTCATGTCGTTCCGATTTTGTAATAAAGTTTTGGTGTAAACAATTTAAACACGGCCGTGTGAGCCTGGAAGACGATCCCCGTAGCGGACAGCCGGTTTCTACAGTCACAGAAGACACAGTGGGCCTAGTGAAAACAATAATACTCCAGATCGGAGAATCAAGCAGTGGGATATCGCTAGGAATGTCGGGATTGGTAAGGAACGTGTTGACGTAATTATTCACGAACATTTGGGGATGTAGAAGGTGAGCGCCCGGTGGGTGCCCAGAATGCTGACGCCCTTCGATAAACAACGACGCGTCCATTTAGGTCTACATTTGACAGATTCTATAAATTACAGATCTAGCTATAGCTACCCTAATCCTGTAGGTCACGTGATAGGTTAGAATTTTAAAACATGAATATCGAGGTTATTTTTTTTATTAGACAACAGAAGCTAGATCTGTCTTATATAGAATCTGTCATATGTAGACTAAACGGACGCGTCGAATGTTATGAGACATTTTTGGACCTGGTAAAAGACAGAAGAAAAAACTATAAACAGAATAGTACCTGCGACGAAACCTGGATTCGCCAATGGGACCCCGAAAGCAAGCAGGAGTCATTGCAGTGGAAATTTAAAGGGGAGAAGCCACCGCGCAAGTTTAAGGTTCGGCCATCATCAGGCAAGCTATGGCTATGGCAACAAATTTTTGGAATGTAGAAGGGATTCTTTTGATAGATTACCTACCAAAAAATACTACGATGAACGCCGCTGTTTACTTGACCAACTGCGAGAAGCCATCAAAGAAAAACGAAGAGGCAAACTCGGATAAGGAATTTTAATTATGCACGACAATGCTCCGGTCCACACAGCTTTCCATGCAAGGTCGGTCTTAGGCAAAAAAGGGCTTCACGGAACTAAACCATCCACCCTATAGTCCAGATTTGGCCCCCTGTGACTATTTTCTTTTTAAAAATTTGAAGAAAACCCAAAGGGAAGGAGATTTTCGACCGTTGAGGAAAAGAGTGCCGCCGTGGATGATCATTTTGACGACCAGTTCAAGAAATATTTTTTTGACGGTTTAATGTCACTTATTGACAAATATGTACTAAGTGTATTACAGTTGCAGGGGACCATATTGAAAAATAAAAAAATATTAGCTTCCTATGTCTTTTCTTTCTATGTTAGGTAGATAACTTTCCGCCCGCCCCTCGTACACACGGCGTCAGATCAACCTACCCTAAACTGTCAGATTTCTCCAATGAATATTGATCCTTAGAACCAAACAATAAAGTTCAGAATTGATTGTAGAAATTTGACAGTTTTGGGTAGGTTGATTCGATGCCGTGTGTACGTTCGTAGCAATTGATTTTTATTTACTGTACGTATTGGCTTAATCACTACCCTCGCCAAATGCGAAAACACACTTTGCCCGACCTATAGGCCCAGCATGCGCAACACGAGATAATGTCGCGGACGAGAGACGACAAATCATTTAAGTTGTCATGTTTAGGTTTGTAGACAAAAAATACCACAGTTTATGCAAAAGCTACTATTAAGACTATTTTTGACATATTATTAGGGGGGTGTCACTCTGCAGTTTAGGTACATTCGGCCGGCGCGCCTCCCAGGCAGGCCGCCTAGGCGAATGGCAGTAAAGGTTGCCGCGAGCCGACGCACGCTCCACGTCTCGTCGCGCCGTTATCACTGCGCGCGCGCGTAAACCCTACGCTCTGTGACGTCATGACGTCAAATCGATATCGAGTCAGCGTTGCTTAACAGAATATGAACGCTGGGGTCACACAACAAGTTTCAATTTCGCGTAAAAGTCGTTAGAGAGTGAACCTTCTGTACGTAGAACTATTAGTTATTCTGTGATATTATGTAGAGTTCTAAGCGCATCCTGTGTCTTTAGTGCCGATAGACATTAGAGATAAATGAATAAAACACGAGAAAATTCCTCGAGAAGAGTTCTCGTGTCGTGCATGCTGTAAATTGAACCTTGATTGACCTCTCGGCCACCGAGCCGCGAGTAAAGGGTAAAATTCCAAAATAAGAACCAACTTAAAAAACAAATCAAGAAAAAAAAAAAAAAACTGCTTTATTCCCTTTTTAGCCAGGTAATTAGAGTTGAATGAATGAGCTATTTTTATAGGGTTTCCTAAACGGCCCCGTAGAAAAAGTTTTACTCCTAACTAATGAAAGTTTTCCTTACAAATCGACTTTGTAATGTTAATGTAACTGTTACGGACCCTTCGGTATAAATCTTATTTCTATTTTCTTGTAAGCAAGAAAGTTTATTATTAGTATCAAAAGTTTCTGTTGGCCTATTTTGTCCAGCTATTTAAAACGTTTGCAATCGTTGTTATTATAGCAGTTACTCATCGTCCTACTTTTCGAGGACATGACCTGATTTTTGGGGTTGCCTAGGGTGACCTGTAGAGTGTCCTGGGTTTTCTAAAGAGATAATGTCTTGTGTTTTTATTTCACTTAGGATCGATCGTGAACCGTGTCGCGTGGCGGTGAATGAATACTACCACCCCCTATTTTCCCTTGGGTGTCATAAAAGGCGACTAACGGGCTTAAGACTGCCCATACATCTAACAGCATAGAGCAGCGATGGGCTCACCACCTTTCACGCTAAGCACATGTGCAGTCGCTATTTGGTGAAAAGTGGATTATGTCATGGACTGCTTTTGCGGTCCTCATTGCCTAGTGTCTGACTAACCCCTTCGGGGATAACAGTCGTAATTACATGTATGTATGTTTTAAATTCGCGCCACTACCGATATTCTTTCTGATCAGTAGTCCTCGCGTACCTATTGCCACGAACATAATTGGCTATTTGACAGTTGAAACAATAAAATAAGAAATATGTCGGAAATGGTAGTTTATGATTTACCGATAATTATCCAAGTTTTTTTTATTAAGATAATTTGTAAATATTTTATTTTTACAACATAAATTTGCGTTTTTTTAATGTGGATTACAAGGCCCGAAACACAGCCGGCAAGGGGCGGCCATGATTGGGCTTCATGTGACGTCACATTTCACAAAATTATCAAAAACTATATGTCAGGTTTCAAGATAAATTTCTATATTTATTGGAATGTGACGTCACAGAGCAAAATGTCACGTGACCAACCGAAATTTGAAATCAATAAAGAAAAACATGTTTTTTTTTCTGATAAATAAAGGTTTTTTCGAGAAAGAAAATATTGTACGGGGTATAAAATAAGCGTTTGTAACTTTTTAAATACTTTTACGAAAACTGTCAAGTAGCCAATCATGGTAACTTTTTAAATACTTTTACGAAAACTGTCAAGTAGCCAATCATGTTCGCGCATCACTTCAGAACGGCTGCACCTGTGTGGCGAATTCTTTTTGTTGTGTTTGTAATTGTCAAGACAAGTTTGGAAGAAATTTTTTGGAAATTAGTCACGGGATACGGGTTGTTCACGCGGACAATGTCACGGGCGGGCCGCTAGTAACTTAATAAAAAGTTGTACGAGTAATTCCTATTATTTGAATTTTGTTGACTATGTATTCACTGCGTATTACTTAATAGTAAGCGTTAATACAATTAGTCCTGATACATCCACATTACAGTTCTGATTTAATACATTTAGGGTAGTAACCCTTTACTATGGGAAAAATATCAGTGAACTGAGACATGTCACAGGACGTTGTGATTAGTAGAATCGAGATCCAGATCTGTTGTTCTTTTGTAAAAGGTAAAATAAAAGTCAACATTATTTTATTTACATTACATTAATTAAGTTCATTTAATTGAATTTAAATTTTTACTTTGAAGGTCGCTTCAAAGACTGCTAAAAGGAGGTTCGTGGCAGCAACCGTTTACTTAATTGAGTTTTATAGCGGTTCGCTGAGTGATTTGTGCTCAATAAGGATGCAATAGCACAGTGCAACGGCCTAGTTATTACCAGCAAACGTTGTTGACAAGGAGCCGGGGAACGGTAGTAGGTAGCGCTGGAAATTGAATTTAACACAGTGTAGCCCCACAAACGAACGCGCTGCGGTGCGTAATATGTACGCACACTGATAAATTAATTAAATTTTCCACTTAATAATGATGTAGTGGACGCTATTCAATTAATTTAAAGTGACAAACACAGAGTGAGACTTTTATCTGTTCGCATAGTTCCCGGGAAAATGTATTTATTTACAACCGAGCACTGTATTCCATGTTAGTACAAATGATTTCAATTTGAATGTGCTCTCATTATGAAATAAATTGAATTTTCAGTCGTACAAACGAATAATTAAACTTAAAATCGTTGGCTCTTTAACGGACACAGCATACCTACTTATAATAAAGGGTTGGATAAATAGTATGGGGCGATTTTTCATCAAAGAAATATCAAAGGATTCCAATCAGAGCGTATGGATGTTTACACAGTTGGATGTTGGTTTTGCATAAGTAGTATATTCTCACTACAGAGACTGGCCTGGATGATTAAAAATAAAAAACAGCACTGAATTTGTAAAAAAAGAACAACGAAAGTAAGGGAAAATAAAATTTTAATATACTTATTGAAAAGTGGTTTTAAGTCGGTTTCCTATAAACAAAATCGAAGTTAAAAAATTTACAAACCAATAAGCCAATTTTAAATTAAACTTTGCATGCTAAAGTTAAATACAGATATTTAAATAGTTTCTTTTAACATTTACAGATGGGGATTTTTTTTAAATGTTTTAACCAACTGTTATAATGCAAAGTTTAAAAAAAATTGGCTGCTTGGTTTATAAATTTTGAACTTAAAAAAGTTTGTACTTATGGGAAACCGAAATGCGTACTTAAACCCTTAATAATGCGTAAGCATTAATAATTAAACAGACCTATTGTTATTTATCATTATTAGGTATTTTAAAGAACTAGTACTCAAGTTCGTCGTTAACACCCATATTTCGTGATCACGAGGGATTATTAAATAATCCAGCCATAATCCGTGTCTAAATGAAAAAGGGAAAAATCTTAGAAGGGACTTATAAAGCGAAAATTTTGCTGTCTTAAGTCTAAGGCTTTTGGTTGGGTGTTTACGGTGTTTATGAGTCAATCGGTAAGTCCTTTCTTCTTATATCTATAGATTAAAAATCTTTACCCAATATTATTTGCGATAACATTATGCGGTTCAGATATAAGCAAACTATTATTGGTCTTTGGACACAGGCCTATGCGTAGATGCTAAATATTTAAAAACAAAACACGGATGTCCATGTAACACGTTCAGGAAATGGAATCGGGCGACAGATAACACCAACATCTTCGAATAGACGCTCGTTCCAATTCACATTAAGTCAAGTTCAGTTAGCTACGACTGAGAATAGCCAGCTAGTGTTTACTGTGCCGACACTCCTACGCATTCGATACGGTCAGAACAAGATGTCAGCGGCAGACGAAGAAGGTAACTACCATTGACACTTTTATGTTGTTATACAATTTGTAATTAAATACATTAATTAATGATAATAACAAAGCGAAGGAGAGATAAAGAGGTAAGGAATGAGAAAGAGAGAAAAAGAGGGAGGAGAAACAAATTACAATTAACATTGAGCTGTGGTGTAGTGGCGCCATAAATCACAGTTTTCATGTGATCGGAGGGTGGCGCCCATTTAAAGAATACTGCCAACCCCTCTTCCCTTGGGTGGGTGTAGTAAAGGCGACTAACCAGCTAAAGACTACATCCAACAGCATAGAGCGCCTGTGCAGTTTTTATTTTGGCGAAACATGCGACTACGGCAGATAATTGATTTTGCGGTCCTCATTGCCTAGTCTCCGACTAACCCTTAGGGGATGAAAGTCGTGAGTGTATGTACAATTAACATAAAACTACGCATGCGTCGGTTTGTGTATATGTGCCGTAGCGTTGCAAATAGACGAAAGCTCAGCTACATACTTACTCAAGATAAAAATAAATCATAGATTTTCAGCTTTACAATAACTATTAATTAATAATACTAGCGGCCCCCGCGCGCGTCGTGATTAGCGGCCGGCCCGCATACGACTTCGTCCGCGTGGACCTCCCTCCGACCCCCCGTACCCCGTTAAGCTGGAAACAAACTATCGGACGCGGCTGACGGACGCGGCTGACAGCCGCGACTGATAAGTGTGCACAGCCTTCAAACATCCAGTGCGCCAGATTTCTGTAGGACGTCCGAACGCTCAAGGTCAGCCCAAGGTTACGTCCGCGACTTACGTCCGATACTTTGCACAACATAATGTACATTCATTAACTAGATACCTATAAGTCGCGGCTGTCAGCCGCGTCTGATAGTTTGTTTCCAGCTTTAAATTGTAGCGGCCGGCCCGCCTACGACTTCGTCCGCGTGGATACCCCCGGTCCCCCTTTACGAAATGTAGCGGCCGGCCCGCCTACGACTTCGTCCGCGTGGACACCCCCCGTACCCCGTTACGAATTGTAGCGGCCGGCTCGCCTACGACTTCGTCCGCGTGGACACCCCCCGTACCCCGTTACGAGTTGTAGCGGCCGGCCCGCCTACGACTTCGTCCGCGTGGACACCCCCCTTACCCCGTTGCGAATTGCAGCGGCCAGCCCGCCTACGACTTCGTCCGCGTGGTCACCCCCGTACCCCGTTACGAATTGTAGCGGCCGGCCCGCCTACGACTTTGTCCGCGTGGACACCCACTGTACCCCGTTACGAATTTTAGCGGCCCGGTCGGCCCGCCTACGACTTCGTCCGCGTGAACACCTCCCGTACTCCGTTACGATTTTCCAAAAATTTTCTGTCATAAAAACTAGTCCCGACAATTACAAACACAACAAAAAAAGAATAAGCCAAATAGATGCAGCCGTTAAAGGCCGATTTACATCAGGCGAGCGCATGCTCATTCTATCTAAGAATGCTCGCTCGCTTGCTGTAAACGGCACTAGAGCGTGCGAACAGTTGCTTAGAGCACTTTAAAAATACATCTCGCAAACAAGATGCTTTGCAGGAAATTGCAGATCTACGATTGCGAGAATGTAATGTCGAAGAAGCAATTTCTTTTTGAATGTTTGAGACAGTCATAAATGCAGCACTTGCAATTATAATATTGCTGTAACACACGATTGAGCAATGAGCATTCGTTCGGCTGATCTAAACATATTCATTGTGCAAGCGTCCAGAACGCTTCTTGGTTCTTATTCTTGCTCGTTGGTATTTTGGTGTAAACGCTGTTATTCGATTACACTAAAAGATCAAGAAAGAATGCTCTTGTTCTAGCTCTAGTTCTATGTTCGTTTGGTCTAATTCCTCCATAAGATGTGATGCGCGTTTATATAGATAGATGATGTGCGAGCTTCACTGTTTTTTCTCTTCACTGTTTTTAAGAGGGTGTACGCATTTCGGTTTTCCATACAAACTTCCAAGTCAAAATTTTTAAAAACCAATGAGACAATTTTGATGGAACTTTGCATGCTGAACTAAAATACAGGAATCTAAATTGTTTGTTGAAAACATTTAAAAAAAATGTTTATTTAACTGAGTTATTGCGATTTAAAGTCCACTATAGAAAGTTAAAAATCGCAATAACTCGGTTAAATAAACATTTTTTTTAAATGTTTTTAACAAACAATTTAGATCCCTGTGCTTTACTTCAGCATGCAAAGTTTCATCAAAAATAGCTGATTGGTTTTTAAAAATTTCGACTTGGAAGTTTGTATGGGAAACTGAATGGCGTAAACCCTCTTAATCAGATGATTAACCCTTCGGGAATAATAGTCGTGATTATACGTAAGTATATACCTATGTAGGTATGATTTTTATGCATGCATAACGTTTTTAATCATATTAATAAAAATCAATTGCGGAAAACTTTGTACGCGCATCACTTCAGAACGGCTGCACCTATTTGGTTAATTCATTTTTGTTGTATACTGCGTATATGTATGTTAGTACGAGTACATCATAATGTTACTTAAATCAAGATTTATTGTTTAAATACTAATATTAATTCCTATCTACCTATAATATTACCTACATAATGTGTATAGCCCACATAAGCCTTACCTAAGTAGATATACACCTATGTGCCTATTATATACAACCGACGGCCTGCGCTCTCCATTGCACGCAAGTCCTTACATAACTGAATGTAAGAAGACACTTTATGAGTGACGTCCGAAAACTAGGTGAGACAGACTGTACACACGCCTGCAGAGCAATCTATTTAATACTGTTAAATTTCTGCAATCGATATTGATCCATAAGCTCTAGACATAAAGTTTAACATGTATTCAAGAAATTTGACATTTTTTGGTAGGTTGTAGTGAGCTGGTGTCTGTACTATTCAAGAGGTGAGAAAAAATAATAAGAACACCTAATCTGGATGTACAGCGTGTTAGTTAACACGAGAGACATATTTATTCCTATGGTAGTTTAAGTATATAAAATAATTCAGAAAATCGATGTTTAAATTTCATAAAATTTTCCGTAATGTTTGGGCATCCTAGTGCTGTCGACTCATTTACGCGTATGGTATTCAATATGTAGCTTTCGCTTGGTGTGACCCGTTTTTCCTTCATACTTCATCATCTTGACCTCCTTGGTCGAGTGTTTTCATGATGTCGCCATCTCTGAGGTCCCGGGTTCGATCCCCGGTCGGGTCAATTTAGAAACTATTGTTTTTCTAAATTGTCTTGGGTTTGGGTGTTTTCTATGTATAATAAGTATGTATTTAAGTATGTTTATTCGTTGTCTAGTAACCATTTACCGAGTTTCATAAGGAAGCTTCTCTTGGGCTAGATAATTGGTGTGAGTGTAGAAAAGTTTATTTGTTTATTTATTTATATTTGATCTTCTCCCGCGCTTAGTGTGCGTATACACTAAGCGCGGGAGAAGATCAAATATGATCAAGTATGAAGGAAAAACGGGTATTATACGCTAACATTATTTAATAGAATAATTACGCAAAAAATTAAGATTTTTTTTAATGAATCGGATCGGGAATCGCATACCTAGTGTCCCTCGGTTTAACTAACGCGCTCTATAGCACTTTATTGCGTAATGGTAGATTGTAGAATCCTTAGTAAAGGAAGCTGTCTATACAAATTATTTTATTAATTACTATACTTATTACAATACGATACATAGTCTGTGCCTACCCCTAGGGGAAACAGGCGTTATGTAAGTATGTAGTTTTTAATTTATCGCCTACATAAAAAGAAAGGGTAATTATTTTTAACTTTTAAGAATTATATGAATATCATACGCCCAGCAGTGCGATTCTCTAAGTTAAAGACTTGGTAGCAGCGGCTGCCGCAGCGCTGAGAATTGACTCTGTCTCTTTCCATGCATGCGCGCAGCGTCTATGTGTCGCTTAGAGAATCGCATAGCAGCACTTTATGTAAGTATGTAGTTTTTAATTTATCGCCCACATAAAAAGAAATGGTAATTATTTTTAACTTTTAAGAATTTTATTATATGAAGATCATACGCCCAGCAGTGCGATTCTCTAAGTTAAAGACTTGGTAGCAGCGGCTGCCGCAGCGCTGAGAATTGACTCTGTCTCTTTCATATTAATAGAATTGGAAAGAGACAGCAGATCACAGCCATGCGCGCAGCGTCTATGTGTCGCTTACAGAATCGCATAGCAGCACTTATTTGCAAATAAATGCAACTTAAATGAATGCAACAATATACAACAACAAAATCACTGCAACAAAATACAAAGTTACCTATATTCATAGTGAGTACGGTGTTTTTATTAAGTAGAAAGATGTAATTTAATAGAAATATAAACGCCAATGTACCGTTCAACTGCGACGTTAGGACATTATGTGACCATCTAGAAATAGAGTGACATATTAAGCCGACTCACTATTCAATTCGAGATGGATTGAACGTTATTATGTACTGTACAAGAGAGGTAAAAATGTATGAGCTTACATGACCGTAAGGATGATAACAACTACGTAACTACGTTATCTGGTAGGAGGGCCGATTATAGTTCTAAAAAAAATGTATTTAGGCCAGAGTGGAGTGGAACAGCTGCGACCTATATTCAGAGCCGGCGTAACCTACGACCCGCTCTCCACTATTGCACCGACAATGTAGTCGCTTACATAACCGCAGTGTAACGAACAAACGGACGATTTACATAATAGCCTTGCGGTTATAACTGACGCCCACAAAACGGGCCGCGATTATTCTACATTAAATTATGTACTCGTGCATAGTGTATACAACTTAAGATCTATTTTGCAAAACGCGCTTTGAACAATGTTCAAAGTGAAATTAGATATCAAATGCATAAATAACACCACGTGTTACCTTAAAATTTACTTGGCTACTATCCATGAAATGATAGCCATACGAGCAAACATGAGCGTACGGAGACAAGCAACAAGTGTACCCGCTTATCCTATTTTGGCACTAATCGGTCGTAAAGAGTAGCGGGAAACGAGGACGCTACAAATGGCTCCAAACAGCAAACAATAACAATGTGACGCATGTCAAGCAATCGCTGGGCAAAAATAGCATTGATCTGCAATGTTCCCAATAAGGTATCACAAAAAGGTTTCATTCAATTATTATGTCAGAATTTTTTTGACCTTATTATTATGACGATTATTAGTAGGAATTACAAAACACAAGAGTTTTCGCATTAGCATTAATTGTACATGAAGACAAAACAATGTACAGGGCAACCACGGCAAGCTTACGAAAACACAGTGATGTAACTAATAAAGGATGTCATTACACAGGTACACAGTAAAATATTATGTTAATGTATGTTGACATGTTATCAGCAATGTTATTGTACACTAACAACGAAAGTTCCGCGGGGCTAAGGCAAAACGGTCTGTACCTACCGGTGTACGACAGTTAGGGCAGTTAGGGCAACGTGCGGACAAATCACAAGAATCATCTACCGATGTTCTGAGCGTTGCGTTCGTGGAAAAGCCCAGCAAGCAATATAAAATACAAGACACGCCAAACAAAACACAATACTTTGAATGAACTATCCCATACACATAAATTGTATTCTGAAGATTACGTGAACACTACATTACATTGAAATAAAAATACTTTATCCCGAAAAAATAATACGCAACGGAAGAGGAATACAAATTTAAAATTACGTACCCGGTCTCACAGCAGTTTCATTATTTAACGCCGAACGGCGCACATAGTTCGAGTGACCTCTGAAATACAAAGAAGCATGTTATTCTCAGCCAACTCAAACGTAATTTAAGATTCCATGAATGTTAAATGTACCTTCTCGACAATCTATTAGGCAGCATTTTCACCAACATATTTTGGATAACGGTGTTGACGTATAAGCCCCGCGCAGCTTTTGCACCGCAAGGGCACGGTCCTTTAGTTTTAATGCACCTGAACGAAAAAAACATTTGTAAGAACAATAAATTAGGTTAACTATCACCCAGACATCTATAGCGTAATAATAAGTTAAGACTACATACTTAGAGCATCGCGTGTGACCGCACGGGCCGGTGACTGGTGCAACAGGAAAGTGGCCGCAACTCAGGCAATACAACCATTTTACGTCAAGTGTCTTATTGTTCCTCGCATGCCTGATCAATCTGTTCGCAACTTGCCGAGATTCTAACGTAGAAGCCGGGAGATTGGGCATAAAAGCAGGTCGTGAGTATAGCCTGTAGGACATCTCTGAAGCCGCATCTTCCTCACTATCTGATTTATCGGAAGTCACTAAATCTATTACATCCACATCACTATCCAGATCTATTATTTGTCGGTTTATTGCATTTGGATTTTCCTGATCTGCTGTATCTGAATTTTCCTGATCTACCAAAATTGCATTTGAACCTTCCGGCTCTTCATTTATTGTATCTGACTCTTCCTGGTCTAGATCTATTACTTCTACAGTCTCAAAGGTCGGTATTTGTGTACCTCGATCAGCAACTATGTTTGGAGAATAGCTGGTGCGGGTGGAACTTACATACTCCGTACTTGGAAACGAAATATCGTCAATAATAGGCCTAAACATATTAACAACTCGAGTTGTGGTCGTTTCAGAAAGCGGTATATCATCAGTTTGTAATTGAACGTCGGATGTTATTACAATTTGTGGCTCATCAGCCTGCCACCGAGTAGAATAGCGGTTTGGAGATCTTGCCCATGTTTCCGGTGGAATAATTTCAAGTTCTTCAATATTGCTTCTCATTGGATTTATGTGCACTGACAAGCGTCGGGGATTAGTGGAAGTATAAAAATATTTGTATCTTTGAGGTCTTTCTTGGATTACTACATTGGACCTCCGTCCAGCGAATTCCATTTCTGAGTTGAGTGGAGACGATGCAAACGGCCTAAACCGTTCCAATCGCTCGCTAAGAGATTGAAGTCTGTACGGAGGATCAACCTCCCTAAACATTCTTCGATAGGCTCTCAGAGCGTCACGCCTTTCTATTGACATTCGACGAGGTGGTTGGTTACCCATCACAGAGTAAGCAGGAGACCAAGTGATGATATAACTAGTCACAACACAGGACGAGCTCAAGTACAGCGGGGATGCTGATTGTAAAGGATTCCGCGCTGGTAGTATCTGAAGACAAAGAGAATGTCCATTAAAATACAAAAACGTTGAAAGCGATTCCATTGATGAAGTAGGTTTAATGTTATTTGTAATTTTATTTATCGTGACATAGCTCGTAAACGTTATATAAAGACTCATTTTCTTGTGATTGTTATTATATAAAACGTGACCTCACACACGAGCGCGATAGCATGCCTTATTGTCAAATAAGCTTATCTATTAGTTTGGCTCGTGGATAACGCGAAGTATAAATATTGATAATATATTGTAGAGGACGTCGCCCTGTTGCCTTTGTTAACACGACAAACGATTAACAAACTTATTGAAACGGTCACCGTTTCTGAACTTAACTGAAAGTTTACACAACGGCGCGTCGAGTAGATCATAAGTCTTTGTTAACTGGAGAATGATCTAACAGACTGGGTTAGCCGTTAATCGAGGCTCAGGCAGAAATCAATGGAGGGTGCGGTTGCCGTCCTGAGATTTAAAGCCGTTCGTGTGTGCATCGATGCATTCAACGAATTGAAGCAGGGCCGATGTGGGAGCCTTGTCAAAATTTCGAACGGTTATCTCTTTCGTGCCAGACATGTTTCATTTGATGTGAAAAATAGTACAGAACACGGTGTTTCGAACTTCGATGCTGATATTACATGCATGACATATCGCAAGCACAATTAAGTGTACAGATAACAATTTTAACGATATGTCATTGACATTCACACGCGATAGCTCGTACCAATCACATCTCGCACGTTAACTATTTAAATGACCAACGTACCGTAACTGAAATGTTTCGCGAGAACGTTACGAAGTTTACAACGGCAAATGGTATAGACGCGCGCGAAGTAGGCAAGTGAACTTGGCCCAATGAACGCGACAACCGGTCGAGAGGCGCGCCTCGACGCCCGCGGAGCTACTACGACTGGCGGAGTGTGTCCGTCGAGACGGCAGTACGGCACGTTTATGCAACGGACCGGCGACGTACCGGCAACAAACGCGAGCGAGCGCCGCGGCTACCGACGCTGCACTCAGGGCGGTGAAACTTCCATACATTTAAGTAGCTACGAAAATTTGTATGGAAAGTGCTGCCATCTGTGTGGTTAGGAACATAAACTTCGACCATAGTTTTACACTGACGTCGATAGATAGAGCTAGGTTGATGGCAGTACATTACAAAATACAACATAGCAAATCTATTGTAGTTAAAAACTAAATTCGTAGGTACATACTTATTTATCAATGATTTTATAATAAAATCAAAATCTAGTTACAAAAAAATAAAACAATTTTTGGTTAAAATATTCTTTAAACGTAAAACGAAACGCAAATGACGCTGACAGAACGTGGGTACGTTACGTTATAAATTTTAAACATTTCTGTTCTGTTCTGTCGTTGTTGGTTTCGTTTCGTTGTGTTTTGATTTGTGCTCCTCTACGACTTGGACTGTGCTTGTTTTCTTGATATCTGCTATAAACTCTTGACCGTGCTTTCCCTTGGACCCCGTGATAAGATACCTAAACGATTGACCCAACGCTGCGCTGTGTAAATTGGACTGGACTTTGCCTTTCGATTTGGAATTGACGAAGGTCGAATCTTTGAAAATGCCAAGAAAATCTGCCTTTAAGTGCTATTTTGGATGTACTCCAATTAAAGGTAACTACTGCTTTTAATTTTTATTAGTAAATACCTGATAGAATAAAAAATATGAGAAGGTACTTATCTTACCTACTTAAGTGATGAATTAATTAATACAAAACTCTTATGGCCGATTTACACATCCATAAGTAAGTAAGTAAGTAAGTAAGTAAGTTCAACTTACTACTTCCTTGCTTTCTTAATCGGCAAGTAGACAGCAACGTCCAAACGGTGAATTTTGCTTACCGGTAAGTAAGTACAGAACCTTGCGACGATGGACGCGAGACACGTCCTGCCAACAATGGATTGCGATGAAGCCAGCACTTAAGGCTACGTGTTAGTGAAAAATCAAAATAACACGCTCTTAGAATTAATTTATGAAGTAGTAAACAATAAAATTAAAATCTGCGAAAATTATGAAATGTTGTTAAGGCTTTATTCTGTGGAATACACTCGATGGAAACACGATTTGATAAAGTAGGCTCGATAGAATAAATTCACAAAGTTACATATTTTTGTGTCATTTTATCTTCTTTTCTAGGTTTTATTCTTAAAATAAGTAATTTGATATTATGAGTCATTTACCAAAATGAAGTTCATAGATAACTTAAGGGCTTATAACCAATCGTTTTTTTTATTACATTACCAATTCTTCTTAATATAAAACGCGATTATTCGCGCCTCTTCGCTGAGAGCGAGAGAGAAGCGCTCAAAATACCTCCTCTTAAGTGATATATTGAAAGAATTATTAAATGTGGTTATAGAAGAAATCTAAAATCAAATAAATATTGAACACCAAAATCCTATACGGACTTGGGAACGAAAATGGATTAGCAGAAGGAATGTTCATGGTGCAAGCTATCAGCTGTTCAAAGAATTGTCGGTAGAAGATCCACGGGAACTGAAGGACTAGGTACCTACTCGCTTAGAATCAACCAAGGCGCCAGCCTTGGTCAGACAGCTATTTTAGAAGTTTGACAGAAATCTTATAGGTACGATAGCTTTCTGAGGTTTAAGCGAGCACTACAAATTGAAATGAAACACTTTTTTACGGATTAACCCGCGTTTAATTTAACCCTTTACAGGGTCCGTGGTTACCGGGAGACTGGTCTCCCTGTAATATATAATATAAAAAACTATGTAAATAGTAAATTAAACGCGAGTTAATCCGTGAAAAACTGTTTCATTTCAAGGTACGATAGTTGTAAATCCACGTGATTTTAATCGAGTAGTAGGTAAGTACCACAGAAATATAGTACTTAGGTACCAACCTTGTTTGCAAACAGGGTAGGTAATAGGTAATAGTAGGGGCTGCAGCCACTACTGTAGGTAGGTAGTCAATTTTTAAACCTTTTAGTAGTTTGCAATATTTGTATGTATTCTGTGTATTGTCCACGCATGGAAAAAACGCGTGAACAAACATACAATCATAATATAAATACATACCTACATATATACACATATACAACAACAAAATAGTAAATAAATAAAAAGCACTGCACGGGCGGCAGGCAGACAGAATGCGTTTCGTTGTGTGTCAACTTATGAACTTACTTACTTGTGCCGTCCACACGGCGGCAAGTTAAGTTGGCGGGGAGCGTGAGACGTAGCGGGAGGGATTACGCGCTACTGTCCTGTCCAAAAAATAGAACTGGTTCCTATCCTGCGCGAAGTCGCTACTTACTTACTTACTTACTTGCCGCCCGGCGTCCACACGTAGTTTTTGCTTACTTACTTACTTACTTACTTATGGATGTGTTTAGGGCCTATTGTCTAATTTTGAGCCTACTAATTGCGCTCCTGTAGGTACCTACTTTTGTCTATTTGTTTGGTTTTTAATTTTCAAAATGAGTTTCTCCCGTGTTCTTTTAGCAACAACACAATGTTGGGAGACTCCATTTTATTTCGATCTATCGTACGGTAGTAAATTATTTATGAGCGGGACGTGCACGGGGCCCGGATGGGCCACGGATCATGCACGGTGTAATATGAACTGTTTCAAACAAAATGTATGCAACGTCTCAAATCAGTGGCCCCGTGCACGGATCGCTCTAATACAAATCATCCCTTAACATATAAAATACTTGGAATTGGCTTAATGCTTAATGCAAAGCCATTAATTAAGTTATAATAATAATAATTTTCAAAATAGTTTTGCCTATAATGTTTATCTTGAAATAATTTAAAAAATATATTTCTTAGGGTAAGAAGAGTAAACTTTAAGATTTAATAAAAAAATGTGAACTAGTAACTTAGGTACCTACCAAGATGAGGAAACCAATGCCTCGGTAGCCTAGTACTTAACAACACAGGCCTTATGTAAAACTGTACATGGAAATAGTGTAAGTAACAAGATTATAATATTGTTTTTCAGGAAGAGTCCATCACTTTCCTCCACCAAAATACCCTTACTCGGAAAAGTTTGATCAGTGGAAAATGGTATTGAGTGAAATAGATAAAGAAAAGGGTGATCATTACATACACAACCATATTTATTTCTGTGATTACCATTTTGAAGACTTTTACCAAACAGCCAGCGGACGACTTACTAAAAACGCTGTTCCAACATTGAATATTCGTAAGTTGTTTCTTTATTGATTTTTTATTTGAATTTTTTTATTTTAAATAACACTCAAATTACATTTTATTGAAATTGAAAAATATCAATAGTAGTATAATTTACTACCTATAATATATATACTTTTTAATCTTAATGTCATATCTCAGCTGACATGTAATTATTACCTATTTGTTATAATTTTGGTTTCAGCATCTTCATCAACTTGGCAACCTTCAAAAGTGGATAATAAAACATGTGATAATGAAGAAGCCTCTACTAGCCAAGGTAAAGATAAAAAGTTATATAAGTAGGTGTGTGTAGTGTTTATGTACAATGTGATTCTTAAAACTTGAAGCTGGGTCCACTGTCTGTATATTAATAGCTAGTGTGGAGATTGTGGAAGAAGTTACCAATTTGAATGGGGAAAACTAATATATGTAGTTAGTTTTTAGTTGTGATTATGAATCATGGTTGGATACAATGTGTTGTTTAAAATGTAAGATGCTAACTAATGTATACTATTTTCTTTTAAGGGTCAACATCAAAAGAAATTGATCCAATATGTGTGGATCCACCTATCACAATTCCTGTGAGACACGCTTTTGTCCAGAAAGGTTAATATTATTAAAGAAAAATTTGTAAATTTATAATACACAGGCACAAGCCTTCCCATATGGACAACATCACAGTCATGGGAATATAGTATACAATCTTCAATCATCTAAACACTAGATACACAATCCAATATAAAATATGTTCGAAAAAGTGGTTCCAACTATTCTTTAGAATTTTGTTTATGAATAATCACAACAAATTTTGTTACTTAGCCCTATCATCACTGCAATAAGTGTTAAAATTAGACGGCAATGTCAAATGACAACAGAGCAATCCAATGCTCACTCTTGGTTGGAGCATTAGTTCAAGGCGTCACTTTGAGAGTGCTAATGCTATGCGATTCTCTAAGCGACACATAGACGCTGCACTCATGGCTGTGATCATAGATGTTACAGCCGTCACATCGTTCGCTGCAGTCTCGGCGTTATACTTGGTATTCTGTAAGCTCTATTAGCTCGCCGACGATCTCTCGGCTGCGTAAACGCACGGCTGTTCGCTAAGCTGTGCTAGAGAGATGATATTATCCTGGTTGCATAATCCATAAATTCTCGACTAGTAGTTTGTAGCTGTTTCTTTGTAATAAAAATTATACAAGTAGTTAGTATAGTTTTTATTACAAAGAAACATGTTACCGTTCAATTTTAAAACATCATTCTGTCTATCAACTCCAAACAGAGGACATAAACTAAAAATGGATGTTTTAAACTTAACCTTTAATTTGATTTAAGAGTTTTGCCTTTAAATTATAATTTATCTTTAAAAATTTTTGTAAATTACTTACTTAGTTGCCCATTAATTTTTAAGTTTCAAGGTAAAATATATAATAAAATATGATTTCTCATTTAGGCTGTACGTCGATGCTGTGGTCAAAGTTGAGGCTGTTTCGCCTACAGAATACCGATTTCATACAAGAAATGTCAAAGAAGTGATTCCCTATCACGCCGCTTACAGCCGTGCGGAGCTAGCGTTAAAAATTATTAGAAGAATACCAATGGTACGCTCGCCGCTGTAGCAGCCGCTGCTACCAAGGCTTTAACGATGTTTGCGCTTAGAGAATCGCACTGATGCTGTATCTAGTGTTTAGATGATCTTAGTATACAATATGATTAAGTAAGTAATTATTTTTCTTATTTCAGACACTTATTTCATGAATGTTGGCAGAAATAATAATTTCAAACAACAAGCACAATTAAAGGTCAAACTTTTAAAATTAAGGAGTAGGTGTAAAACTCTAGGCCAAAAAGTGCGACAAGCTGCCAAGATATCCCAAAATAAGGCGTTTTTAAAAGCTGTTGAGAAACTGCCCGAACCTGCTGCCATTTTTACTGGAATGCAATTAAATAAGGCATTTATTAAACCAAGGGGAAGAAGATACACAAACCAAGAAAAAATTTTGTGCCTTACAATATACAAGCAAAGCCAAAAGTCTTATAAATTACTGCAAAGACTCTTCGCATTGCCTTCAAAAAGAACAATCCAAAAGGTGTTACAGAAGATTAAAATTAAGTCAGGTATCAATGATAATATTATACAACACCTGAAAAACGCAGTAAGGAAATTGCCTGAAGAAAAAAAAATATGCACTCTTATATTTGATGAAGTTGCATTAAGTCCTGGTTTATATTTTAATAGAAGCTGTGATGAAATAATTGGTTTCGAGGATTTTGGTGATAATAAAACTACTAAGATAGCTGACCATGCACTTGTTTTTATGGTCAAGGGCTTAAAAGGAAAGTACAAGCAGCCCATTTGTTTCACATTTTGCCAAAGTGTGACAAAGAGGACAGAATTAAAAAAACTAGTTCAAGAAGTACTGAAAGCTGTACAAAGCACTGGTTTAATAGTAATTGCCACTGTATGTGACCAGTCTTCTTGCAATGTTAGTGTCATAAATAGTTTAATAGATGACACAAAAAAAACATATTTTCGAGAAGGCAAGGAATACAAAAGTCTGTCATTTGAATTTAATGGAATGAAAATATTTCCAATATTCGATCCTCCGCACCTCCTTAAAGGATTAAGAAATAATCTCCTCACAAAGGACTTAAGATATATTCAAAATGGGGAAGTCAAATTTGCAAAATGGAACCATTTACAAATGCTTCTTGATGCTGATCCAGGGGACGATGATATTAGGTTAGTGAATAAATTGACTGAGAGTCATGTCTTATCAGAAAAAATACCTAAAATGAAGGTGAAGAACGCAGCCCAGGTATTCAGTCAGAGGGTGTCCGCAACAATGAGATATTTAGCGAGTAAGTATAATGTCGCTTTAGTTTTATGATACTAATAGACTACAAGTAAGGTTATCTGATTGTTAGTGTTCTTTTCAGGTCAATATACAATGACCAGTATATGTTATCATATCACAAAATGACTTTGTAAGAACACATGCACCTATTATGCAGTAAATTATCTATGTTTATATTTTGTTAAAGAAAAAGAATTCACTTTATTACTAAACTTCAAACCATTTTACAAAATAGGGAGAATAGACAATACGAACTCACCACACGAACTCAATGTAATCCACATTGGATAATGGTGATTGTACAATAATTAATAATTTTTTCCTTTTCTTGTTGCATCTTGTAAATAATAATAATTATCTTTTCAGATCACGATATTCTTCCTAAAGAGTGTCTGCACACTGCTGATCTATTACTTTTAGTTGATAAATTGTTTGACTCTTTTAATGGTCATAGCTATCAAAGCTCGGAAAAAATCTATAAGTGTGCACTAAAAATAAACTCGCCGCATTTTAAATTATGGAATGATACATTACCAATTTTAAGATCAATGAAATTCAAGGTGGAGAAAAAGTTAAGAGACGGGACCATTTCTACAAAATTTGAACAGGTACCATCACTTAAAAATTGGGTATCTAATATTAATGTCTATAAAGAAATGTTTAATTATTTACGCGAAACTCATAATATAAGTAGTCTATTGACAAGAAATATTAACCAGGATCCATTAGAAAATTTTTTCTGCAACATAAGGAGTAATGGTGTCAGAAACACGTCCCCATCTTGCTCGCAGTTTATTGGAGCATTTAAAACCTTACTAATAAACAATTTAACCTCGCCCCACTCAGTTGGGGCAAACTGCGAGCAAGATGACAATAAGGCATTAAAACCCCTCAAAAGCCTGTTAAATTTTCAGAACAAGGTATCAGGAGAACAACCCACAGACACTATTAATGTGGATTCTGTAATTCACTGCTTCACGCAAACAGAAATAGACTACTCAAATAACACTATTAGTAAAGAGGCGAAAAGATATGTAGCCGGATATGTAATAAAAAAAACAATACAAAAAATTTGTAAAAAATGCCATTGTTGCCGAATGCATTTAGTGAGCACAATGCCTCCGAATAATAAAGATTACATTTTAGAAAGAGATTACACTAGAAGATCACTTCATTATCCATCGGAGGCATTGTGCGAGTTTGTAGACGATGTTTGCATAATAATTCAAACACAGTTAAATGAGGAACCACATAAAATATGTTTAAAGGGTAAAATAAAAGAATTAATAAAAATATTTTGTAATCTATCACAGTTCTCCTGTCAGACTCATAAAAGTGATGTACAAAATTTCCTAATGGATACAATATCAAATATAGTCATAAATAGCTGGTGCACTAATGTCAATAGAATACTTAAAGGCAAAACAAATGTATGTAATAATAATATGACAAAAATACAAGCTCTAAACTATTATAATACACACAAAAAGCGAAAATAAAAATGTAAACCATATTATTGACTTTCATTTGTCATTTAAGTAAAATTTTAAACACTGAAAAAAGACGACAACCTCAGGTGGGAATCGAACCACGCACCTTCCGCATTCCGGGCGGCTGCCTTAACCACTTGGCTACCGAGGTTCTGGCTTTCAACCGTCGAAATTTGTCAGTGCTTGATGCTTATGTTTTTAGTCAACATTGCTTCATCAAATCTTAGAAGTTTTCTTTCACCTCTGAGATCCGAAAGAAATATTTTTACAAATATTTAAACATTCGGTTAAGATGAAGCTGCGTTTATAGAATAATATTTTATATTTTAGCGTTTTATTAACGCTGAAATATACTTAAGTAAAATTTTAAACACTGAAAAAAGACGACAACCTCAGGTGGGAATCGAACCACGCACCTTCCGCATTCCGGGCGGCTGCCTTAACCACTTGGCTACCGAGGTTCTGGCTTTCAACCGTCGAAATTTGTCAGTGCTTGATGCTTATGTTTTTAGTCAACATTGCTTCATCAAATCTTAGAAGTTTTCTTTCACCTCTGAGATCCGAAAGAAATATTTTTACAAATATTTAAACATTCGGTTAAGATGAAGCTGCGTTTATAGAATAATATTTTATATTTTAGCGTTTTATTAACGCTGAAATATACTTAAGTAAAATTTTAAACACTGCCCGCCTGAGGTTGTCGTCTTTTTTCAGTGTTTAAAATTTTACTTAAGTATATTTCAGCGTTAATAAAACGCTAAAATATAAAATATTATTCATTTGTCATTTTAACGACTAACATCTCGTGACAAGACAAAAATCATTTATTGATTTCCATCTTGTCTACAGACAATGAGATACATCTCATTTTATTTTAATTTGCTGCTTATTTTATCTTGGATGCATGTTTCTAATTTAAGTCAAGATTATGTTGGCATGAAGTTCGACTGAAACCTCTGAATGTAGAAATTCGTAATGATTTATATTTGTGTTATTTATTTTTTTCTTTGGAATAAACTACGAAAAATGTATTTATTCCAAACAAATAAATAAATAAAACAAATATAAATCATTACGAATAAAATAATTTAAATAAAACCAATACTAGCGCCATCTAGCGTGGCTAGGCGTAGGTATGCAGCGCCATCTCTGTGCTTAGGTACACACATTTTGCAAAAGGAAAACCTCAGTGGCCCATCTATCCCCGTCTATATAATATAGTATTATCTATGGCTGCACTGCTCTGATCGCTCTCCGCCGTCCGCCGCCGTGTCTGGGCCTGGCTACGCTCCGCGGTGTCGCGGTGTACTGTACAGTGTACACACACTAGACTAGGCTACTGTTAGGTCGTCATACTGAAAACATCATCGTTGAAGCATTGTTATAAAACAATGACCCTTTCTTCAAAACGTGCTTATTTTAAACCTGGTTTATTAAAACGTATCCTATTGGTGCTTCGACTTAATAAACCTGTTTTTAAACATTTCAGAAATAAAAACACATATGTAGTAAGCGGTGCACGGCTTCCTACAAAGCAATGACAACTTTGACTGTAGGATCAAGATGAAAAGTTTGACAAAAATGTTGGTATCTAATTATAACTCTACAACAACCTAGATTTAACCCGGGAACATAGAGATGGCTACCACGCAAGTGGTCAGCACTTGACCACGTAGGTCCTCAATAAATTATTCTCATACAAACATCAGTTCTTTGTTTTTATTTATTTACTTATTTCAATAGGTACACAAACAGATTACAGTCAATGCCTGCGTACAGTAGCCATTTGTTGACTCTTAGTTGCTAGACGGTAATCCTAAATCAGTGTACACAGCATGATTTATATTGTATAAAGTTTGGAACGTTTGACATTGAGATAGTTTTGAAACCTATCCCGGGCACTAGCTGGACATGGCTCACATCCTCCCGCCCGCCGCGTCTGGTGACCTGTAAACGAGGGGAAGGGTAGAAGGGCGGGAGGGGGTGGGGGTTGGGGGAAATGCATGATCGATTGCATTGACGAAGTAACGAGTTGATTAACAGCCTTTATCTATACATTTTTTCCCATTCAGCTTCAAAGTTATTTGTCAATAATGAAGCTTAACACTTAGGACTCTAGGAATGGGTCTACTGGACCCAGGCCTCGGTATATTGGCGGGTACCTTTGAATTCAGCGCTTTGCGACGTTGCAACGATACATTGTCGCAGCGGGTAACTCATTAGACGCCAGCTACTTCCTAAAATTATTGGCTGTTACGATAATTATAAGCATTCCACAGCACATAAAAAAATCGGATCAGGGCCATACATCATACCTCAAGTCGAACCACCGCCAGAGCCAAGTCAACCAGTAAGTAGACGAAAAGTTCGTTGCAATCTTTGTACTTGGAAAAAGGACAGAAAACCCAAAATTTCTTGTACCAAATGTAATGCCGCTATTTGTGGAAAACACACAAAACTTTGTGTAAATTGTTACAATAAAATATAGAAAAAATATTGAATATTGTTGATTAGTAGTTATGCATGTTACAAAATAGTATTATTAAGATGTTGATTTTCAGAGTTAGTTTATAAAAATTGCAGAAGTTGTGATTTATCTCTTTTTTTTTTTTTTTTTAAATATATATTTTATAGTAGTAATGGAAAATATGTGCCATTAGAATATACTCGTATAAGAAAATAAAAATAGGCTGTGCTGCACTGTGTACTTAGCGGCTCACTAAAAAAATTCTACCAACTCTTGGGTGTTGTAAAAAGCGACTTACGGACTAAAGAATGCACATACATCCAACAGAATAGAGCGGCGTTGGGCTCCCCACCTAGTGAGCTGAGCACGTGCGCAGTTGTAATTTGGTGCAATAGGATTATGGCAGTGGCAGTCCACTGCCATAATCCACGTTGCACCAACATGGCACCACGACTGTTATCCCCAAGGGTTAGCTTAAGGCAGAAGCAGTCTTCTGTGGTCCTCATGCCTTAAGCTAACCCTTGGGGATAACAGCCGTGGATGTAGTCTTCTGTATTCCTTCCACATTTTAATACAAATTCGCTAGTATTGTCGTAACGTACTCAGCCAGTAACACCTACTGTTGGGTAAAAGCAGTGGGCGTGGTAAAAGCCACTCCAAAGTATTGTACTTTGAAAATATTGAACTTTGAAAAATCTGTGTTTGACACCGGAACATGTAAAACTGGTATCGGGTAGTATAATAAAGATTAAATCAATACGAATGATACGCCAGACGGGAGAGCAACAGGATCACGGTGTGCGTGCGAAACACACAGGTGGAAGGTGCAAGCCCATTGGGTGGGTGAGTGAGTGGGTGTGCTAGCGATGGGCGGCACCAGGATGCACCTACACTTAGTAATGGACCTTCCATCACATATAAAACAAGATACACAACCCTATATTAAAACCTAGCAGAAAAGTGGCAGCTTTGACATACAGACAGTTACATTTGTTCTAGAATTTTGGCCAAATACTTAGCAATTTTTAAAGGAGCACTGCGTCATGTTGACTCTTAGCTCACACGCTACTAAATTAAACGTAGAATATTTTATGTAGGTAGGTACCTACTTTCAGATGAAAGGACGTTCGGGTAAGTGGACATTTAGGGAATGAACGTTTAAAGAAGTGGACGTTCAGGGAAGTGGATGTGCAGGTAAGTAGACATTCTAGTAAGTGTACATTCGGGGAATGAACGTTCAGGGAAATAGACCTTACGAACCGACTGGACATTTAGGTAATTGGACGTTTCGTGCCTAAAGGAGATAGATAGATAGATCGAGATAGCGTTTCGGTGCACGTTTCCTGACTCCTCTGATGATCAATTCCCAAAATTCACACTTACCAAAATTGCTATTCGGATGTTACCCAATTCACATATTTTCTACTGCCTCTATTATATGTCATTGCCTGAAATGTGCACTTTTTTAATTAATTACATACTAGCTTATGTTCCCCGTTACGACCTTTACGACTTAGGTGTTTCGGTGCACGTTTCCTAACTCCTTTGATGATCAATTCCCAAAATTCACACTTCGTTTAAATGGGGTACTGTCGTGAAGCGACATTTAAAAAAAGAAAAGTAGATAAGATTTGACGATATTTATAATAATAACAAAATTACAAAACAAAAAAAATGAAAGAAGAAGTGAATGAGAATGTGGTGAGTATGTAAAAGGTGATGGCGGATGATAATGTAAAGGTGAAGAGGCAGGTGCAGCTGACGTGGAGGCAGGCGAAGGTGTGGAGGAAAGCGCTGAACTTGGCAGGCGCCAAGCGAGGAAAAATAAAGGCAAATATATAAATAAGGTGAATGTTAAATTATGAGATGATTACATGAAATAAAAGATACCTGGGAAGTGGAGTCACAAAAAGGTAAAACGGTGGTTTCACCACAGTACATATTACATTGGACTTAGGGATCTTCAAGAAACGAGCCTATTCTTTCCATAAAGGCCGGCAACGCGTCTCAGATTCCTCTGGTTTTACGGGTATCCATGGGCAGCGGCGATTACTCTCCATCAGGTAACCAGCTTGCTCGTTTGCCTTTCTCTTAGAAAAAAAAATATTGGTGGCCAACCATAAACCCGCACGCAATTCACTACCGCCATCTATTATCGATGTTACATAGTTTCAATATTTTTCTCTATGAGAGGCACATCTATCTTTAGCCAATATTATACATAGGTAATCTATGATACTGACTGCCTTGTCCTTCGATATTGCAACTTTCGATATAACGTACTTTTCGATGTGACGTACCGTAAAGTAGCATAGATGCAGCTACCAATCGTTGTCGATATCGCGACATTCGATATGGCAACTTTCGATGTTACGTATGTAACACTAATGTAGGAATTAGGTACTAGAGTTTATAAAAAGTGGTGGTTTTGAAAAAGTGGGAATTTTAGGAAGTGAATAATTAAGGTATTTTGAGGACAGTGTGGTTATTAATAAATGAACATTTTCATGAAGTGCCCGATGTAATTATGTACCCCATATAAAAAGTGTGAATTTTGGGAATTGATCATCAAAGGAATTAGGAAACGTGCACACAGTCATGCCATAAACTTCAAACTAGTATGTACAAAGGCGGTCTTATCGCTAAAAACGATCTCTTCCACACAACCTTTGGGTAGCGGTACCTGTAAATAAGATAGAGGAAATGCGCAAGTGATAATAAATAGCGTTACGTTGTAAATTTGGTCCTTGCCTACCTCTGTTAATACGCAGATAGGTTCACAATAATTTAAAAAAAAACAATTACCTGAAAACATTGGTAGTAAATGATCTGGTTTCCTAGAAATAGATAATTGTAGTTGTTGAATTAATTTAATAATTCGTTAATCTCCGTAATATACGTTATTAACTGACACTTTTCTCGTTTGTTTAGCGCTTTCACTTAATAAAACCCCTTTTAGATCAGTTCTTGGCAAGATATTCAATCAAATAAAGAGAAATTAACTTTATTTTATTTTGTTTACATAGTTAAACTTTGACTTATTGCCAAAGACTATTTCTCACAGCCCTGAGCCCATCGTAGCGACATCTAGTAGTAGCGTAGTACTAGTAGAAGTCGTCGTTACTATGAAACCGCATTCATATTATCACTTTATTTTTTTAATCGCAGAACCAGTTTCGGATTAACAACTACTTAATGAATATTAACTTTCGGTACCTAATTAAATAGAATTCAAACAAAACCGGAAATAAAACTTTTTTTTAGTATGGACTTTTCTCTAGAATCTTCGGTTTTACTAAATAGGTGGATTGTCTCTGCGCATTGGTGTGGCGAAAGAAGAAAATAACTCTGCCAAATAATTATACTGGTTAATTAAATTAGTAATTACTCCATAAAATTGGATTTTAAGCATTATAAGTGACCGATCTCCCATTGCTAAACTTTGAATTTTGGGGAGTTCACGTAGTTTGATTTTGATTACTTAGTGACATTTTATTTGAGTTTCAGAACGAGTTGTGTAAACGTCATATTTGACTAATGGTTGCTATCCCGTGGTTTGAAAGTCTTGATTGTGGAGCTTCTCCCGTGTTCTTTTAGCAACAACACGTGTTGTGAGACTCCATTTTATTTCAATCTACCGTACAATACTAAATGTACTTTAAAAATATATAAGGTGACTGCTAGAAACCGCAAGAAACTTCAAGGGCTGGTCAGGTCAGTTGTTTTAAACATGATAAAAATGGTCCCATTGCAGACTAACGTAGGCCAAAACCAGACCTTGAAGTTTCTTGCGGTTTCTAGCAGTCACCTTATACTCGTATACCACTTGAAATATGCTTAATGCTAAACGCGAAGCCATTAATTAAGTTAAAATAATAATAATAAAAGTCTAGATTTTCAGGAATTTTTATGACAATAATAACCCTCAGGACGACTTCGTCATTTTCTTAAACTTGATACTTTCCTAACTTGTCTCATTTTTAGCTCGGCTCTTTCTTAGTTGGTCTCTTTTGCAAAGTTGACACTTTCATAACTCGTCTCATTTTTAACTCGGCTCTTTCTTAGTTGGTCTCTTTTGCAAAGATGACACTTTTATAACTCGTCTCATTTTTAACTCGGCTCTTTCTTAGTTGGTCTCTTTTGCAAAGTTGACACTTTCATAATTCGTCTCATTATTAACCTGACTCAATAAATGGGTGACATTCTAGCCTGACATTCCATTCGAATGTAGTTCCGGTTGTTATTGTAAATCGTAGAAAAAGCCGGCGTTCTCATTGTCGACACGAAGCGCGCCGTGAGAATAATTTTTCTGAGGTAAGGATTTGTGTGAAGAGATTTAGAACACCTCTCCGGAAAGGGGTTAAGAGGATATTGTGAACAATTGTTACTTCGTTGCAAGATTCCGTGCATTAGAAACATAGGACCTCGGTTCCTGTCGAAGCTGCTTACAGCCACGCCACCTAAACCTTACCCAAACGCGTAACTTCATAAGAATTTACCTCAGGGATTTAGTTAACCATTCGTCAAAGTCATCTTTGTACTATGAATTCCGGCATCCGATTTTGTTTGTTTTAGAATTACTCCTTGGCCCATAGAGGCGAAAGGCGACGCCAAGCCCTTAGCCATGGTAAACCTCATGGTTTTTATATCACCATTTAATATCGAGCCAGTTGATACTGCTCAAAGTACTATCCTCGTAACAAACTCATTGTTTGGTCGGATCTAATAGGATTGTTGAGCATTATATTCTAGTTAAATGTGGGAAATAATATAACATAAAATGGTGGTTAATATTATTGGACTAGTCTTTGTTTATAGGTGAATCGCATCGCTAAGATGCTTTCGAGACCCGAGTTGAGTAGATTCAAGATTCAAGATTCAATATCATTTATTCAGGTTAGGCCATGTTTAGGTTACAGCACTTATGAATGTCATTTATGCTATCGGTTCGTAAGTCTAACTATGAGGCGGGAGCCTTGTACTGAGAAGAACCGGCAAGAAACTCAGCAAGGGCATTTCTTTTCTCCCTTTCTTTTACAGCGTCAATTAGAATTAAAAATGCCCTCCCTATCATAGAAGGACACTTTCCATTACAATAATAAAAACATAAAACAACTAAAAGGACATAAAAATAAAAAATATATTAATAAAAATAAAAAGATAAAAAGTTCAGGTATTCATCAATATAAAATAATCAATGTAATCAATGTCTTACATTACAGAAAAATAAAAGTAAGACTACAACTACTAATATACTAATCATTAAAATAAGTTACCAAGAGCAGACCAGCCTCCACAGGCGGCACCCGTTTACGAGTATGACATGTGAATCAGCCATCGCTACGCTCAACCACGTTTTAGGGAACGTAACGACCCGACGCACATGCCACCACCGCAGAGACACTTTGAGACAGCATGACACACTCGAGCAACTCCAATGAAGCAAGCAAGAAAACATTTAGGCAACGTTTACGCAACATAAGTTTTGAGTAGGTACCTATTGTCTGTAAGACACTGCTGATAAAGGCTATCATACCAAAAGGTAAAATGAGTTAGTTACGAAGAAAATGGACTTAAGAAAATATAATGAGATTATTTTATCATTACCAGGCAGTTTTGTCTTCTAAATATTCCATAACTGTATAATAACCTTTCTTAAGTAAAAAAGATTTTACATGATTTTTAAACTTATCTAACCTACTTGGTATTTTATTATAATAGTGTATACCTTGCCCCAAGAAAGAGCCGAGAACCTTATGTAACCTGAACTAAGTAGCGAGTCCTTTAATCTGATTGGTTGCTGCTCGAGGTTTAAGTTATAGAAGGCTGCGAAACAAGATTTATTTATCGATACTGATCTAAGTGTATAGTGCTATATAAGGCCTCGTATTGTCAATTCCAGGACAGGTACTTCGAGAGACTCGTCTCCAAGATTCAGAGCCGAGCCTAAGCCTTATTATTAGATTATTTTTCTTTTATTTATATTCTACTCGTGGTGGCCAGTTCGCCAAAAAGGTGCAGCCGTTCCGAAGTGATGAACGAACATAAATTCGTGGCAATAGTTTTTTATTTGAAAGAAGAAAATCTGTGTTCAAAGCTATATATATATTCATCAATCGACCCACGATTATGAAAACAAAGAAATCACAATTTTCAATTTCTTAGAACAACTTAAAAAGGAAATAAGGATATATTTTTAATTCGTTTTTCGATTTTATGTAGGTTAACTTCAACTAATGTGATAAATTTTAATGTAAAATAATTAATAATATTATAGTAAATAAAGACTAAACACTTTTGTTTTCACCTCTGTTTCCACCCACCTGTCTTTTTTTGTATGAGTTTAGTTAGGCAGATCTATGAGAGAGAGAATGGCACACGTAAATATTCGGGTAAAAATGAAATTAGGGAAAAACGCCACTAACCCAACCTCTTTTAATAAGTGCGGAAATATTATTCTACAAAAAGTATTTGCAGTGTGGATGTACCATTGTTACTCGGTGAAACAACAGGCAACGACGTTGTAGTCAAAATTGTAACAACCACAGCACACTTCCCATTAGTTCCCATATGACAAGGCAAGTGTTCGAAACATAGCAGGATGTTTGCCACTTTATTACATTTTTCTTTGTTTATACTACTAATAATAATCTATATATAAATAAAAATCAATTGCCACGCATGTACACTCAGCGGCACGGAAAGTGGCCCAAACGTAAACAATGCGATATGAAGTAAATAAGTCGTCGTATCTTATAACTTTGTGTGACCATTAATCAGTACGGTCGTTTTTGTCATTTTAAGATAGTAGTTACTAAAACATGTTCGTTACTTAGCCTTTGCGACACTTGAAACGCATTTCTGTGTTAAGACTCAAAATTTAAGGTGAGTTTTAATTAAATAAGAAAATGTGTTTGCAGTTAATATTGTTTCTTTTGTTTTTAAATTAATCTGTAGTTATGCTCCTTTGCAGAATCATACCACAATGCCCATTACTCCAGCTCATGTCACTCAAGATGTATTGCTTAGGAATCAAGGGAAAACTCAACGGAAAATGGCTGAGATTTTAAATGTACCACGTACAAATCTGAGACAAGCATTGACAAGGTACGATCAGACCGGGCTCTATACCAGAAGGCCAGAAATTGGTGGAATAAGGTACACTTCGGCGCGTGACGATTCATTGCCTTCGCAATTTTGCGAAATCGGTATCTTAACGCGGTCGAGATCCGACGACAACACCTGCAAATTGCAAGAGGGGTTAATGTGAGAGCGTACAATTACACGAAGAATGGAGGAACGAAATCTACTTGCCGGAAGACCAGCTCGGGGTTCAGAAGTCCTCCAACAGCATCGTGTAGCTCTACTTCGTTTTGCCAGAGAACACGCAAATTGGACGCTTAAGAAGGTAGAGCAAAGTTTTGGGGACTGATGAAAGCAGAGTGGCCTAAAGAGCCCCTGATGGTCAACAGCGTGTGTGGAGAAGGCATGGGGAACGGTTTCAGACTATCACTACTACTCAAACTGTCAGCTTTCATGGAGGGTCCGTTATGGTTTGGGGCGGGATCAGTTGCGAGACACGTACAGAGTTAACGGTGGTGGAGGGTCGTCTAAATTCCATGCGATACATCGAAGACATCCTACAAAAACATGTTTTGCCATACGTAGGGTTCATTGGTTATGGAGAATTTCTTCTAATGCAGGATAATGCTCGACCTCATACAGCTCGTTGCGTGGACGATTATCTTTAAGACGTCGGAATAAAAAAATCAGTGGCCAGCAAGAAGCCCAGACATGAACCCTATAGAAGATGTCTGGGATATGCTAAAAAGAAAAGTAAAGGGGGTCCTAACCCTCTACAAACGCTTCCATAACTTGAAAACCGCGCTGGTGGCTGCCTGGAAAGAAATTCCTCAAGTAGACATAAAAACATCATCCAAAGCATGCCTGATCGCATGCAGGCGGTTATCAGGGCCAGGGGTGGTAACCCTCGTTATAATTTTAAGTGTAATGTTTTATTTTTTTAGGGATTAAATTTGAAACTTAACATTGTTTGTAGCGAAAATTTCCCTTTCTTGTAAATTGATTAAAAAGAATTAAAATCACATTTTTCTGCATATTTTTGGCATAAAAGTATGTAAAGATAACAATTACATTAATTCAAACAAAAAAATAATGCATTTTAATTTCTAAAATAATTATAAGCGCCAAAATAGGTTTGGGCCACTTTCCGTGCCGCTGAGTGTATGTTCGCGCAACACTTCAGAACGACTACCTATTTGGATAATTCTTATTTTATGTGTTTGTAATGGTCAAAACAAGGTTTGTTTGAAAGAAAATTTTGTAATTTCGCCACCGTGCAGTACAGGGTATTCAAGCGGACAAAGTCGGGGGCGCGGGCGGGCCGCTGGTAATATTATAAAAAGGTAGAGATTGTTAGTTCGATTTCGATTGTATTCTCTCGAGGAGGAGGTAATCCCTAAAACAACTATGTAAGCTGATTTCTATTTCTGGACATAGGCTGTATTATAAACAAAATAGCTAAGGCTCATTTCACGCAGGCGAAGTCGCGGGCCGAAGCTATGCTTCAATAAAGTCGGCTGTCGTCAATTTAATAATTAAACAACATGCGGTACGAAAATGGGACAGGCCATTTCGTTTCGGGTCACTCTTATCGACTTTATTTAGAATTTTAATTACAACCATCAAACAACCGTTAACTAATAAATTACAGTACGAATACGAAGATATCAATAGAGATATTGCATTAAAAGTAAAAACTTTCTCGAAACCATATTTTGAAATTTAGATTTTCAATTAATAAAAAAAATATTAACGTCAACACGCGCACTTTGTTGGAGTGGCATCCAACAAAGTGCGCGTGTTGTTGACATCTATGTGTGTAATGATAAAAAAAATTATTTAAGCGGTTTGTTATAATAATGTCATATATTATAAACGTCCAATAATAAAAATGTTCAATAATAAAAATGTCCAATACGAAAAATGTCCAATAATAAAAATGACTAATAGGAAAGATGTCCAATAATAAAAATGTCCAATACGAAAAATGTCCAATAATAAAAATGACTAATAGGAAAGATGTCCAATAATAAAAATGTCCAATAGAAAAAATGTCTTATTATAAAAATGTCCAATACGAAAAATGTCCAATTTTAAAAACGTCTAATATGAAAAACGTCTAATTATAAAAATATCAAATACTAAAAATGTCAAATTTTAAAAACGTCAATTCTGAAAACGGTTAAATATAAAATTTAACAATACGAAAGACATCAATTTAAAAAAATATCCAATACGTGAAACGTCCATTTCGAAAAATGTAGAGACTACTTAGCTTTTGAAGAAAAGCAGATTATTATTTAGTTCTTTCGTAATAAACGTTATTCGTACTTGTTTGTAAAATAAAACTTAATTTAAAAAAAAAAACATTTATTAGTTGGCATTATTATTTACAAAATATGAACAACAACTGCTAAGGCCAACTGGAAAGTTTTAGGGGGAGGCCTTTGCCACGAGGCACACTAAACAACACATAGATAATACAAAAGATAACGGATAAACATATTATCTGTTTTAAAAAAAGTATTGAATTATTAAACCTTTTTTGATAGCGCGCCTATATACACACATCAAAAGTGTCTAGGGATCAACATATATTTTTGCAATAACTTTTCTCCTGATTGATATTAATTAAAATTTTCTTTAAGGATTCATCAAATAAAGTGTTTTCGTTTGTCTACAGTAACGATAAACCAAGTCACCTTTGCATTAATAAAGAAATTTGCCATTTTCCTAATAAAGGGATTTTTGACATTTGAACCACTAACATTAAAGTTCGAAAAAAAGACTGAAATAACAGTTTTCTTTAAAATTTTATTGGGTAACTTAAACAATTAATAATCCGTGTTTCTACCGCGAACACTAACAACACAAGAACATCGGTTTGGCATACTCAAAATGAGTCCATCCAAATCACGCTGTGGAATGGCCGCCCATGTTCGTTGCAACAACAAAAAAAGGTGTTCTTGCGACTGGATACCCTCCATATTCGGCAGAGCTCTTCTCTGTAGCATATCCCATGCATGCTCAATCGGGTTCAAGTCTGGCGACTGAGCAGGCCAGGGCATGACATTGATGTTAGCTGCGGCGAGAGTCTGTCTTACAACTCTTGCGGTGTGCGGTCGTACATTATCATGCATTAACTGAAATAAGGGACCGATTTGCACTTGTAGAGGAACGATGACGTCTGATACAATCGTCTCAGCATAAATTTGAGCGTTGAGGTTGCCTCTGATCCAAATCAACTCAGTTCTTCCGCCGATCCAAATACCCGCCCATACCATGATGGTTCCACCACTATAAGGATGGACTTCCTGGCAGGATTTTAATCGCTGTTGGCGTCCAGGGGTTCTCCAGTGTCGTATACGTCTTGTATCCGGTCTCATACCAAAACGAGACTCATCAGAAAAGCACACGAAACGCCATTGTTCTTCTGCCCAATTTCTGTGTTCAAGAGCCCATTGATATCGAATCCTACGATTGTGCATTGCTATAGGTGGTACCCTTAGCGGTCTTCGGGAATGAAGGTTCACTTCATGCAAGCGGTTTCTGACTGTTTGGTCGCTAATTAAGTTCCCTGAAGAGTGATGAAGCCTCACGGCTAACATCATGGCGGTTATTGTTGGAGCTCTTCTTATAGGGAAAATATTGACAGCTGATTTTCATCTTTTACTAGAAATTGATTGAAAGTTCCTGTTTCAAATTATGAAATGCACCAAAAAGGATCCATATAAATTTATAAAATCATAAATTTATTACAAAGCCACATCTCAATCTCAAGAAATCCGCATAAAAATGCTTGATCCCTAGACACTTTTGATGTGTGTATGTTTACATTAATAATTTTTTTGTCATTCACACACGTACACACACTTACGTACTCACGACTATTCTCTAGCCCTGTTATTAATTAACGTTGATTAAAGTTACACTTGGATTAAATTGACGCTATCTCTATCTGTCTTCTTTAACAAAAACGAGACAGCGTCACTTTAAACCGAGGTTGACATTTGGTCATTTTTATTGCCGACTGCCTAGGGGTTAGGCAGGGACTAGGCAATGAGAACTGCGAAATTGGTCCTCTGCTGTCACACGTTTCTCCTAATAACAACTGCCCCCTGAGCACGGATCTTTTATCGACCGATAAAGTGACATTAGACGATAAAATTTGACAGTTCAAGTACTGCCGATGTCAATTTGTCGACGTCTAATATCACTTTATCGGTCGATAAAAGGTCCGTGCTTGCACTGCTGCACGTATGCTGAGCGTTAATAGGCGAGCCCACGCTCTATGCTATTAGATGTATGTGCAGGCTTTAGTCTGTTGGTCGCCTTTTACGACACCCAAGGAAAGAGATGGTTCGGTAGTATTCTTTTATTAACACATTGCAAGCCAGGCATTTTATTACGCGCATCCCCCTGTGCGCCGGCCTTTTTCGTCATTATTGTAAACTAGCGGCCGCTCGCGGTTTCACCCGCGTGGTTCCCGTTCCTGTGGGAATATCGGGATAAAAAGTATCCTATGTGTTAATCCAGGTTATAAACTATATGTATGCCGAATTTCATCCAAATCCATTCAGTAGTTTTTACGTGAAAGAGTAACAAACATCCATCCATACTTACAAACTTTCGCGTTTATAATATTAGTAAGATTCTATAGAAAAAGAAATATAATAAAAATGAATTTAATTCTTTTTGTATAAGTTAGAATAACGTATGTTTTAAATTATAAAAAATATATATTTTAAATGTTTTTTATTTAAAAAATAAATACCAAAATACCCTTTTTCGAAAAAAAAAAATATTTACATAACTATCTGTATGACATGTATATGCTTCTTCTAGTCTTCGGTCCGTTAATCGCCTTTTACGACACCCAAAAGGATAATCCTATCCTTCCCAATGGGGATAGCCTGATAGGTATAGGTGGAACAGGGGTAATATGGTTGATACTATTATTTTAATATTCAGCCGCCACTAGGGCTTCCAATCACGAAATACCGAGATCTCGGTATTGCGGGATCCCGCGTCATTTTCCAATCCCGCGTGATGCGGGATTACGGGTGCGGGATCCGCGGGATTTGCAGGACTGAAAAAAAGTGTGCATGGAGGCTATTATTGCCTCTAAAATACGCAGTAGTTTGGCAGACGACAGTTTAGATAATGTTGTGTTTCCTTCGCAAACATTTTCAATTGAAATTGAAAGCTGACAAACTAAATAATTAAAGTAACCTATATGAATTTTCAGTAAAAAATTTGTTTTTTTTGGTTGATTTTTTAAATTTGTTGGTGTATTTTTTGAAGCATATAGATTTTTGTTTTTTCAGTATTTGTTGCTGTTTTTTGTGAAGAATAAACGGTGTAATACGTAAATAAATGTGGAGTTAGTTGATTAATTCATTGTTTTTTTGTGATAAATAAACGGTGTAATTTGATTGATCTCATACTAATACTAAAATAAATGTGGAGTTAGTTGACTAATTCATTGTTTTATTTGCCTTAAATAAACATGAATATTTTCAATATGCAGGATCTCGGTATTTGCAGGATCCCTGCAAATACCGAGATCCTGCGGGATTGAAAATTTGTAGTCCCGCCAATACCAAGATTGAATTCAGGATGCGGGATTGGAAGCCCTAGCCGCCACCACATAAATCAAATTTTGATGTTTATTTATTATTGTGGGAGTTTTTTTTGGACTTTATTGACAATTATTGTAATTATCTAAAACAAACGGAGAGCTCTTGCTTGAGCAGCTGGCTCTAAAGAGGGCTCTTTACATTACACGTATTTATTACGTAACTCAAAAAGCAAAGGTTATCCTTTTTTAGGTGGCTATTTTCAGTGGAAAAGTTGTACACAAAAGAAAACAAGTATTTTCATTAAAATACACTGTTTAAAAGAACTAGAACGAATTCGCTGACGTCATTAATGTAACATCCAAAGAAAAAACTCTTGTCCTACCTCTGAACTTTAAAAGAGCTCTCCTTGATACCAACCCGACTATTGGAATACTTGGCGTCGTTATTCATCATAAGTATTTAATTTAAAACAAAATTGTCCTTTACATCATTTCTATTTCAATGAATACCTTAAGAGATATCGCAGTTTTAAAATAACATCGTAGCAATACAATGATCAAGTACTGCGCGCGCATTTATTTATGATGTGCAAGGCCGGCGGCGGGCAGTCATGAGAGGGAAGGGCGCTACGTAAACAAAGTCGCGGGTTAAAGTTAGCGTTAGCCCAAAAAATAACTATTCCATGCGGACGAAGTCACGGGCAGAAGCTAGTATATTAAATCTTTTCCAACTTGTAATTGTAGACTTGAAAAATGGCGCCAAAACACTCCCGAATTAAAGCATAAAAAAATTATAAATTTGAATTTAGAACCATTTTAAAACGAAATTATATTGCGTTTTAAATTATTTGTCCAGCAGCCAGTAAAATTAAAAGAAATGTCTTGTTCGTTTATTGTCTCGAAACATGATAAAACTTTATTTGATTTGTATGAAATATTCTGAACTTTAGATGACTCATGATAGTACATTTTTACGTGGTTAAAAGTAATTGATAATAAATCAGTGCAAATATATTTGAACTACATTTTATACAATTGAATTGAATACTAGCCGTTCCTAATTATAAGACCACAATTACTGTATACGTTTGTTATTTTTTAAATTAAGTAGGCAAATCTATTATTTTGGTTGGTGGAGCTGCGACTATATAGACTTAAGTGGAGTTGGGCTGGCCACGTCAGCCGCATGAGCCTAGACCGATGGGCGAAAATCGCCACTGATTGGGTTCCATATGACGGGCACCAGAAGCGTGGCAGACCAAGGCGATAGAGCGCCGACCTTGAACATTTTTTGTCTAGGTGATCTGATGCGACCCAGGATAGGGACAAGTAGAAACTTAGATGGGACGCCTTTGCAAAGGAACATAACATAGGCTAAATAAAAAAATAAAAGAGTAGGCAAATATTATGCTCGAAATAGTGAAGTAGGATCAGGGCGAAGACAGCTATTAAATCGAAATGTCTGAAAATTTTGACAGCAGGTGCGAGTTGGCGGGAATGGAAAAAAAAAATACGGAAATGGATAAAAAATAAGAAAAAAATCAAACGCAGTTCATGTTAAATTTTGCGTTCACGATGCATAAAATGCACCACAGAACCGAAATAATCGACCTTGTTCATACTAAAGTAGTCTTTAAGTGTATCACATATATATTATAACTCACTGCAGATTTAGGATCGAGTTTTGGATCGAGCCTTTACAAAATCGCACTGCTGCAAGGTGCTTCCATTACCTGGATTTCTTTTCGATGTAATAAATAACTAACTGAGGCAAATGGCATAAACAGAGAGTAATATGCCCAGCAGCAGTGGGTTGGGAAATTCTGGAAATGATGAAGATGGTGAACTAACTGACCCGACAGACGTTGTTCGGTCTAAAGAAAAAAAATATTGGAACGATTTTTTTCAGTGACTCCATCGATAGGCACAAATAAAAATGATTTTTTGCATTATTAGTTCCATTCTCGGATGCATTTATTGTTACGGTATTTTAATACCAAACCCTTCCAAATTTAAGTTCAAGGTCTATTATGTTGTGTGAAACCAAAATGCAAAAGTATATATCATGACGGCATGTTGCCAAACCAAAAAAAATAAAAATATAAAGACGCAGACGCGTATCTTGACAAAGAAACAGATTCTAAAGAGAACAAGATCTAAGTTGATGATAAATTATTTCGATTTTAATTATTTTAATCCCATGGATGGCTCCATGTCCAACGAAGACACTGTTGCCATAAAATCATAAAACCAAAAGCGTTAAAATATTTCGACATTTCTAACAAATGCCTCGGTGGCGGAGTGGCCAACGCACGCAGCCGTCCGGATTGCAGAGGACGTAGATTCGATCCTACATTTTTTACAACGTTTCGATAACTTTGAGTTTATTTAAACGTTATTAAGAGTGTTTACGCATTTCGGTTGCCCATACAAACTTCCAAGTCGAAATTTTTTTAAACTAATAAGTCAATTTTGATGAAACTTTGGCATGCTAAAGTGTAGTATCTAAATAGATTGTTAAAAACATTTATAAAAAACGTTTATGTGAGTTAATGCGACTTAAAGTCCACCATAATTAATTAATCCTTTATTGCACATAGAAAACACACATTGAAAAGTTAGTTAGTTATAGAAAGTTTAAAATCGCAATAACTCAGTTAAATAAACTTTTTATGAAAATGTTTTCAACAAACTATATAGATCCCTGTATTATACTTTAGCATGCAAAGTTTCATTAAAATTGGCTTATTGGTTTTTAAAAATTTCGACTTGGAAGTTAGTATGGGAAACCAAAATGCGTAAACCTTAATATTAAGAAACATTTTATAGTTAACTAGTGTCATAACATACGATTACGGTTACGCGCAACCGCTGCCGTCACGAGAGCCCGGGAGCGAGGCGGCGGCTACGCTTGGCGGTTTAAAAAAAAGAACCCGTTGATATCACTATAGCGACGAGACGAGACAGACAGACATGGGACGGTATACTTATACGAGTATATTCCATCGTACCTGTCTGCCATTCGTGCATCGAATATCGATCCGTCTGCGTGTCCGCCAGACCTGTGAGAGATAGATATAGATAACTAATTGGTACGCGAGGATATTTTGCACGGTGCGGTGTAGGATTTTGCCTGAAATCAGACTGAATGGCTATAACCCTTCGATCACATATCAAAGTTAGATGCACAATCAAGGCTCTCAAAACGTCAACACAAAAAGAGTACCCAGCGACATGTTTAGGTACGCATTTCGATTGGTAGTGTGCAACCTAAACGTATCAACACGATAATAAGGAGCACCTTCAAAAATTGCTAATCTGACAAAACACTTAAAGTAATTATATTAATATTAATAATTATATTATTATGTCAAATGTATGTAATGTATCCCTTATGATTGTGTTTTATATGTGATCGAAGCTATAACTAGGCTTGCCAACCGCCAAAATTGTCCCGGATTTTCCAGGACAATTTTGGGCCGTGCGGGACGCTTTTTGTCCCGGAAATTAGTGATAATATGATATAAGTATCTATCTCGTACCCTCAGGTTAGGCATTCGTATTGATTTTTTTATTAAATGTTAAAAAATATGTATTTTTTACTAACCATTTTATATGTGGTGTGTTGTGTCCCGTGTAATATATCCAAGTTCGGGATGTCGAGCTGGGTAATCCCGGAAATGCCTTTTTTTTAAGTTGGCAAGCCTAGCTTTAACCCTATACCTTATACCTATTTCTGCCGGCCGGCAAGCAGCAATGTTTTACATTGCTGTTTTAAGGGTACTAGATCCTGTGATGATCCTGCATAAGAACTGACTGAATCTTTTAGAGTCGGCATTTTGCGGTAGGTTGATCTGTTGACGTCTGTACATTAAAGGCATTATTTTGTTGTTACTGTCTGGGTATTGATTTTTTATTAAGAGGCCTATTATATCTTGAATGTGATTTTTGCGTAAAATGCCCATTTTCGCATTCTGTAGTAATTTTGCAGTTGTATTTATAGTTTTTATCGAAATAGGATAATAAATTTGTGCATAACATTACAAATCTCCATTCTGTGAGCATAATTTGAATTCGGACGGCCGGCCGGCGCATCGCATTTTGTAGTAATTTTGCAGTTGTATTTATCGTTTTTATCGAAATAGGATAATAAATTCATTACAAAATCTTTATTCCTCATGAAGTAACAATTACTCTGGTATAAATTATGCTCAATAATATTATCGTAGATAGGAGATATTCACAGTTAACATAAAGCAATTTTCGAAGTTTTTTGGTTTAGAATAAGATTTTTTTTCTTATATAAAATCAATGATATCTAAAAATTCTGAGGCCGCTATGCACTATTCGACTATAAAAGAGATAACATTATATTTTTTTTTTATTTCACTTGTTTAGAACAGTAGTTCAATCGATGAGCTCAAAAAAGTGCCTTCGCGCACTTTATGAAAATCTTTCTCTGCAATTTTGGGTTTAATTAAAAAGTTAAGCAAAATTTACAAAAAGCGAGGCCACTACGCACTATTTCAATAGCTATTCTACACTATTCAATAAATCATAATTGTTAATGTATTTTTGTTTCTGAGATCCATAACGCCAAAATTGGCCATTTTACGCAAAAATCACAGATGATTTAGACCAAGATGAGTATTCTTTTGAAACTCGTTAATATGGTAAGATAACGGATAAAATTAAATATATATAAACATAGAAAAAACACCCAGACCCGAAATCAATTTAGAAAAACAGTTTTTCTCTTAAATGACCCGACCGGGAATTGAACCCGGCGAGATAACCACTCGACCACGGAGGTCGTCTATATTGATTTGTTTTGATTAGGGGGAGAATGAATGACGACCTCAGCAGCAGTCCACTGCCAAAGCCCACGTTTCACCAAATTACAACTACACATGTGCTCAGCGTCGTAGGTGGTGAGCCCATGCTGCCTATCGTCGCTTTATGCTGTTGGATGTGCAGTCTTTAGTCCGTTAGTCACCTTTTACGACACAAAAGGGAAGAGAGGGGTTGGCTGTATTCTTTTAATGAGTCGCTAGTACGATTGATTATTATCGACTATAATCATTGAAAATTTTGTATCGCTATCAAAAAATATCCACCGGGTGAATAGTTATATAACTTGTCAAGACAACAGTCAAAACGCCTTATCTGTGAATCAGACTGACGCTAATGTCGTCATAAAATATGAACGCAGACAACAACAGCGAACGGTTCGTCGTACTCGCGCCCTAAACGCAGCGAAGGTCACGGTGACCCGCGTATTCTATTCATAGAAGAGAAAACGAGAATAAAAAAAATAAAAAGATTTAGGTGGAGTGACTAGGAGAGCCCTTTGCCCAGCAGTGAGACAGCATAGGCTAGCAAATAATAATAATAAAAGCATGATAATACACTTACCGCCTCTGTGGTCTAGTGGCTAAGCTACAAATTACAACAAGCATACAAATTATGTCTTTCTCACTCTCAGGAGCTCACAGGCTAACAATCTAAAGATACGTTATTAATTTCGGACGTTAATGTGCACTTCGAAAAAATATATCTACAAAATATAAACAAAAACCATGTAAAAATTGCATAAGAATCCATTGCGTGGTTTAGGAAAATAGTGCGGTGCCGCAGACAGAAGAAAACGGCGACTTAACTTTATAATATATAATGATACCACTAGCTAAGCAAATTATTAATAACCTGGACTCTATCACTGTGGCCAAATGGTCAGTTTTGGACGCCAGTGAGTAAGAAAGTAATGAAAAAAATATCACTGTTGTACCAAAAACTGCAGGTCGGCTGGACCGCTTTAAAAGCAATCTAGATACAAAAATAAATTATTTAGAATACAATGAGAACCCTAATGTCTTTAATGTCTTTTATAATGATTTCTTTAACACACAGAATTTAATAAATCTTTTGTTCCAAGTAAGATCTCGGTTAGTGGTAGGTTCTGTAACTTTTAATGAATGGGCTACAATTGGTATTTACAAAAGTAGGAAACGCCTTTATGAACTTATGAACTTTTTGGTGAACGCAACTGTAACACCAGTGACGATTTCAAATTATATGTTAAAAATTATTCAAAGTTATTCAAAAGAGTGTGTCGATTAGCCAAGGCAAACTATCTGAGTTCTAAGATTAAGAATAGTAATAACAAAATAAAACTGACATGGAATATTATAAATAGTGAAACAGGAAAGGTCAAAAGTCGTAATAATAAGTACAGTTTAAATTATGATAATAAAACATTGACTTCTGATGCTGATGTTGCTGCACCATTTCAGAGGTTTTTTACTGACATTCTAGTTTCAACCACAAAAGCCTTGATTTCCTTCCCCACTGTAGCTGAATCTGTTTTGAAGGAGAATGTTAAAGATTGTGAAAGTAATTTCAATTTTTAACAAAATTTGTGTCACGAGATAGAATAAAAACATTTAACACCCTCAATAAGAGAAAACTGTCGATCTGTGGGATAATTCCGTGGACGTCGCTAAATCAGTAATTATGACAATAGCTCGTTTTAGCTTGCATATTTAACGAATGCATTGACTGTGGTGTTTTTCCTGACCTAATGAAACATAGTAAAATAATGTCATTACTTAAATCAGGTAGCACTTCTGATCTCTTTAATTTTAGACCTATTTCTGTGCTACCCACATTTAGTAAAATTTTCTAGACCAAATTCAAATTCATTTTCATAGAAATAAACTTTTACATTGTAAACAGTATGGTTTTACTAGGGGTCGCTCAACAACTGACGTCGGTGTTGAGCTTTTAATCCAAATATTTGATACCTGGGAGGTATCACAGGATGCTCTAGGGGTATTTTGGATTTATCCAAGGATTTCGATTGTGTTTTACATGAAACTTTGGTCAGGAAAACCACTATGGAATTAGGGATGCTTCTTTGAGCCTTTTAATCTCATACTCGAGTAAGAGGATTCAGAAGGTCGACATTAACGGTAAAAGATCTCCGGGATCAGTGGTTACAATAGGAGTTCCACAGGGTTCAATACTTGGTCCATTATTGTCTTGGGTTTATATTAATGACTTACCTCATTTTGTAAAAGACAGCCATGAGATAGTATTGCTTGTTGATGATACTTCACTTTTATTCATAGTGAAACGACGACACCTAAATTATGACGATGTGAATAATGCGATCTCAAAGATTGTTCACTGGTTTAGTGTAAATAACTTGCTATTAATCGAGGGAAAAAACAAATATGTAAGATTTGTATTGCCTAATGTTAAGCAAGTAACAACTAGTGCACAAATTAAAGATAAGAATGTGAATCCTGTGGACACCACTGTGTTTCTAGGCGTCACGTTAGATGCCAAGCTTCAGTGGGGCCTACATATAGCTAAATTGTCGAATAGACTTAGCTCTACGGCTTATGCAGTAATGAAGATTCGTCAGTTAATTGACGTTGATACATCTAGATTAGTTTATTTCAGTTACTTTCATAGTGTAATATCGTACGGCATTTTACTGTGGGGAAATGCTGCCGACATTCAAACTATCTTTGTGCTGCAGAAAAGGGCTATTCGAGCAATCTATAACCTAAAGGCTGGTAACTCTCTCAGAGAAAGATTTAAGGATATAAAAATAATGACAGTTGCATCACAATACATTTATGAAAATTTGATTTATGTTCATAAAAGTAGAAGAACAAATTACCAGTACCCTATACTAGGCTCCATAAAATAAATAATTCTTTTAAGGGTATGTGTGTAAGATTTTGCAACAAAGTATCTTTGTCCAAATGATATTCAGCAATTAGATCTTAATAAATTTAAAATCAAAATCAAAGAAAAGCTTTATAAAAAAGCTTATTATAAAGTGTGCTCTAAGTACTCCCACAGCCATTTCTAATTGTGTATAATTAATTGATACTTACATTGTATTGTTGTTTTGTATTGCATCATTTATTATTTTTAAAATTCATATTTTGTATATTATGACCTAGTAACGAAATATTCTTTTTTTTTGTAAATGTCGTTGCTTCTGTGCGCTGTGGTTTCTTGCGCCCGTTCTTTGCCACAGTTAAAAAATGACGTCCTGAATGGGTGGTAGGTTAAAAAAGATTTGGACGATTCAAAGTACTTATTAATTGAGTTTATTGAATAAATATATTTTGACTTTGACTTTGGTAATGATGATAAACAAAAATCAATAATTGCCACTAATGCATGTTCGCGCATCACTTCATCAGAAGCGCTGCACCGATTTGGTTAATTATTTTTTGTTGCGTGTGTAATTGTCAAGATATGTTTTATTTATTCAGCGCGGCCTGTCCCACTGTTAGGCAAAGGCCTCCCTACTAGGGATAACAAATTCGAAAATATTTGAAAACCGGGTTTACGGTTTTGAATCTGTGACAAAACCGGTTTTCCGGTTATTTTGGTGATTTCGGTTCTATAACTTAAAAATCTAATGTCAAGGAATATTCCTTATTAAGCATCCTAGCAGCATATTACCAATTTGTGCCTCTTGGAATATCCCTTACAGTCAAATTAAATTTATATTAATTATTACAAACACACAAAATGTTTTCTTAAAATCATGACATGCATGATAATATGAAATAAAATAATAATTATCAACAATATTAAGCCACTTTTAGAGAATGTGCAGATATTCGATGCGTGTGTAAAAATCCATGACTAGCGCACTAAATTCCTTCCCTTTCTGAATTTCACTAAAAATGAGACATAAAAATTGTTTAAAGCAAAAGCACCGCAAGAATTGTTTATACCGGGTGCGGCGGTTGAACTGTCCGTATGTGAAAATTAAATATTTTTGTTAATTTTCAATATTTATTTATACACTTTTGCCATGTGAAAATAGAAAGTTCAAAGTTTTATTATGACTTATTCTGAAGAAATAAAACCGCCTTTAGCCTTTACTACGAGCTGAAATCTCTTTCTGAAAGAAGCGTAGGCTACTCGAACGACGAAATCTCTTTCTGAAAGAAGCGCAGGCTGCTCGAACCAAGTCGTCACTCAGACAATTCCATTCTCGCGTAAGAGATACTTTGAGCGCTTCCACCGAAGTGTGTTTTTTAGCACAGGCCCTGGCCTGTAAAACACCCCAAATACAAAAGTCCAGCGGATTCAAGTCGGGCGATGACGACGGCCACATATCTCGGTCGATCAGCACTGGAACGTTTGCTTTCAACCAAGTTTGCTTTGCAATTGCTCTGTGCGATGGTGCCGAGTCTTGCTGGAAAGTCCAACGCTCTGAACCGAATGTGTTGCGTGCCCACGGTATCGGCCCTGGTCGCAAGACTTTGTCTCGATAGATCTGTTGGTTTATTTTAACTTGGTTGCGACCCATTGGAAGAAAAACGAGCGGAGAACGGCCTTTTTCAGACACCGCCGGCCAGACCATGATTTGGTCGGCTCCTTGGCGTCGAGTGACTTGCAATTCATCTGAATGGTCGCTGACACGTCCCTTCAACCAAACACGGTCATTTTGTTTGCTTAAAAACTGTTCAACGCAAAAAGTTTTCTCATCTGAAAACACCAAATTGGGAAGCTCGCCAGAGTCGAGCAAGCGAATCAACTCTTTCGATCGATCCAACCGTTTGCTACGCTGTAAAGCAGTGAGTTCCTGAGAAAGGTTTTTTTTTATTGGTTTGACTTTAAGCTTTTCCTTCAATATGCGACGAACGCTGCGATCGCTCACTTTGAGATCCTTCGCGAGCTGGTTTGCTGAGCGCGCTGGATTTCTGTCTAATCGATGAGCACCTTTTCGACAACTGCTGGCGCCGTTGTAGAACAGCGTCGTCCGCCACCGTAGCGTTTCTTAACGCTACCAGTCTCATTAAAACGTTAAATAGTGCGATGCACAAATTTTTCGTTCAATTGAAGATTTGGCAGCGCTCGACGTATTTCGATATTCGATTTTCCCTCCAAATGAAGAGCAATCACTGAATTTCGTTCTAAATCCATTGTTCTAAATTCGAATGTGTTTCTCTCACAACAGAATCATTTCAAATGATGATAGAGAACATGTCGAAGAACAACATTTGAAATTTTGGCGGCGTTCGATTCAGTGGTTCGTATTTTAAAACAGTTAGATAGAGACGGACAGTTCAATCGCCGCACCCGGTAGTATTAACAGCAATAAATGCCGAATTATGTTAATTAATTTGCATTATGAGAGAAAAAAGTTTCTTCAAATTACTACGCTTCGGCAAGTCGGCAAGTAAAGTAATCTCTGACACACTTAGCAATAAAGTTAAACAAAAACTTACCTTTTTAGGCAGTTGTTTTATTTTCTCAAATCAATTTTAGGTTATGAAACTTGTTTGTTTTCTACTTAGTCAGTGGTTGAATTTTTTTTTAATGGCTCTGGCTTCTAGAATCGTTTGAGCGCTACGTGAAACCAGTGTTGCTAGACTAGATCCTATTTCCAGAAATTGGGTAAAGTGGGAATTTTTACCAAAAATAGCAAAACCGACTGTTTTACGATTTCGGTGAAACCGGTTTTGGGACCCCAACTCCCTACCCTCCCTCCAATCTTCACGGTTTAGGGCTGTAAATTGCCAGAGACAAGGTTTGTATGAAAGAAAATTGTCACGTCGCGGGCGGCGGCGGCGGCTTTAGCGGGTTAGTTAGGAATTAGGATTGTCTCGGTAACCGAATAGTATAGCGCATTGCCTGTTGAACGGAGGTTTAATTCCCAGGTCGGGCAAAGTATGTTTTACAGATTTTGAAATAACCTTGAAATTATTCAAGACAATCGCGAAGCGCAACCTACAGGAGTAGGGCAGCTAGTATTTCTGTGGTCTAATAAAAAAAATAACCTCTATTATGCTTACTTAAATTTAATTTAATTATGCGTAAAGTATTCTTAATAAAATTATGAAAAACAATAATATAGATTTTAACGATTATGGTTTTTATTAACAGTGTTTCAAAGCTATTATGCTTTTTGAATTGTATGTTATATGATGTATGTCGATTAAAATTATGGCATTAAACATTATGCGTGTCAATGTGTCACCCATTCTGAACTTTACATTTTATATGAAAATAGAAGTTCTTCGCTTTTGCTAAGCCAACAATACACATTAATAAGCCATGTTTACCCTTACTTAACTTAACTTTTGTCCACGTAATGGAATGACAGGCTCCCATAAAAACTTTGCTTAATGGAGCTACAATTTTGGCTACAAATGACTTACGTTTCTTACTCATGACGTCAACATCTTAATCCTTTTAAAACTTGAGTGTTTCGTGAAAAGACTTAAGCTGTAATAATGGCCCAAAACTTTTTGAATGTTTTCTATTGTACTAAATTAAAACTTTCTTATACTTAATTAGACCATGACTTAAGTTAAAAATGTTGGCAGCAGCTATTATTACATACATTAATATAATCACGACTATTATCTCCGAAGGGTTAATCAGAGACTTGGCAATGAGGACCGCAAAAGAAGTCCTCTGCCATAGTCCACTTTTCACCATATAGCGACTGCACATGTGCTCAGCGTGACAGGTGGTGAGCCCATCGCCGCTCTATGCTGTTGGAACTATTAGTCTTTAGTCCGTTAGTCGCCTTTTACGACAATCAGGGGAAGAGAGGGGGTGGTAGTATTCTTTCACCGCTACGCGACACAGTTAAAAAATGTTAAAAAATGATTAGTTCGGATTCCGATTTGATCTTACCAACCCGTGGCCAGTGTGATGGGTTGTGGCTCAGTCACCCCACGTGGTGTTTTTCCACGTGGGAGGCCTGTGCCTAGTAGGGGACGTTTATAGGCTGATGATGATGATGAAACTAATGTTAAGGCTGGTTAACGCAACTTTTACTGGCGACAAGAGCGGTCTAATGTATAAAAATAGACAGCGTTAACCGATCCCGTGCGGATGGCGCCTCAGAGGCGCCATAGGTATATTTTGTGTATGGCATATGGCGCCCGAGAGGAGCCAATATGTGTCCGGGACGGGGCACGCCCCGTGCACGGCTCGCTCTAATATAAATCATCCCTTAATGTTTCATTTTGCTAAATTTTGAAGGCTCCTGGTTATTAAATAAAAAAATCGAACATACATACGAAAATCTCTTTCTTTAACCGATACTGAATAAGTAATATAAATTGGTCCAGTTCTGTAGGAGGAATCAGGGGACTACGAAACGTCGTTATTCTGTGTTTCGTATGAGAATTTTGCATGCCACTTCCACGGCCTATTACATCTCAAATGTAATTTTTGCGTAAAATGCCCATTTTTGAATTTTGTAGTAATTTTGCAGTTGTATTTATCGTTTTTAACGAAATAGTATAATAAATTCATGCTTAATATTACAAATCTCCACTCTGCGAGAATAAGTTGAGTTCGGACGGCCGGCCGGCGCATCGCATTTTGTACTAATTTTGCATTTTTCGGTTTTATCGAAATAGGATAATAAATTTATTATAAAATCTATGAAGTAACAATTATTCTAGTATAAATTTTGCCCAATAATATTGTTATTTCCCACAGTTATCTTAAAGCGATTTTCAAAGTTTTCTGGTTAAGAATAAGATTTATTTTCTATATAAAATCAATGATATCTAAAAATTCCGAGGCCGCTACGCACTATACGGCTTTATAAGAGTCTGGCTAATAAAAAGATGTCCCTGACAAACGGCGGCAATTTCAAAAATCTGCTGCTGGTAATACTGGCTATACACTGAATAAACGAAGTTGATACTATTATTTTTGAATCTGAAATCAAAATTAAATCAATTTCATTTTTAAAAAGTTGCGAGCTACATATCTATTATAGGTTAATATGCAATAATAATTCAATAATTGTCACATTAATAATGTTCGTTTTGCTGTGTTCGTAATTTGTGAAGACAAAGTTTGTTATGAAAAAAATTATGACGGGAAGGTCAGAGATTGTGTCCGTGCGAAGCTGGGGCGAATCACCGGTATACTATAATCAGCCAGAGCACAGGTGCGAAAATGAAATTAAAACAACTTTTTTTTAATTATTATCATTTACTAAAACCAAGTATCAAAATAATTGCGTCATACTAACCTAAGAAATCAAGCACCACACGTATACAATCTTGTTTTTGATTGAAATCGGCGTCTTTCTCCTGTTGTTTTTCTTAAACCTTTGAAATCATGCAAAACAATATCTTCCGCACTCCGCTTTTAATAGTTTTATTCATTTTTACACCCGTAAATCGATAAAACAAGATCACGTAAAACTACTGACGACGAACTGACAACTTAGGATATTGATATTGTCATTTGTATTTAGTATTACCATGTTAAAAGTTTGTTAGAATATACAGGGACTACTCTTGATTGCCAGACTCAAAGAGATAACAATATATTTTTTTATTTCATATGTTTAGATCGATGAGCTCAAAAAAGTGCTTTCGCGCATTTTATGAAAATCTTTCTCTGCAATTGTGGGTTTAATTAAAAAATTAAGCAAAATTTACAAAAAGCGAGGCCGCTACGAACTATTCCAATAGCTATTCTACACTATTCAATAAGTCTGTTAATATATTTTTGTTTCTGAAATCGAGAAGGCCAAAACTGGTTATTTTACGCAAAAATCAGTCGAAATGTAATAGGGCCCTTAATACAACGTAAGTCGGAAAGGGGGTACTAAGCCGAAAGGTAAAAGTATACATGATAGTGAATAACTTTTGTCTAAGAACTTTTCCTTAAAATGGATTATTTTAGATTAACAGCTTTTTTAAGATTTCAGTAGAAAAAACGCTGTGGTAGCCCTAGCGGTCAGCTGTTTTGAGGGAGTGACAGGTTTGAGTTCATTGCCGGGGTTAATTAAATGGCCGTTTTTATCAACTGTAGAGAGTAATTGTAAACTTTTCAGAGAACAGTTTTTTACCTACGAATCTCTGTCCTCCGAGAGACCCGATTTGATGGTGTGTCATACACAGGACGTGCATAATAACTAGGGTTTTTTTTTTCATTATTATTATTCATTAGTTAATTTCTCATTACGTCTTTTTCTACGTCGGCGTCTCGTTGACTTACCAACCTTGGATTCAACATGTATGGCGTTGGCGACAAACTTAGATAAGATGGTGGTAGCTCTCTAGGTGGGCTTATAACAAGCACTTCTACCAACCAAACCGAATACAATGTAAGTACCCTCAGCTGGAAATCGAAAAAGGGACCTCTGGATTCTAAGACCGGGCTTACCATGATCTAACCACTAGAACACAGAGGCGGTAAAAGTAGTAAATATCAAAAAACATTACCAAGTCCATCAACTTGTGCGACCTGATAGATAGGTAGCCTACTAACTTTCTTTCTAATGTCGCATCTTCGCTATTCAATCTGTGTCGCAGTATGGCCTGCGTAGGTAACAAAATGTCGTCGAAAGAACTACGCGCGCCTATCAGATTGAAGTAGGCGGGCTCTTGGGGATGTTCGGCACAAAATTGCACAATTAATTTTTGAATTAATAATTTAAATAATTTCTTAATTTTTGCACACATTAAACGGGATTTAATGCAAAACTACTTCGTAAAGACATTCTAAGCATACCTTTTAATCCCGACGTTTCGACCGAGATGCATCGGTCGTGGTCGCGGGTCACGCTGCCTGCGACCACGACCGATGCAATTTAAATGTGTGCTTAATGGAACGCGAAAGTTTAAAAGTGTATTCTTGGGGTATTCCTCGAAGCGCACCTAAACTATTCCTCCAAGCGCACCCGTTGGGTGCGCTTCAGAATAGGTAATTAAAATATTATATTTTTATTCCTCAAAGCGCACCAGCAGATAAAATAAATAAAAATAAAATTATTAATATTGCATTAACCCCTTTCCAAAATTTGCTCACTTAATTTATTTTTACGTTTTAGCCCCGCCTGCCGAACATGCGTTAGCCCCGCCTCTATTCAGGGTTGTAATTTTTTTAAATTACGTAACCTAATGTTTATTTTGTATTGTATGAAAGTAAATTTCATTTTAGTTTATTTATTTATTTATTTTATAAATATGAACGTTTTTCGCAAAGCTTATGAATGCACTTGTGCCAGACCTACAGTAAAATGGGACCGTGTTTGTAAGTATTACATAATACAGATGGGTCCGGCTGTCTTTAGAGAGACACAAAGCTTTTATGCGTCATTCATAATCATAACAAAATGGTTTTGTTTTAAAACTTTGTAGAGCGTCACAACTAAACGGACTATTTAAGGTTTCCATTAACAAAAGCTTCATAAAATAAGGGGGACAATTACATTCCTATTTTAACCTCAACTATATCATGGAAAATGCGTTTAGCTAATAGTCGTGTCAGTGTCCCGCGACATAAATACATATATCTACCTATATTCACGGCTATTATCCCCGAAGGGTTAGTCAGAGACTAGGCAATGAGGACCGCAAAAGCAGTCTACTTAGCCATAGTCAACATTTCGCCAAATGATAACTGCACATGTGCTTAGCGTGACAGGTGGTGAGCCCTCTATGCTGTTGGATGTGTATAGCCTTTGGTCCGTTAGTCGCCTTTTACGACACTTTTTGTTTGTTTGCGACGCTTTCACGCTTAAAACATTTGACCGATTATGATGACTTTTGGTATAGAGTTATAGGTATAAATATATGGGACCATGGAAACAGGACATAAGCTACTTTATCCTCGAAAAAAATTATGTGACCATTATTTTTTGGACAAAGCCTGCCATTATGAGAACGTAGTTAAGGTGGGTTCAGAAAAGCTATCAAAACTATACATAATAATATACCCTAGCTTTCATCTACTAGCTAGAGATCGCTTCTGAAGTATTAATAAGAACTGAATATCTTGAAAACGGCTGCTCTTTATTCCAACATCAAGTTACTCAGCTCGTAAGATGTGCCTTTCGATAGAAAAAAACCTGTTTACTTATTCGAAGGTTACAATGCCAGACAGTCGTTTGAAGCACTAATAAAATAACATAACATTTTGTAGTACCTTAGGTAATTTTATTATAACCAATGCCATTTATATCCAGTAGCAAAATTCAGTATGCTGCATTAAAATACTTTGGAAGGCTTGCTTTGTTCTACTACGGGTAAACGATAGGCCTTCATCTCATCGACTGACTGATAAGGCGGAAGATGGAAGCGCACTTCGCCCAGAATCCTGAACTACTGAGGAACTGGTCATCTTATCTCTACCTACGGGAACTTAACAATGCTACTAAGATTTAAGTTATGGCGACATATTTATATAGATAAGACGGTGTCAGGTAGCGAAGCGGATTTAGAACTTGCCCACCAACCAAACCGGGTACAAACGCACCGTTGGAATTCGAACCCGGGACAGGGACCCGTATCAGTAGCCGTCTTGGTAGTTTGCGGAACTGTAATTCCTACCGAACTAATCACTGTAAGATTGTGTCGTCGTAATAATATATATCTGTATAGAAGGTACACATACTCGTATGTCGCACAGGGAAGTTATAAAAAACATGGATTTGATAAAATCACGAACAATCTTAAAACAACTACTCTGTAGGGTCATTTCCCTAACAGACTTCAGTGATTTGATCAAACCCTTAAGTGTAAAGTAAAATGATTTTAAAAAAATCTAAGAAGCGCTGGGGGAGTCACTGATAAGTCCATTGGTCCCCCTTAAGAACCTGTAGGTAAGGGGGCGAAAACTATTTAAAAAAAATCACGATCCCTTGAACAACATTAAAGCTTTAGGGATTTCATCAAATCGATGATAAATAACTGTTATATAGAGAGAAATGACACCACGGAGTGTTATTTCAACATTCTTCGCGATCTGATCAAATCCTTTACGGTTTTGATCAAATTCTAGTAAATTCCCTGCGACATATTTATCTCTCTACGTTTACGTGATCGAATAAACCATGGATACAACATCACAAAAGCACAGCTTTTTGCAGTAATCGAATCCAACAGTTGTTATCAAACATTCTTAAACAAAACAAAGGAACAATTAGAACGCAACAAAGAACAAAGTGTTGTAAGGTTATTTACGAGACAAAGATTTTCTTTGTGCACAAGTAACATTTTTATGGGGATTTCTTGCTTGTTTACTTATTTGCTTTTGTAAGTATCGCCTTATTGGCGACTCTAATAGCAACTTGCAAAGAATTTCGGAATGAATTCAAAGTATGATCGTAGCTATCATGTAAGTGTGATCGTAGCTATCATTAACAGGTTCACTGTCCAAAAATATAACAATAGGTTAATCAATTTATTATGGACCATATGTTGTCTGCGGGACAGTAAACCGGTTAACCGTGACGCGTAGCGGTAAAAGAATACTAACCCAACCCCTTGGGTGTCGTAAAAGGCGACTAACGGACTAAACACTGCACATCCATCCAACAGCATAGAGCGTCGTTGGGCTCACCCACCACCTGTCACGTTGAGCACATTTGCAGTCGCTATATGGTGAAAAGTGGACTATGGTAGAGGACTGCTTTTGCTGTCCACATTGCCTAGTCCCTGATATAAGTAACCCTTTGAGGATAATAGTCGTAATTATATGTATCATGTATGTATGTACGTTAAACGAGCAAAAAAAGTCTGTGTTCGTCTTGACGAGCGGCGTCAGACGTTGCGGCATAACTGGCATAAGGCATGTCGGTTAAATAACACTTCAAAAAGTAGGATGGGGTTCTCGATTCTGCTTTTAAACGTATGTAAATGTTATTATTTAAAATGTTTATGCTCTATAGCATTTAATAATTGAAACAAACGTAGGTTGGCGATCTTTTTAACTTTTCAGTTTATAGTTTCATTTTAAATATTAACTAGTTGCAAATGTACTTGGATATGTATGGAATAGTCTGATAACCGTCTCTGTGTTGTGTATATACGGTATATGCGTATATCTTCCATAATCGTATAGCATTTAAAAGCCCTTTTTAGGGAAAAACAAAAATGATGTAACAGCTAATAACGTAATTTTCTGCCTCTACAAAGGTTATAAGTACTACAGATTCTGCGCTAGTCATACGGTAGGTACTCAGTATGTTATCCCATGTAAATTGTGACACAACACATCGTAAAATGCAAGTTTTGGTGGGTGTTAACGATTGCCATTTTTGGACAACAGCCAGAACTGATGACTTTAGTGCCTTCCGCAATACGGTGGATTATCTCAAAAATTGCAACACGTACTAAAAAATTAGGTCAGTACGCTGCATAAGCTGCTAGCATCAGCAATTTGTTTAGAATAGAATAGAAATGAAACAATTGTGCTTTATTTTAGCTGTTAAATTAATAGGTCCGTTAAATTAATCTATAGTAATATTATAAAGAGGAAAGATTTGATTGTTTGTTTGTTTGCATTGAATAGGTTCCGAAACTACTAGATCAACTTCAAAAATTTTTTCACCGTTGGGAAGATAGACTTTCTTCCCGTAACAAAGGCTATATCTAAATATTTTCATAAATTTGTCACGGGGTACGGGGTCCACGCGGACGTAGTCGTGAGCGGTCCGCTAGTGTTGTATGAAGTCATTACATTACTATCCTATTCCATGAGTTTGATATCAATATATCCCCTTGTCTATCGCGGGATATCTAGGGGCTACTAACAATTAAATTTCTATTGAGTCTGGTTTTACGGTAGCTGAGCGTGAAAAGATATCCTTCTAAGGGTTAAATATGTCAATTGGATATTTGCTAAAATAGCCGAATCTGCCTGAGACTGTCAAAAGTCAAGGTAATTGTACCAATAGCTGTTAAAACATAAATAATCGTGTTGCCGTGCTATTGCCCACAGTTCTTACGCAAAGCAAAGTAAGCGGAGGGGTTATATAATGCGACCTACTGGCATACTGACTCTGGCTCACGGCGCGTTTGCACTGTATACCACCTACTTACATTAGCTCGGTTACCGTAATCGAGCGGTTGCAACAGGCAACGGTGATTAAAAAAACATCATACCGTGCTGCCACATGAGTGTGCTGCGTTGCGACGTAAGCTTACGCGCGGGCGTCTTTGAAAACGGCTCGATTGGATAGCCCTTGGTACAAGAACTTTATTTTTAAATAGGTAATAGAAATATCTAAAAACAGGCTCCACTCATCTGACATAACATAATCTATCTATATATTTAGATAAATTAATAAACTTTAGAAATATTTTTAGTCTTTAGATGTAATTTGGGATGTTATTTATTAAACAGGGTGGTCCAGACCGGGTTGTTTTATTTTTCTTTTTGATAGAATGAGGACCCTAACAGAACTTCAGGACAGTGTCCTGATAGTTTCTTTTAGCTCTACCTGAGGGTCTATCGGCTAAAAAATATGGATATAGACATGGGCTTCATTTGACATTTGAAGCCCATATTTTATCCTTATATGGGCATATTATGGGCTTCAAGTGTCAAATGAAGCCCATGTCCATATTCATATTTTTAGCCGATAGGGTAGCAAGTCTGGCTCGACCATCATCTTTCATAGTTTGTTTCGATATTGTATTCACTTCCATTTGAAAAAAACATTTTAAGACAAAACCTCTATTAAGAGTACAAGTCAATAGTGGACTTGATTGGTCTGACGATCTAACTAAACAAACAGTTATATGGGGCAGGCATTGCTGCCAAAAAAATAGAAACACCACATTTCTAAAATGGATGTGCAATTCACTGCAATAGTGCATCTATTATGTTTGTTACTATGTACTCGAATGATTGGTGTTTAAGAGGGTTTTCGCATTTTAGTATGCCATACAAACTTCAATGTTCAGAATTTTACAAACCAGAGAGCTGAGTGTAAGTTTGGAAATGTGCAAACGTTACTATCGCGTTTGAGTTAAGTTTTGAGAGAAAGATCTTAATACTAAGTAAATAAGAGCGATAATCAAAAACTCTTAACACAAACGCCAGCTCTCAGAGCCAATTTTGATTAAACTTTGAATGCTTAATGGAATCCTGCATAAAATTGTGAAAATTTACGTCTTTTTAAGTTACGCTGAATAGTTAATACATTATAAGAACTTATGTAAGTTAGCCTTATCATTGCACAAGGTCATGGCCTTGTTGAAATTTAAAACAAATTCTTCAAAACAATAACAAACAATACATAAATCTAATGACTCCTAAAAACATATTTTTCGACAACTTTCTTAATTTTACGCATTTAAAACAATAAATCTTACATGAAAATATTTGATTGAAGTTCCGCAGGGTACCCCCCCCCCCCCCCCTTCTTAAAAAAGTAAATTTTAATTTTTAACACAAGTGCGTGATGCTTTTGTACATTTCGCAGACTAAAAACATTGCTCTAATTAAATTACTAGGTCTGAAACTTCAAAGCAGAATTGTTCTAATAATAAATATCAATATAATTGATTTTGCTTTGAAGTTCATTAAAAGACTTATGTCAGTTTTGCGATCGCGCGGCACCCCCTTAAGGAAAGACACAGTTCTAAATAGTTATAAAAAAACTTTTTAATAAAACGCTTAGTCAGCTGAGTTTTTACTATACTTCCTGACCGCAACGTGCAGTTAAACCAGGCTCAATAGAAATTCAATTGTTAGTATATATCAGTTGATGTTGCGGTCGATAATAGGTTCAGGGAACTCCTTTAAAAAACTTTCTACCTCTTTTATCTTTTTAAACTTAGAATGGCATAAACCCAGCTGATACCGAAAGTAAACCTTCCTAAGAGGCCTATTACATCTCAAAAGTGATTTTTGCGTAAAATGCCCATTTTTGCATTTTGTAGTAATTTTTTTTTTTATGATAAGCCCGGCAAATGACCCCACTCCACCTGATGTTAAGTGGAAATGAAGTCCAGGCGCGAGGACAACTGGTGCAGCGTAAGAGACGTAGCATCAGTCACCCTCACTCTGCCGGCCCACAAAGCGCTTCTTCATGCCTCGTTTGAAGGACCCTATGTCATAGGTAGGAGGGAATACGTGTGCTGGTAGACTATTCCATCTTTTGGAAGTGCGACAAAGAAACGAGTCACCAAATTTCTTTGTGCGTGATGGAATGTTAGAGACTGTAAATTGGTGACTGACTTGTTGCAGTTGTATTTATCGTTTTTATCAAAATAGGATAATAAATTCATGCTTAATATTACTAATCTCCACTCTGTGAGAATAAGTTAAGTTCGGACGGCCGGCGCATCGCATTTTATAGTAATTTTGCAGTTATATTTATCGTTTTCATCGAAATAGGATATTAAATTCATATAGGAGAAAACTTTCAATTTTTTTTATTTCATTTGTTTAGAACAGTAGTTCAATCGAGAAACTCAAAAAAGTGCCTTTGACTGCAATGGACAAAATGAGAAAAATATGGAGGAACAGAAACATCACAAAGACCAGACTTGTTCGTACGCTTGTCTTCCCCATAGTTTTGTACGCAGCTGAGACGTGAACACGGCGCGAGAAGTGGAAAGGAGGAAAATAGACGCTCTTGAGATGAGGTGCTGGAGAAGAATGCTTGGAGTGCCATAGACTGAATTTCGTACAAATGTCGCAATAATGTAAGTGACTTTCGTACACATACATGTTTGGAAAAGCTAATTGAGTCCTTTGTCTTGTCGTTCACCTCGGGGTGGACGGCACAGAGTTTACGCGAGCGAAGTTAATAAAACCCGGAAATTTTGCGTGTATCGATACGTTTATAGTTCGTTATATGAACATTCGTCGAGGGGGATTTTGCAATACTCCTACGGTTTCCATGGCAGACAGGGAGAAAACGAAGGGCCCCACCCTTTCCCTTCGATTTCCCCCTGTCTGCCATCATCGCGTCGACAAGCGAGTGGGGCGGAGGGGAAGCGACGCCGACGACGGCAGCAGGCGTAGCCCGGGCAAGTGTGCCTATGAATTAAACAAGTCCCGCTCTATTAGGAATACTACATCAAAGTACCTGTTTTTATCTGTTATTAACATAATAAGGCTTCTGACAAAATCTTTATTCGCATCAATAAAGACCCGCCCGACGCTTACGCCTAACAAGGGGAAATGAAATAAGAAATGAAATAATAGCCGTCCGCAACATTATGACAGATGATATTTATAAATGCAGCCGCAAATAATTCAATCCAACTTATTTTTATACTTTGTTACATTTAAAGGAGCATAAGCAACAAGTAGGTGCGACAGTTGTTCACTTCTCCGTTTTTCTGAACATTACGCCTATGGTGCCTTGCTGTGCCGTCGCAAAATGGCTTTCGTCACCCAATACGTACAAAGCCAGCAATGTGGCAGTACTGGTTGCATGTGAAGGCATTTCTGACTGCGTTTGTATAACGATCGAAGCTCACTACATGTTGAGAGAAGTTAGACAAAGGCTGCTCTGCACCCTAAGCCCAGCATGTCAAATCTATAGAGCTCGATCTCAAACTCGGCTCTTACTTCAAGCCTCACGTTCCGATTAAGAGGCCTATTACATCTCAAATGTGATTTTTGCGTAAAATGCCCACTTTTGCATTTTAGTAATTTTGCAGTTTTATTTATAGTTTTTATCGAAATAGGATAATATATTCATGCTTAATATTACAAATTTCCACTCTGTGAGAATAATCTGAGTTCGGACAGCCGGCGCATCGCATTTTGTAGTAATTTTGCAGTTACTATTTATGGCTTTTATCGAAATAGGATAATAAATTCATTATAAAATCTTTATTCCTCATGCAAGTAACAATTATTCTGGTATAAATTTTGCTCAATAATATTATCAGTTAACATAGAGCGATTTTCGAAGTGTTTTGGTTTAGATTATGTTTTTTTTTCTATATAAAATCAATGATATCTAAAAATTCTGAGGCCGCTACGCACTATTCGACTATTTATGAGATAACATTCTATTTTTTTTATTTAATTTGTTTAGAACAGTAGTTTAATCTAGGAGCTCAAAAAAGTGCCTTCGCGCATTTTATGAATATCTCTCTCTGCAATTTTGGGTTAATTAAAAAGTTAAGAAAAATTTACAAAAAGCGAGGCCGCAACGCACTATGCCAATAGCTATTCTACACTATTCCATAAGTCAAAACTGTTAATGTATTTTTGTTTCTGAGATCAAGTTCGCCAAAGTTGGGCATTTTTAGCAAAAATCAAATCACAGTCGAGATGTAATAGGCCTCTTTTAACCCATAAATTTCCGCGCGCATGAGATAAAATTTTATTGTGTCTGTATTCACGGCGCTCAACAGGTTGAGAGTGACCTTTGTGACGTTCTCTAGATTAGACTGAATTTAGAGAATGCGGATTTGCCAAACTCACAGCGTATTCAGGATCGAGTTTGGATTGAGCCTTTACAGAATCGCAGTGCTGATACGTAGCCACTTCTACGGCCAGGAACTCGGACGCCGCGCGCCGTGGACAGTTTTGCGACACGACTTACGCAGCCACTATTTTGTTACATTTCAGTTATGTCACACAATTCTCACGTACAATAAAGTCGTGTGACGTGATAATAGATGGCATTTTATTACATACGGTTTATATACGTCGCCGTCGCCATTTATTTTGGTTTGCCGATTTCTTCTTACACATTCACATTAGCAGTTTTTATCTATTACTAACGGTATTGTCACCATGTTTTTTCATTGTCGTTTAGTCGCCGACATGCGCCATATTTGGTCGCATTTGGCCAAAAGTGCATTTTTATCTAAAACATTTATTTAACATTTAATTTTGTGCTCTTCAAAATTTGTTGATGTTTTATCATTGGGTATCCAGATACCCACGAAGGCACCTAGGCACGTATGCAGTATACCCAGGTACACCAGGTACACGTACCCAGGTACGCATGAGCTCAGCTGTTGTGATACCAGATACAATAGAAATTCGATTGTTAGCAACCTCTAGGTGCCTTCGTGACAGACAACAGGATAATCAAATTATCTTACCGCTACTAAATGAGTTACCTACATGTTAATAGGTCAGTTTGTTATTTGAAAACAACAAATAAATGCAAAAAAAATTGTGATGGCTAACAGTAGTTCTTTGAAAGATTTACATTAATATTATATTTAAATCTTACGCCAACAACATGTTTACCAGACAAATAAGTCATTGAACATACTTGCAAATGAAATGTAACTGTCATTGTTAATAATAAGAAACAATTTGTTGTGCAATAAATATGAAAATAACAAATGGTCACAATAGCTCAGTCGAAAGAGCTGTCACACAGAATGTGATACGTAGTGGATTCAAGACCCACTTAAGGCTACCTAAATGTCCTCTTTTTTCAAGGGCTATTTTCAGTTTGGCTATTGATATTTCATTATAATTTTGATATTCATAAAAGTAAAATAACAACTTAGATTAATTGTTGGTAAATGAGTCATCAAAGTGCTGGAGTCCCAATTTATTTTTACAAAATGTTGCTATGTTCTATTCCTGCTACTGTTGTCTACTAAAACATTCAATAGTAGATCAATTTACTAGACTACTAGATAAAAATTACATAAGCAGATTAATTATGTTAATGATTATATAACATAAACCATTGACCCATGGTTGACTTTGAAAATCCAAAAAATAAACAACATATTTTTTTAATCATGAATGTATTTATTCTAAGTGTTAATTATGAATATGTGTCGCTCTATTACAAACTAGCTGTAACTGTGGCTAATTGTAATTATTCCATAACACAATTTGATCCACTGCTCATTTAAAATATGCGATTTTAGTTTGTCAGTGGCCAATATTGCAATTAAATTATGTAATAATTATGCAACATCGCAATTGAATAATAACGAAGGTCTTTGTTGTTTCGGCAATCGTCAAAGCGCAACAGAACGACGCAGGGCCACGCTTGTTTACATAGTTAGAGCATTTTCACTGAAAGTCGAACTTCAGGTATCAGCCGCGTACCTACGCTTGAATTGTCTCGGCATGGCCCGCCCAACCGATCATCCCTATACTTCACACCCTTACATAATTTCCTTACGTAATAACCGCGTGGCAAGGATGGGCACCCAGCGGTTACAACAATAGGAGCCTTCATTCAGCTTATTACGTAATGCGGAATGTGATTCGATAATTAAACCTTAAAAACACATAATAATAAACTAAGTTGCCGGCTTTGCTGGTAAAGACATTGAAAACAAGTTGAAAGAGAATGTTTAATTACCTCGGGTACGGGAGACGCTGGCGGGCTTACATGCCCGCCTGCTCGCGGCCACATAATATTTTGCCAACTAAAGTTTATAAGCGGGCGGGACAATGAAACAACACAGAAACTAGTCTCACGAACTTCCAAAAACACATCCACCTGTAATTATTCCAGTACTCGAACTAAATCATAGACGAGATAGATGAACACTGACAATGACAGTTGACAATTGACATGCACATTCAGCCAGTGTCAAGTAAAAGAGACACTATCAAATATTTTGTTTGCAGATAATAGTGAGTGTGATAATAAGAATGTAAAAATGTAAATGATATTCCATCGGACCAAATAATTTGGTCCGAGGATATTCCCCTAAACTCAAGAGTTTTAGGCTGGCCTCACACAGCCGGAATCGCTTTCTGAATTAAGGCTGGCCTCATACAGCCGGAATGGCTTTCTGAATTCAGAATCTGAATTTAAGGCTGGCCTCACACAGCCGGAATGGCTTGCTGAATTCAGAATCTGAATTTAAGAATCTGAATTCCGGCACCTTGACTCACACATTCTTAAAAATTCAGATTGATCAGTAGTCTTGTGACTTCCGGCCTAAGCAGACGTCTCCCAGACGTTACCCGCTTGCTGTTTCAACCAGGGTTGCCATTTTTTTTTCGCTGTTCCTACCAATTGACGTCCTCCGTGGTCAAGTGGTTAGCGCGCCGGGTCTGGCGTCTCGCCATCTCTGAGGTCCCGGGTGCAATTCCCGGTCGGCGAGTCAATTTAGAGAAAACTGTTTTTCTTAATTGATTTTGGGTCTGGGTGTTTTTCTATGTTTATGTATATTAATCCATTATCTAGTTTAATCATAATAACGAGTTTCAATAGAAGCTTATATTGCTATCAAATTATATAAAAATAAAAAATAAAAATAAAAATTTATGGTAAATCCTGCTAAAACAGCTAAGCGTTTAAAGCAGTAAAACTGCTATATTTACCTTTATGATTTTTAAGAATTGAAGTACATCGAAAATTGAACACTATTAAAGCAAGGTATCAATAAGATAACATACAAACTAAATATCTAAAATTTACTTTTAAAAATGCATATAAGCAGGATCTTACTAAAAATGGCAACACTGAAATAATTCAGAATCTGAATTCCAGCATGTGTGTGCCGCTCCATATAAATTGTATGGGAATACGCGCGTTCTGATTTCAGAATCTTAAATATTCAGACACGGAATTCCGGACGCTCGTTAGCTCATTCTTCCAGATCGATCTGAGAAATTCTGATTCTGAAAAAATCAGCATGTGTGGAGCATACTGATATTGTATGGTATTCCGGCCTATCTGAATTGAGATTCAGAACGCGCGTATTCCCATGCATTTTATATAGAGCGGCACACACATACTGGAATTCAGATTCTGTATTATTTCAGTTGACAGCTAGTGTTGCCATTTTTAGTAGGATCCTGCTTTTTAGCATTTTTAAAAGTAAATTTAACATATTTAGTTAATATGTTATCTTATTGATATCTTGCTTTAATAGTGTTTAATTTTCCTTTTTTACAACCCATGTATTTCTTTTACGATGTACTTTAATTCTAAAAATTGTAAAGGTAAATATATAGCAGTTTTGGTGCATTTTTATAAACAACGCTTATCAAGTTTAGCAGGATTTACCATCCATTTTTATTTTTTTTTATTATCAAAATAAGCTCTTATTGAAACTCGTTAATGTGGTTAAACTAGATAACGGATAAATATACTTAAACATAGAAAAACACCCAGACCCGCAATCAATTAAGAAAAACAGTTTTCTCTAAATTGACTCGACCGGGAATCGAACCCGGGACCTCAGAGATGGCGCGACGCCAAACCCGGCGCGCTAACCAATCGACCACGGAGGTCGTCATTTGGTAGGAACAGCGAAAAAAAATGGCAACTCTGGTTGACACAGCAAGCGGTTATCGTTCCGGAGACGTTTGCATGTGCCGGGAATCACAAGACTACTGATCAATCTGAATTTTTATGAATGTGTGAGTCAAGGTGCCGGAATTCAGAATCATAATTCAGATTCTGAATTCAGAAAGCCATTCTGGCTGCGTGAGGCCAGCCTGAAGGTATGTGCCACTCGCATACCTTTACTACGTTAAGGCCCACACATTGGCGTATGTTTGCCCAATGCAGGCCAACGCCAATTGTGCACAACTGTAGGCTACGATTACTTGGCGGTTTGCGTTCACACATTGGCGCATAGCTAAATTGGTCAGCGTTGCCGTTAGCGTACATACATTCTACACATTTGGCCATGGACGTAATACACACACAACAGGATGGATTACTCTCCAAAATTGCATTTACGAAAACAACCTTATGCTTATCCAATAAGGTGTATTTTTCATCGGCACAAATAGAGAGCTAATTCCAAGAAAAATTAGATAACGTTTAAAGGCCATTTGTTTTGCTCTATGTCAAAATGACAGTAAGAAAATGTCATCAGTGTCAATTTACGTGACAATCATTTTAATGACTTACATAAAATATATATTTATTTAAGTGACGGTTTTTTTTATAAATTAAAATACGTAGGTAAATTACATTATAAAACCTTTATTTAATATTGGTATGTTTTGAGTAAATTCATATTAATATTAGTGATAACTGATAAAAGAGATTCTTACAATTATTATTGCTAGTAAGCAAGGCAACAGCGTGCGAACGCGTAATTAGATTGTGTTTGGTCGTAATTTTGTGCTGTTTATCGAAAATGGTCAAGAATGTTGCATTAGTGCTTACTGAAGTGAATCGTAGGGTCGTTGTGGTGTATCTTTTCACGGGTAAGCCAACAAACAGCATTTATGACATTTGTGATCTCTAAGGTGACCATGAATTAATTTCCAATCGTACATTTTGTTAAGACTTTTATAAAATTATTGTTGAAATATATGAAATACTTTTACATTAAAAGTACATTGTCTTAGTTTCCCGAAAAATTAAGATTTGCTAAAAAAAAATGGCTCCTTCATTTACCGGCGACTCTAAGAATAACCAAAACCTCAGTTTTATGCAGCTGCTATTTCAAACCAGGAGACTTCAACTCTACTCATTCTCGTGCGACATTAAAAACCAACGCTATCCCATCATCAATCTTTACAGTAGGTAACAACTGTTTTGATTTTTTAAAGTATAATACCGAGAGCTGCATGTCTATTTTCTAACGATCCGATCAAAAATATCCTTTGTGACGTAAACGTAGAGTCGAGTTTAGAAAATGCGGATTTGATGAGTATCAAATCGAAAAGTGAGTACTTTTGACCCGATTTTGTGTGTGTCGAAGTGAGAGATCGATCGTCAGTCGATCTTTACGATTAAGCATTAGTGAATCGCACCCCTGTTTATTTTTATTTAGACGTAAGTTTCAATGTTCATTGTATAATTTAACGACGTGATTTTTTATTAATGTCGTTTCTTGTATATGAAGCTGTGGAGTTTCTTGTACAACAAACTCTTCTTCACTTTTAGCAAAAGAAGCCCTGAAATGATAGGTAGACAAACAGATAATAGGACGATTTAAAAGTATTTTTAAAAAGACTTTTGAGTAAATAATTATTGTTTTTACAAAATATGTTCAACCCTATTCCATAACATATTTAAATATGTTCTGTGTGGTTTAGACCACCAGTCTAAGACCTAGAGGTACCATATTTGATTCCTAGTGAGAGGTACATGTACTCGGTTTGGTATGTAGGATGTAAATTCAAAAAGGTTTGATGAGACATTAAAGCGTTGAAGAATTTCGACATGTCTAACCAATACCTCAGTGGTGGATTCCGTAAGACGTGGGTTCGATTCCCACCAGAGGCAGTTAACTTTTTTCAACTTTCAATATCTAAAAATATAAACTATTACAATTAATACTTATAGTTGTTTTATTTAAACCCAGTAAATCCAGTATCAAGGGACCTCAGTAAAATAAAATGTCTCTATATGTCCATGGTAAATAAAAATTGATTGTCACCTCTTTGGAAAGTGACAAAGGGCCTCTAAATTTTGCGGTCTCACTCGGCCCGAAATATTGGTTACAGTGCACAGTCCTGTTAGTATATTACGTCCATTATTATTATTAATCTTAATTAATGGCTATCGCGTGTAGCATTAAGCCAATTCTTTCAGTAGTTTAATTTAAAGTAAATTTATTATTGTACGGTAGATAGAAATAAAATTGAGTCTCACTCAATTTTATGTGTAACGGGGACCAGCTGACGTACCTTTTGATGCTTATTTTAATTTAATTAATTAATTTTGGATAAGATAATTTATATAAAAAACATTAATATTTTATAAACTGCCGCCAAAAACGATATTACGAACACTGCATGTAACGGAACGTAAACCTCCTTGACCATGACGCAAGCATGAACTGGACTGCGCACTTCAATTTACTACTATTACAGATTTACACTCTACCACATTACAATAAGGTAGGTTTTTCTCTGTTCTACATGAAAGTAGTAAAACGGTCTAGATGAGAAAGCAAAAAGTAGTAACGTTTCCTTGTCTAATGTGGCCACTGGGAATAAATACCTCAGGGTGGTACCTACTAGCTATAAAAGAAAAAATATTTGTATATTAAGTGTTTTGTGCTGAACATTGCCAATGAATACTTATATCATAAATATGATAATGGCTAAGAGATGGAAACAGAGAGTACCTAAAAACACCACTAAGACATTTGTTATTTGTAATCTATATTTTATAGACACAGATTTCATTAATTAAACAATTCTTAATAAATCTTGAAGAAGTTCCTGACCCAATTCTAGATGCTTCATGTTCGTTCCTGTAAAATTAATGTACCTAGTTTTAACATCAGCTGCGGTTACCCACAGTAGTACGCCATACGACATGACCCTGTGAAAATAAGCAAAGTAAACAGTTCTTGCAGTTTCAACGTCTTTTATTTGTTAAAATAAAAAAATGAATAATTTTGATCGCATTTTTTGGCATCGCATCAGAAATTGGATTTTGATAAATTCGAAATCAAAATCAAAAGTTTTATAAAATCAAAGTTTTATAAAAAAGCTTATCATAAAGTGTCAGATTACACAGATGACAAAACAGCTTGCAGCAATGCTCCAAGTACTCCAACAGCTATTTCTAAATTGTCTATAATTAATTTATTGGAGTACCTACCATTAAATTTACATTCAAATTCATATTTTGTATTTCATGACTGGTAATGACATAGTATATATATTTTTTGTTAATGTCGTTGCTTTTGTGCGCTGTGTTTTCTTGCGCCTGGTCTTTGCCATAGTTAAAAAATGACGTCCTGAATGGGTGGTAGATTAAAAAAGATTTGGATGATTCTAAGTACTTATTAATTGAAATTATTGAATAAATATCTTTTGACTTTGACTATGACTTGACTATATTTATAGATAAGTCAGTCATTACAGCTGTAATCGAATTTACGTAATGTTGATGCCAATTATATCTCGATATTATAAATATTTATTTAAAAAAAACATGTACACTGACATGTAGAAAGAGACTAACTACTAATTTTTATGCATCTCACTCGGCTCGATTTTACGTTCATAGTGCGCAGTCCAGTTATATTATAGGTCCATGGCACAGACATATAATAGAAGCAGACCAAACATTATTTCACAACTACATAGATGAGAATAAAACAATATTTCTACTTCTTTCTCTCTAACCACAAATTAATGAGACTATCTCGTTTCTTTTTAATGACGCAACACTTCCACACACATAGACAAACTGGACCGTGAGGCAAAACGCCATCTTGACAAGCTACAAATAAGCTACAAACACTTTATCTATGGCTACAAATGTCTTCCTAGACTTGTCAACAAAGGACGTATAGGAGATTGTTTTCGCTTATTTTTTGTGATCTAATAAAGTTTATGAGCCAAAAGTACTAAAATAAAATGGTGAAGTGTAGTGCGCCCTTGTGCGGCAACTCTTCATTTAGAAAAACACCTGAAATTACGTTCCATTGGTAAGTTTTGTTGTGCCATCTAATCTCATAATGTTTTTTTCAGTCATTGTGTGATTATTATTAATCTTTCGGCATTGTAGAAGTAGTGAATAATTGTCATAAGTGCAAATCTCGTGAAATCTTAACGTAAAGTAGTTTCTGAAAGATTCTTGTGGTAACAATAATCAATTATATAGTAACTCTGATCTCGTTTGACGTTTCATGTACTTGTACAATTTTAAGGGGCCGTATTTAGGCTCCAGTTTTGTTTATTAGGTATATTTTTGAAGGTTGATTAGATTTAAGTATGCAATATATTTTTTTATTAGGGATAAATTAAATATGAGTAAATTATTTTTATAATATTGTTAACTAAAACCCTATCCTACCCCTTTAACCCTATGGTAGTCGTAGGGATGTATTTTTGTATGAAAATATGCATAAAATAATAACTTTTTACATTTGTTTTTCAGAATTCATCTAAATCTTTACTAAAAGGTCCGGTAAGAAGCAATGCCAGTAGAGATCATGTTTTGAGAAATTTGCAAAAATTACAGCCGAGTACCTCAAGTGCTGTATTAACTACATTAAGTGAGTTAACTTAAGTATTATATTGTTGTACAGTATTCTAGGCTATAACATGAATAAGATGAGTCTGCGCAGTCTCTCAACTCTGTTACTTTGAAATATACAGAAAATGATAAATTAATTTGTTTTCAGAAACCTCCATCATTACTTCCTGAACAGACTCAAAAGTATCCCGGATATCATTTTTACGGGACTTGCAAAATATACAGTAACCCGCAGTCAGGGTCGCTGACTACTCGACCACCCGGCGGTCTTATCACTAGTTTAAAAAATTGTGACATTATTTATTGTAATTTTTATTTTTATTAAAAAAATACCGGCAGAGTATGTATGTATGTTGTTTTTAATTACTTATTTCATTTTTCTTATTTTACCTAACTGTTCTACTACGAGTATTTCATGCATTTTATTAAGAGATCTATTACATCTTAAATGTGATTTTTGCGTAAAATGCGCATTTTTGCATTTTGTAGTAACTTGTTTAGTTGTATTTATCGTTATTATCAAAATAGGATAATAAAATCATGCTTAATATTACAAATCTCTTCTCTGCGAGAATAAGCTGAGTTCGGACGGTCGGCGCATCGTATTTTGTAGTAATTTTGCAGTTATATTTATCGTTTTTATCGAAATAGGATAATAAATTCATTATACAATCTTTATTTCTCAAGAAATAACAATTATTTCGGTATAAATTTTGCTCAATAATATCGTAGGTAGAAGAAATTCACAGTTAACTTAAAGCGATTTTCGAAGTTTTTTTGTTTGTAATAAGATTTTTTTCTATATAAAATCAATGATATCTAAAAATTCCGAGGCCGCTACGCACTATACGACTATATAATAGATAACATTCTAATTTTTTTTTCATTTCTTTAGAACAGTAGTTCAATCTAGGAACTCAAAAAAGTGCCTTAGCGCATTTTATGGAAACCTTCATCAATTTTGGGTTTCATAAAAAAGTTAAGCAAAATTTACATAAAGCGAGGCCGCTACGAACTATGCCAATAGCTATTCTACATTATTCAATAAGTCAAAACTGGTGATGTATTTTTTTCTTGGATCAAGAACGCCAAAATTGGCCATTATACGCAAAAATCATAGTCGAGATGTAATAGGCCTATTAAGTTAGTGAGGTGGCGTCGCAGCCAGATACAGATACAGACAGCCTGCCTGGCACTCAATGATAGATAACATAGCATTCTACTGGTGTTTTTTTTAATGTAATGAGTATCTTCAAATGTCTAAGTATAAAATATAAAATTATCCTCTTTACGTATAACATTACTATAGATGTAGGTACTTGAGGTCCCTTGCGTGCCTGAGTTCAGCCCCTTTTATTGTAAATGTGTGCATGAAATTTGTCTGTAGGCGTAATGGGCACGCTTTTTTGTTGTAATGTTTGGTCTGCTTCTATTATATGTCTGTGGTCCATGGACGCAAGTCTTATGCCCCCTCTACACGTCAGGGTACGCATCCGCAGACGTCATCTGCGGATGCGTCCGCCGACGTGTAGAGGGGGTGACTTGCGCGTTTGTGGTAGGTACTAACAGCAGATGCGTCTGCCTCGCATCCGAATGTTGTCGGTTTTTGTGGCACGCATCAAAGGGTTTCGGCGCGAGCGTCTGGCATCTGTCCACACGTCTGCGACGCATCAGTTTGATCCAAAGACCTTGGTTTAAACCTCAGAACATTATCTAAATTATTGTTCTAAAAGCCGCAGTTCCACATTCGCGCGAGTGGCGAGTCGAATGGCGAGGCGAGGTGCGTGCGCGATTGTGTGAACGCACGCTCGTCACTCGTCTCGCGACTCGTCTCGCCGCTCGTGACGCTCGCGTTCGGAGCGGTCTTTTGGACGCGAGTCAAAGGGCACGAATGACGAGGCGAACTTAGTGTTTACACATTCGCTCTCTCGCTCATTGTATTTTTATTGTTGATCAAGCAACATATACTGTATAATAAAAATGTAATAAAGTAACGACAGAGTTCTAACGTTTTTGGAACTTTACCAAGCTCAAACAGTTATTTGGTTTGGTTTCCAAAACATGATCGACACAAAAATAAGTAAAAACATTATTTTTTAATAATCATTGATACGCGGATGCTGCTAAAACGTAGACGTCATCCATTCTTGCAAGTTGAAGTAGAAAAGAATACACGCGAATGTGTAAACAGTCACTCGTCTCTGTTTAAGGAAGGCGAATGTTTCGGCGAACATAATATCGTCGAATGTCGAAGCGAGTAGCGAGCACGCATGTGGAACTGTAGTATCAGCTCCATTTTTGTTTACTTTTTTATTATTTATTTGTTTCGTGAAGTAACAGGCTAAGGTCTGAGACCATACCGCCTAGTCATAAGTTTTTTTATTTCTTTTTTGTCCCTTGATGATAATGAGTGGGAATAATAAATGATGTTCTCCAAACCTTTTGAGTCCTCAGTAAAAATGTGGGACTTTACTGAGGTCTCACGCGGACTTCTTGAGAGAATTTGAAATGTGATGTTGCACTGTTTTGTTTCGTTTGCCAACACTCATGCACGTTCACAAACACTTAACGGATAATAATCCACCATTATTTCATATTAATATTCCAAACAAAACTCCAGACATGACGCTTCACTTTCCCGCCAATCTAGCTATGGTTGCCCTGCTCGATACGATCGATGCGATACATTGGAATATCGATTCAACACTTATACGACATTTCGATTTACTTATCCATACGATATCAATCAATACGCTTCTCTCTATCTATGGGCTCACCTATCACGCTGAGCACATGTGCAGTTGTTATTTGGTGAAGCTTGGAATATGGCAGAGGACTGATCTTGGGGTCCTCATTGCCTAGTCTCTGGCTGGCCGTTATTTAAGGGATATGTATATTTTCGTTCTATTCAAATAACAATACGCGTTTAAAAAAAGCCACCATCAGTAAAGCTGAATGTTTGGAATCATTTTATCAAATCCGGATCCACTCTTTCAGAAAGCCGTAATAGGTTATAGCCTAGAACGTTTATCAAAATTATTACTTTGACATAGTTTAAGTCTAACCACGAAGTGTAACGCATTGGCAGCCATGTAAAACAAAAAAGGTTGTTAGACATTCTTCTATTAGTATGGATTTTTAAGTTAAATTTTTATACGCGTCCAAATTATGTGTGGATTTGTTAAATGACTTCATGTGAAAAATATTGGAAGTCTCAGCAAAAATATGAAGTCAAAGTCAAATGATTTATTCAACATGAACCTTTACAGGTACTTATTGGCGTCAAAACTAATAAAAAAACAGTTAACTAACATGTAGTTAATCTTAACAACTAATCTACCCACCTAACTAATCTAGCAAGTAAGAAGTTAAGTGTAATGTGTCTATCTAAGTTTTATAAAAGCTGTCGCATTATGGCCAAATGGTCAGATTTTCACACCAGCGCAAGCAGGTGACGAAAAAAAATATCACTGTTGTGAAAAAAACTGCAGGTCAGCTGGAGGCAATCTAGACACAAAATTAAATAATTAAGAATACAATTACAACTCTAATGTGTTTTATAATGATTTCTGTAACACATTTTGTTTAGAATTTAATAAATCTTTTGTTTCAAAAGAGATCTCGGTTAGTGGTAAGTACTGTAACTTTTAATGAGTGGGCTACAATTGGCATTCACAAAAAGAGAAAACGCCTTTATGAACTTTATGGTGAACGCAACTTTAACACCAGTGACGATTTTAAATTAGGTACTTATAAATTTGTTAAAAATTATTCAAAGTTATTCAAAAGAGTATGTCAATTAGCCAAGGCAAACTATCTGAGTTCTAAGATTAAGAATAGTAATAACAAAATAAAAATGACATGATTATTATAAATAGTGAAACAATAAATATCAAAAGTCGTAATAATGAGTACAATTTAAATTGTGATAATAAAACCTTGACTTTTGATGCTGCTGTTGCTGCAGCATTTGAGAGGTTTTTTACTGACATTCCAGTTTCAACTACAAAAGCTTTGATTTCCTCCTCCACTGTAGCTTAATCTGTTTTGAAGGAGAATGTTAAAGTTTGTGAAAGTAATTTAAGTTTTAAAAATATTTGCAATGCAGATATATTAAAGACATTTAACCACAGACATATAATTAGAAGTATATGTCTGTGCATTTAATACTCTCAATAAATAGAAGACCGCTGATCGGTGGGATAATTCCGTGGACGTTGCTAAATCAGTAAATAAGACAATAGCTTTAGTTTTAGCTTGCATATTTAATGAATGCATTGTCTGTGGTGTTTTTCCTGACATAATGAAACATAGCAAAATAATCCCATTATTTAAATCAGGTAGCACTTCTGACCCCACTAATTTTAGACCTATTTCTATGCTACCCACATCAAGTAAAATTTTTGAAAAGTTGATGATAGACCAAATTCAAATTCATTTTTATAGAAATAAACTTTAACATTGTATGCTTTTACTAGGGGTCGCTCAACAACTGACGCCGGTGTTGAGATTTTACATCAAATATTTGATGTCTGGGAGGATTCGCAGGATGCCCTAGGGGTATTTTGTGATTTATCCAAGGCTTTCGATTGTGTTCTACATGAAGCATTGGTCAGGGAGCTTAACCACTATGTAATTAGAGATACTTCTTTGAGTCTTCTAATCTCATACTAGAACAGGATTCAGAAGGTCGACATTAACGGTAAAAGATCTCCGGGATCAGTGGTTACAATGGGAGTTCCGCAGGGTTCAATACTTGGTCCATTCCTGTTTTTGGTTTATTTAGATGACTTACCTTATTTTGTAAAAAACAGTCATGAGATAGTTAGTATTGTTTGCTGATGATACATCACTTTTATTCAAAGTGAAACGACGGCACCCAAATTATAACGATGTGAATAATGCGGTCTCACAGATTGTTCACTGGTTTAGTGTAAATAACTTGCTATTAAATGAGGAAAAAACCAAATGTATAAGATTTGTATTGCCTAATGTTAAGCAGGTAATAACTAGTGTACAAATTAAAGAAAAGAATGTGAATCCTGTGAACACCACTGTGTTTCTAGGCATCACGTTGGATGCAAAGCTTCAGTGGGGCCAACATATAGCTAAATTTTTGAATAGACTTAGCTCTGCGGTTTATGCAGTAATGAAGATTCGTCAATTAACTGACGTTGATGCAGCTAAATAAGTTTATTTTAGTTACTTTCATAGTGTAATGTCGTACGGTATTGTACTGTGGGGAAATGCTGCCGACATTCAAACTATCTTTGTGCTGCAGAAGAGGGCTATTCGAGCAATATATAACCTAAAGGCTGGTGGCTCTCTCAGAGAGAAATTTAAGGTTAAAAGTTTAATGACAGTTGCATCACAATACATTTATGAAAATCTGATGTATGTTCGTAATAATATTGAAATGTTTTCTAAAAACAGTGATATTCACAATTTAAATACCTACTAGAAGTAAGAACAAATTAGGAGTACCTTATACTAGGTTTCATAAAATAAATAATTCTTCTAAGGGTCTGTGTACACACAGACATTTTACAACAAAGTACCAATTGATATTCATAAATTAGATCTTGATAAACTAAAAATCCATGTCAAAGAAAAGCTTTTTAAAAAAGCTTATTATAAAGTGTCAGATTACACAGAAGACAACCGCATGGCTCTGAACTGAAATGCTCCAAGTACTCCAAGAGCTATTTTTATTTGTCTTTAATTAATCTAAAGTACCGTCTATATTATTATACTATAGTATTGTCTTTTTTTTGTAAATGTCGTTGCCTCGGACCAAATGTAATGTTTGGTCCGAGGTCGTTGCTTCTGTGCGCTGTGGTTTCTTGCGCCCGTTCTTTGCCACAGTTAAAAAATGACGTTTTTGTGACGATGAATGACGACAAAAAACAGTGTCGCAAATTACGAAGAACTAACAGGTACATTGGAAAAACATAAAAATGGTATACTTTTTTTATTCATATTCACTTTGATTACAGAGGGCCCCGCTAGGATGACAAAACTTTAAAGCTGAATATCTTCTGTTCTAATTAGAATTTCTGGAATTTAAAACATAATTTGGGAGGTACATTGGAGGTACATTAGATCAGTATATTTTTTTTTATGTATTTCGAGCGTTATACAACCGAGGGCCCAGCTGGGAAGATCAGGCATTTTATCGTAATTTCTGTCAAAACGGTTGAGGTACATTGAATTCTGTTGATAAATTCTAGAGGTACATTGAGCATCTGAAGCATTAGCATTAGTTTTACGTGCCTAGCTTGGGGGGCCGTGGTAGGAAGGAACACATCTAACAAATATGGGCGTGGCCTACGTACATATTTTGACATATTTTGTTAGATGTTTGATGTTAGGTGTTAGAAAACACAAAACAGTGTCGCAGGAGACCCGCCTTAATAGATACATTAAAAAAACATAATGTTTGTTTATATTACTTAATTGTAGTAAAAGAGTTAATTTTGTTTTGCTGAACCTCTAGATACTTTTTATTTCACAGGACCACGCGTAACTTAAAAACGTTCCAAAATTTACGTAAATAGCTGTCAGATTACTTGCATTGCATTAAAATCCGGCTATAGGGGTTTTTGTAGAATATAATAACATAGTAAATCGACACAAGTCTTTTTCTATCCGCTCTGTCGATTCAGAATACTTTTGGGGGCATCCCTATCATTGACATGCACTCATTGTGTTAACGCAGTAAAATAATATGCTACACGATGTTACCATTATCCAAAATACGAGCGCCTGTGATTGGTATTTTTTTTTCCTGCTATGTAAATTCCTCAGAGGGCCTGGCCTAGTCAACTGGCAAACGCTCGACCGGTGACAGCGACAAAATCGCTCATCAAATTCGCTACATTATATCGATATCGATAAGCTAATGGATATAGAACATACAGGCTTGTCTTAGTATTTTTTGTTTGACGATAATCTAACGCATAAGTAAGATAAATAAATGGGAAGTAACCACACCGATCACCGTACCTTTTGAGTTTTAGTGAATTGAATGTCACTTTACTAAGAAATTCGGGTAGACTCCTTGAGAGAATTTGAAAAGTGAATCGCTTAATTTGCCAGAACTTCGCCAGGCAAGCACGTTTGTAAACAAGTACTTATTTGATGACGAGTGACTGACCTACCATAATATGACATTGATATGAGACCAAACCCATTTTTCAGCAAATATAAATAAATTAAGACTGAAGACAACAAGCAAACGCTCACTGCCAAGAATTTCTCATAAATATTAGCAACTTGACGTCTGTAATGAAATAAGAACATAAAAACAGTTTGATATAAGATGCGAGTACCCACTAGGTACAGTGATTAAAACGTTTGCATCTTGTATGAGTACATCGCCTAAAGTAACTCTATGGCGTAGCGGCTAAGGCTGTCTAACTACAACACACACATTACTTGTGTATTTGATTATTGACCTAAATAAAATAAAATTAAAAACATTTTAAGTACATTGTTTTGCTAGTTACCTTAAAACTAATTTTAAAATATGCAAACTAGCGAAGCAATGTACTGTTACTGGAAAGGTAATGCTATAGGTTTAACTTATGCAAAAAGTCCCCGCCCGCGCCGCCCCGGTTTGTGATCTTGCCAGTTACGCAACTTTCACGTCATGTTTCCCGGCGGAACCACTTTTGATTTAACTAGTATTTGTTACTCATAAAAATCTATGAAATGTCTTTAAAATTCTAGTCCTATTTAAAAAAAATCTATGTCCCCGGTTTCGCCGTATTTTGTTATTGAAAGTAGTTGCGCTGCGGAGTATCCTTCCAGCGAAACCACCACGATATATGTAGTACTATGAATAGTCTAATCAAAAATATGGTATCAAAAAATGCTATAACAATTCTATATTTATTTAGGACCCCCCAATCCTCACTGGAATTTAAATATACGGACAAAGTGGTGCCTCAAATTTTCTCTTCAAAATAGTGGCTAAACGCTTATGTAAAGTTCTTAGCAACGTTAGCATTACATATCTTTCAGAGATAAAATTTATTAGCACACAAATAATATACTTGTTGTGTTATATTATTTTTGTAGGATACTAATAGTATAGTTACATTTTCCTGTTACGACTAAATATCGTAATGTCTTTGTGTATGTCTAACAATTAAACGTCGTCTTACCCACTTATGGAACTTTTCATTAAAGTTCCTTAACTACCCACATTATAATGAAATATTTTTAGTTATGAATTGCACATTTCAACATTAACATTATACGGGTGTAAGTATAACTGTTTAAAATGAAGCGTGGAAAGAGACTATCAGCACCAGTGAGTGAGTTTAGAAGAGGTGTTTATCAACTATTTCGAAGAGAAAATTAGAGGCACTGCTTTGTCCGTATAATTAAATTCTATTAAGGATTTGGGGGACCTAATATAATATAGAATTGTTATAGAATTTGTTGATACCATATATTTGATTATACTATTCATAGTAATACATATATCGTGGTGCTTTCGCTGGAAGGATACTCCGCAGCGCAACCACTTTCAATAACAAAATACGAAGAAACCTGAGACATATATTTTTTTCAAATAGGACTAGAATTTTATAGACATTTTATAGATTTTTTTGAGTAACAAATACTAGTTAAATCAAAAGTGGTTCCGCCGGGAAGCATGACGTCAACTTTCACATTACCGAGTTAAAGGATGGGTAACCAAATAAAAACGTCTTGAGCACCTCCGTGCTTCAGAAGGCACGTAAAGCACCTGCGGTTTTATTGGCCCAGGGCGTAGCCTGTTATAGCCCAGTCTCCCTTAGTGATGTCGTTTATGTGGGAAGGCCTGTGCCCAACGGCAGGACGTTCATAGGATGACGATGATGACAACATCGCCTTAATATAGGATTGCTTCATTGTTACTTATTTATAGCGGTAGGTACCGAAATGTTGAAAATAAAAGTCAAATCATTTATTAAATATACGCCTTTACAGACACAATGACATGATCGTGGTCTCCACGCGACAAGTTAAAATATTTATTTATTTTACATTACCTATTTATTTCACTGCCATTAATTATGAGTTGGTTGATAATGTTTAGAAATAAAACATAGGATTATTTATATTTTTACTTACCAAAAATAATTTTAAAACAATTAATTTTATATAATTACTTTAGTATGTTGATAATGAATCAAGTACAACTTCAATAGCTTAATGTTATCACTAGTACAAATTGATCTACTTAAACATTTTCTATAGGTACCTACTGTAAGTAAAACTAAATATCAAGTAAAAAATAACATTAATGTTGTATTTCTTAACATATTCTTATTTCTTTACTTAACTCTTTTAAAGTCAAAGTTTATTAAATATAAGGCTTCACTTTCTTTTATTAACATTAAAACTATATGTAACCATAAAAATAAATGCCAATTGTGTGAATGAGAAGATACTGTTTTTTAGTACCTACCTAAGTAATTCTTTTTAATAAAGTACAATAAACTTAGAACTAAATTAACTTTATAATTTTTCCCCATCATATAAACCAAATTACTATTTTATGGGTTAAATATATTTATGGCACACTGTTCCTTTTTGTAGAATAAAAATGTTGTCAACGAAGGTACTGTTTTTTTGTACCTAAGTAAATGTTTTTAAATAAAGCACAATAAACTTAGAACTAAATTAACTGTATACTTAATTTTTTCCCATCATATAAACCAATTTACTATTTTATGGGTTAAATATATTTATGGCACAGAGTGCTCCTTTTTGTAGAATAAACACGTTGTCAACATTAGAGCTCCACAAAATAAAATCATGTAAATAACTAAATTTAACGATGCCAAAGCCATGTTCAATACAGATTCATTGTTGGATATGACATGTGGTACACACCCCTCCTTTATTGTGAGCCTGATGCAGCATTAAATATTGGTGTTGTACTCGCCACGGGCGAGACGTCTTTTTATGCCTATTAAGATACGCCTAGCGCCATCTAGCGTTGTATCGCGAAGTTGGCGCGCGTCAGGTGAAGGAACGACGCGTGCCGGCGCGTCACTCTGTCTGCTAGCGACCGCGAGACGCCCACAGATATACGCGCCCTGTATCGCCTTGGAGTGCCCTTATTGATAGTGACCCTGTGATGATAGTGCCTGTGATTAGGTGAAAGAACTGTGTACTGTGCGTCAGAAACCGCCTGCATCGCTGCCCGCCGCCAGCTCGCCTCCAGATTCCTGCGATTCCGGACACCTTCCCGTGAGTACCTACTTCTTCCTTATCCCTAACCAAACCTGTCATTCTGGGTCCACAACCTTGATTACGTCGTATGTTAGTGCCTCTCGCACCAACATAAATGGTCATTCGAACCGGTAATATTAAAAACCGGCGACCTTCCCGTAACCAGTAAACTGTTTACCATTTCACCATAACTTGGTTTCACGTTCCATCAGCTCATTCAATTACAGTCCGCTAAAAATAATTATTTCCGCCCATAATCTAATTCGTGCCATCATTTCTAAATTCATTTGTTCCCGTAACTTTACCCTGCCCCAATAAAAATTTCGTCGGTAGTCGTAAAACATTTGTGTGAGGATTGCGACCACACAACATCCAAAATTATTTTAACGCAATTATTTCTGCACGTTGCTTAATTGTTGATTTCGTGTATGCATCCGATTGTCTGATCACAGATCTATGGTGTCATACAATGTTGTTATGATCTGAGCGCGCTTGTGTACCTAAATGATTATTGCCTAATGAAGTATCGGCAATAATCATTTGTTCGGTAAATTAGTAGTTAGATTATTACGTTACGTTTGCGTTACGTTTATCTGCACATATAATTCTTGTTACGTATAACACACTCGCATTTAGTTATTAAACACTTGACCGTCATTAGAAGCTTATAATATTGAGATAGGCATATCCGTTTCCCGTCGTATTTTCCTTCTCTTTCTTCCGGTATATCGCTGTCTCTCTCGCTCATCCCACTCAGTGGCGTCACCAGGTGGCGCGGTGGGGGAACCAGGAGATTTCACACCCGTGCCCATTTGTTCATCATTGGCGTGAAATTTCCCGTCGGCGTAACTTGTGCACTACATAGTGATCAAGTGACAAAGAAATATAATTATTTTTATTTAAACTGCAACACAGTTCTCGTGAGTTTCTACAATACACGTGAGTACTTAGAATAGTTTCATAACTTAACGGTGTTACCGTTCGCTGAATTTATAATTTAAACTTATCTTCTATATCAAACTTTTTATTTTACCCGCCAGAGATGTAGATACACCTTTTCTTTTAAGATAAGAAAGCATTCGAGTAAAGATAGTATTTTTAAAAGTGTTTTTTGTGTTTAATACGTGGTATCTACCCTCCAGGCACTTTTTCTTTTTATTTTAGATAAGAAACCGATAATTAGTGCTTACATTAGATAATGAGAAAAATGAATTGTAGCTAAGCGGCTATAGCTAGTCCTTCTAACAATCCCGATCGCGTCGGCGAAGGTTGAGTTCGAGTTAGTCGTCATCGTTCAAAGAAGCATGGTCATCGTACCTACCCGCCTTTCATGACGATAACGACAATGTGTCTGCTTTATCGGACGTTAGAGGAAATCTTACAACGATTGTTGCACCTCGCAGGTGTTACCAATACTGACTAAAACAGTTAACAATTTAAATATTCCGTGTAGTGATCTAGATTTGATTTTTGATTTTAAAAGTAAACTAAAAGAGCCAGCTAGGCCTTAAGCACCAATATTCTGATAAATTGGTGCACAACCAATAACTTTTGGTATTTTAAAACTAAAAATATATTTTTAATAATTGTCTGCGCAGTTTACTAGTTGGTCGCAGACATCTGATGCCTCTCATAAAGGTCTTATTTTCAGTGGTGATTAGGTTGTAGACTGAAACTATAAATATACGAAAAGAGGATAGGTACTCATAAAAATGTAAAAGACCCTCTAATGCTTGCTACTTTGAATAAGATTTTACCTTCAAACACACATTTGTTTAATTCTGAACAGATTACAGTTGCATTTAAAAAAAAAAAATTGTTTTGTTGGAAAACTTTTTGGCCAGTTATTAAATACTAGTACTGGGAATGCCTCTCAAGCAAAACCTGTACTAACAACAAACGGTTACCTTTCGCAAGGGCAAACTTCTTATAGTGTACCATCGCGTTGTTCTTCTGGTTCATGGGACAGACACACGCACAGCATGCTGTGAACCGCCCTCGCAGGGCGCTTACCAAAATTAATGTCCTCCGCAAGGACATACTTATGGCAGCCACGAACCATATCGTGGCTATAATCTGCCCGCCCTCGCAGGGCGCTTAGCAAAATCAATGTCCTTCGCAAGGACAAGGCAGCCACGAACCATATCGTGGTAATAATCTGCCCGCCCTCGCAGGGCGCTTACCAAAATCAATGGTTATTACATGAGTGTTCGCGGTTTTGCGAGAAGATGCATATATGTTAATATAATGCTAAATGTACCTTATTTAATTTAATTTGATTTTGAATAATATGTTTAATTATTGTAATTGGTATTTAACCGTTTTAATAAAATTTAATAAATAAATGTCCTCCGCAAGGGCATGCTTATGCGGTTATGCCAGCACGAACCATATCGTATCTATAAACCGCCCTCGCAGGGCGCTTACCAAAATCAATGGTAATATTACTTGAGTGTTTGCGGTTTTTGCGAGAAGATGCATGTATGTTAAAGTTATGCTAAATGTCCCTTATTTTATTTGAATTTGAATAATACGTTTAATTGTTGTAAATGGTTATGTAACCGTTTTTAATTAAATTAAATAATAAATGTCCTCCGCAAGGACAGGCTTATGCCAGCCACGAACCACATTGTGGCTATGAACCGCTCTCGCAGGGCGCTTACCAAAAACAATGTCCTCCGTAAGGACATGCTTATGCCAGCCACGAACCACATTGTGGCTATGGACCGCCCTCGCAGGGCGCTTACCAAAAACAATGTATTCCGCAAGGACATGCTTATGCCAGCCACAAACCACATCGTGGCTATGAACCGCCCTCGCAGGGCGCTTACCAAAATCAATGTCCTCCGTAAGGACATGCTTATGCCAGCCACGAACCACATCATGGCTATGAACCGCCCTCGCAGGGCGCTTAATAAAAACAATGTCCTCCGCAAGGACATACTTATGCCAGCCACGAACCACATCGTAGCTATAATATAAACAACGGAGGCTGTTCTTACTTTCGATCCCATCAGGACAAAAACGTCCATCTTCTCTGCTAACAGAGGTAACGAAAGACGTAGACAATGACGCTCCGAAATTTCGAGCCGGTCAATTTGCACTTTATCGACACCGTTGGGACTAAATAGGTGCTCCAAGTTTTCTATCATAACACAAAGGTATCGAATACCGTTTTATCTGAAGCCATCGCTCAAGGTTCCAAACGTTACAATCGACAGTTGTTACACGCTTGTATCGGACAAAATGTCTGCAATGCTGACACAGATGAAGGAACAGGTTTCTAGAAACAGTAATTTTTTTTTTTTTTTTTTTTTTTTTTCCAAACTTCGTTTTAACCCAGTTCTTAGTACCAAAGAGCACTCAAGAAAGGTCACTCCGTCCAAATTTTTAACCTGAAGTCGTTAAATTATTATATGAATTCCGGACTGTGTACGGCCAAGAGACGAGATGTACAAATTACTTTTCTCAAACCTAGGTACTACCATCTGACTATAGCCAAATCCCACAATGGTTTCTTCGTCTGTTCTACAAAGGCGAATTACTAAAAATTATATGCCTTCCATTTGAGATGAGCACGGCAATGTTTTCTTAGACTTTTATCTTATAGACATAAAGACCAGATGGTTCTGTCTAGACATGCCAACATTGTAATAGAAACACTTACTTATTTTGGTGTCCACATAAACTTCAAAAAGTCTGTTTGACCGCCCTCGCAGGGCGCTTACCAAAATCAATGTCTTCCGCAAGGACATACTAGGATACATGGAGGAATCACAAACGTCCATACATACCTACATATACTCACGACTGTTATCCCCGAAGGGTTAGTCCGAGACCAGGCAATGAGGACCGCAAAAGCAGTCCTCTGCCATAGTCTACGTTTCACCAAATGATAACTGCACATGTACGTGACAAGTGATGAGCCTATCGCCGCTCTATACTGTTGGATGTATGTGCAATCTATGGTTCGTTAGTCGCCTTTTACGATACCTAAGAGAAGAAATTGGGCGGTAAAATAGACTCTACCTTACGATGTAGTTAAATGTATTGGTAGCTAAAAATTATCAGAAACACCAATACATATACCTCCACCAACATTCTTTTTGACAACCGTTGCTTCAGGATTGGGGGGTTACAACTCAACAATTCTGCCCTATCGGGAAGGTGGAGTGCATCCGAACAAAAGCTGCACTGCAATCAAAAAGAAAAGCGGGCTGTTCTAAGTCTTAAAATTACAAGCATCGAACACGAAGCCTGCGACAATTTTATTTTAATCCTCCAAATTGCCAACTAACCAACAAATGACCACCAACCAAATTGTGGTCAAAATTCATTACATTCCAGGGAAATTGAACAGCCATGCAGATGAACTGTCTCGACAAAGCCAAGCTCTAGAGTGGCATCTACTGCCAGAATTCACACAAACGATATTCGCGAAGTGGGCCTGGCCAGTAATTCACCTGGTTGTATCCAAGAACGCTCGAGTAGTGGATAAACTATGTAGATTTATCTCAATGATTACGAATCGATGTTTCACAATGCTTTCAGCCTGAAGTAGAACGCTTCCCTCTGGCTTGGAAATTCGCACCACCTTCCCTCATCCCCCGGGTGCTAGCACACCTCAACAGGAATTTATCTGATTGTGGTACCCCTTGCTGCCTCATTCACAGTATGGAATTCGAAACGTAGACGCCTGGTAGACATAACCACAGGCCTGCCAACCCCCAAGGTTCAAGACATGACGTTGAAATTTGGTGTGCTTAAATGATATATCGTTATGGAACCACAAGCAAATTTCTCTACTCAAGCGTCTGGTTATTATAAAACCATATGAGCACTTGTGCTTGGTCCAGTAGTACAGAAAGGGCGTTAGCAGCAGCAGCGGCGCCATCCACACGCGGAACGCGTACCAAATGGGTCCAGTCAGTCCAGTTTTTGGCAGATTTACACTTAATATTTCTAATCTTTCTTACAATACTATACACTACCATAAATTGTCGTTTCTACTTTATGCAGCGCACAATTGTATGGAAATCTTAGGGACGAGGTAATAGTTAAACATGTTTTAAAAGCAATCTCAATTAAACATTTAAAAACAACAAAACCTCCTTTTTCCAGGTTTTAGTAATATTAGTCTGTAGACCTTTGTAATGTATTTCAAACCTAGAATCAACTAGTTCGTAACACTGCAATATTATTGTCGCATTGCTCCTTTGTTACCTTGCTGTGGACACCAAACATTATTTTGTTCAGGACAATGCAGTAATATTATGGCGACAGTTTGGGTCAAAAACTGACTGTAGGGACTACAGACAAACAAGCTAGAAATTGCTACTGGTTAAAAGGATCAATAAATATTGTACAAAATGGCTAAACTAATTTATTTAAAACTTCGTGTGGTTCACCTGTCACCTGTTTCATGCACTGTGGTAGCTAGATGGATATTACAGCCACACCTGGTTGTGTTTTGCTCCGCTGTAGCATCTACAAACTAGATTGATATGATTTACCCATTGAGGATATACTAACTATTGGTAATTGGAGATTAGTTACTTAATACTTTTCACAAGGTTTATTGTCGTGAAATATTGATTCAGGCGTCACGAAGTTTTTCATTTTTTATTTTTACCCTCTAAAGTGATTGAAATCAAATAGTAAACAATATTTATTTCCTAATAATAATGTTCGTTTACATGGTTTACAAGCTAAATTATTTGATTTTTCATCAATGACTGGCCAATTATTTTCTTACATGACTTAAATTGTAAATAATTAGTACTTAATTTATAACTTTTTGTTTAAACCATAATCATATGATTAACTCTCTCGCACTTATTGTTTAATTTATTTCTCACATTGGCGTTTTCACCAGGCGATAACAAACAGGTCTCAATATTATAAGCTTCTAATGACGGTCAAGTGTTTAATAGACGCGTTTTACCTGAAATAAAACGCATATTAAATACTTACCTCATTAGAAGCTTAGTTTTTATTTCCGCCTGGTGCTTAATGCATATTTCGACGCAATGATGAACAAATGGGCACGGGTGTGAAATCTCCTGGTTCCCCCACCGCGCCACCTGGTGACGCCACTGAGTGGGATGAGCGAGAGAGACAGCGATATACCGGAAGAAAGAGAAGGAAAATACGACGGGAAACGGATATGCCTATCTCAATATTATAAGCTTCTAATGAGGTAAGTATTTAATATGCGTTTTATTTCAGGTAAAACGCGTCTAATAAATTGTATTTGTATGGTGACTGGTATTATGACGAGAGGTTGTATGCAAAATTGTTTTTGTTTCCCGTTTTATGTTCTTGTCGTGTTAAATCGGCTCAGTTCTCGTGCATGCTCACCACGCGTGCCAAGTAGCGTGCTTTATTTTTTTCGCTCGTGTTCATTTTATATATTTTTTTGTTTTTAATTTTTGCCTTTGCGATCGGCTCACCACATGAGCTTAGTGTGTTTCATTTAATTTTATCAGTTTTTTTTAAAATCGCTTACGGCTATTTGCGTGCGTCGCCTTCGCTTCTACACACGTTTGCCCACTTGTGGGACACAGACAGAGTGTCCCAATATTATTTTATTAACTTAACAGAAGAACTTTCAGAGCTACGTTCCAAATAAATCATAAATGGATCTGAGAGATGCAACTTTAAAAAATAGTTCTCTTATGGGTTTGGACGTTTGCAGCTATTTTACTTGCAATTGCAAATAATAATTAATGGTATCATCATCATCGGTAGGGAGGTATGTGCGATACCTATACCTACTTAGCACAGACATATTAAATGTCGGTGCTACATAATCTAGCCCTCAGAACAATAACTTATTGTTCTGAGGTCTAGTCTAGCCGCTTGTATGACACGCGTAATGACAGCTAGCTAGACCATAGAATTCGATGGCTAATAATCCAGTTGCCAGGTTAAAGAAAAATTACCAAATTTATTGTCTGTCCGATTGTCTTGAATTTCGAGGTTATTTTTTTTAATTAGACAACAGAAATCTAACTCCATGCAAAAATATCTTTTGAATATTATGTCGTCTGAACATTACGACAAATAAAAAATATGTTACGGTTCCCTAACCGATTGAGATAGAATGCCGCTTGTGGCACTCTATACGCTTCGTACTAGGATGCCGTCAATTTACGGCATCGTAACCGATCGTACTATGTTGCCGCTTGTGGCACTCTATTCACTGCCTACACTTTGTACTAGGATGCCGTAATGACGGCATCGTAACCGACCGTACTAGAATGCCGCTAGCGGCACTCTATCCACAGCCTAAAGAACAATGGCCACTGTCCATACATTTGAAAACCTGTCAATGAGTTTACTTGTATAAATCCCCTTCATAGCAAAATGTGATCGTTATTTGTCATTGTTTAAGGATCTGAAGTCAGATTTTATTGTAAAGCTCTAGGAAGTCTAAAAATAACACTTAAAGGTTTGAGGTTAGAATTTTTTTTTATCGTATTTTGACATTATGCCATGTTAATTATTTTTAACAGGTACCATTTTTACTTAAATTAACTCTAGAACACATTACATGGATAAACCAATAGGTATCTAATAATGTCATCAGGACTGATAAGATCTAGGTACTTCGTGTATAATAAGTGCACATGCCGATATTACTAACTAAAAAGTACTTATGATATACACCAACACTGAAGCTTAAATAACAAATGAGTTTGTGCCTGTATTATTATTTTTCTCTTTGGTTTGTACTTGAGCAGTTATGCCCAATTTCTTCCTACAGAGATTAAAGGTAATAAATAAAACACCTCTGTTTGGTACATAATATTTTTTATTCATCATCACTACCTAATCTTACAGCTACCTCATCCAAAAACTCTGCCGGTGCTGATATATTGGATTGATATTTAGCCCATCCAAGGTACCAGACTAACGTCATTACGTGGGCGCAACAGCCTATTGTTCGACCCTAAAACCCTCAAACCTAAAACACCTCTATAAACTTCCTGGATATGTGGGACTTCATTTAACAATATGACAAAGTCTTGTTTCGATCGTCCAGTCCAGTATCTTCAATTTCAAGAATGCTTTCTATGGTGCTTAAGTCCAAAAATGGCTTAAATGCATTTACAAATGAAAAGATATGTTCCACTTGTTCAACGGTGAATATTCTAATGCTTCTATCAGAGTTATATAATGTATCCCAATCATGAAAAAATAGATGCTTTTGACAAAATACGAGCATGAATTGCTATATAATAATGATGTGAGCTAAGTATTGTAGCTCTTAGAGAGTCTGAAATGTTGTGTAGACACATATTAGTGCACTCAGGAAACAAGCAATGTGACGCAGTATTTGCTGCGCGACGATAATTCAGCATTGTTAAGAGTCCAGTCACAGCGCCAATACCTCGCTCTTCATCTGCTATATTTTGGTCCACAATTATTTTTTCCTCCACGTTAACTGGTTCAACTTGATGTTCATCATCATCTTGAGCTCGTGCCTCATCGATTTGCTGCTGACGTACAGCTGACCTTCTGATACTGACCCAACACGAATGACATATTCGATCTGATGTCATTATCTATAGAAGAAAATAAAATAGTTTTTTATTTTTACATGATCTGGTATTACTATTTTACATTTCTTATAAAAAGTAGGTATGAACTAAATAATAAGCAATTTCTTTTTTTCATTTAAGAGATTCAGACACATAACTTAAGTATTTGTTCTTAGACAGATCAGAAATAAAAGTCTTACAATTAACATTTTTAAGAGGTAAATTAAGGTAAATATTAAATTAAGAGAAAAAAGTGGATTGATTCTTGTTTCTATAATAGTTCTTACCATTCTCTCCATGGGTGATGGATTATTAATACACATAAGATGACTCTGAGCAACCACACTGTGCGCAGACTTGTGTATGTCTTTCTTGCTTGCACTCTGTCCAACACCACTTAAAGTGACCATTTTTCGATTTACTTCCCTCATAGCAATTTCATAGCAAGTTTCACAAATGTAATCCTCTTCAGTAATCTTAAATAAAATAAGACATTATAGTACATAATAAAATATTAAGCACATTATTGTCACAGACATCAGAATACTAGTTTAATTGTATTCTAATTGAACCAATTTGAATAGACTGATAATAATTAATGTAAGTATTTTCAAACAATATAGTTATTTGTAAAAGTTTAATCAAATATGACAATCAATGACAATCTTAACAGAATTGAGGCACTTCTGTCACAGTATTATGTAAGCTTTACTGTGCTTCTGCATGATACAAAATATGTAAGTAAAAGGTATGAACATCATTGATGGTTAACGCTGAGTAATGAAACAACTCTCGTATTAAGGTCGAACATGACGAAACGTCGAATTGTATTTAAACAAACTCTGCAGTCATGCACAGAATGCGCCCACACTTGATATTGAACTCTGCATCATAAAATCCAAATCGCAAGCCAACAGTGTTCAGTAATCGTGAGCCAAGTGTTAGTCGATGTGAGAAGATATCGGTGTCCAGAAATCAAAAGCCAAAACTCGTTATTGTTAGAATATAATATCAGAGTCCAGAGGATAGCGTAGGTTAAACTCAAAAACTCAAAATCAAAACAACAAACAAACGCACTAAACACAACGAAGACTCACGGAGCGACTGATATTTTTTTTAGTTTTGTTCTTCCGTTAGGGATAAGGCAAAGTGTTCTAGCGCATACAGCCTGCTCTTCACTATTTTTTCTTTTACTTCTTTTTCTTATTTATTTTTAATGAGTGAATAATGAATTATTGTGTTAATACTTCTTCTCAAAATGTTAAATGTATTTTAAGTAATAGTAACGCCTTTACTGATATTACCTACCCATAATTTATCAAACATCACGTTCAACTGACAATACAAAGGTGAAACGGAACGCACACTGCCGACTCACAGGCGGCAGGGTGCGTTCAAAAACCTTAACTAAGTTACTACCCTAGAAATAGAAAACACAATATTGTATTACTCCTAGAGCTTTAATGGAAACCTAGATAACATGGTTTGATTAAATGAATTCAGAGCTATTTTTGCCAATAGCACTTGATTTTATACATTTCCAAAAAATCAGGTCAATAATGGCCATTGTTCATAATATTTATACAAAAAGTCTCTTACTGTTGTCTTATTCTTCACCTTTCTTGTCATGGTACTTACTTAGGTGGAGTTATTTGGCCAAAATGTTTGTATGGTTGAGAGCCTCTACAAATTGTCATGCAGCGACTTGCTCTTCGTTGATTGTTGCGGAAAATGTGGCATGACACACAATTATTTGATCACTCACGTCGCAACATTGATATTAGCACGCAATTCCCGGCAGACTTTAGTTAGCTATTTGAAAGTTCGTAAACAAGAACTCCGAGAACTATTCACAAGTATAACAAACTCGGGATTTCGTTATTTGCTCCAAGCAACGTCGGGAAACATTTCCTTAGCGCCTGAGCACCATTCTTTGATTATTGCAGTCCACAATAGCCCTAGAAAGAGCATTATAAATAAAACTTTCAACACAACACAACTCTTCCTTCATCAGCTGATCAAGCAATCGCCATTTTGTGTGACGATAAGCGTTGATTTTTATCTTCAAGGTTTGAGTGATCGCTAGATTAGCGATTCTTGGCTTGTCAAACTGTCAATTAGGTCTATTTTAGCGTAAATTTTACGACGTTATATGTCTGTAGACGTAGGTAACTTTTGCTTATGTCAATCCCATACATTCTGTTTATCGTAGCATTAATTTCGTAGCGTTTAATCTGTTTGCCAATTGACTAGGCGCTCAGAACAACTAAAGGTAAATTCCAATCGCCCGAAGTCGGCCCCGACTTCTTGGCGGGAAAGTGAAGCGTCATGTCTGTAGTTTTGTCTTATTTTCTAAAATTTGTGTATTGTCGAATATTAATGTGAAATAATGGTGGATTATTAACCGTTAAGTGTTCGTGAACGTGCATGAGTGTTGGCAAATAAAACAAAACAGTGCATCATCACTTTTCAAATTCTCTCAAGAAGTCCGTGTGAAATTTAATAAAGTCCCACATCTTTACGGGAACTCTAGGGATTTGGGGGGAATATCATTTAGCTTATTATCATCACTCATTATCATCTTATAATGCTCTAAGTCTTTTAAGCATAATAAATGAACTCTATTATTTCCACTGAAGGACTAGTATCCATGTTGAAGAAACAAATTTTCAACAAAAAAAAAAGAAGTCGTCCCCCCCCACTACCAACTGCCTGCCTACCTCTCGTACCTATTAAAGATGGAACAAATCATTAATAGCAGTGAAAAATGACATAACTGCTATTGTCATTCGCAATCGCAGCGATTATGATTTCACACTAGTGCGTGCGTGTATGACTGATCGAATGAAATCGCGCGGAGCGACCGCGGCGAGCATGCACGACAATCATACGAGCGGGACGCATCTACTCAAGCAATCCCTGCGTGCGAGTAGTGCGTCCGATTTACCTGTGACCCGGGGCCCAAGTCTGCTAATTTACGAATGGCATAATTGAATCGCAATTGTATCGTAATTGTATCGCATTGTAATTGTTTGACACATTTGGTATTCTTAAATGAGTAAGAGAATACCAAATGTGTCAAACAATTACAATGCGATCCAATTGCGATTCAATTATGCCATTCGTAAATTAGCAGACTTGGGCCCCGGGTCGCAGTCGCAGTCGCAGATAAAATGAAATGACATTTCACCTGTGCGGGCGGTCGTCCTCATCAGTCATAAGCACGTGCGCGTTGTTGTGTGACATATATTCATGTCCTGTTACATCATAATCATTATTCAATTACCATGTCATTTCATTTCAATATTTGCAATGATAAATAGTAGGAAAATCACTCTCAATAAAAATAGCAGGTGTGAAAAATAGCAGGTGAAATCACTGTGATAGAAAACATCATATGATCATATGATTATAATTTCTAAATAGCAATCATTTCCATCCCTAGACCTACCAAATATCCTACCTACCACTATTACCTACCTACCTACTATAGTTAGTTTGTTGGATTGGATGGACAGGCGCAGTGACGTGCGTGGTAAATATTTGCGTGCGTGCGTGTTGGTTGTGTTAAAAAAATTGTGATGGCTCAGTGCTTACTTGTACAATAGTTACTAGTAACGGTGAAAAATTGTTAACTGCTCTAAAAACTGTATTGAGAGAGATTTTTCAGCACTGTTTTCTAAACAATAATCGCCTTTGGCTATTGTCATCACATCACAAGATGTTTAATTATTAGCTTTGTTGTGTTACACTTGCACTCCCTACCAATCGTCCAGCTATCGTCATGGATGATGAAGGTGATGATAAGGATGACTGCAAAAGGTAATTCAAAAGCATTTGTCCAAAAAGATAACGAATTTACATAAATGGAAGCGCGGTAGACTAACAAGACAGACGAAAAATTACATTGTAAATTTTGTTGTACTTAAATATTTTTTTTTACAAAAATGACAATTTTTATCGATCAATATGTTGTTGTGTTTAATTTTAAGTTTTTATTAGTGTGTTAGTTTGTAAATGTTTGGTGCTATCGGTAGAGTTAGTACATATTGTATTGTTGGACTTGCAGAAGTTGGAAGGACTTGTTTTGTTCTCCCTAGAGTTCACATTTGTTTTATTGTCTTATCAGTTAAACTTTATAAAGTAGTCTTAACATACAGTGCTTTAAGTGTCAAGTGCATAGTTACAGATAAAGTAAAACTCTTTGCCGCTCTAGACTTAGGTGCTACAAGTGTCCCCAGCACTAACTGTATGCAAGTCAAATAAAATACGTTTATTCTGTTCTGAACACCATTAATCTATGATGAAAACTTGGAATGCTGTGACAGCAGTTGTTTCCCGACATATTATTAAACAATCTTGGCCTTTTAACGGTTTTAGTGAATGTTCACTTAAAAATGTATTTCTTTGGAGACAAGAGGATTTCACTTCCAATCTGATGTATCATTGTCCTGGCTTCTACAACTATATTTGTGAATATATATATATAAATCATCCACGTACAGAGCTATGACAGTGAAAATTAATTCATAAATCTTTGTGTAGACACACTGGTCATATTTAGACCGAGAAAAACCCATCTTTATTATAGGATCATGAATCTTTTGGTTCCAACACCTAGCTGCTTGTTTCAGGCCATATATGGCTTTCTTCAATTTGCAAACCTGGTTGGCTTGGATCTTTAAACATGGTGCACGAATTTGTATAAAACGAGTATTCCACTTTGTTATAAAAAATCAGAAATTTTAATGCACATTTGCATTTTCTAAGGAGACTCTTAGTTTTCGAAAAAAGACTCATTCGAAGAATTGTTAACAGCAATAAAGCATGTTTATAAAGTGTAATTCTTGGTGTTTTATGTTTATTTTATAGACAACATTACAGACATACTAGCTGCCCTATTCCTGTAGGTCACGTGATAGGTTAGAAATTAATTTAAGACAATCGCTACGCTGCGCTTCGCTATTGCCTTAAATTTCAAGGTTATTTTTTTTATTTAAACAACAGAGATCTAGCTCCATACAAAATACTTTTTTATAGCTCTTGTTGGATGGGGGGTTCCCCCTCTCCTATCTTTTTTCCCCCTCTTCCTAACCAACTTCAACAACCTTTTTTACACATTTTAAGGTGTTTTAATAAGAATTCAAATGCTTATATCTCCATAACTATGTACCTCCTGTAAGTGGGAATGACCCCTCCCCACCCACTCCTCCCACCCTCTATCTCTGCATATCATCATCTCTGCTCATCTTCATGCATATCTCCATTCCGAAAAGCGGTGGTAACATCAACATGATGAACGCTCAGGTTCTTCTCAACTGCCAGTGCTAGTAGAAGATGAATCAACAACATCTTGACTACTGGTGCAAATGTTTCTTCTTGCCGACTATCGGCAAAGACAATTAAAAATTCTATTGTGTCTGGCGCGCGACGCGCAGGTAGATATGATTCCAAATTTAATTTTTTGTTTTATTTTTTGTTATTGTTAGATTGGCACAACTGTTATCCATTTTGGCGCGGAGTTTGGGTTGCATCTGTTATTTACATTAAATACAGTGCTGTTTTTAGTTACTTTTTATCTAGTGTGTATTGCGAATCTCATAATGTGTTCGGAGTCACTGAAAATGTTACAGAATGCTTACGGTGAATTGACTTTATCAAAAACACGTGCTTAAGAGTGGTACAAAGCGTTCAAAAGCGGTTGAGATGTGATGGAAGCTTTGCTTCGCTCTGGTAGGCCATCAATGTCTTCAACTGAAGTTAACATTGCAAAAGTGAAGGAAATGGTGACTGAAAATCCTCATTCAAGTCTGAGAGAGATAGCCGCTGAACTTTCAGTGTCTCAGGAGTCAATCCGTACAATTTTAACCCCTTGAGGATCATAAAACCAGACACAATTAAAACCAATTGTTTTGCGACCGCCGGCGGTCTTATGATCCTTGATCTATTAAATAATCACTTGGGTATGAAACATGTTGCCGCTCCGCTAGTCCCAAAAGACCTAAATTTTCTTTAAAAACTTAATCACATAAGAGTTGCTAAAGACATGCTAGAACGAGTCAATTCCGACCCAACATTCATGCAACACATTATTACTGGTGACGAGACGTGGGTTTACAAATTTGACATGCAAACTAGTCAACAAGCTTTAGAGTGGCGCCTTCCGATTAAACCGAAACCGAAAAAACCACACCAATGTCGATCAAAAGTCAAAGTCATGTTGACTGTTTTCTTTGACTATCGTGGTGTTGTGCACTCGGAATTCTTGCCGGAAGGTCAAACGGTAAATAAAGAATATTATTTAAGTGTTATGCGGCGTTTAAGAGAGCAAATTCGACGAAAAAGGCCAAATTTGTGGAAAGAAAATTCTTAGATTTTACACCACGATAATGCGCCTTCGCTTGTGCGAAGGCCATCGTGAACGAATTTTTGACCAAAAATTAAACAAATACCATCGAGCAACCACCTTATTCACCAGATATGGCTCCAGCCGACTTCTTTCCTTTACCTAAACTCAAATTACCACTTGTGGCACCCGTTTTCATTCGGTAGAAGACGTAAAGGAGAATTCGTGGCGCGAACTGAACTCAATTCCGGAAAAAATGTGTAATGATTGGGTTATTCGTTGGCGTATGTGTATCGTTTCTGAAGGAGCGTACTTTGAAGGCGATAAAATAAATTAGTATGAATAACATTTTGTGTAAGTATTATTGATCTTTTCCGGGTACTTTCTTGACAGAGTAGTACACCTTGTAGGAATCGACTTTAATAGGACAACATGCCATGCAAGCGGCAAGGTGGCAGCTTCTGACTAAAGTGCCAAATTTATCAGAAGAAGAATAGAAACAATTCAAACAGTTTTGTCAGACATACCTGTATGTGCCATTTACAAAAAAAGTGGAAATTATGTAATCGTGTAATCGTAAAACTCATAGGTACATTCATAAAGAAAAATGAGACTTGGCTAGAAAAGGATATCAAATGGCCCGACTTTATTCAATCATCATCAGTGATCCCCGTTGAAGAAACTAGGTACATTCTGTTCTGTAGTTAACGAAGGTGCGTCTACATCTGGGCTTGTTTCTACTTGTACTGTTGGCACTTCAACATTAATGTCCAGCCCAAAAAAACCATTTGCTGACCTAAGTCCGATGCAGAAGAAAAGAAGTAAGCCTTCCCTCGCATGTTACAGAAGAATTAGCATAATAATATGCTACTGCAACAAGTTGTGAAGGATTTAATAGATATTGTGAAATATCTTATGGAACACTCAGTAAATATTATAAAAAGATTGTGTGCAATATTAATCGTAGAATAAAATAGCAAAGAATGAGTAGTGAATTTTTCAAAGTTTGACATCCACCTACGGCCAAAGCGGCACGCACCGGCACGTATATTATACCTTGCAGGAATCTACTTTAATAGGACAACATGCCATGCAAGAGGCAAGGTGGCAGTTCCAAGCAGTTGTGAGAAAAAAATATTTTTGTATTTTCCTCCATACAAAAAAAAATAAACATTTTTTTGCTCTAGATTGAGGAACCTTTCAATAATGAAACCTGCATGATTATACATTAAAAACAGTCCTGAAAATTATCGAGTAAAAAAATCAACACATATACCTACGACTTACGTTTCTATGTGTATGGAACGCGATTCCCAGACCACTGTGCGGCCGTCCGAACTTAGCTTATTCTCGCAGAGTGAAGACACATGAGTATAGAAACGAGATTTGTAATATCCTACTAATATTATAAACGCGAATGTTTGTATGTATGGATATTTGTTACTCTTTCACGTAAAAACTACTGAATGGATTTGGATGAAATTCGGCAAACAGATAGTTTATAATCTGGATTAACACATAGAATACTTTTTATCCCGAAATTTCCACGGGAACGTATGGATGGATGTTTGTTACTCTTTCACGTAAAAACTACTGAATGGATTTGGATGAAATTCGGCATACAGATTGTTTATAACCTGGATTAACACATAGGATACTTTTTATCCCGATATTCCCACGGGAACGTATGGATGAATGTTTGTTACTCTTTCACGTAAAAACTACTGAATAGATTTGGATGAAATTTGGTATACAGATAGTTTATAACCTGGATTAACACATAGGATACTTTTTATCCCGATATTCCTACGGTAACGGGAACCACGCGGGTGAAACCGCGAGCGGCTTGCTTGTTAAGCATGAATTTATTATCCTTTTTTGATAAAAACGATAAATGCAACCCAAAAATTACTCCAAATTGCGAAAATGGGCATTTTACGCAAAAATCACAGTCGAGATGTAAAGCCGCGGTCCCACGGCCTGATTTTTGGCAGGCCAGAGCGCGCCCGACCGGGCCAACAGGCCGTGGGAATCAACGCATCTGTTGAAGCCTGCCGTGGCGTGCCGTCGCCTGTCCGATCCATCGGTAGTCGGTAAATATTAAAGGCGCGCCACCGCACAGATTAACCCTAGAACCGTACCCTAGGGTACAAATGAAAAAAAAATGAAAATTGCCTAACACATTTTTATTCGGTATACGGTAAGTTTCGCGCGTCCATGTATTTACGCGGGGCGGGAGGACGCACCGATATCTCAGTCGGACGGGAGTTTTGCTAGTGAGTGGACGTGAAACGCTGATTGTGGGGTACACCAACACCCCAGGGTATTATTAACGTAACGTTTTTAATTATATTTTTTGTTGTTGTTTTGTGTGTTTTGCTGTTTGTATTATCTATTGACATGTCATACAACCAAACATCACTGTATGTCACATCTTTATAATATGCATAATTTACAAGCCCAAAAAAAACGTTGCTGGTATGAAACACTCAAAGTCCTTCATAGGTGGAGACGCCCTAAGACGGAGTAAAATCATATGCGGAGGTAGCAAAAGGCACTCACGAACAATCATCGGAGCCCTGACCGGGCACTATGCCACAAAACAAATGCTTCATAGAATGCAGCTAGCAACAGATAGATTGTGCAGGGTATGTGGGGAGAAAACGGAGTTCATGCAACACTTACTGTGGGACTGTGACTCCCTCGCTAGGAAAAGAATGAGTCTCCTGTGATTGGCCTACCCGAAACCAGAAGATTTTAGGCTCTTCGCCGTCAGAGACATTGCCAAAGTTATGGCAGTCATTTTCACTGAGGAGGCAGAGTGATAGGACGGGGTTGCACAAAAGATCCCAATGGGTCGACGTGCTGCTGCGAGAGGGAGACCTCTGGAGTCTAGAGGCCCCACTAAGATAAGATAAGATAATTTGCCAGATATAATATAATTTTATAATGGAACGAAGGGTGGAGTTGATACGTTTGACCAACTTTGTCATAGTTACGTATAGTGTGCCACGTAAAACTCGCCGCTGGAGACTTTGTGTCTTTTTTGGAATACTAAATATTGTGGGGATCACTTCCATGACATTGCTAAATTTATCAATTGCCATTAATAAGCAAGTTTTCAAGAATAGGCGCACTTATCGAAAGACCATCGCATTTGATCTCTTCAAACCTCACCTGGAAGATAGATTTCAGTACCGTATTTTACCCAACGCCCCTACAAATAAGTATTGGGGATATATTAAAAAAAAGCGATCATTAGCTGCGGCAACTAACGAAATTTCAAAATCTGAAAAGAGTTCTTTCTGTCCAAGCTCCAAGGACCTTAGATCACGCATACAATGTGCCACGTGCAAAACTTTAATTTGTAATGAACACCAAAACAAAATTTGCCAAAATTGTTTAAATTCCTAACATTATGTGCCTTATTTGTGTTCAATGACAGCAAAAGTAATGTAAGAAATTTAGATTTGTAAAAGATTTTTAATAAAACTTTATTTTCTTTAGAAAATGTGTTTTTAAATTTGGGGTCTACTTGTACCCCAAGGTACCGTTAATGAAATCCTTATATGGGTACGGTTCTAGGGTTAAAGAAGAGTTACCACGGCGCGCTACGCCAGGCTTTGCTTTGCTTTTGCGACGGGCGTGGAAATTAAATTTTTTTATCTACCCTCAATAACTAAGTGTTCCCAAATTGGCACGGTGGGCAAGAATGGGTTAAGCGTTCCCACGGGGCGCGAGTCGGCCTTGCCCGGCGCGGCCGTGGGACCCCGCCTTAATACTGGCTTTCCAATTGCTTTTACTTTTGAAATTTTCAAATGATGATATTATAAAATGAAATTAATCTACAAAACATCTGTATTAATTAGAGACCCAAAACTTAAAAAAAAACAATACCACAATGCAAATGTTGTCAACAGTATGGACATACCAGATCTGCCTGCTGCTTACGTACATATTGATGTGTTAAGTGTTTAGAAAATCACAACACTGCAGACTGCACAAAAAAGATAGAAAAGGACCAGCAAAATGTGTCCTATGCTTGGGTGACCACGTTGCAAACTACAAAGGTTGTAAGGTCTTTCAAGAAATTTATAAGAGAAAACTACTTACAAAAATACCAAACACAGTGAATAAACAGAATAAAGAAATAGAAATTGCCGATAAAATGGATAACCGAGATAAACCAATAAATATTAAGGACAGCCAAACAACCAACAATCGTTCAACCAGAAATAATATACGCGCAAGTCACAGCAGATACAAATCTAGACTCTACTACTCTCATTGAGTTTGTGTCTCTCATCATGTTTCATGACAACACTTGTCAATAAACTGCTATAAATAGGAAGAATAGCAACCTGGAACATTTACGTCTTACGGCAAGAAGTATGAAGTGCTAATCTGGTTAAAATTACATAATCATTATTATTAGGAGATTACAACATTTATGCAACTTACCGCCAAAGCAGTGCAGGACATGCTGAAACAGCTATAATTTTTTTTTTTTATACTTAGCCCGGCAATTGACCCCACTCCACCTGATGTTAAGTGGAAATGAGGTCCAGGCGCGAGGACAACTGGTGCAGCGTAAGAGACGTAGCATCAGTCATCCTCACTCTGCCGGCCCACAAAGTGCTTCTTCACGCCTCGTTTGAAGGACCCTATGTCATAGGTAGGAGAAAATACGTGTGCTGGTAGACTATTCCATCTTTTGGAAGTGCGGCAAAGAAACGAGTCACCAAATTTCTTTGTGCGAGATGGAATGTTAGAGACTGTAAATTGGTGACTCCGCAGAGCAGCACGCGTACTCCTATGGAGGAAGGGAGAAGGAGGGATGAGGTCAAAGAGTTCTTCAGAGCACTCGCCATGGTATAAACGGTAAAAGACGCTGAGTGACGCAATATCTCTACGCAATTGCAAAGGCTCGAGAGTTTTAGTGACCTCTGCATTGCCGATAATGCGCACAGCGCGGCGCTGCAATCTGTCCAAGGCATCGAGAAGGTACTTTGCGGAGCCATCCCAAAGGTGAGAGCAATACTCCACGCAAGACCGCACCTGTGTCTTGTATAATAGACACAACTGATCAGGCGTGAAGAATCGCCGCACCTTGTTCAGGACACCGAGTTTACGTGAGGCATTTTTAATCACGGTTTCGATGTAGTCCTTTTGGTTCAGATCGCAGCGGATATCCATACCGAGCATGTTAAGACTGCTCTGCAGGCCTAGAGATGTACCCTGAAGAGAGGGAAGGGGAAGGAATGGCGACTTTTTCGCTGTGAACGCGCACACCTGTGTTTTCTTGGCATTGAACTCCACCAGATTATCGGAGCCCCATTTAGAAATGAGGTCCAACATCCGAACTAGCTCAATGACAAGATTTGCTCGCTTCATTTCGGTGTCTACCCGCCCAGCCGTTGGGTACCCGTTATATCCCCCATGCACTGTGCTATCATCAGCATAGCAATGAATGTTTCCAAGAGGAAGCATGTCATTGATATGCAGAAGGAACAGCGTGGGGGATAGAACGGAGCCCTGAGGAACACCAGCGTTCACTGACGTGAACCGTGAAGCGCATCCATCCGAAAGGACACGGATTCTACGCTCATGCAGGAAGCTGGCAATCCACGTACAGAACTGAGCGGGCAAACCGTATGCCGGGAGCTTGGAGAGAAGAGCTTTGTGCCAGACCCGATCAAAAGCCTTGGCTATGTCAAGGCTAACTGCCAGTGACTCGCCACGCTTGTCAATAGCCTCACCCCAGAGATGTGTGACGTACGCTAGAAGATCACCCGTTGACCGTTTTGGCCGAAACCCATATTGACGATCGTGAATTAGGGAGTGATCTTCTAGGTGTCGAATAAGCTGTTGGTTCAATATTCGTTCTAGGATCTTACACAACACTGAAGTTACGGCTATAGGGCGGTAATTAGTCGGATCTGACCGATCTCCTTTTTTAGGGATCGGTTGCACATTAGCTTCTCTCCAAGATCCCGGCACACAACCCGAAGAGAGCGAGAGACGGTACAGACGCGTTAACACAGGGGACAACTCCGCTGCACACATTTTCAGGACTATTGCTGGGATGCCATCAGGACCGTTAGCTTTCCGGACATCGACTGCATTTCCGCACGGACATCACACTGCCTGATTTTAATATCAGACATTGTGTGGCCACAGTGAGGAATTGAGGGTGGCTGTGCATCACAGTCATCGATCCGGGAGTTAGCCGCAAAGAGTTTGGCCAGGAGATCGACCTTTTCCTGCGGCTTGTGAGCTAAAGTTCCGTCAAGACATCTCAGTGGTGGCAGCGAGGGTTGGCAGAAGTTGGATTGCACGGCTTTGGCCAGACGCCAGTAGCTACGGCTGCCCGTAGGATGCGTCAGGAGTTCTTGGCCTACTCGTGCAACGCGCTGGGCATCCGCTCTAATGTAGGCCCTCTTACACGACTTGGTGGCATTATTATAGGCTGCTTTTAGCGAGCGAGTTTCGGGAGCCCCATGAGCTTTACCTCTGATCCAAGCGCGGTATGCCGTCTGTTTGCTCTCAACAGCGCTGGCACACTCGCGATTGAACCAGCGGTTGCGTCTGCCTTTGCTGATGACATAGGAGTGTGGAATATAGTATTCCATTCCTAATACTATCTCATCAGCAACGGCAGTGGCGCTAGCGGTCGGGTCCTTCCCACTAAAGCAGCGCTGCCTCCAAGGGACGGATGCAAAATACTCCCGCATCCCGTCCCAGTCTGCCGACGCGTAGTGCCAAATCTGGCGTTTCGAAACCGCTGTTGGCGGGCGCGATGCCAAGGGCACTGTGCTGGATATCAAGCAGTGATCCGAGGAACCTAAAGGAGCTCGAATCTCCACCCGGTATCCAGCTGGGCGACTCGTCAGCAGAAGGTCGAGTAAGGAGGGCGCATGGCCAACTATGTCTGGGATCCTGGTGGGCTGGTTCACCAGTTGCGTCAGGTCATGCGTGAGAGCGAATGTGTTGGCAGTTCTACCAGCATGGTCTGTTTTGGAGGAACCTAACCACAACTCATGGTGGGCGTTGAAGTCCCCCAAAAACACCAGTTCCGCCGATGGAAACCGCTCCTGCGCATCATCTGCTACCCGACTAAGATGTTCAATTAGTCGAGTTGTCTACATGTCGCCGTTATGGGATCGGTAGACGCAGACGTAGACACGGCAATGAGAGCCTAAGTCGACGTGTACCACTAGGAGGGAGAAGGAAGGGTCCTCCAGACAGCGCAGACGGCGACAGCAAACATCCGCCCGCACGAATAAGCAAACTCCGGCTTTGGCTTTGAAGGATTCTTCAAGCACAAAGCCGTGATAGTTCAGGTAGGTGGTGTCAGCTGGGCGGATTATTTGCGTCTCCGTCAGGAACAATATTGCTGGCCGTGCCGTCTCAAGATGGTGGTGGACGGCATTGATGTTTGCATGGAGTCCGCGGATGTTAGCGGACTCCACCTCAAACGGTAAGGTTGTGGTGGGGGTGTGCACCGCTGTAGAACCAGTTTTGTTGTTAGGCGCTGTCATTTTAGGAGTGGAAAGAGAGAGGCGTGAATCGAGAAAATGATGCCGCGATGCGAATGGTCAAAGTGTGGTGGCCTGTTTCCCCAGGAATTTGCCCACAGACGAGTATTATTAACCTGCCGAACGGAAGGGCCCCCGAACCCCCCCGGGAATGGCCGCCGGGACCCCACCTTCCGGTCACCACCCCGAGATTATGCTTGGCATGGTGAGGCAGCCTCACGAGCTGGTTAGGCTCGCTTGGGCCCCTGTACTGTGCCACGGGCGGCCAGCGGGACAACCGTTTCTACGGGTCTCCCTGGTCGGCAGGTTAACGAAGTCCTCCTGGCACTGGTTTGACGGAAGCCTCCACAGACCAAATACATCGCAGCATCATCCTCTCGAGCTCTGGTTATACGCTGGCTGATCCCGAAACGCGACCGACAAGCAGTCACTTGACGGGTTTTACACCATGCGTACGGTGGTCACCAACCAGACGGGTCAAACCCTACCACCAGTGGAGCAGACATCGCTCGAAAGAGAGATAATCATAGCATTAACCATTATGTATTGTCAGAATACCGGACCGCCAAAGTTCTAGCCACTTTACTAACGATAATTGTTAAGCGAAGTCCGATTACACTGTCATCTATTTATTGCCCTCCTAAACAAAGGAGAAATCTTGAACCTGTTGAAGACGATTTCTGTAACTGTTTACAATCACTGGGCAACTGGTTTATAGCGGGTAGTGATTGGAATTCCAATACTAGCCCTCCGCCCGGGACTTCGTCCGCGAGAACACGTCGTATCCAGTGTTAAATTTCCAAAAACGGACATAAAAGGAAAACTTGATTTTGGTACTTGAAGTGCTACTGGTATGATTATGAGCCAGCTATGTCTATGACAAATTATTCACCAATTTCACAACTCCATTGGTAAAGCCAACACCGGCCTATCGAAACATCCGAAAAACATTACCAAATTTTACCCAACCTAGGAATTGAACCTAGGACATATGAAATCGAGCTGAGCGGATTACCTCTTGGCCACTGAGGCTGAGGGGATAAAATAATAAGCCACTTATTGAATGAATATTTTATTTTTGTTTTGTTTATTTTAAAGGAGGACTCGCAACCTCAGCGAGAAAAAGCGGCGTGATCAATTCAACATGCTGGTTAATGAGCTCAGCACAATGGTCTCCACTAACAGCAGAAAAATGGATAAATCAACTGTCCTCAAGTCGACAATATCTTTCTTGAGGAATCATAATGGTAATACTTATTTTTTACATCATCTTTTATCATAACTTGGGTTTTTAGTGGGTCATCATCATTAGCCTATACGTCGTCCCACGGCTGGGCCCTTTGTTCTCACTAGTTCGATTCAGTAGTTCGATCGTCGAACTAGTGAGAATTTTTTTTCTCATTTGTTCGACCGTCGAACTAGTGAGAATGTTTGTTCTCACTAGTTCGATCCGTTAACTTATTATTTTTCTGTTGTCTAAAAAAAAAAATAACCCTCGAAATTCAAGACAATCGCTACGCTGCGCTTCGCGATTGTCTTAAATTTCTAACCTATCACGTGACCTACAGGAGTAGGGCAGACCAATATCTATTATATCGGTACTTAATGTTCTTGCTTCTCGATTAATAATAATAATAAGTTAACGGATCGAACTAGTGAGAACAAACATTCTCACTAGTTCGATTCAGTAGTTCGATCGTCGAACTAGTGAGAATTTTTTTTCTCATTTGTTCGACCGTCGAACTAGTGAGAATGTTTGTTCTCACTAGTTCGATCCGTTAACTTATTATTATTATTAATCGAGAAGCAAGAACATTAAGTACCGATATAATAGATATTGGTCTGCCCTACTCCTGTAGGTCACGTGATAGGTTAGAAATTTAAGACAATCGCGAAGCGCAGCGTAGCGATTGTCTTGAATTTCGAGGGTTATTTTTTTTTTTAGACAACAGAAAAATAATAAGTTAACGGATCGAACTAGTGAGAACAAACATTCTCACTAGTTCGACGGTCGAACAAATGAGAAAAAAAATTCTCACTAGTTCGACGATCGAACTACTGAATCGAACTAGTGAGAACAAAGGGGCTGGGCACTGGCCTTCTTACATGTAAACAACATCACATGCGAAGATTGGGCCACAACCCACCACGCTGGCCCATTGCGTGTTGGCCCAACAGCTTTATGTGCTATCCGTAGCATGAGATGAATGGTGTTAATAATAATTAAAAAAAAAAAAAATTCTTGTCAAGGCCAGATACTTATCATACGGTATCAATTACATATATACAGGGTCTAACAAAATCAATAAGCGAACGTTTAAGGGCGCTATCTATACATCACTCTAAATACAATGACAAAAAATGGTCTTTAGTTTTATAGTGATTTTTCAAAGTTATGTTTTCTAACAAACTAAATCAATTATAATAATGCGCATCATGGAACATGCTGTATCTTTACTAACACGCACGCAATCGTCAATAAAGAGGTAGCTCAGTGTGCTCCGAGTTTAGTGTGCATGTTCGGCTATCTTTGTGTGCGTGTAGTACAGCTGTACGGGTTTGGAAAGGGTGTATTTTTTGGTGAAATATGATAATGTTTTGTTGATTATCTCGGTACCGAGCCTGTAGTTTTGGACCAAATTTTGTGAGCATGCTCAGTGTGATGTATAGATGTTCCCCTTAAACGTTCGCTAGACCTTACCTTATTGTTAGACCCTATATAAGTAGCTGTAATTGCAGATGCAATGACCTCAACGTGCGTGTTAGACGATGTCATTTGTGGATTGGTTAAAAACTACTTGTTTGGTGCCTTTGACCTACATTGTCAATAATGGCTCTCTCAGCTATTCGTTTCATATAATTATTACGTTTTTGACAGTTATTGTACAGACGCCAGCAGTTAAACCTACAATAAAATGTTAAATTTTATCAATACATTTTGAAGCTCGTTTATTGGTTTTAAGGATCAATATTGATTGGAGAAAATTGACAGTTTTGAATAGGAATACGTTTTTTTTTTAAATTTTGAATAGGTTTTGATAAAAAGGTGCAACTTACTAGCATCTTTATGGTTATGTTCTTAGTTCTTTGAGTAAGCACCGTCATTACACTTAGTATTAATATACACATACAGGCCGTATAAACAGATTAAATACACGTATGGATTTTCTAATTGGGCGTGATAGGTCAATTACAAAACTATAAGAAATAGCGAAAAATTCAGAAGTTTTCAGAACAAACTTGCTGAAAACTAAACTGTTTCAGTATCATTAGATTTTAGAATGTTACAGTTTTGTAAAAGTCGCTACTTTTACAAAAGGATCGGAGCCTTGCTAGGTAATGGTAATTTTCTAATAAACCATTCGATAGTCACAAATAACAATTAAATTCTGAGAACTAATTATGTATTCCATTATTTTCAAGTATTCAGACATAACAAGTGTGTTATCGTCAGACGAACCCAATTAGATTATAGGCTTAGTACCATGCGCTCCAAATCTATTGTTCTCCAAAATTCAACTTCTATTCATTCATTCTCAAGAGCTCCAATGAGTTTGATATTAAAATAATAAATAAAACCACATTTATCAATATCATTCCCTACAGCTCCAAAACATTAAAAAAATACAAAACAAACATTCTCTCCTGGGAATCAATGTATGGAGATCAGAGGTTTTGATGAAATATGTTTGCATACGCTTTTGGAGTCCTTGGGAACGATTTTACAAAATAATATTATTATATAATTTTACCCTTGGAGCGCTTGAGACCAAAATCTTGGAGCGAGCGGGAATAAGCCAGATTATAAAGTATAAACACAAATAAGAAAATGTATTTTGTATTTATTACCGGGACTGATTCCGAGAATTGTTGTTACTAATTGCCTGTTACTAATTACTAATCTCTTTTCAGAAATGCTTTAAAAAGAGTTAGCTAATAAAAATTGGGGATTATATTTTTTTTCTGTTCTAGAAATAACGGTCCGCTCACGTGCCCATGATGTTCAAGTGGATTGGAAGCCATCATTTTTGGCTAATGAAGAATTTACATTTATCACGCTCGAGGGGTTGGAGGGATTTGTTATGGTATTCTCTGCCACTGGCCGCATATATTATGTATCAGAGAGTATAACTTCGTTACTTGGTCACAATCCAGTAAGTGAAAAATTATTATCATATAAAAAGAAAAATATTCACATTATGTTATCTGACGATAATGAATACCATTTCGAATTTGTGTGTTTTAGGCTGACATTGTCAATAAAAGCATATTTGACTTGTCCCTCGAAGACGACCGGCCTCGTCTGTATAGTCTTCTACAGAATTCCGGGAATGCCTCGGACCCGTCGCAACCACTAAGGAAAGGTACGTTTTGACAATACACTGAGAGCCATAAAACTTAAGACACATAAAGATGTGCGTGAGATAATAAAGATTATGATTTTGATCAATAAGAATTAGAAAAAAATATGGGACACTGATGTTTACGCGGACGAATCAACTAGCGGACGGCTGTACATTATATTTTTTTCTGAAGAAGCGTTAAATTTTTGTTGCACTTCCATTGTCAGTTTGCGAAAGTAACCTATAGCTACCAAAAGCATTCTGTATGTTTTTTGTTGCACTTCCATTGTCAGTTTGCGAAAGTAACCTATAGCTACTAAAAGCATTCTGTATGTTTTGCTGTTCCTTTGCATGACTCAATAGTGGTCTGCGAAAGTTTATAATTAACTATATGGTTTACAATTTAATAAAATTAGGAAAGGGCCGTCGATATTTACTGTCTTTTGAATTTGAACGATTCGATGAATGCTACCTACCACTCCACCACTCTCAGTTCTCAACTACTACGTAATGATTGGAGCGTTCCGATAGCACCATGGTACTAAAGTTTAACCGCCTCTGTGGTCTAGTGGTTAAGCCACCGATCTAAGACCCAGAGGTCCCGGGTTCGACTCCCGACGGCGGGGAGTAATACTTTGTGTGATGAAAAAAAGGGCTTCCTGGTAGATGAATACAATAAAAAAATGCTAATGCGAAATTTTTGCACAAGTTAGGTACCTAGTTTATGTTATAATTACTGTTTGATATATGAAAATAAATACGTTCCATTTGTGTCTCTAGTTGTCTACCCATGTTATGTTATTCATATTCTGTTTCTTTCGCCAATGCTGTTTACTCTTGTTTGCTTATTTACCGACGTCAGCAGATCAACCTACCGTAATCATCATCAGCCTATAAACGTCCCACTGCTGGGCACAGGCCTCCCACGTGGCCAATAGCACGCGGGAATATTGGGCCATAACCCACCACGCTGGCCCAATGCAGGTTGGTGGGTTTTGACGACTGCCCTCTTACGACAACAACCGGGACCAACGGCTTAACGTGCCTTCCGAAGCACGGAGGAGCTCGAGATGTTTTTTTTTAAATTTGGTCACCCCATCCAGCGACCTGGCATTGCGAAAGTTGCTTAGCGAACCAGAACCAGAATCCAGTACCTACCATAAAATGTCAGATATCTACAATACATTTTGAACCTTACGACTTTAGTATATGGATCAACATCGATTGGAGAAATTGGACAGTTTTGGATTGGTTGACCTGCTGGCGTGTGTACGTATGTTATAATATAATGAAGATGTTAATGTAATTAATTTGATTTGCCAAGCGAAAATTATTTAATGATTTCAATAAAAAAATATATCAATAGAGCGCTATGCGAAGGCGGTTAAAGTCGTGAAACGTTGAAAAGAACATCACGTGGACACCGATTGATTGTGTATTTATATTTTTATGCGTTCATTGATAATGTATAACTGTATTATCATCAAAAAAGTCTCAAAGGCTGCACATACATCCAATAGCATAGAGTGGCGATAGGCTCACCACCTCTCACGCTGAGCACATGCGCAGTTATCATTCGGTAAAATGTGGATTGTGGCTGTGAACTGCTTTGGCGGTCCTCATTGCCTGGTCGCTGACTAACCCTTCGGGGATAATAGTCTTGAATATACAGGGTTAATTTTGGACTCCCCGCCAAATTTTGTCACGTGGTGCTATAGCAGCAGTACAACTAAATAATGATATAAAAAACTATATATTTTTTTACTCTTTTGTCTCAACTCTTCCATATGAAAATTAAAATTATTGGCACCTAGCGTGCGGCCGCCTCGTTATCAAAGCGCATGCGTGTGACCGCTATTATTCACCTCTTGTTTGCCCGCGAGGGTGGGCGCATGCATCTAGTAAAATATAATGGCTCCTCTTCACAATCGCTCATCATAGACGATTACGGGCGAGCACGATTGTGTAGAGGGCATACTCGGCTGTATTCGCCGATCATCGTCTATGATCGCCTGCAATCGTCTGGGACCCGTGATTTGTCGGTTTTCGGGCACGCTGCAAAGGGAATGCCGGGCGTTCGCGGAGGTGCCCACACAATCGCCGATCACGGCCGATCATTCATTCGCTTTTTTCATTTTTTTAATTACTTACGTTCTATTACCTACGATGAATGGTCAAACACCACCATCTTCTTTTCCTCCATTTTTTTCACAACTTTTTGTTAAACCACTTTGACATAATGGTTGTATGCCGCTATTAAATAAATGGTAGCAGCAGCAACATACTCCACGTCCATCTTGTACGCTTGCCGTTCGACGACTACTACAGGCGAATGTGTAGACGCTTGCACGATGATCGTGCCGGTGATCGAGGCGATTATAGACGAACTCACGATCGGCAATACTCGCCGACTGTGAAGTGGCGGCATAAGACATAAAAAGCAGGCAAAATAATGTGTTTAAAAAAAAACATTCATTAATTTTACGTCGAATATTTAATTATTACTATTTTTTATCGTATATTTACTTTTGGCGGGGAGTCCAAAATTAACCCTGTATGTGTTATCATCAGCTCAAGATCTGCTTGGAAAGGTTCTTGGGCTTGACCAACACGCTTTGGTGGGTGTCAACGACTACCATCTTACTACAACACATGACGCTATCCTGTAGATCAAGCTGTATGATGATTTGAAAGCACTGAGTAACTAACATCTATACAATGTAATAGGGGTGGTACTTTAACCCGTTAAAGCTGAGTACTACATCTAAATTCATCGACAAAAAAAAAAAAAGTAATAATATGGGGAGTCCTACCCTATCCCCTCCCCCTATAATTTATGACCATTTTTACTTTATACGATATCAAAGGTTTCATACGTCGGAGTAACATGACAAAAATGGCAAACGGTATATCATGACACTGGCTAACTAATAAATTACTTTGTTTCGTATGTTTGAGATTATTAAGGTGAGAAAAAAAAATCATTATTTAATTATTTTGTGATTTAAAATCATTTTTTTTAAGTCCATATTATTTTTATTGTTGATGAATTTAGATGTAGTACTTAGCCTTATCAGGTTAGAAGTACCACCCCTATCACATTGTATAATCATTACATTTAATTTAGTAAATTCGCCGTTTTTCTTTGTCCGTGGCTCCGCATTCTTCTTCTAAACCACGCAACTGATTTTACGCGGTTTCTACTGATAGAAAGATTAATAAAGGACGATGTTCTTTTATAATTTGTATAGATATTTTGTACCAACGGGCCGAAGTAGGACGGTGTTTTTAAGTTAGCGCGCACGAAGGCGCGGGCGGGCCGCTAGTATACTCGTATTATAAAAAGGAGGCCAGGATTGCCAAAACTTGCGATATAAATATACTTTTTGTTTGTAAACTTTTTGGTTGCCCTTCAATGGACTGATCATAACATTCGTAAAAAGAGAACAACTTGACTAATTACGCTACCTTATTCACTTATTTTTCGAACTGTTAGATTGCTTGTAACAATTGTATGTAAGTACAGTTAGATGACGCACTATGTATTCTGATAACATTACCGCAACAAAGGGTGCAAACGCTAAATATATTATATATATATACACTAAATGGATAGATAATGGTGGATGGTATTACACCGCCTCTGCAGTCTCGCTATTTCCGTCTCAGACTTGTCGGTTAAAAGTTGGCCTCCTAGGCAGGGTACAAACTGAACTCGGTGGTAGGGTTTGCTTTAAGTCTTTCGGGTTAGGTACCACCATCTTGTCTAGCCCTGGTGAAGTCCGTTTCCAGTAGGCCTAATAGTCGCATACTAACGGGTGAGTGATATGAAGAAGAAATTCTACATTGTGAAATAAAAAATGGAAAAAGCAGTTCTGTATTATTTCGGTCAGTCATACAAGAGTTCTCAATTTTGTAATATTCATTCATCTGGGTATGGAGAGATCCCGGGAACTAGTGTAAGATTCTGACAGTAGAATCAGACTGGCAGTAGGATTCTGCGCTGAATGGATCGACTGAATCAAATCAACCCAAATAATTAATAATACTGTCGACTACGTTTTTAGAGGAATCTGACCTAAGTAGGTATATTCGCCTAGATACCTCGTGTTTGTGACATAATCATATTACTTGTTATAGTTATAAAACTGACTTTCAATCGACTTCCGAAACGGAACCGCACACTTGCTTATAAAAATGCAGTGAAACCGTTTTTATGCATTGTGTAAAATCTATAATAGTTTGATTGATGTTGAGTCACACATAACTGTTTGACTTTAATGTTTATATTGCATATATCGATAGCATGCCCATTTAAAGGCCTTGATTGTGTGTGAATAGTTGCTAGTATCATTTGAATTAAATGTGATGTGCAGGCGCATTGCTACTTGCTAGGCTGTCGGTTTGTCTAAATTGGTGTTGTAATTTGAAATATATGTTATGTAGGTACATCATTATAGTTGCGAATTGAAACGATACATTATATGTCAGCTCTATTCATTTCATTTCACTCTATCTGAGCGCAGAAGCTGTCTTTGTTGGTAAAAGTATGATTTTTTTTATTTTATTCACTACGGGTAAGCCCTTGGCTTTCATTTCACCTGATGGTAAGTGACGACAAGGCCGAAGGTGGAAGCGCACTTCACCCGAAATCCTCAACCACTGAGGCACTGGCTATGTCATCTCTAAGCTGTCGGAACACAACAATGTTGTTAAAATTGTTGTTATGTGTGTAGTATCCTTATACGTTACCTGATTGTTATGGGCTTTCGACTCTCAACTCACGCTGTTTGTACTAACAACATTGTAAAGTTGATCCTTTTGCAATCGGAATATAGGACATCAATCTAATTAACGTTATGTTGCTCTTGTGCTATGTTGCCATGTCTTGTGACTTGAAATGTAAGGTTGAATTCGTATTAAACGGTATAAGACAGTATCTATTTTATCAGCATCGACAATCTAATATGTATAAACGTTGTTCACACAAGTTGTTATTTTAAACTGCGCTTATTTGACGTTGATTAGTTTAAATTAAAAGTTATTTGTCATAATTGATTAACGAAACACGTTATAACGTTATGTAATTGTAATTTGTAATTGTTTAATGTGATATTAACTAACAGAAACCAAATAATAAACTTAAGTAATATCAAGACCATCTAGATTTTTTCAGTACTGTTGTATAAGTATAGGCGAATGTGTTTATTAGCATGTTGTAAAAAAAAAATTAAGTAAGCATGATGTCTATTCGAATTACTAGTTAGAAATAATGCGCGATGAGCTAACCACTGTTTATAAGATAAGTTCCAATGTTCTGGTATTAAATGGTCAATAATATTGCGTATGCTACTATTAAGTGTATGTGATCGAATTATTAAGTAATAAAAATTCGGAGAATCTTTAAAACATCTATGTTTCTATTATTTTAAAGTGCCAACTGCCTCCTCATTTGTCACATCTCGGTGGCATTTACGCATTAAAGCCTCGATGACACGGGGCTAGTTTACGAGCTACAAGCCGGCGAGTTCGCTAGCAGCTTGTAAACTCGCCCCGTGTCATTGGTTTTTTTTACAATATGCTAGTTGACTATCCGATTGCAATAAAAAACTCACTCGCTGACTAGCAGCTCATAAACTAGCCCCGTGTCATCGAGTCTTTAGCAGGAAAAGTAGAGCTTAAGTTTCAACTTATAACAACACTTACATTTACACAACCTGCACTCCAATATCCGATATATTGTTAGAGTTATGTGATTTATGTTGTAATATTATAGTTTATTTGAATAGTGCAAAAGCATGTACTGCCACACCCCACGTTCCAAAATATCAAAGATATCAAAAATATCAAAAGTATGTGGATGCAGTCGATATGACTATAGTTAAAACTTTAATAGAAAGTTACTGCGCAGCAGCGGTGCCGTGAGATCACTGAGTTAAATTACGGTATACTCGTATCTATTGTGTAATATAATATTCTCTAAATTTTAAGCTTTAATAATAATCATTAAACATTAGATGCGATATTTCGATCTCTAACAGACAACCCTGTGCCGTTAAAGAGGTTTTATTGTGTAACTCTTGTAATATTAAGTTTTGTTTCTTCCCCGTTTCTTAAGGCAGACTTAATATAGGTATCAACCACAAAGGTACAGTCGAGAAAGTTCCCGGTCGAACACTTTTCGGCGATTTCGCTTGCACACGATCTACGCGCACGCTACTGTAGTGCGATTCTCTAAACGCAAACACCGTTTAAGCCTTGGTAGCAGCGGCTGCAACAGCGGTGAAAGTACTATTGGTATTCTGCTAAATAATTTTCAACGCTGTTCGACACTAGCTTCGCACAGCTGTAAGCGGCGTGATAGGGAATCGCTTCTTTGACATTTATTGTAGGTATAAAATCGGTATTCTGTAAGTAAGACAGTAACTTTGACCACAGCCGTGACTGCAGCGAACGATGTAACGGCTGTATTGTTGTAGATAATAATCTATGATCACAGCCATGCGCAGCGTCTATGTGTCGCTTAGAGAATCGCATAGCTGTACGTACGCGCGGTCTGAATGGAGCGCAAGCGAATATCGCCGAAAAGTGGTTGACCGGGAATTTCCTCGGTGTACATTTTCCCATATCTCGGATACAGTAGGTGTAAACGGCCTGTGTACTAGTACTACTACTAGTAGTGGGCAAGTGTAGTAATCAGCTGAGAACTTTTCAGACAACGAGTTCAGGTTCCAGTGTCAACTAAGGCGCGGCAATCTTGACTTCCGAGAGGAGACCACGTACGAGCTGGTCCAGATCAATGGCCACTTCAGCGAGGGTCAGTTATTACTTTACATGTTTTAGAAATAAGGGAGATAGAAAAATCTTTACTTAGGAACCCATGGGTCAATTTTAGACTTAATAAAAATGGCTAATTCTTTTTTTGTGATGTTTTTGTAATTGTCAGGACAAGACATTTTTTTGGAAATTTGTCATGGGTACATGTTAAAAACTGAAAAGCGTAACACCTTGTTGGCCAAATAGCTAAGCGCTCGGCCCGATAACCAGAGGTCCAGGGTTCAATTCCCAAGTCGAACAAAGTGTGTTTAGAATATTTCGATGCATAGCCCGGTTTTGTGATCACCAATTCGCATTTGGCAAACGTGGTGATGTTAAGCCAGTACCAAAGCAAAGACTTGATTTCAATAAAGAAGCCATTTGCCCAACAGTGGAACAGTATAGGCTATACTTTATTTTTTCTAGAAAAGCGTTCCTTTTGATTTATTACATTTTATATTATAATTTTATTTTCTAATTCCAGGGACGAAAATGGAACTATCTGATATGGACGATATGAGCTATCAGTCGGACCACGAGTCAAGGTATTTTTTTTTTACTAGAAAAGCTCGCATGTTTGCTCATGTTTACCACGTGCCGAAATTATTCGCGTGAAATATGTATGGTAGTAGTCTAGTTCTGAAAGAGAACTCTTTTTTTTTAATTTACCTATAACGTCCCACTGCTGGCCAAAGGTCTCCCCCACTTCCCTCCAGCTCTCTCTCTCTCTTTAGCCAGCTCTAACCAATTTCCGTCGAAGGCATCGAGGTCGTCGCGCCACTGCTTCCGAGGACGTCTCCGATACCGACGTCGGTCTTTAGGTACCCAACGCGTGCTGATGTTTGCCCACCTCTCTGGGTTCATTCTTACGACGTGCCCCGCCCAGTCCCACTTGAGCTTTGCAGATTTATGTCCAATATCGGCAACACCTGTCATGGAACGCAGTGTGGTTTTTCGGACATGGTCGGTTCTCTTGATGCCGAGAATGCTGCGTTCCATGGCTCTTTGACAAACCTTGAGTCGGGACTTTTGTGATTCGGTTAGCGACCAGGGGCCCAAGTCTGCTAATTTACGAATGGCATGATTGAATCGCAATTGGATCGCATTGTAATTGTTTGACACATTTGGTATTCTCTTACTCATTTAAGAATTACAATGCGATCCAATTGCGATTCAATTATGCCATTTGTAAATTAGCAGACTTGGGCCCCTGGTTTGTGCACCATAGGTAAGGATGGGCAAGATACACATGTCGACGAGTCTGCGCTTCAGAGAGATTGGAATATCTCCCTTCATTAGCGTCTTCATGGACCAGTAACTTTTCCAGGCTTTCTCAATTTGGCGATCGATCTCTTTATCCTGCCTGTTGTCAAAAGAAACTATCTGGCCCAAATAGACGTACTCGTCGACATAGTGTATTATTTGCCCATCTACCTCTACCATAGTTCGCACCTTTTGCTATTTTAAATGAGGAACCGGAGGAGTTTAACCGAATGTTTGCTGTGCTATGGATATAAATAATTTTGATGAGGTCTATATAAGTATTTTCAATGTCTTGTTTTTCTAAAGCGGTAAATATAGAGGAGCGTTTTAAACTATCGAAAGCTTTCGTATAGTCTACAAAGGCTAAGTAAAGTGGCTTATTGAATTCTGAATATTTTTCTATTACTTGGTTTAGCGTGTGAAAATAAATTAAATTAAATCAAAATAGAATTAAAGAGATCCGTAAGTACCGGAATCAAAGTAGCTGAGCCTATTTGGAGTGCTTCTGTCGTGATACCATCTGCTCCAGGACTTTTCCATACTTTCATGGTTTTCAGGGCATCATGAACCTCTCCACCCGTTATGTACTGTATGGCATCAGGACGGAAGTATGATGACTATCTGGATTAAATTCTGTTGCGACGTAATAAAGGTTCCTATAGAAATTAGTACAAATTTCCATTATTTTGTCTTGGCGATTATGTTTGACTCCTTGATCATCATGTAGGCAGTTTATCCAACGTCTTCCTTTTGATATTCCCTGTTTAGCTATTCTAAGTGAAATGTTTCTTTCTATTGCTGCTTTTACAAGTTCAGAGTTTAATTGTCTAATGTCTCTTCGTATACTACGTTTAACCTTTTTATCAATATCTCTGTGGTCTTTAGTGCCAATTTCAAAATGTTGTCTGCTTTCAATAAGTTTGATAGATTGTTCCGATAGCTTTGCTTTAGTTTTCTTGGTGTCTTTTATCTTCATATTGCTATTTTGTATTTCTCTCACTATTATTTTGTACTGTTCATCCACATAATCTATTTCTCTAATTTTGAGTCTTTTGAAAGAGTTGGAGAGTTCTGAGTTAAATTGATCAGAGTATGTTAAAAGTGTTAGCTTGGAATGGTTTTTAATTTGTTTGGTAAAAAGTTTCATGCGGTGGATTTTAAACTCGAATTTAATTGTTGCCCGCAGTGGTCTATGGTCTGAACTGTACTTAATTTTATTAAGACATGACACATCCTTTACTATTTGCATATCTGAAGCTATAATGTAGTCTATTTCTTTTTTGGTGATTCCATTAGATGACACCCATGTCCATCGTCTCTGTGGTTTCTTAATGAAGAAAGTGTTGGCAATCGTAAGGCTTTGCCCAAAGGCAAATTGGATCAATCTAGCTGCTCGCTCGTTACGGTTTCCGAGACCATGATTTCCAATTGTGCTGCCATAATCTGCTTGTAGCCTTTTCTTCTCGCTTAGAGAGAAGAGAAGAGAACTCTTAAATGATCTTAAAAATGTATACTAGAAATAAACACTACTTTAGTTACGGCTGTCTGTAGTATCTTTGTCTTAAGACCAGCTTTAAGTCGTATAAAATCAATGACTCAAAACCTCAAAGACTTGCCGCAAGATCTGAAAAGTTTCGTATAGCTGAGTCTGAAAAGGTGAAATAGGTAATATAGAATAAGATTAAATAGGTTTTTTTGTCTCAAACTATGAGCCGTTGCTGCAAAATCCTGGATGAGGTCAGCTTAAGACAAGATAATGGTATAACATGGAGGACGCCTATGCCCAGCGGATAGTAGAAGTTCTAAATGATGATTATGATGGAGTTTTCATCACTCCAGTCAGTCAGTCAATGATACGTCAACGAGTATATCCTGTTAGTAGGTTACTGTTACTTTGTTATTTGGCGAAGAGCCGGTCCACACGGCGCGTTGCGTCAGCGTTGCGGCGAGATCTCGCCGCGTTGATTGGTGACTTTGGTGACGCGACCGCGTGTCCACCAATCAACGCCGCGAAATCTCTGCGGTGTGACAACACAACGCGCCGTGTGGACCGGCTCTGACGACAGTGCACTGCTTTTGCGGTCCTCATTGCTTAGTCTCTGACTAACCCTTTGGAGGGACTTCTTGGCGGGAAAGTGAAGCGTCATGTCTGCAGTTTTGTATTATTTTCTATAATTTGTGTTTTGTCGAATATTGATGTGAAATAATGGTGGATTATTTACTGTTAAGTGTTCGTGAACGTGCATGAGTGTTAGCAAATAAAACAAAACAGTGCAACATCACTTTTAAAATTCTCTCAAGAAGTCCGTGTGAGACCTCAATAAAGCTTTATTGAGTCTCGAGGGGATTGGGGGAAAATCATTTACCATTAAACGTTCATTATAACTCATTATCATCCACTTAATGTAAATATAATAATAATTACTATTAAAAACTTGACACTAGCTAAATGTGCTGATCGCACGAAGCCATTATATAAAATGTATGTATGAATAGGAATAAACTAAATTCTTCACAATAACCATTTACATTAAAGCATTTTACAAGAACTACCAAAATCGCAGTATCTTAACTGTCAAACTTCGGGTAGTGCTGGGGTACGGTGACATTAGGGATGTGCTAATCGTTTCGATCACATGTAAAAACTAGATGCACAATCAACGCTCTCAAAATGGCCGCACAAGAGCACTTTTTATTATAATCTAATTAACTTTTTAAATTAATGGCTTCGCGTTTAGCATTAAGCCAATTTCAAGTGGTATATATTTTAAAGTACATTTAGTATTGTACGGTATATTGAATTATAATGGAGTCTCACAACACGTGTTGTTGCTAAAAGAAAACTGGAGAAACTCCACAAGACACACACGAAATGCGTACCCAGGTAGGGTACGCATTTCGTTTGGTAGTATGCGAGCTCAGTGTCAACGTGACGAAGTGCTCCTTCAAATATTGCTATTCTGTCAAATCACATACTCGTCCGTTACACGAAGCGGGCAATATTCCGCTACGATTTAGTATGCGACTGTGTATCTAGTTTTTATACGTGATCGAAGGCTAATCGATTGATTTTCATACAGGATTTTTTTAATATGTGCACAATTTTTTATATTATTCAGTAACGTTAATGACATCATTTAATTTTTTTTATTAATTTATTTATTATTAATTATTTATTTAATTTGTCCGGCACAATAAAAAATAACTCGTGGATTCCGGGCGATCGAAAGAAAGGTCACGTGTAACGTAAAGGTAACCTAACCTAGGTATCCTGTGGTATCGTAAGTGTCAGACTCAATTGCGCGGTCCTAGTCGATTGACCATGATTAACGGTATTTTTGTGGATATGTTTGATCAATTTTAGTTTCTTTATTTTTTGCTTAAAAAAATTAAATTAAATCTGTAGCTCTAGAATAAATTACTCTATAATTTAAAAAATCCTGTAAGTATAGAAAATTTTCGTCTAACAGTATGTATGTATGTAGGTTACTGTTCGTCTGCACGGGCCGCCTGCAAACGCCGCAGCTGATCCGCGACGTGTCCCTCACCGACTTCGACAGGTGCGAGTTCACCTCCCGCCATAGTCTCGAGTGGAAGTTCCTGTTCCTGGACCACCGCGCTCCCCCCATCATCGGCTACTTGCCCTTCGAAGTCCTGGGCACCTCTGGCTACGACTACTATCACTTCGATGACCTCGAAAAAGTCATCATGTGCCATGAAGCCTGTAAGTTATTATGTGGATCTGTTGTTTAATGTAGTTATAGTGTCTATCAAAAAGGAGAATGCTACAAAACGGTATCTATCTTATTAGACACGAATAGACGATAAATTTATCCATCTTCACGAATATAATAAAGAGGTAAAAGTATGTTTTGTATGTAGGAGGTATCTTCGAATGTTATCCGATTTATAAAAATATTTTCAAATTTTCCAATATTTTCTATGGACACGGCTCAAAAAGGCTCTAGTCACAATGCGGGGAAACAAACATAGAAATGATTTTACCTTAGTGTCCACATAAAAAAATGAATGGCGGAAAGTTACAAGAATTGTCATTTTTTTAATCGACTCCAAAATAAAGGAGCAGGTTCTCAATTCGTCAGGAGCTTTTTTTATTTACACATTTCATACACGTTACTTGTAATTATTTTATTATTACCACAGTAATGCAAAAGGGCGAGATGACCTCGTGCTACTACCGATTTCTGACCAAGGGCCAGCAGTGGATCTGGCTGCAGACAAGATATTATATCACTTACCACCAGTGGAACTCTAAGCCGGAGTTCGTCGTTTGCACTCACCGTGTGGTCAGGTATGTGGAGAAAGATCATCGTCAACCTATAAACGTCCTACTGCTGGGCACAGGCCTATTCAAACCAAGTTAACAAAGATGTACCCCCGCTGGGAATCGAACCCGTGACCTTTTGGTCTAAGACCGGTAGCTCAGCCACTAGACCACAGAGGCAGTTGAAAAAGTTTATCAATAGTAATTTGGTAGATAAGCCACACATATTATATATATCGTTTCCCTTGAGTGTCGTAGAAGGCTACTAACGGACTAAAGACTGCACGTACATCCAACAGCATAGGGCGGTGATGGGCTCACCACCTGTCACGCTGAGCACATGTGCAGTCGCTACTTGGTGAAAAGTGGACTACGGTAGAGGACTGATTTTGCTGTTCTCATTGCCTAGTCTCTGTCTAACCCAAGGCAAGACTCTGATAAGGCGTCCGCTAAATTGTAATGTGGTGTGGAAATAAATAAAAGATGGATTTAGGGTAGAACTTATAACAAATTAATTGGAAAGACAACGTTAATAGACAATAGTAATATTCTAATATTTTTATTTATGTTCTGGTAATAGCTGCTGTATTTGTAATTTGTAAAATAGGTAGATACTTGTTTTAAGAGGGTTTACGCATTTCGGTTTCCCATTCAAACTTTCAAGTCGAAATTTTTAAAAACTTATAAGCCAATTTTAATGAAACTATGCATGCTAAAGTAAAATACAGGGAACTAAATAGTTTGTTGAAAACATTTTTAGAAAAGGTTTATTTAGCTGAGTTATTGCGATTTAAAGTCCACTATTGAAAATTTAAAATCGCATTAACTCAGTTATTTAAACGTTTTTTAAAAATGTTTTCAACAAACTATTTAGATCTCTGTATGTTACTTTAGCATGCAAAGTTTCATTAAAATTGGCTCATAGGTTTTTAAAAATTTCGACTTGGAAGTTTGTATGGGAAACCGAAATGCGTAAACCGTCTTAAGGTCTAAAGATATTTATAACACATTTGCTCGTAAAGTAGCTCTTATTACACCGATTTCAGCATTGTAATGTAATACGTTTCACACTAGTGCGGTAATGTAATTTAAAAATTAGTTATCATTTGAATCTATGGACAACATAGGCCTTTAGCCCGTTAGTACCTTTTACGACACCCAAGGGAAGAGAGGGGTTAGTAGTATTATTCTGATGAGCCCATCGCCGCTCTATGCTGTTGGATGTATGTGCAGTCTTTAGTCAGTTAGTCTCCTTTTACGACACCCAAGGGAAGAGAGGGGTTGGTAGTATTATTTTGATGAGCCCATCGCCGCTCTATGCTGTTGGATGTATGTGCAGTCTTTAGTCCGTTAGTCGCCTTTTACGACACCGAAGGGAAGAGAGAAGTTTGTAGTAATATTTTGATGAGCTTATCGCCGATCTATGCTGTTGGATGTATATGCAGTCTTTAGTCCGTTAGTCGCCTTTTACGACACCCACGGGAAGAGAGGGGTTGGTGGTATTATTTTGATGAGCCCATCTACGCTCTATGCTGTTGGACAAAGAAAAATATAATGTTGGCTTACCAAAGATTCATGAAAACGCAGTTATTTTCGGAAAATGTGTTTTCCTCGCAAATATGTTATAAAACGTCGTATGGCATACGTGCGCTTTGATAATTACAGCCTCTGCTTTCTTGTAACCCTCACCTACGGCTCGGGCTAGCAATATCGCCTCGGCTGTAATTTTCATCTTACCGCACTTATATCATAATGTACTATTATAATAAGATGTGGATAATGGTGCTGTTTGTACAATCATTAAAATTGTAAATATTGTACTTATTAAGTAAGACACATTGTATAATTTATTGTTTATTGTCCAAACAAATAAAAATAAAAATAAAAATTAAATAATAACCTTTTGGGGATAATAGTCATTATTATATGTATGTATGTACGTTCTAATCTACAAGGCACTTGTCTAGTCCTCCACCTAAAATAACTCAGAAAGCACATTATTTTTTCAGTTACATGGATTTGATAAAGAACCTAAAACAGGAGAACGCAGAAGGCGACGAAGCGAGCGAGGCCGATGCCAACAATAGCGCGATGCCAGAGCCACCGCAGGAGGAAGCGATGGCGTCTATGTCGCCTACATACATGTCTGATGCTAACGACACATTCGGAAACTCCTACCAGCCTCTGTCGCAGGTCTGTACTAACAACTACTCACAGGTCACAACGGTGGTTTAATTTCTTTTTTCTTCTTGCCGTTCGTGGTCCCTGCCTTGCCCCTCATGCCCTAAGTGCATGAATTAACCAAAAATGTTTCAATGCTTTTAACTCTTTATGTCAATGGGTTAAGAGCGTTGTAACATTTTTCCGCGCTCGGTGTTTAGGTTTTTGCCGCTCGACAACGCGACGGAGTGAGTGTGTGTGAGTTTTGCCTCACGCGTACGGCACACAGTTGCGGCCCGGGACGACTGAACGATCTTGATCCTGTAGCTATGGCGTACATATACTATTTTAAATAAGTAAAAAACTAAAGTTTACGAAGAAAATAAAAATACTATCCACAATATATTATTTATGTATTTAAATTAAATTTATACAAATTTGGATGATGAAATTTTAATATAATCAATAGAGTACCTAGGTACTTATAAAAATAAACTAGTTTTACCCGACAATCAAAAAGGGAGATTATGATCTTGACCGATACATATCTATATAATATATGTTTGTATGTATGTATGTTCGTGCATCTGTTTCCTCACAATTTCTAGACTTCTAGAATTTTGAGAAAATGAGGTAGGTATCGTTGGAAGTACCTTAATCGTCAACTGGTTAAAGGCTATAATATAGCCTAGGTTATATTATGACGTTACATTAAATCGAATATGGCGCCCTCTGAAAGACATGAAGCAGAAACTAAAAAAAATTTGCCGTGTTGGATATCAAATGACAGGGCTTCATGAGCACATTCCAAAAATAAACATAAACAAGTAGATGTTTGCTTACGGCTTTATTGGCCACGATTGGCCACAATTGGCCACGTATGTATCTTTGTGCATCACTTCAGAACGACTGTACCTATTTGGCTAATTCGGAATAACAACAAACAGCAACGCGTCTGCATCTACAAAATGGTAACGCGCCTTAGGCTCGCTCTGACGTGACTCTCTCAACTAAGTAGTTACTATGTGAGGCAGTTAAAATATAAAATTTTTGAGTACGAAATTTAAAATTTGTTAGGAGTAAGACACTATTGATAATAAGTTTTAATTGTTAATTAAGCTCGTTTATATAATGGCCTGCCATGTAAATTATAAATCTATGGAACCAAAACAAAACAAACTAAAACATGTATGGAACTATAAAGGACATATTTTTTTTTGGTACTAAAATAAAAGAAAAATGAACTGCAACAATTCATATACTTCCTTGTCCAAGAGACTAAATGCTATCATTCTGTATATTTTTTAGATTTTTAATTACCTCCGTTAAAGAATACCTACTGTATTTTGATAAGTTTTGTACGTTTCTGAACGAATGTTCCTTTTTTAAATGTTAACGAACGCAGGGTTATTAAGTAGGTAAGTCTATGAGGTCTATGGTAATGTAGAAACGATATCGCTATTTTTTCTAACACAGTTATCTTTTTTCGCACTTAAAGTATTTGGCAACGATACACACAAAATAACACAACGAAAGCGCGGCCGGGAATCGTCTGGCGGCTGACAGTCTGACATCTGTCTACGAAGCGTATTGACATATAAAACGTCAGACAAGCGTCACTTTTTCATTTTTAATAACTTAAAGTGTACAATCCTACTATAATGTTGCCATTTTCGAGTAGAAATCAATGTTGGTTTTCAATTTATATAAAAAAACGGAGGTCTTCAAATTAATAATACGGTCATAAATATGTTGATAATAATGTATTCTTCAAGAATGTATACATTGGCGTCAAGTTAGAAGACTTTGCAATTTAGTACCAAGCCCCATAGTAAAAAAATACAAGAAAATTCTAAGAAAAAAAAATTATGCCGAAAATATATTACAACTACATAAACTTAAAAAAGATTACTTACTGTTTTCTAAGGTTTAAGCGAGCACTATACATTGAAATGAAACACTTTTTACGGATTAAATCGCGTTTAATTTTACTACATTACATAGTTTTTTAGTTTCCTGACGTTTCGAACCCTTTACAGGGTCCGTGGTCACAGGGGGACTGAGGTGTTGGTCGTCTCATAGTTAGAAGTTATTTGCCTACCGTCAATCATAATCATAATCGGTTCAATATAAAAATGATTGATGGTCGTCAGGAAACTTAAAAACTATGTTACGTAGTAAAATTAAACGCGAGTGAATCCGTAAAATGTTTATGTTGTGTTTTTTGATGCTGAATAAATTTATTTCTATTCTATTCTATTCTAAAAAGTGTTTCATTTCAATAAAAGATTACTAAAAAAAATGAAAAGAGTTGTCAAAATTCAACCTCGTTTTTTTTAAATTAACTTGCCATCTTTAGTTTTGATTGAGACCGTGCGATCGACCCGATTATATACTTACTAACTTTGAACAATTATATTTTTACAATAATTTTATTTTTTTACACATTTATAATACAGTCTTTCTTCTAACGTATAATAGTTATTTGTTATACAAGAGTGCAAATTTGCTTTTTAACCGCGTGCTCAATTTTGATGACCGAGCAAGCGAAGGATTCTAAAATTGAATCACGGGCGCAGTGAGTGATTCAAAAATTAGAATCCTGAGCGTTACCGAGGGAATCAAAAGAGCACGAGGTGAAAAATCTTTGCACTCGAGTGCAACACGTAACTTTTCATCCCACCTCAACGAGGAAATTACCAACCAAATTAAAAAAGTAGGTACACCAAAAAGGTTCCGAGTCTGAGTTTTTAACAAATTAAAAAAAAGTTGTATGAAATATTCGGCACCATAGAGGTAGCAGTAAATAGGTTTAATGTTTTTTTTAATTCACAAACTTAGTGCACACGATGTTCTAAATTCAATTTACTTTATCCTCTAGAGAATAAAAACGGATTTTCCATTCAGATATTGAAGAGTAAAAATACTCTTTCCGAGATGGGGGGATGAAAAATTATTTATGTTGCCTAATGACTTCTAGATTATGAGATAATATGACTTGTTTACTTGTGGTAAATTTCTCGATTTTTTACTTTACTAAACGTGATAAAAATACAAGTTAATTAAATAAAAATAGAAATTTTCTTATTACGTTTTCAATTTAAGAATATGTTCCTAATAATGTATTTTTTTTACCTTCTTATTTAGTAATAATAATTGGTGTAAAATTATATTCAAAGTTGAGCCTTCGTGCGTCATCTGGAAATCGCGCCTTCGAAATCAGCTGTTTTCGTAGTAAATTATCCATTAAATGATTATTCCAATTATCGAATTTAATAGAAGCTATAGCAATAAATTATATCATCAAAATCACTTCAAAAACTCCCAAGTTCTCGATTTACGAACGAACGATGTTAAAACGCTCTTAAGGAGAACGTAGAAACGTATGATTGTAAACTTTTGGTAACATTATGCATTTAGGGGTTAAGCCATCCACGTGGCATAGAAGAGATGGCACAGACACCAGCACTTCACTCTACCACAAATTGCTGCAATACGTTTTTCACCGTGTCACTTATGTTAAGCATCAATATTGATTGGAATTTGACACTCTTGGGCTGGTTTCAGAGTCACGCTAACCGCCCGCGCGGGTGAAAGCAACGCGGGACATGAGCTAGGTGTTGTCTTGTAGCGTACCATAGTGACGCTTACCATCGGCGCGTGTGGTAAGAGTCTCTATAAAACGGTACAAGACAACACCTAGCTCGTGGCCCGCGTCGCTTAGGCAGTTGTCCCACCGCCGACGATGAACGAGAAGCGAGTCGAGCTAGAACTAGAAACGAATTAGCAAGCAGCAGAAAGCGAGTGTGTAGTTCCGATAGTTTTGTCGCTGGGCTATAAGCGAGTGTACGAGTGAGACGGGCGATTACTCGCGCCACTCGCTCGCGGCGGCCGAGCCGAGCGTACAGCAGTGCGATTCTCTAAGTTAAAGCCTTGGTAGCAGCGGCTGCCGCAGCGCTGAGAATGTACTCTGTCTCTTTCATGTTCATAGAATTGGAAAGAGACAGCAGATCACAGCATGCGCGCAGCGTCTATGTGTCACTCAGAGAATTGCATAGCAATCCTCTTGGCGGGAAATGACCGCTGCCGCTGGTTGGTCTCTCGGCGTGAGTTCTCGCTGAGCGGGTATCGCTAAGCGAAAATTACCTTTGATAGCTCCTGTCACTCAGCGACGAACTAGTGGAGCGAGTCCTCGCCGGCAGTGTGAACAGTCAGCGATCAACTATTTATATATGCATCTCTTTTGTTTACAAGGAAATATCTATTGTACGTTTCTTGAGCGAGAATATAGCTGATAGTTAGTCGTTTACTTGCCGTTGGTGGGATAACTGCCATACACCCGCGCAGGCGGTCAGCGTGACTCCGAAACCAGCCTTGGATAGATCTGCAGGCGTTTTGTACTAGGTTTTTAGTGGGTAGACCTTCGATATTAGCGCGATGCCGAAGCCGCCGCAGAAGGAAGTGGTGTCTATGTCTCCGTCATACATGTCTGAAGCGAACGATACGTTTGGAAACTCTTACCAGCTTCTGTCGCGTGTCTGTACTCACAACGGTCCCAACAGTTCTACCAAGAACTAGATGATTAACGCTTACCGCCCGCTTTCATCTAGCTGAGCACATTTTTTGTATGTGATGTTTCTTCTCTAGTTTATTAAGATTATATATTGAGACATCTTTGACCTTCCGTGAATGCAGACAAGCTAACAGCATGGCTAAAGAAAGTCCTTGGAGTATGATGAAACTGGAAAACTTCTCAAAATTGACACCTGACACCAGTGGCGCGCCTAGGGCTTGAGATTAAGGCAAGCCTGGAAGCCCGAATCTTCATGTCTTGACTTGGCGAGTTTGATAAAAGCACACTGAGGCACACTACTAGACGGAATTTTAGAAACACGTCAGCGTACAGCAAACATGAATAATATTCAAATCAATTTATGCTTAAAATAAACATGAATAAAAACAAATAAATTTACTTAAATTTAAATATGCAACACCAACAATATAATTTATTAGAATGGGAGCAACCAACAATCCAACGAGTTTTATACACAGATCTATTGAAATTCCTTTTATGATTCCTATTCTTAAGGGCCTATTACATCTCGAGTGTGATTTTTGCGTAAAATAGCCAATTTTGGCGTTATGGATCTCAGAAACAAAAATACATTAACAATTATGACTTATTGAATAGTGTAGAATAGCTATGGTATAGTGCGTAGCGGCCTCGCTTTTTGTAAATTTTGCTTAACCTTTTAATTAAACCCAAAATTGCAGAGAAAAATTTTTATAAAGTGCGCGAAGGCACTTTTTTAGCTCATCGATTGAACTACTGTTCAAACAAGTGAAATAAAAAAAATATAATTTTATCTCTTATATAGTCGAATAGTGCGTAGCGGCCTCGGAATTTTTAGATATCATTGATTTTATATAGGAAAAAAATCTTATTCTAAACCAAAAAACTTCGAAAATTGCTATAAGTTAACTGTGAATATCTCCGATTATATTATTGAGCAAAACTTATACCAGAGTAATGGTTACTTCATGAGGAATAAAGATTTTATAATTAATTTATTATCCTATTTTAATAAAAACGATAAATACAACTGCAAAATTACTACAAAATGCGATGCGCCGGCCGTCCGAATTCAACTTATGCTCACAGAATGGAGATTTGTAATATTATGCACAAATTTATTATCCTATTTCGATAAAAACGATAAATACAACTGCAAAATTACTACAAAATGCGAAAATGGGCATTTTACGCAAAAATCACATTCGAGATGTAATAGGCCTCTTAATACTTAGCGAAATATACAATCTTGAAAATCAACGAATTTACCTTACTCTCGCCGATTAACACTTCAGCACATCTAAGTCCTTCACAGGGGGCAATATTAAGCGTCGAACTAGACTCGAAATGCATTCTAAATCACTAAATAAAACTTTTTGAAAAACGGAGCAAACCCTCTACCAGCCCATGGTCCTGCCTACCTTGCGGCATAAGGACCGAATCTGGGGAGAGCGCGTGGGTACTGCATAGGCTCTTTTCCCCAGCGGCGCTTTTCACTTCGCTCCCTACAAATCTTATTCCGTCCCTTCTGTTACCTCCTCTTCCCCTTCTGGGGCGTGGATACCACAGTACGTGACTTCGCGTCGGGCTGCTCTCGTTGTTATAACTAAACCTCTTATTCGAATGTTCTTCGAATCGTGTGCCAGGAGTGCGCGAACAATTGCTTCGGCTACTGATGAGGTCCTGGTGGTAGACTGGACCGAAATCCTGTCTGCGTAACCTATCCAACAACCTGACCCTAATCTCGGAGTATAAGCTAAACTCCCATAGTGCGTGATCTCGGCTCTCACTAGACTCGCCGCAGGGACACGTGGCAGACTCGCACAGCGCAAGTTTGTGTAGGCGCTGTCTGAAACAACCGTGCCCCGTGAGCAACTGAGAGACAAAGTAATCGGGCTCAACCCAGTCATGAGAGAGTCTCGCAGACGTCTGGGAAGAGGCTAAATAACTCGCGGCCATCCTCGCTGGACTTCCGTCGTTCTTGCCAAATGGCGACGAGCTCCTCTCTGACTATACGTCTCAATTTGCGGCGCTCCTTGGTGACCAGTTGGAGTCCCTCCTCTACAAGACGTCCCGCACGAAGAACTTCCAGATCGGCCGGCAGCATACCCGCAAGCATAGGTAACGCCGCGGTGCTGCACGTTCTGTAGGCCTTCGTTAACAATATAAGTGCAGGTCTTTGCGTGCTAAGTAACGCCCTTCTGACGATGAGTCAGAGAGATGAGATGAGTGATGATCAGACGTGCTTCGGTACCATACGGCCTCAGCGTATGACAAAGTGACCACAAAGGTCCCTGAAAACAGGACCCTAAGGGCACGGTACTTGACGCCCCAGGTCTACGCGGAGACGCATTACTTTGCCGAAGCAGTTGGAGGCCGCTTCACCAATCAACTTAGCATGAGGCGCGTAGGACCTATAGCCACATCCAGAGTCACTCCCAACAGCTTCGCCTGAGTGACGCTCGCGATCGAGGACCCACCGGAACGCGATGAGGGCTCGACGACGATCGTCACGTCATCGGCATACGCAACAACGTGGACTCTGTCAGGTTTCGACAGCAGCAGGAGGTCGTTGAGGAGGAGGTTCCAAAATGTCGGGCCTAGTACTGACCCTTTTGGACATCCCATGGTGTTGTGTTTCCACGACGTCTGGTTCCCAACAAAGAGCCCCACACGCCGGTTCGTGAAGTAACTGACCAAAATGCTATAGATATTAGGCGGGCAACCCACCTTTTTAGCTTTTAAAAGAATCATTGGCCACCACGCATTGTCGAAAGCACCAGATATGTCCAGAAAGATCAACTGCACGTAGGATGCTGCACTGGACTCTGTTACTGAGTTAATAAATTTGAGCGTCGTGATCGTAGAACGGCCGCGGGTGAAACCGTGCTGGGCATCTGAAATGTGACTGTGCAGACAGGGAGCGCAGGAAATAATGACGCGTTCCAATATTTTACCTAAAATGGGTAAAAGAGTTATAGGCCTATACGCTTTCGGGTCCGAGAGAGGCTTACCGTTGCCCTTAGGCAGTACCAAAAGCTTACCGGTTTTCCACATATCTGGGAAGATACCCTGAGCAATGCACAAACATAAATGTTCCACATCTCGTCGGACGCAGCCTTCCAAGCCCACTTGACGATTTTGGCGGTTATACCGTCCGTACCTGCGGCAGTGTTCGCTAGAGCGCGGATGATGTTCTCAAGCGAGTGTTTGCTTGGATCCGGAGAGTCGCACCCAGAAGGGGCGAACGCAGCAGCCACACGTACGTCGCGGTGGTAGGAAGTATCGACCTCTGGTCGATTGTCTGGGTACAGCGAAGTGAGTAACGCGGTCATGGTGTCACTGGTAGAATCAGTGTGCCGCTCAATCAATCAATCAAATCAATGTTTATAGTTTCGAAGCGTTGATGACGTTTGATGGTGGACGAAAACGTCCGCTCGCTGCCTGATATGCCTTACCCCACGGGTCGTCGTTTCCTGAATCAGCGATTGCGCGGTAAAAATCCAACTCTGCCTGCTTCATGGCTATGCTGCATTGTTAGATAGATTCAATAAAAAGTTGATCAAGAAACGACCGCATCTAGCAAAGAAAAAAAATCTATTTCATCAGGATAATGCACCGGCCCACTCGTCTGCAATCGCTACATCAAAAATTGTCGAATTAGGATACGAATTATTGCCACACCCTCCGTATTCGCCAGACTTAGCCCCCTGTGACTTTTTCCTCTTCCCAAACATGAAGAAATGGCTTGGCGGGCAAAGATTTTCGTCAAACGAAGAGGTGGTAGCCGAAACTAAGGCCTATTTTGCAGGGGTTGACAAAAAATATTTTTTTGATGGGTTGAAGAGGTTGGAACAGCGCTGGACTAAGTGCGTAGAGTTGAATGGAGTATATGTAGAAAAATAAAAAAATAAATATGTAAAAAGAGTGTTTCTTCCTTCCAAAGTCATGGACTTATCAAACCGCCCTCGTATATCTTTAAATTCGAAAAAATATTATGTGATTATAATTAATTGCGATTCACTGGTAGTGGTATTGAGTTTTGGTTAAGGCAAGCCGGCCTTTTCGGCTTCTAAGGAAGTACCGCCACTGCCTGACACACACCCACACACACACCATTGCATACATTCACACACATAATTAAGGTTACCGACGTTACCAGTTACCGCACCGCCATAAAAAAAAATGTTCAAGGAAGAGCGACTCCCTTTGGTGCAAATCTTCGAAATATTTGTACGCGCATCATTACAGAACGACTGCACCAATTTGGCTAATTCTTTTCTGGTTGTGTTCGTAATTGTTAGGACTTTCTAAGTTAGCGTGGACGAAGGCGAGGGCGGGCCGCTAGTAATAATATAAAAAAAAGTATTGACAGAATTGAATTTAGAATTGACATCTTGACTCGCGCGACGATTGTGGCGCCGCTCCACCTATCATAGCACATTGTGGAGCCACCATACCTGATATTCGTATCAGGGAGATTGATGTACGTGCCTTGCTGCGGTCGCTCGACGTGCGGAAGGCTAGCGGTCCGGATGGTGTTCCGACGAATGTACACACGCCAGCACATCAGGCTACCACACTTTGACCTTGAGCGCTTCAAAAGTTGAACAGAGAGAATCGTGCGAAAGAGATAAATAGCCTATATCAGTCCCACGTCAAATGAGTCGTGCTGCATTGCCGCCGCACACATACGTTATACGTTATTTTGCATGTGTGTATCACGCTCTGTAGGTGAATCGCGATAATGAAACAATTTTTGAGGATTAATCTTAGTTATTAATATTAGAATAACTTTGGACTCATTTATTCCTAAAAGCGTTACTTAATGGAATGGAAAAATAAAAATCTTAGCCATATTTTCATATCGATTTTTTATTATAGTGTAATAATAATATCTTCATTACCCTAGCCTCGGAAATAATTTTTGTGATGCCTTGCCGATGTAGGCCCTAGGGCATTTAACTAATTCTGGATTTTCATAAATAAAAAGTAACATTTTTAATGTTAAATTAAATTATGAAATATACCTACATAGCAAAATGTCAACTTATCTGATAGAAATATTTGCAAAAGTGTTTCTATCGAGTGTTAGGGTAGATTGTTGTGATGACGTCGGCTTGGGACGTAAGTAAAATCACTAGAAGAATTTCGACGATCTTTGTGCCGGCCGCGGTGGCGTAGTGGTCAGCGCACTTGCCCGGAAAGCGAGGGACGCGGTTTCGAATCCCGCCTACATTCTCGATTCTCGGTCCGAATTTTTTCTAGTATTTTCATAATTCCTGGGATTGTGGTATTAGTTAACACTGATTCTGTCTAGTTATTCGGTATGAGGAACTAAAAAATAAAGCGACGCGTTGAAATAAAATAACATTGGGAAGTAGCTTAAATAGATTTTTGCATTTGCGATGAATCTTAAAATTGATAACGAATAACATACTCATATGTAAAATAGCGTAATACACGCTATAAATGAATTTAGAGAATTCTCGCTCGTATTAAAATAGCGTAACACACTCTTTAACTGAATTTAGAGAATTCTCGCTCGTATTGCGATGTGGTTTATAACCTACTGTATATGCGCCAGAAAACAAGGAATTTAACACCCTTGTGTTGGTAGAGACGCTGGGTAGGTATCTCGGAGTTTAGAAAACCAACATTAGGAATTAACCCGACCTGGAATTTAACCTGGGACAAGTGGAACACAAGGTGAGAAACCCTACAGCGCTCTGCGCGAATCATATCGTCTAATAAGAAAACTTTTGAGACAACAAATTTAAAAATTTAAATTCGTGGTGAGGATTTAATTAAGGGGAAATTCCTAACGTTTAATAAATATGTAATGAAAGAATTTTCTCTTGTCTGTGTGACTTGCCCTATAGCGATCGACTCTACCTCATTATATATACATGTTTTGACTGCTAGATCGCAGAAATTGACGATCAGTTTTTCCCATTAGTTGAACTGACGTCAGTCCAAAATTTGATCGTGAATGTCGAATCGTCACTAAAGAGTTTTAACTGACAGCGAGACGGAATTTTCCGTGGCTACCATAATCCAAGCCGGCGGCGGCGCGTCGCGCCAAACTGGGGCCCAAGTCTGCTAATTTACGAATGGCATACTTTAATCGCATTGTAATGTAAATGTATTGTTCGACACATTTGGTATTCTTAAATGAGTAAGAGAATACCAAATGTGTCAAACAATTACAATGCGATCCAATTGCGATTCAATTATGCCATTCGTAAATTAGCAGACTTGGGCCCCTGGGGGGTTACACTCAAACGCAAACTCAATCTTAATACAATTCCAATGCGATTAATATGTATCGATATTGGGATAAGTAAAGATAATTCCGGAACGTCATCTCGATAATAATTTGTTCAATCAATTTCCACGCAATTTAATTCCAATGTGGCGGCGCTATTGTCGCTTACAAAAGTGCCATTTGACATATTTTAGATTTATGATTGGAAATTGATTAATGCATTTCTGTTTCAAGAGTAGGCTACTCTCACCTGACCGTGTGTGATCGACTGATCGTCACTCCAATCGCGTCAGTTCGAATTTCTCCAATGAATATTGATCCTTAGAACCAAGCAATAAAGTTCAAAATTGATTGTACCGGCCGGTCGAGAACCGACGAGCCGGAGTGACGCCAGTGAGTGGGGAAATCTGTTTGGCGTAAAACCACTTGGAGTGACGCCACAGTTTTACGCCTGGGACTGACGCGCAAAACTGATCGTCAGTGGCCAGCTTTAAAACAACATAATAAAATTAAGAGAATAGAAATTGATAAGAAATTCGAAAATTATTTTGACAGTTAGGTGGTGATTACTGGGGTATAAGTATAAAAGACCAAATGATACTCTGAGGCCATAATGTTTTATAAAATAAATAAAGTGAAACATAGTGACTCAAGCACAAGCGAAGACCGATGTGGCCCGTTGGCAGAGATCCTGCCTTCCAACCCCAAAGGTCCCGGGTTCAAATCCTGGTACGAACAAATGTTTGTGTGATGAACATGGTAATTTTTTACCGAGTAATTTGAACCGAGTCGGTGTTTATATGTATTTATATCTATATTATCTACGTATTGTATATGTAAGTGTATCCGTTACCTAGTATCCATATCACAAGCCTTACAGTGCTCACTTTAAGCTAAGTAATTTGTGTGAATGTGGGAAATATTATTAATAGCCGTGTGAATTCTGCAAAACATGAAACATGCAAAAAGTAAGGAAACACTATAATATGTCAAGGATCATAAGACCGCCGGCGGTCACGAAACAATTGATTTTCAATTGTGTCTGGTTTTACGATACTCAAGGGGTTAATTGTTCATCATCAGCAAATAAACGTCCCACTGATGGGCACAGGCCTCCCACGTGGACAATAGCACGTGGGGTTAATTGTTATGTCCCAAAAAGTGTTGATATAATGATAATTACTTAGAGCATACTTGTAGCTTTATTAATTTTACAGACTTATCCGTGGTTGAATGTTAGTAAGTCTGCTTACAATAGGTACCCGGAGGACTGGGTTCAATTTTCAGCGGAACATATCTTTGTATACTTGTTCCGGTCTGGTCGTGCTTCGGAAGGCACGTAAAGCCGTTGGTCACAGTTGCTGTCGTAAATATAGCAACAAGTCAAGTCAGAGACCTAAATGGCGGCTTGTAAAAACTCTGACACCAGGCCTCACCAGCCACTCGATAAAGAAGAAGAAGAAATTTTACAACGCGGTCTTTGATTTTCTATTATCTTTTAAATGTTCAATAGTCAACGAATAACTGTCAAAATATTGTAATAAGGCTCTTATTGAGTTTCGAACTTAAACTTAGAAAAATAAAAACAATAAACTAACACAAATAAACATTTATTGATTATAATCTTCAATATATTTAAACTCTCTGATTTATTAACCAATAAAATAGTAGGAACTTTAATAAACTTACTACTCTAAATAAATTACACAAATAGGTATTCAGGGTGATTAATTACCCCGAATTTGATCGATACTTATAGCTAATATAATATCAAAGGTTCAACCTATCACATTATTATTCTGATAACAAATACATGGAAAAGAAATTAAGAAACCGAGCAATAAGCTGAACATTCTCCAACAATTAAATGATAGAACGAAAACATTTATAAAATTTATTTAAATAAACCATCCAAATCTAAAGTAACTCTAGGGTTATAAACTTAATTATAATACTTCAAAGTAATTATTAAATTAAAAATACGTCTTATTACGTCAAATGCCGGCTAAGGGATAAAATGAGAGGCAAGAGTTTATTTTCTTAGAACATTACAATTTGACTGGGCGTTTTTAGCAGACTTCAAAACAAGGGTTCATTATCACAATTCCATAACATAACTTCAAGATTCAATATCATTTATTCAGGTTAGGCCATGTTTAGGTTACAGCACTTATGAATGTCATTTATGCCATCGGTTCGTAAGTCTAACTATGGGGCGGGAGCCTTGTAATGAGAAGAACCGGCAAGAAACTCAGCAAGGGCATTTCCTTTCTCCCTTTCTTTTACACCGTCAATTAGAATTGAAAAATGCCCTCCATATCATAGAAGGGCACTTTCCATTACAATAATAAAAACATAAAACAACTACAAGGACATAAAAATAAAATATATATTAATAAAAATAAAAAGTTCAGGTATTCATCAATATAAAATAATCAATGTTATCAATGTCTTACAGTACAGAAAAAAAAAGTAAGACTATAACTACTAATATACTAATAATAAAAATAAGTTAGCAAGAGCAGACCAGCCTCCACAGGCGGCACCCGTTCACGAGTATGACATGTGAATCAGCCATCGCTTCGCTCAACCACGTTTTAGGGAACGTAACGACCCGACGCACATGCCACCACCGCAGACACTTTGAGAGAGCATGACACACTCGAGCAACTCCAATGAAGCAAGCAAGAAAACATTTAGGCAACGTTTTACACAACATAAGTTTTGAGTAGGTACCTCTTGTCTGTAAGACACTGCTGATAAAGGCTATCATACCAGGGTATGAGCTAGTTACAAAGAAAATGGACTTAAGAAAATATAATGTGATTATTTTATCATTACCAGGCTGTTTTGTATTCTTCTTCCTTAACTGTATAATAACCTTTCTTAAGTAAATAAGATTTTATATGATTTTTAAACTTATGTAAAGGTAATTCTAGTACAGTACTTGGTATTTTATTATAATAGTGAATACCTTGCCCCAAGAAAGAGCCGAGAACCTTCTGTAACCTGAACAGGGGCATCATAAGTTTTGACTTATTTCTAGTACTGAAATTGTGTACGTCACTGTGTTTAGCAAATGAGTTAATATTGCAGCGCACAAAAAAAATTGAGATGCAGCTGTAAGAACACCAACTTCTTTAAAAATATCTCTTAGAGAAGTTCGTGAGCTTAGTCTATAGATGGTTCTATTGCCCGTTTCTGTAAAATAAATATAGTTTCAACATCAGCCGTTGTTCCCCACAGTAGGGCGCCATATGACATGATACTGTGAAAATAACTAAAGTAAACCTTTTAGCAGTTTCAACGTCGGTTAACTGCCTAATTTTTCTAATGGCGTAAGCAGCAGAACTGAGTTTGCCGGCCAATTTCGATATATGAGGATTCCATTGAAGTTTTGAGTCAAGGGTTATCCCTAGAAAAACAACCGAACCTACCAAATCTAATTTATCACTGTTTATCCTTAGATCAATTTGTTCGGTCTTAACATTTGGTAGTGTAAAATTAATGCATTTGGTTTTTTTAGCATTTAACTGTAAATTATTAACAGTAAACCAACTGAGTACTTCTAAGAGAGCATTGTTAATATCGTCATAATTTTTCTTAGACCTAGTCAAAAAGACATTAAAAATGAGTGAAGTATCATCTGCAAACAATACAATATCACAGAAGTTTTCTACAAAGAATGGAAGGTCATTAATATATATCAAAAGTAAGAAAGGGATTGACCCTTGTGGAACTCCCTTTTTTACTTGAGAACCAGATGAGTTAGTTCCAATGACATAGACAGTTTGTGTTCTAGAACTGAGATAAGACTTTATCAAATCAAGCGCAAAACCTTTGAGACCATAGTAATTTAACTACATCACCAATGTCCGGTGCTCAACGCAATCGAAAGCCTTGGACAGGTCGCAGAAAACTCCAAGAGCGTTATGAGACTCCTCCCAGGCATCAAATATATGTTTTACTAGAGCAACACCTGCATCAGTAGTGGAACGACCCTTAGTAAAACCGACTTGCTTACTATGTAAAAGATTATTTAAAATAAAGTATTCCACTAACTGTTTGTGAATAATTTTTTCATAAATCTTACTTGCTGGTAGTATTGAAATTGGTCGATAGTTACTGGGGTCCTCTTTATTTCCCGTTTTCCCTTTTTTCGTCAACAAAAATAACTATATTATTATCCCAGTCAAAGTTGTAAAATTCTAAGCAAAAGCTAACTCTTGCCTCTTTATGATGTTCATATAATTGAATTTTTTTCGCAGGTCTGCTGCATTTCTTCCCGGCCTCTTTTAATCTTCTCCGGATAGTGTCCATGGAAACCTAAAACAAAGAAAAAAGTAAAGTAAATTCATTAAACTAAAGATTTTAACTATACAGTAAATATGTTAAATTTAAAAACTTAATCAGGAATCAGAGGACCAACTTTAGGATTGTGTGTGACTTTTAGTGATTTCACCCAATTTATGTCAATGTTTCTTTTTTATTGTAGACATAAAATATCCAACGGTCTTTAAAATTATATTTCTATTAAAAATGTAAAATATTTTATGGTTGGTTAAAAAGGCTGAATATGTATTCACATGAAATTTGGCACACAGTCTGTAACCTGGCTTAAAATAATAGGTATTGGAAACACTGATTGAATTATTTTACTGCATGTAGTTAATATTATAGGTAGTTAAATGTATCCAAAGCCAAATATTTGATAAAAATATATTCTTCGGATCATCCTACTATACAAACCATGTCTACACATAGTAATTAATCAATTTAATTTTTTAAACTTTAAAGGATATATAGGTAGTAAACATGCAATTGGGACCCCCCAATTGATTATTATGATTATGCAATAAATAGCTGGCACTTCACAACTTTCCCAAATTTTGGAGGTTTTTATTTATGGAAACATTGATTTAAGAGGGTTTACGCATTTCGGTTTCCTATATTTGTATAAATTCCAAGCTGAAATATTTAAAAACCACTTAGCCAATTTTAATAAAACTTTGCATGCTAAAGTAAAATTCAGGGATCTGAATAGTTTGTTAAAAACATTTTTAAAAAAACGTTTACTTAAGTGAGTTATTGCGATTTTAAACTTTCTAGAGTAGACTTTAAATCGCAATAACTCAGCTAAATGAACGTTTTTTAAAATGTTTTCAACAAACTATTTAGATCCCTGTGTTTTACTTTAGCTTACAAAGTTTCATCAAAATTGGATTAATGGTTTTTAAAAACTTCGACTTGGAAGTTTGTATGGGAAACCGAAATGCGTAAACCCTCTTAACAATTCTAGTACTTACTTAATTGTTTTTGTTTAGAAAAATATACTTATTCAAACTTTATTTAAATCTAGCCATAGCTTCTGTTATCAAGATATTTAAAAAAAAAATTCAACATTATCACCCTACTACAAACCATGTTCAATATAACTTTACAGTCATAGTAAATAATAAATTGAATTCTTTACTTAATTTATTTGTAAAGATATTTAAAACGTGTTTAAAAGGATCTTAATAAATTATTAAGATTATGCAATGACTACTCATTGTCAAAAAGTCATTCTCAAGAAGTGCGAAGGCATTTGAGCTTATTATTTTAATAATTTAACTAAAACCTTCATCAAAAAATTCATCAAATACACATGCAGTAAGTGGTTTTTTGGTCAGCCAAGTCAATGGCAGAAACAATAGCAAGTTAAATCCCACTTTTGTTTAATAGGTGTTAATTTCAATAGAGTTTAAACAAGGTAGGTAATTGTTATGATATACTCACGCTATAATTAGAAGAAGACACTCTTGTGCTCAAAAAGGGATCAGCAGAGTGTGAAGCAACTATGGCCGCGTCCTCCTCAGACGTCGTAGCCCTCTCGTAGTGCTGACGGTGGTGAGCTTCTAGGGACCCAGACTCTTCCCATCGGCGAAGCCAAAAATATACCGTTTTTCGCTGAAAGAAAACGTCAATTAGGGTTTGTTTTAATACACCATTGGTAACACCTACTATCAAATAAAACAACAGCACAAGTTGGTGTTAGTTTGTTCGTCCCGTGTAAAAACAGTGATTACCTTACAAAATTATAATTTTATGGCTAACTATTTCTCGTATTACTACACTTTACGGTTAAAGAAGAATGAAAAATCTGCATTCTCACAAAATCCGTTATGGCGGCTCCACATTAAGGCCTGTATTCACTTTGATAAGTGCGACAGTGCAAGTGCAGGTGATTAGTTAGTTGCGAGTGATTAGTGCAGGATGTGTAGTGCGAGTAGTGTCCATTTTGTCATGTGGCTGTGTTTAGTACGCACGTCAAGAAGCGCACTTGCAATTGCAAGAAATAATGAAGAAACTTTAGAACCCACGTATCACTTTACTACGCGGGCTACTTTAATTAACTATATTAACCACTCGCACTAATCAATCGCTGGAGTGCGTTCCGTCGTTTTGTGTGTAGTTGTTTGGTTAAAGTTTAACTCGTTTGAGTTGCAACCAGGCCACGGAACAATCAAGTTGTTTTTATAACCTCTTCTGAAGTATTCCTGTCCAGTACGAGAAAACATTCTTCTGTCTCCATTTTTTCCACTTTTATACCTTAAATAACAGAATTATTAAAAAGTAAAACAATACGAAACAACCAAACAACAGGCGGAATTTTTCGAGACGTTTTGACATAAATTGCAAACTTTGACACTTTTTAAATGATATAAACGTCAAATAGCTGTCAGAGTGAAAATAACCATCCGATTTGATGGTTGTTTGGTTGCTGCGCTCTGAGCCACAGAACACATATACTAGCACAGAACCGATGAAACTACGCTCTGACAGCCATCAGAGTAAAATTTCACCAAGCCACGGAACGGTTAGAGCGGGCGCCGGAGTGCGCTCGAGTGAAGCGACAGAACGCAGCCAAGTCCACACGTGTTTACTCCTAATCACTAAGCACTTGCACTCGTCACCAGCACTAATCACTAATCAAAGTGTATACAGGCTTTAAGTGCCGTGAATTCACGCGCGAATTCACGGCACAAGTCGTGCCCTCCAGATTCACGGGATGCTCACAATCGTTCGTGAAACCCGCCGCGAAATGGACGTAGAGAAAAAAAAAGAAGATGGTAGATGACTGAAATACATCGTATCGTAACCGATCGAAGTATAGTCTGGAGTAAACTGATTGAACCCCAAGAAAACCGTCCACATTCACGTTCACGCCTGTTTACGGAGCGTCACGGCACTTTATTATTTATTATGTGTCGGCACTAATAATGTGGAGCCGCCATTACGGACGGAGCCCGGACGCGCCCCGTGCACGGCCCGCTTTAATATAATTCATCCCTTAGTAAAATTTCTTCCTCTAATTTATCATGAAACTAAATAAAAAATCATGATAACCTATTTAGATAAAAGTTACGACTTATGTTAACCGCCATTTTTGTTTACAAATAAACAGTAAAATTTCTTCCTTTAATATAGCATGAAACTAAATAAAAAAGCAGAACCTATTTAGATGAAAGTTACGAGTTAAGTTAACCGCCATTTTTGTTTACAAATAAACATTAATCTAACACTGTTAAGCCGGGTCTCCTGCGGCACTGTTTTGTCTTTTCTAACACCTAACATCAAACATCTAACAAATTATATTTTGTAGTAGGTTATTATGAAAATAAATTACTCACCGTTACTCCAGTTTGGTCACATATATGTTTGACTCGGCATCCACTTCGTCTTAGAGCAATTATTTGCTCTCACTCCACCCTACTTAAAGTAGGTGCCATTTTTGTGTTTACCACAGACTTAGAGATGGTGTTTACAAAACGCGAGCGTCGCTGCCGTGACGTGTGACTGGACTGACTGACTAAAATTTCCAGAAGAAAAATTCCGGCCCGGTGGCGGCCGCGCAGGGGGCGTGGCCAACCCCCGTGAATAATTACTATTGGCCGATAGTTTTTGACATATTCGCCTGTATTCGCCATTCGGGAATTTTGATAAACTAGAGAATTCCACCAATTAAATTCAAGACACTTTCTTTCTAACACTCCATACCACAACGTAGTTATAGATATGTATAATGGGTAGCGTGATGTGCTGCCGTGTGTACTACTCAGATACGCGGCTGAGTTTTCTTCTGTGTTGACACGATTGTTTAGGGAGTCTGGCGATACCGGTATTGTGCCGGTGTCTTAGAAGGAAGCGAACATACAACCCATCCCCAAAAAAGGGGATCGTTCGGATCTAGCCATCTATCCACCCATCGCTGTAACTTCTGTGCTGTGCAAGGTGCTTGAACGGATAATTAATTATCAACTCATTCACTACCTAGAGGATCACTCGCTGCTCCATGGTAGCCAGTATGGGTTCAGACCCAAGCGATCAACTGGTGATCTTCTAGCGTACGTTACTCACGCATGGGGTTAAGCGATGGACAAGCATGGCGAGTTATTATTTAATTAGTACGAACTTCGATCAACAATACCAACTAGATAAAGCGTCACGTACAAAATCAAAGCTAAATTCTGTCCACATGAATAAATACTTTTCTTTACTAACGAACTGAGACAAAAGTTATAAAACAGTTTTAAATTCAACCTAATTACAACCATGGCACCCAGTTATAAAGTCACAAATCTTCTAAGTATTATCTAATACTTACGATCATTCGTCGCAAACAACGAGTAATGCAATGATTACTCCTGTCACTTAAAAATGAATAGAATAACATTTAGTGGTGAAATCAACCTGAAGCTGCAACAAATAAAGTACTTTTTCCTGTTATTGCCTTGCGAGAAAATAAGAGCTCACTTCTCAAGTGGGCTGTTATTTACCGAGACATTATATTTATAGCGCCGACCTGACATCTAGTTGTGTTGTTGACCGAAGAGTAGGTACGAACTAAAAATTATTATTCATTACAATACGTAAATAAATCTTTAATAAATTTTAACCAAAAATTTACACTACATTCAGTGATTGTTAGGCGGTACGAAGTTCGCCGAGACAGCTCGTAGTGTATAAAAATGATATTATAGATAATATGTAATAAATGATTTTTAATTTTGATTTTTTTATTGATATTATAGTCGGCGTCGGTGAAGTCGATGTCGGCGAGCAGCGCTGCCGGCGGCGGCGGCTCCTGTTCGGCCGCCGGCGCGCCGCAGTGGACTCGCGCCCGCTACACCACCGGCTCCGACACCGGCTCGCTGTCGGGGGACTCGCGCGAGGTGACTACTGAACTTATCATGTTATACCTATTTTGTTTTTGTTATGTTACTTTAACTACCATACGACACCGACACCTCTTTGATGGAGGGGACTCGCGCGAGGTGACTACTGCAATAATCATTTATTTTTATATATTCAGGTTCACAAACTCGCGGCTAATTGTATAACTTCAACACCTATCGCAACACCTTTCTTCGCTATTTTAAAATTAGTTTTATATAAACAAACTTGTAAAGAAATGTACATGTACTTTGAGGGTACTGTGATCGCGGTTAAAGTTTGAAATTTACTCACCGATCGTACATTTAGGTTACGGCGACAGACAAGCCTGTCACCAAGGCAAATTTGGCGGCATAGTCGGAGTGCTATATAGTGGGGCAGCATTTGCAAAATTGTTCTTACACGCGTTAAGGGGAGGTATTTCGAGCGCTTGTCTCTCGCTCTCTCGACGGTACGACAGTAAGGGACGGGTATAACAGCGAAGCGGTCGAATAAGCGCGTTTTTAATTTAAAAAAATTGATAGATGTAATAAAAAAAACGATCGGTTATAATACCTCAAGTTATCTATGAACTTCATTTTGGTAAATAACTCATAATATCAAATCACTTATTTTAAGAATAAAACCTAGAAAAGAAAATGAAATGACACAAAAATATGTAACTTTGTGAATTTATTCTATCGAGCCAACTCTATCAAATCGTGTTTCCATCGGGTATATTCCACAGAATAAAGCCTCAACAATATTTCATAATTCATCGCAGATTTCAATTTTACTGTTCACTACTTTAAAAATTAATTCTAAGAACGTGTTATGTTAGTTTTTCACTAGCACCTAGCCTTAAGTAAAGCCGTGAGGGTGTACTTTTATAGAACCTGTCAACAATGCATGCAGGTGAGCCTGGATTTCGGCAACTCGGGGAAGACATCTATAAAAATTGAGCATGCCTAGGAATGCCTTGAGCTCACTGGCGCACAGTTGTTGGAGTCGGGAAGTCTTTGATCGCCTGCATCTTAGAGTCCACTGGCCTAGAGCCGCTTTCAAAGATGGCGTAACCTTAACGTTACCTCAGGCACACCGAAGACGTACTTCGCTGTGTTTAGCAACATGCCGTAGTTCTTCAGTTTGCTGAAGTTTTGGCGAAGATGCTGCTCATGCTGCTGCTCATCTCTTGAGAAAACTAAGATGTCATCGATATAGTAATACGTAAAATCTAGCCCTCTGGTGATTTCGTCCATAATTCTTTGAAAGGTTTGGCACGTATTCCGAAGTCTGAAGGTCATAAATGGTAATTCGAATAGACCCAAAGGCGTTGTGATTGCGGTCTTTGGAATGTCTGCAGGACTGACAGGTATCTGATTATACGTCTTTAATAAATCAGGGGGCTGAAGACTTTTCAACCAACAAGATTGTGCGAAAAGACGTGGATGTGTATAATCGCGGATATCTGTCAGGTACAGTACGGACGTTGAGCACGCGGTAATTGCCGCAGGATTAAATAGTTCACAGCCATCTTATGTTAATTTGCCGGTTGACGAGCGTACGGCCCGACTGATGATTCGCGAGCACAGTACTTCACGCACTCTGAAATTTCAGACTAGAGTTAGCATTCGCCGGGTGTCTGTAAAATTGTCGACCAATACTATTGACATACGCTAACCGTCTCATTAATAAACGTTAAGTAAGGCTACTCAAAGTATTAAAACGGTGTTAACAATTTTTTTTTTTTTATAGCAGAAGGAGGCAAACGAGTAAGCGGGTCACCTGATGGAAAGTAATCACCGCCGTCCATGGACACCCGAAAAACCAGAGGAATCGCAGACGCGTTGCCGGCCTTTAAGGAAGGAATAGGCTCGTTTCTTGAAGATCACTAAGTCGTAACGGTCCGGAAATACCGCCGCCGAGAGCTGGTTCCACAACACTGTAGATCGAGGCAAGAAATTTCTTGAAAAACGCACAGTAGTAGACCGCCATCCATCAAGGTGATGTGGATGGAATGACAGTCGATTGCGTGTAGTGCGGTAAAGGAAATCAGCGGCAGGGATCAAGCCGAACAATTCCTCAGAACACTCCCCATGATATATACGGTACAATATACAGAGAGACGCAACGTCTCTCCGAAGAGCCAGTGGATCGAGCCGACCTGAAATATCCACGTCGTCGATAAATCGAGCAGCTCTGCGTTGGATGCGGTCAAATGGAAGGAGTTGGTATTGGGGTGCTCCAGCCCAGAGATGGGAGCAGTATTCCATATGCGGCCTGACCTGTGCTTTATACAGTTGTAAACGGTGGGCCGGCGTGATATACTGACCCGCTCTATTAAGCACACCCAGCTTTTTCGAAGCTAATTTAGCTTTACCTTCCAAATGACCACGAAACTGAACGTCACTCGAAATATCGACGCCAAGGATTCCAATAGTCGGATTGGTATAAAGGGGAGCTCCCTCAAAGTTTAGAGGTACGACGAAGGGATGTTTTTTTGCGGTAAATGCGCAAACTCGTGTTTTTGAGGGGTTAAAGTGGACTAGGTTATGTCGGCCCCAATTCGAGACATGACTTAACATGTTCTCGGTGTCAGTCACAAGTTTATTCCGGCTCTCGATGACGCTTTCCAGAGAAATATTAGCTCGCCCGGTGTAGAGCGTATCCCCAGTACTGTCGTCTGCATAGCAATGAATGCTGTTGTTATGCAACATGTCATTGGTATGCAGAAGAAACAGAGTAGGGGACAACACACACCCCTGCGGGACTCCAGCATTCACGGTCTTCATGTCAATTTTTAATATTAATAAACATGGAGTAACGAATGAGTATACTATTCATGAATATGCATTAAAAGTTAAACCTCGGCGACACATTGTTTAACGACAGAATATGGGTGAAGTAATGTCATTATGGCCTAGATTGACATTTTGTAAGTGGCTATTTTGTGGCGTTGATGTGGGTTTGGTTTATAAGGTGAAGTTGTAAATTAATATTTCATTATAAGTCGTAACCAATATCAAAAATAAAAATCAATATATTGTTTAAATTTTCGATTTTACATCGGACTGTCAAGTGGTGACTGTTATGTGACGGCTGTCAAAGAACATGCAGGTCGGCCGCGAGTACTGGCCATTCGTTGCCATAGGACAACGCAGAAATATTAATAGTTCTTAATGTCAAAATTAGTTGACATACTTGTTAGCTTGAGTTGCCATTGCCAAGTTAGTCCTTGCGTAAGGAATGACTTGTTAGTCCAAGCTTACTCCATGTTTATTAATAACGATGCAAATTCAAACTTAATACTAGCCTAATCTGGATTTAACTAATCCAAGCGTAAGTTCGGATAAAGACAGGTGTAGGCCATTGTAATTAATGAAACGGTAAGTGTTTAAAAAAGCGTTTGCCACTTGTCTATTCGGGTTATAGTGTAACATAGGTTTTACCTTCCGCAGGCGGCGAAGGCAGCCGAAGCGGCGCCTGTACCGCAGCACAGTATAGGCGCTCAATACCTCGACCCGGCGCCCTTCGTCAACGCAGTACTCCCATTGCCGGTACTGATCTCACCCGACCAGGCGCAGATACAGGTGAGATACCCGACACATATGGCTCGATGCACGCTTGCGATTAACTGCATTGTTTAATCTCTTCTTTGGCATAACGTTTTAGAGGTCGAACAAATTAATATTTTCATTGTGGATGGTTTGTGCCGAATGAAAGGTAATAACATTTATTGGCTAAAACCTTCGATCACACATTATTATAAAAACTAGATACACAATCCCTTATTAAATTGTAATAATAATAATAAAATTCATTTATTTCTCTCTCACACGTTTAGATGCATCATATTTGATTTAGCAATATAAACTATCTTAAACAATACGTTACCAGTCAAAATGTGAGAGACTGGTGCCCGAGATAGGTTTCTTTATAGGGTATAGGGTAGGGTAATTGTAGCGGAATAGTGGCAGTGCACTATGGGGTATTTGGACAATCTGGGCGGCCAGAATCAAATTTTCTCAACTTTAACTGGGGTAGACAAAACAGTATTTTTAATTAACTTAAACGTTTGAACGTATTTAAAAGAAGCAAATACCCGCATTTTTGAACCTAGCGTCCGTACTGCCACTCGAAACTTGGTCGTCAATCAAAGTGGAACGTATCTCTTATCAGCTTTTTGATTTATGCGAACTTTAACAAGCTCATTTGTTTACATTAGTGTACAGCATATTGATAAAATGTATGGATTGTGTTGAAGCAGGTAAGTGTATCTCGTTTTTAAAGTGTTTCAAGCAATATTTGTTATAGTGTCGGAAATAAATAAAAACATAATGATTTTCCATCTGTTTATTTTCACAAACTTTTACAAACTCAAGAGCAAAAGTTGTTTACACCGAAGCCAGGCATTGATTTTATATTTAAAAAATCTTTAAGATCTCAACTATCTTATGGTAAAAAGAAATTTTGCTATTTTTTGCCAGTTCTCTAGATATTTTTTATAAAAGGGTAGTTATAAACGAATAATTCACGAAATATTCTTAGTCATTGTTTTTTTTTGGTTATAGGACCATCAAATGTCAAAGTAATGTCCCGGAAACATTTATTTAGTATTCATGCAATAACAGAACTCGAATACAATCAGCAAAATATTTATTTTCCCAGTGTTGTTTTTTATAATAAAAAAAACTTGGTTTCTATAATGAAAAATATTTTATTTTCATTTTTACACTATTATCTTTATTATCTTATCAAAGAATATATTTAGAATAAACTAAACCGACAAAATAATTTTGGCCGCCCAGATTGTCCAAACAGTGGCAGCGTTAACATAAACAGTTGACGTAAGTATATGTGTTTTAGAGCAAGCGCACATTGAGCCACTGGTGGCGGCCACTAGACGCGACCACTAGCGGCGGACGAGTTTTTTTCATACATTTTGTATGGCATAGACGCAAACCGAGCGTTTGAGTGGCCGCGTTCGAGCCACAAGCCGCCCATCGCCCGTGCTCGCTACTAATGGCCGCGTTTTGTCGCTCACATCGCACGCACACTCGGCCACGGGTGGTATTTCAGCCAAAATTAGTGGCTAAGTGGCGGCGACTGGTGGCCGCCACTAACACCCGTATTCACAAACATTACTTGTCTAAGCAAAGTAGAAATGCTATGCGAAGTAAGACATTTCTCAGTACGTTTCGCATGACAAGCCTGGCTACCTTAGCTATGCGTTCATTTTAAGGGACGCATAGCGCCGGTGGCCACTCAAGTACTATTTATGAATAAGTTTTTGAGACCGTGTGCGTCCGAGCGTGTCTCACAGTGGTGAGACCTCATAGTAATGTTTGTGAATACGGGTGTAAGCCACTAGCGGCTGCGATCGGTGGCCGCGTCTAGTGGTTTCATTAAGCCACTAGTGGTCCCGTTTAGTGGCCGCGACTAGTGGCCTAGTGTGCGCCCGCGCTTAGAAGAGCTTAACAACTTTTTTAAGGAGTTTTTCTTATGTTGACATTTAGCTCGCACACTACCAAACGAAATGTGTAACTAAACAACTCTTTTTGGCACCCTTTTTGTGCGGCCTTTTTGAGAGCATTGATTGAATATCTAGTTTTTATATGTGATCGAAAGCTGAAAGAGAATGAAAATTGACAAATACAAACTTATCATCAATGAAAGTATAGCCTTGGTCGCACCAGGCTCGCCAATGTGCTTAATTAAAACTAATATTAAAATAACTAAACCAACGACACAATGCACCCGCGTCTCGTCTCGACCAAATCACCCGCCTAGCGCTAACAAGGCTTAACAATACAAGTTATAATAAACATGACGGGCCTATCAGTATTCCGCTTTAGTATAAGCTGTTACTTTTATTATTTAACTAAACTGCCCGCACACGTTACACCTTTGTACAAACAAGTCGGGATTACCACTCAATCAATAAATCATCAGTTTTTCCGGTTAATGTTGTATATTCATAGCGAATGCCAGAAGCCGGCTATCGTTTGCCATACCAAACAATTTACACTAACAGCCAAGATATACCTACCGAGTTTTATAAGGCGACTTTTGGAAGGATGTATACGATACAATGTTGAACTATGTATGTTTAATTATTGATCGCCTATAAACAAACGGTCATGGATTATCTGACGTGGGCGGGCAGTCTTATGATGATGGTCTTGCAAAAGGCGCTGAGGACACGTGAGCACACCATTTAACATTGAACGGCTGTAGATCGTATTACGTGTTGAGTTGGACTTACGCCGCCAAAATTACCTCAATACACACGCACACGCAAGTGTGAGTAATCGCACGACTAGACATAGCAGGACTAGAAGGCTAGCAACACAATCGCCTTAGGTACTGTGATCTCAGTGGCCAGCTGTAAGTTGCGTGACCAGAAACCCTTGGCACTCAGCATACCGAACGCGCGAACGCGAAACCTACTCTGCTCTTAATCATGATATTAGGGACACTTTAATGTAATAGTACTCCTCAGATAGTGGAACTTGTCCACCAGCTTCAGCATTTTTTCAACGAGTCTTATAGTCAGCCAGTGTCGTAAACATGAGTCCGGCGGTATCTTTCTTTAAGGCTGATCTTCAAACCGACCTTCGGCAAACGTGAACTCGAATATTAACTGCTGCTGCCTACCTGGGGATTCTGCCACGAAGCAAAGGTGTGATCATTGCGTACGAACGCGTACGCAATTAAGTGTAGTGCGTGCTCTTAGAATAATAACGCTATAGAAACAAAGTTCGCGCGCCTATTTTGAAGCACATTAATTGGAGCCAGAAATGGCACCAAACGCCGGACCGCTCCGTAGTGTTCAATGTCACAGCGCGTCGAACGTGTCTCGCAAAAACAAAAAAATGACGGTTTGTGCAGTTAAATTGTGTCACAACACATCTGAAAAACAAAAGAAGTGTAAAAACATCACTTTTCACAGGTAAGCTTTCAGTATTTCATAGTATCTTGTAGTTAATTAGGTCAAAATATAAACGTACTGCAGTGTGATTCTCTAAGTTAAAGCATCGGTAGCAGCGGCTGCCGCAGTGCTGTCTCTTTCATATTCATAGAATTGGAAAGAGACAGCAGATCACGGCCATGCGCGCACGTCACGCGTGTGTGAATCGGTTTAGTGCTTCATTTTTGACAGAGCGCTTGTATGAAGACTATCTTTCTATAGCGTTATTATTCTAAGTGCGTGCCTTAAATCTAGGCAGATTAAAAGGAGACTGCCGGTCTGTGCGGATTCGGATGCGGCATCGACAAAGAAGTCTGCAATACCTCATTGGCTACAACTACAAAATACCTCATTGGCTACAACTACGATACCTCATTGGCTACAACTACGATACCTCATTGGCTACAACTACAATACCTCATTGGCTTCAACTGCAATGTACACGAGCAGTGTGGCCAAACACAGCCTTGCTTTACCCCACAGGTGTCGGGGATAGTCCCCGACTGTTTCCCGAGGCAGCCTGCGCAGCGCCGCATGCCGTCATGCCGCACTCTTAGAAGGGTCAAGTTCAAAGGTTGGCTAAAGGCACGCTGTGGTAATAGTTTCTCTAAAAATGTTGAATGTGTTTAAGAAAGGAAGTCTTTAATGGGATTTAATGCAATCCATTTTGTCGATAAATCAATATAAGTAGGTAAATAGGTATGAGATTTTTCTTCAACCCAACTCTCCGTTTTTATATACCAAATTGGTAAATTAAACAAGCAGTGATAGTACACCTCCTTTACTAAAATGTGGAGTCTGCCTATATCAAGCGATGAAACTGAAACTGAACTGAAGACTGCACTGAAATAGATAAGTCATAAAATCTAGTGTTTATTTCTAGCGTTACATTGTAGTCTTTTTTGGAATGGGATCTTTAAAAAAGTTAAGTACAGCCTGTCTACTGCCTCACCACAGGGCTAAGGCCTCCATCATTGAAATATAGACATGTCATCGCTACAATTGGCTATTTGACAGTTGTAACAATAAAATATGAAATATGTCGGATATGGTAGTTTATAATTTAACCATAATTATCCAATAGTTAATTTTTATTAAGATAATTTCTAAATTTTTTATTTTTACAAAATAAATTTGCAATTTTTTATCTGTGGATTACAAGACTCGAAACACGGGCGGCCATTATTGAGCTTCATGTGACGTTACATTTCACAGATAAACAAAAACTATCTGTCAGGTTTTAAAATAAAATTTCATTGTATAATGAAATGTGAAGTCACCGGGCAAAATGTCACGTGACTAACCGTTTTCGCGCAAAATATGAAATTAACGAAGAAAAAAGATTTCTATTAAATAAAGCTTTTTCGAAAAAACAATTGTACGAGGTATAAAATAAGCGTTTGTAATTTTTAAAACACTGCCAAAAACTGTCAAGTAGCCAATTGAAAATCACCGCACTTGCCAAGTGCGGGTTGGTGATCACAAAGCCGGAGTATGCATCAAAAATCTGAGAACACACTTCGCTCGACCTGGAAATTGAACCCGGGACCTCCGTATATCGAGCTGAGCGCTTGACCAATCGGCACGTTAGAACGGTACAACAATTAAACAATCTCCAACACAAAAAAGCAAATTCGTATTCCGACGAAGCCGCAAAAAGCAAGCACATGAGCTTTCACGAAATTAAAAAACGCGATTATATAAATCTTATGCAGAAGTTATGTATAAGCGTATGCGTGCTGTGTAAGCGTAATGTTTGTGGCAGTTTTGCAGGAAGTCACGAATTCCCTGTATAGAACCGGCTGAGGTACGAGTTTAATGGTTATCCAATTAAGCCGGAAAACCTTAAAATTCTGCCTCTGCGATACTGAAGTTGCCAAAAAAGGGTAAAAACGGGACCCCATTACTAAGACTCCACTGTCCGTCCGTCCGTCCGTTTGTCACCAGGCTGTATCTCATGAACCGTGATAGCTTGACAGTTGTTGGTGTACTTACCTATTTCTGTTGCCGTTATAACAACAAATACTAAAACCAAAATAAAATAAATATTTAAGGGGGGCTCCCATACAACAAACGTGATTTATTTTGCCGATTTTTGCTCGAGAAAAATAAAATGAATAGCTTGAAATATTAACAGAATATTTAGTTGTGTTTTCACTTCAAAAATAAATAATTAAATTAAAAATTATAGTATAGTGTCTAATGTTGTATAATAGTAGATTATGCACCAAGAGAATAAAGTACTGTCTTATGTAGCGGGCGCCCCGTATTGAATGAATCCCGAGCAAAACGAACGAGATTCTAGCGTTATCTCCCGAGCGCAGCGAGGTAGTTTAGCGAGGGAGTTAAGACAAGAATCCTGAGTGCAGTGTGGTATTCAAGGGCGCTCAAGACGATGGCACTTTTATCCCCGAGGAGAATACTCTACTTTTCACACCATCTACGAGATAAAAAGCAATATGATAACAAAACAATTTTCAGTTTTCGCGCCTCTTTTAAATTTCTGTTCTATTTTTCTTTTATTTTTAATCTACTCGTGGTGGGCAGTTCGATTTTCGAACAATTTATTTTTTAGTGCAGGCATAATGGTGAATGCATGGAATTATAGTCTGTTCAATATAGCTCGATTTCTGTGACAGGTGTCAATGGTCATGCCTAGGGTTGAGACATTACAGACGTAATTGAATCAAATGATAATTGAAGTTATCAATGGAATATCATTATCTGTCGTTAATCGTTTTTGCTTCAAATTATCATTTTGGATGCTATTTAGATCACTTAATTTTTAGAAATACATAATTATTACGTAAATAAAAATACGTGAATAGATTTTGAATGTTTTAATAATGAACAAATTCTTAATAATGTATTGGCGCACAACCTAAATCATCACAGTAATTATTTGAGTCAGTGGAACAGTCCTTGTCAAATTTTACTACACGCTCAAAATCACCTTTTAGTTCTTTAATTTTATAATCCACTTTTTTCTAATCATCAAGAGTAACATGTTCACATGCATCATGTAGAAATGTTAGCATTTTATTTTCTGTAAAAGGCGGCTGGGTGTTATGTCGAGCCGCTTGACCTGAACAATATAATATGTAACTTTCGTAATTTTTATTAGCTATACCTACATGTATTACATTATTCATTACCTGCAACTGTTGGTCAACTCTACACAAAGAAAATTCTATGATGTTATAAATAATAATAATAATAAATTTCACAACTGTTACACCAATCATTCAGCACCAAACAAGCATAGCCCGAACTATGGTGAATGAATAACAGATAAACATAAATAAATACTAATAAACATCCATGATTCGGTCACAAATGCTCGCACTCACCACACAAACATTTACCCCTAGATTCAAACCCGGGACCGTTGGTTACGTAGTCAGGGCCGCTGACCGCTCGACCACTCAGCCGTCCGAGCGTTCAGTTATAAAGAAAATAGAACAATTTAGTAAGAGTACAAACCTTTGACTTGAGTCCAAATCAGTTCTTGCACGACTAAGGCACTTGTATGAAAACAAGATGTCTCCCACCCACCCTCACCCAACCCGTCACAGATGCAGTAGAGCGAAGTTCATTTCCAATTAAATATAACAAAGTGAACATCTAAATGCGACCGAATTTATCAACTTAAATTGAGCCTAATTAAGTATTGTTCCTATCTAATGTGCCATTTCAATAACTTTTAAAGTTTTTTAACTTGAATAAATATCGTCATTATAAGTACGGTACTCAAGAAAAATAAGTAAAGACTAACAAATCAATTAATACAGCTAGAATTTTAAATACAAAATTAAAGTCAACGATTAATTGAATATCAATTAAACTTAAATTGATTTACTATCCCAACACAAGTATTTTTTTGTATTGGAATGACCTTGTGAAAGGGTACGTTTTTTATATAGGTAAATGTTTAAAAATTGTGATAAATGTGTAATAATTGAGTTTATTGGGATAAAACCTAATCTAACGTATAATAAATAATCACGAAAAGTAATTGTAGTATGTTAAGTGATGGATTATACAAAATAATATTAATTAAATGTAGTCAAATATATTTATACGCTTTTACAACGTCACGTCGTCGTTTTTGTTGACATCTGTCACAGGTATCAAGCTATATTGAGCAGACTATAGTATTGCGTATTAAAAATCATGCTCTTCTATAATTAGTTCATTTATTAGATTCAAATGATTTAACTAAGTTTTTTCCCATTCGGTCTTTAATCCATCGTTTCTTTCTTGATTGTTTTTTACTTTGTAATAATATTTGATTATTTGATTTAAAAAACGCTCATATAAACTCAAAGATAACGAAACGTTGAAAAATGACTACCTCAGACGGGAATCGAACCCGCAACCTGAGGTAGACATTTTTTTAACATTTCGTTATCTTTGTTTTTTAATTACTTACTTAAAATAAGTGCAATAATCAATGCAACGACTTTTTTCTTTTTGTCCATTTTAAACCGTACGCGCGAATCAAGCTGCTGAGCGACTGAGTGAAAAATTTACAATAATATTGCGTAGTGTGTGCGGGTACCATATATTGATCAAGATTATTGACAATCTTGTGTTGACAATATTATTGTGTGTGTGCGGCTAGCCATCAAATTAGATCTCTTTTGTGTTTGTTTGTAGGACCTCGACATTGTATATGTTGCTTAATTAACACATGCACCAAAGCTCGTCATTTAACTAAGGTTGGGGAAAAATCTCATAGAGGTGATTTGTCAATAAAATTTATTGTTTTAAATACCATTAAAGGCTCAAAGACACCGGTGACTAAACACATTGTGTAGAACATCTAATAAATATTTTTTTTTATAGTAATGGTTTATTGTAATAGTTCTTTATAGAAATTACAATAAACCATTAGGTACTATAAAAAAAAAATTAATAATCTAAATATAAGTAACAATACAAATAGATGTTTAAAAATATATATTATTAGTGCGTTGTTACACAGTTAAAGTTGGTCCCTTTTTGTACGCTAAAGCCTGTTTTTTAATGATAATAATAAGTAACGGCACACTTACACTACACATGTTTTTCTATTTTCATCTTGTACGAAGAAGAAGAATTATTAAGAATACACCAATTGTTAATGAGTGATCGTGACAACAACACCAATCATTAATTCCGAAACATGAAAATTACAAATAGCATACGAAACAGTTCTTTAAAACATTGACCATTATTTGATTTGAACAGACTCGAATTTATGTAAGCTGAAGAGGGTTTGAAACTTTTATTAAAACAAAAAGAGGAATATACGGTACTTACCGCGCACAGTCTTACAAAAGTGAGTCCTTGAGTGAGTACAAAGGCTTGCTACATTTCAGTCCCTAATAGAACAGCAATTTGTTTGTACGTGTGATGTTCAAATATATTTAAGGGGGTGCCGTGCGATCGCAAAAACTGACATAAGTCTCTTAGTGAACTTCAAAGCAAAATCAATCATATTGATATTTAAAGTAGAACAATTCTGCTTTGAAGTTTCAGACCTAGTAATTTGATTAGAGCAATGTTTTTATTCTGCAAATTGTACAAAACCATCACGCGCTTGTGTTAAAAATTGAAATTTACTTTTTTAAGATGGGGTGACCTGCGGCTTTAGTTGCATAACTTGCGTTATGCAGCTAAAGGCAATGGAGTGTGTGGTACCTATGTTGATAAGTAGGACTATTTTTGGATTCATCTTACTGAAAGCATGCCATATATTCTTCGCGTTTGTTTTTATCAAAGTAAAAATAGGTTACAAGCGACAATATAAGCTCTATGCAGGCATAAAGTTATACACAAGCGCTTGAGCATAGTTGGAAGGTTTTCGGTAATAAATAGAGGAAAATCGTAATGTGTTAACAACGTAATAATAATAAAAACCATTATAAAATTAAAAGAAAATTAAAATTACTTACGTTATTTTTACTTATTACAGTGCGAAAATTTTGAGAACAATTTTTATGATTGTGATTGATTAAAAATAGACGCTTTTCCAAATTTACAGTTTTTTTTACAATTGCCTGAGTTATGATGATATAATCTTAAATTACATAAAACAAAGTTAATATAATTCTTTTTTCCCGGACATCAATGGTGAGTGAATGGCATTTTTTTTCATTTTATGTAAATGGGTATGTAAATCAACAATTAAAGTATTTTTTAAACTGGGTGATGGAACACACTTCGTAACTCCCAATATTTAGTGTTAGTCTGAGTCTGTCAGTGTCTTTTTAATTTTTTACTGTTTCTGCCATTTTCAATTTAAGAGCTTACCTATCGTTCCTTCCGCAAATATGTTATGCCGTCAACTCCTATACTGTTTGTCATGGGCAATCAGAATAGATCTAGTATTAGGTTAAACAACCATGCTGTGTATTAAACAATCTCTAGGACTAGACTATATCGTAAAATAAATGACTATATACGAATAAGTATAAGGCTGTATAAATAAGTGCTGTGCTGGTAGCGGCTTATTAATAGAATACTACCGCTCCATCTCTTTCCTTGGGTGTCGTAAAAGGCGACTAACGGACCAAAGACTGCACATACATCCAACAGCATAGAGCGGCGATGGGCTCACCACCTGTCACGCTGAGCACATGTGCAGTTGTCAGTTGGTGAAACGTGGACAGTGGCAGTGGACTGCTTATGCGGTCCTCATTGCCTGATCTCTGAGACTCTGACTAACCCTTTGGGGTTAATAGTCGTGAATATTATGTGTGTAAGTATGTATTAATAAATAAGTAAAATAAAATAAAAAACCCACATTTGGATATGATGGACCAAACAGTTTATTTTCCTAAAAGCCGTTCGTTTGTTTAGAAAAGAGAAACAAATTAGACGTTCGTCGTTCAATTGGGCTTAGCTTAATATCTATAAAAATGCATTGTTTCGATGTTTGTATGTTGTTGTCGTCGTATGAGTCTTGTACGGTCACCATCAAAATGATCATCAAATTCAGAAACCTATGAATGGTCTTTGAGTGTATTTTTGCATGAAACAAAGTTGTGACCAAAGTTTGTCAAAAATACACGACCACCACCAAGATGATGATGATTTAGATGCTGATGTACTTAATGTGACATAATAATGCATACTGATACTGTACAACATTTATTAGTTAAAATAAAATCATTGCTATAAAGGCCCTTAGAACAGCATCGGTATAGCATTATTGTGAATGAATATGCGAATGAGCTTTTACATTGACTTGTATGATAATCTGAGTATGATAATATATAGTTTAAAAGGGTTAGTATCAAATGGTCAAAAAGCAAGTGGTCTACGGCATGAACTCACCTAAAAAGCATTTGCGTAGTCGAATACGTAATCGGTCTATGAAGCAACTCGTCGCAAAATTAATTCGTCTACTGTCATATTATAAAATCATCTTAAATTTATATAGCTTGTCGCCGACAAAAGTTGCGTTTTAGACAAGTTGCGTATTAGATCAGATGCGACTTAGATCAGTAGACCAGTTGCTACTTAGTCCAGTTGCGTTTTAGATCAACTTATACTAACCCGTTTAAAACTCTCGCGTACTGCGGCTCCTTCGCGGCGCGGCGCAAGGATCTGAAGCCCTACTCTCTTAGCGCATCCGAAACTTCGTTGGCCCGCAATTCGTGTTACACTTTTGTATGTATGTAATGTGCTAATCATACATACATACTATAATCACGACTATTATCCTAGAAGAGTTACCAGAGACTAGGCAATGGGGACAGCAAAGCAGTCCACTTTTCACCAAATAGGACAGCACATGTGCTTAGCGTAACGGGTGGTGAGCACATCGCCGCTCCCTGTTGTTAGAAGTATGTGCAGTTTTTAGTCCGTTAGTCGCCTTTTACGACACCCAAGGAGAGATAGATGGTTGTAGTATTCTTTCACCGCTACGCGTAACGGTTATGTGCTAATCACTTGCTCATTGTACGACGAATTACGGGGCAACAAGTTATGGATGCGCTTAGAGAGTAGGCCCTCGGGACGAACCCTTAGACTAAAATGTGTTTTGGACTTAAGCGCAAACTTCTTAGTAGTCTGTCATTGCAACTTGACTGAAACAGGTACTAAAAAGTATCTAATTACTAATGAGTTTACGTTAAAATTCTGATAAACATTTAATTTAACATTTATTGGACCGTCAAATTTTTTATTTATGGGTGAAAATTTCGCATCGATATTTTTAATGTCTGAGACTTAAAAAACCCCTATCTTTTGTGCAACTATCTTCCCTTTTCATGACTCTTCTTTCTTTCTTTGGCTCTTTTAGACCAATGCTCTATTCGTGTTGAATTTGTATTCATAAAATATTACAAATACTAGTAATAGTTTTTCTGTAAAATCGAAGTAAACACGCCAGCAGATAAACCTACCCCAAAACTGTAAAATTTCTCCAATAAATATTAACTTATAATTCTTACAGTTCAAAAGACGACAGCCCAAGAATAACTTATGCCCGGCGCTATAGTTTTGTATCTTACATTTTAGTTAAATATTTAAATATTTTTATTACTCTCTGGGTTTATTTATACCTGTATGGTTTACAGTTTTGCGATTACACAGTGACAGCAAGTAAAAAATATTTTAATTGATAAATGAGATTTGAGTGGGAACGCTTAAGTACAAAACTTTATAAATATGTTACCCACTTGATACAGAGATTATTAGTTTTAAATACAGTCTAAGTCTACAGTCTTAAGATATACAAAAAATTGCACAGGGCCTGCGTTTTTTGTAAAGGATTTGGGCCATCCCCTTTGACATTTTATCCTAGGTTGACCTGCTGTCGTCTGTATGAAGAATGTTATTTCTGACAGTATAACGGAAACTGTCTAAAATTGTTTGAAGCAGTAGTTCCCAACCGGTTTTACCATATGCACCTCTGTTATGGTTCAGTGAACCGAAGATAATTATGCCCCCAAAAAAGGCAGTACTAAGTTATTATTATATATTAGGATTTTAAATAAAAATTATCTCTTTTAGAAGGGCACCGCGCGATCGCAAAACCTGACATAAGTCTCATAATGAACTTCAAAGCAAAATCAATCATATTGATATTTAAAATTAAAACTATTCTGCTTTGAAGTTTCAGACCTAGTAATTTGATTAGAGCAATGTTTATATTCTGCGAAATGTACAAAACGCTTGTGTTGCCTGCCTGTTGACCTGCGAAATATCAATACAAATATCTTTATGTAAGAGTTATTGTTTCATGAGTAAAATTAAGAAAGTTTTCGAAAAAAAAATGTTTTTAGGAGTCATTCGATTTATGTATTGTTTGTTATTGTTTAAAAAAATTGGTTCTAATTTCAACAAGGCCATGACCTTGTGCAATGATCAGGCTAACTTACGTAAGTTCTTTTAATGTATTTAACTAATTCAGCGCATAGTACAAGTCACTTAAAAATACGTAAATTTTCACAATTTCGTGCAGGATCCCCTTAAATTTAAAGTTATTCTTTTAAATTGTGATAAGTACTGTTAAGTTTAACTGTAATGTTAAAAGTTTGAAATTTTTATTTTCAATTTTAGCACAGGTTATTTTTCTTTTAACTCGTGGTCCCGGCTAACAACAAAATAAGCAAAGTGGTCAATGGTCGATAAAAGGCATTGGCCTAAAATATTGGTTCCTGCCCGTTGTCGACATACAATGATCGACATAAAAAATTGTCAGCCATAGACATATTCGTGCCCTACGCTCTCTTATAAACCTCCAGGATAGTTTTTTCTATACCAAGATACCTACCATCCGTTTCGGTTACGATATTAAAGCCATTGGTGGCCAACAGCGAATAGTGTCTCCAAATAAAGTTTCAAACACTACTGTGCCCAATAATTTATTATGACATAATTGTTTTTTGGCTCACTATTTATAAAGTAAGTAAGCATAAATATGGTTTAGACTGAGATTTTTTTGCCCTTATTTTGATTTGCATAAGTTTATTACCCATATTGTTTATTCGTCTAATAGTTATTAGGCATAAAGATAGTCTGGTAGATTAGACAAGACAGAAGGTGAGGTTATAGTTTTAATATCCGCTATAATTTGGATTGGTTTTTTTATCAGGATTTTTCTTTGCATCATTTTTTATAGCTTTTTTAATCTGAAAAATAGAAAGTAGGTATTAAGTATTTCAAATATACGAATTTCGTAGTCCGAGGTGGCACCTGACTCCGATGAACAGGGTTTCCTAGTTTAGTTGAAGGTAGCCTCAATTTTTGTCAACCAGCGTTGGCTTAATCAAATTTAGCATAATTGCCATACCTTAAGATGCTATATGATTATTTATTGTATCAAGTATACAGCTTGGTTACAGTTGAACTTGGGTACTATTGTGTTATAGTAGGTTAAGGAGCGGCGGAGCGGAGGGTGGCCCCCGGGTCACCCCTAAGCCGCCATCATGTTTATTTTATATACGAAAAGTATTTTGTATGTGTATGCAAAGACAAAATTACCAAAACCTACTTTTTAATTATTATTATTTTGCCTTTAAAAATTATGCTTAAATATCATTATGCGTAAGCAAATTTAGGCTCTAGAATAGCATGCTTAACAATTACTATGCTTGTAGTAGTTAATTAGTTAATGCTTAAAAAATGTGCCTAAAAAGTTATGCCAAAATAATATTGTGCGTAACTATTATTAGGATTAGTAAAAGTATGATAATGTTAAATTATGGCATAAAATTTTATGCAAAAAATAGGGAACTCGTCGCGTTCTATCAGTCTAGTGCAGCGGTTGTTGTCTGATAAATGTTAGAAATGAGAAAATGCTTTGTTTGTTCTTTCGTCACCTCAAAACTTAATCGTATCCATGAGTTGGTTAAATAACACTTGCTATAGACAATTTTTTATTATTGTCAAATATGTATAATTTTTCCGAGGCCAATTTTACACGGGCAGCCGACGCGACATCGCGGGTAGGCAGCCAGTACTATACCGTGGGACATGGTTACTTTTTAATCTAGTGTAACATGATTACAGCTATAGAACTTTAAAGGAGCTGCTAAAATGGTAGTCTCTAAGATTTTAGGCGTCTACCGCCAGAATATTACCATAATGTTTATACAAGATAATTTTAAAGAGCAGCAGCAGCTGTGATTAGTAATATTTTATTAAAAAGTAATTGGACCCATTGGACTGACTTTTATTTTTGTGTCTTGTAGAATTGTAGTATTTTTGCTGCGCTACATCAAAAAGGGAGACTGAGAGTGCTTTCACATATAGGCGTAGTTGCGCGACCTTAAAGCTTTGCTGTCGCGCGGCTGGGTATCCAATCCATACATATTATATCTCCTAGTCAGTAAAATTTTAAACACTGAAAATAGACGACAACCTCAGGCGGGAATCGAACCACGCACCTTCCGCATTCCGTGCGGCTGCCTTAACCACTTGGCTACCGAGGTCTGGCTTTCAACCGTCGAAATTTGTCATTGCTTGATGCTTAAGTTTTTAGTCGGGCTCGGAATGCGGAAGGTGCGTGGTTCGATTCCCGCCTGAGGTTGTCGTCTTTTTTCAGTGTTTAAAATTTTACTTAAGTATATTTAAGCGTTAATAAAACGCTAAAATTTAAAACATTAATCCTAGTCAGTAGTTAAGATTTAACTGAATGTTAGTCAACTGTTATTTTATAGTTTTCGTTTTTTAGTTCGTTTCGTTTATTAGCTTTCATAAGTCCCTGTGAAGGCTTGTATAAGTGCCTGTGGTGGCTATGGATATTACACCCAGACGCGCGCGACTTAGCCGCCCTGCAGCGGCTTTAGCTGCCTTCGCTCTATAAAAACGTCTATACGTGAAAGCGCTCTAAAGTGACTCTAACGTGTTCCCCCTCAACCGGATAATTTGAAACGGAAATGTTTACAAATGAAATACCCAAAATGTCATCATCTCATCAACATCATCAGGGGTCGGAATAGGTAGAGTTTTTATGTAGATGCTTAGATAATAACATGGATATGCCTTTTAGAACTACTAGGTTTTGCTTTTTAAACGGTATGTTAAAATTTTCTTAGGCAATAAGTACCTAAGAAAATTTTAGGTACATTTTAAAGTATATTAACAATAATTTTATGTTTTGTCCACTTACATACCAATGTATACCATACCTACATAAGTGGACAAAACAAAATTATTTGTACGTAATCTAATTTATTTGTAGGCATGTCCATTCCTTTTTTAAGTGATTTTAATGGCGATCATAACGCTTTTGCCATTAAAATTGCTTAAAAACGTCTACCTATTCCGACCCCTGATCATCATACATATTATGGCGTTCTTAAGACAATTATCGTAATGGTTTGATGCGAGCTAGTGGCCGTGGCAGGAGCAGTTGCAGCGCAAGCACGAGGAGCTGCAGGAGATGATCGTGCGGCAGCAGGAGGAGCTGCGCCAGGTCAAGGAGCAGCTGCTGCTGGCCCGCCTCGGCATACTGCAGCCGCTCATCAATGTAAGTAAAGCGCTATTACTTTACACATATAAAAACTAGATGCACAATTATCGTGCGGCAGCAGGAGGAGCTGTGCCAGGTCAAGGAGCAGATGCTGCTAGCCCGTCTCGGCATACTACAGTCGCTTATCAATGTAAGTATAGCGCTATTATACACGATCACATATATGAAAACTAGATGCACAATTATCGTGCGGCAGCAGGAGGAGATTTTTTTGTACTGGACCTTGGGAACCGTATGGTTACAAAGATATAAAGTGTCAAAGTTAAATTATTTTTTTTTTTTACCTAATACTTACAGTTTTAATATGATAGTTACTAAACTTTATTCAACAGAAACCATCACCTGGCTATCACCCGACTCTTTCACACGCGTTGAACAGTCTGTGCATTACATGACGTGCTGCAGAAAACAGCTGCTCTACAACATCTAAAATAAAAGTGGTTTTCCAGCTATTATTTATTATGCTCTATGTTACTTGTTTTGATGTGCTCTATGCGTATATTTCGGCTTCGTTAAGGGTCTTTTTACACCCATGTATGTAAAAAAAAAAACTCTGAACGACATCCGCCCAACAGGTACCGCCAGGTGCATATGTCGGTGCCGAAGAAATGCAGCAACAGCCAATCCAGCAGCGTATGCCCGCCCAAGTTATGTACGAGGCGACTCAGCCCCAACCACAGCCGCAGCCACGGCCGCCGCAGCCACAGACGCGGCCGCCGCGGCCGCCGCCTGGATACCAGCCCTCGTCCCCGCAAGATGGCTCGCACCACGACCAACCGCAGTGAGTAACGTGCCCCATGTGTTGATAGCTTTCAAGCAAGAAACAACTAGCTTCAATTACGACGCAGGCATAGATGGAGCCACTATCACGTTACTGTAAATGGAAGGTCAAACGAAACGTCATTTTCATGTGTTGATAGCCTTCAAGCAAGAAACAAGCTTCAATTTATTCTTAGGAAGCTAGCTGAGATGCTATATAGCTATAGATGGAGCAGCACAGATGGCACAGATGAAGTTACAATAAACAGAAAAGACAAACGAAACTTCATGCCGCCTGACAACCCGCTCTTGTCCTCGCAAGATGGCTCACACCACGACCCACTGCAGTGAGTTACGTGCCCCATGTGTTGATAGTGTTCAAGCAAGAAAAAACTAGTTTCAATTAAGACGCTGCATAGATGGAGCCACTAGCACGTCACCGTTAATGGAAGGCCAAACGAAACTAGGATTGAAGATAAAAAGTACAAATAAGATGGCAATTCGGTATACGCGTAATAGGACAAGGATCACAAGACCGCCGGCGGTCGCGAAACAATTGATTTTCAATTGTGCCTGCTTTTACGGCACTCAAGGGGTTAAGATATTTCGCGTTAAAGTTACCGTAGTCTAACATTTGAAACAGCAGAGGTATCACCGACCGAAAGGTGGCCGATCTCTAAATATTGATGATATCATAGCACAAAATGGTCATAATATATCAAATTATATCGTGATAGTGGCGCCTCTAGCGGTTAATCTATGCAGGATTATCTCCTTTTCTAGACAAAGTGACGAAAATGTTTAGGGTCAATAGACTGGCCGGACTGATAGCTGTATCTAATACAAAGAAGATGCAGTGCTTCTTGCTTATATGATTAATATGTATAGTTAAGATGGCCCAACGATCCAAGGCATGTTTGTATAAAACTAGAAGCTTTAAAGCTTGATTCACACATATCAGTGAAGTCACATTTCCGGCACAGTACCGGCACAGTGCGAAATATTCTTTCATACATTCTCTATGAACGCACTAAGAGCACTGTGTCGTCACTGACACTGACAAGTAGAGATGCGCTCATAGAGAATGTATGAAAGAATATTTCGGCACTGTTCCGGTACTGTGTCGGAACTGTGACTTCACTGATATGTTTGAAGCGTCCTTTAAGCTACTATAGAATGTTTACAAGATGCGGAACGTGCATGGTCCTATTTAATGGCTCTACGTTCTCATACGTATTATGCCGGATTGTGCAGGGTTAAAAATATATGATCACTTGAACATTTTATCTATTAAATAGTAGCTAATATTAGACTTCGTTGTGAAAGCAAAACAACTTAATATTTAACCAGTTTACTTAAGCCTTCTTATTCATGAACTCTGTCAATTATTTGTAAGCTAGCAATGGTGACGCGCACCTCATGCCCACCATTCATTGATATTTGAATTTCACTTGTAGGTTAGGTTAAGTTATAAATGCTATGTTCTCTTATGAAATTATATGTATAACGTATTACGATTTCATTCTACACTGTCATACCTACTTACATGTAAATTAACATTTTATTCCAAATTCGCAGAAAAATGGATTCAATCCTCTTTTTTATTGTAAATGTTTTTATGGTATACTTATATTATGCACATGTATGAATAGTAACTTTAATTTATTTAACCATTCTGTAGTAGTGTCGATTCATGGTGTATAGTATATAAGCATTACGGTGTATAGTATATAAGAGTAGTTAAATGGTAACGTGTAAGATATGACGACACTTCTTGAAATGTGTCTCTATATAGGAGGCTAGGATATAGGAGGGGCGGTAGGAAAATGCTTAAGTAGTCCCTCAATAGTAAATCGATATCGATGAGACAACTGGCGACGGGATAGGTTTGAATAGTTTATTTAGACCTTAATAAATTACTTAAGTCCTCGTCACGAGAAGCTAAGCTAGCTAGAGAAAATAATGTATATAAACATTCAGGGATTCGCAATTTGCGATCTCATTTTAACTTTCAAAGTTTACTCTTCGTGTACTCCAGTTATATTCAATCTAAATTCAAAGCACCGTTCGTGACATGGCGAAAACGGCCTTGTGACTTGTCCCGTGGTTTACTACTCCAAGAATTTACCATCAGATAAATGAAATAAGAATAGAATAAGTATATGAATAATTTTAATTTAAATGTTTGTTTAGGCTGTGCAATCTCCGTCAGATAAATCTGACGTTTAGTGTGCAATGTTAATGTTAAATTATTTACTTATGATATTATAAATGTTAGTTTTTTTTTAATTCCATAAAAGCTACATTAGTTGTAATTCGCGGTGCGTATAGAAGAACAGTTTGATTACCAATGATAGGTTTGAATTATATTTGTGCCATTGTTTTGTTTGCTTGCGGAAATACCACAGGTGAAATATTATAAGATGATCTCTGCAATCTCCACCAAAAGTGCTGCCAAATTTTCACTACTATCTTGTGTCCCTATTTATATAGTTAACGCAGAAAGTTAAATATAGTATAACCTCTTTAACAATAATTTTGAATCTATACACTGTGTGCTATGTTTATTTTATTAATGACAATCGATGAACCAAATCTATCAATACATCAGCGTGACTTTAAAATAAATGTAAAATTCCGTATAAGATAGGATAGGATAGAAGACAGTACATTACACATGAATAAAATAGCACTTTGTGTGGAGATCGAACCATAAAGAATTAATTAGTAATCACCTATTATCATGGGAGATTTATGTAGTGAAATCTGTCGGAGATAGATATACCTATGTTCCTGTTTGTCTTTTCATATTTTTTTTAAAGAAAATATGATAGCTATGTTTTTTATATTAACAGGAAAAATCGTATTCCGATATTTGTTATTTAAATGCATTATTAGGTGTGTAAATTTTAAAGTTTATTATAATTATGATCTTTGATATGTTTTTTTCTGTTAGCGTCAATTTATCTCTGTTATTGTTGAAAATAATTTATTTTAAGTTCTACTAATTTTAAGTACTACCATGTTTTTTGGTTTACTTATTAAATTATATGAGGTCACTGAATGTTTCATATCTGTAACTTTTTAAATCTGCATTGTAATATTTTTAGAAATATAGTTACCTCGGCTCGATGCCGCGCGGCCCGCTCGCTTAGTAAATGTGAAGCGAGTCGCACGGGCTACCGATTGATGTGTACAGAACATTCGTTTTTTGAACGAAAACGCAATGCAAACCATAATTACTAAATAAGTATTTTTTTTCTTAAGCCAGTCACTAACTAGGCCTTGGGCACAAAATTAGCGGCGGACGAACGATGACGAATGCGGAGCGGCGAGCGTAAAAAAACGAACAAATCAAAAAGGTACAATATCAAAGTAAACGGTGATTATCGTCTACATCACCGCGCGGCGCGTGGCGCGTTCCGACCCGCGCGCAAGATCTTGAACCGCGAGCCACCGCGCTGGACCGCGCAGTTCAAGTTCTACGTACCTATAACGACCTGTTCAGCTGATCCGCGCGAGTTGAGACGGACAGATGCATAGATGCAGAAAAAATGAGTAGCGAAGACGCCAGACTGCCGCGCGTACATATGCCGTCATGTGAATGCTCCAACCGCGCGGCTTCGCGCGGCCATCTGAACTTAGCCTTAAAGTGACGCGCAGGAAGGAAACGAACGAGAGTGGGGCGGGGCGATGCCGCCGCCGCCACATTGTCTGAGCCCGCCGCTAATTTCGTGCCTGTTCCTATATGAGTATTGAGCTATTCAGTGAAATGTCACTCGAAATTATAATTATTCCAAGTGTTATGTTTATGGATGTATTAATGACGAGTACAGCGCATGCCTCCGGAGAATAGTAAAAAAAAAATTAAAATAAAATTACTTTTACTTAAATAATTGGAAATGTTATATTATGTCCATAAATGAAAGACTGTACACGAGACTTTATTTTATCTAATATCTAAGTGTCTGATTGTTCGGATCAGAATCTAGAAAATTGCAGTGTTACTCAATGTATGTAATGTAATTGATGGAATAGTGTGTTGTGTTCCACATGTGTGTTGTAAATGTGCAAGACGCGAGTGTACAACCAAGTCCGAGTCGCGCAGCTCGTGTAAGTGCTAGCGCGTATGCCATGTATCGTAGCGGCTAGTGGCTTTGAACAGTACAACAGTCTGCTACGCCCGACCTGTAACCGCCCCTCGCGATGTAATGTTAGAATTGTATCAAACAACTATCGCATTGTAAATCATCAGTAAGGATAGTTGTGTATGTATGTATACAAATAAAATGCCAAAAATGTATGTTCGCGCATCATTTCATTCTTTATGACGAGGTATGTATAAAACATTTTTTTTGGAAATATGTCACAGTGTATGGAATATTCACGTGGCCAAAATGGCGGGCGGGCCGGTAGTTAAAAATAAATAAATAAAACTGTATGTTGCATTGCGCACCAATCGAGTCCACTAGCGAATACGATACGGCCTTATTGGTGCAACTTAATCGAGAACCGAGTGACTCGAAGCGCGTATGTGTCTTGTACACCCTTTAGTATAGGTAACTGAAATGTTGTGAGGTAAATGGAAAGCTGCTGATAGTATTTCACTATATTGCACTGTCTGCGCGCACCAATAAGACGAAGGACGTAACGCGGCACGGGGCATAATAATATGACAAAGCGTCACTTCTCGCTTTTCCATGAAAGACCTACGTGTATTAAAGCTAAAGTTCAGTCTAGTACTAACTATTCTCCCGCAGATGCCATATCGACGTGGTGCGCGCAAACAAACAAATAGATTAATCCGACCTTGATAACCAATAAAGCTACTTGTTTGTGAAACTATTGGAATTTGTTTTATTGTATATATTTTCTGTTATTATAACTTCGTATCCTATACGATGATCGCGGATTGAAATCTTGCAAAGTGACCAATGTTTATAAAAAAATAGTTATACCTGAAAGGTTGTACCTAGTAGGTAAGTACCTTTTATCAGAAAAGCAACTATAACTCATATCATCATCGGCCTATACTTGTCCACTGCTGGACATAGGCCTCTCCAAGAGTAGATAATCTGTCCTTTTTCCTAAAGTACAAATATTAGTTCGTAGCATCGAGTGATACTGTGCCGGGTAAGTACACAAATCTGTAGTTTACGCTCAATGGATCCAGCAGATCAACTTATCCAAAACTGTCTAATTTCTCCAATCAATATAGAGTTTTATGCTCCAGGAGACAAAGTTCAAAATATATTGAAGAAAGGTCAATGCCTATTTTGGACCTGTTTGTTTTGAGAATGTATAAATATAAATCGTATTGACCAAAATAGCTCAAAATTGACTTAATCTAACTATGCTATCATATTTTCCCTTTAAAGTCAGAATTAAGGATTTTGAACGCACTTGCCACTCAAAGCTTTTCGTTCTGCCTTTTAACTGTTAACATTAAATATATCGATTAATTTGATAAACCTATATTCTAGTTCTCCTTTTTAAGAATTATTGTTATTATGGCATTAATTACGCTTAACGATTTATGAAAAATTATTAACACTATAATTAATCATTACGAATTGATTGAACGGCTATACATAACAAGGATAAAACGCTTAGAACAATAACTATAGCATATTGTTCTGAGATAAAACGAAACGTATTTTTGAATTGTCAGTTGTCAGCTCTTTCTGTCACTGTTGTCTGTGGTTATCCGATTCGTTATTTTTAGTTTGATAAATTTCAGGTATAGTCTTGATTATTGGCATCTATAATAATAAATGTATAATATTCAAATATTAAACTTATATCGATAAGGCTTCGATCGTAAAAAACTATAGCTAGTCTAGACGGAGCATCGCGGTACAAACGCTTCTCAAAATCCGGCCGGTTTTTGTATTGAATTTGAAGTGTGCGTGACAGCCGCTTATCTGACACTAGCGCGAATGGTTGCCAGCGAATGCCTAATTTCCGATAAAATTGGGAAAAAATATTTATGCACAATATAATTTTCAAATGATTAAAATGATTCAAATGATTTCACATAACATAACTTTTTAAATTAGGTATGTCTATCGTATATGTAGGTATAACGCATAAAAGAAGCTGGTGTGTTTAGAAAAAATGGATGATTGAAGGCGAGGGCGAGTACAATAAAATAATGCGCTAATGGAAGCCTGCGTGCGTGTGATATGTTTGTAATAGGGACGAAATAGAAGCAACAAACAGGATGATTAACATTTAATACTTAATCAAAATTGATTTATTAATTAGAAATTTTAATATTTTAAATTAAAATCAAAACAATTAATGGCGTTCTCTTTGTATTTGTTTGTTAGATAACTTTCGTTTGGATGTTACATCATTTTTAATGTTCTCTAATTTCTTATTATGTTGAAACCTTGTAGTTAAATATTTCGAAAACGACTTCTTTCTACCGAATCAGTTGGAAATCTTAAAATTAAAATGTTTGCTATGTGGACGAACAGTTGTAAAGGTTTAAATGTGATGATGCTGATGATGTGTGACTGCTCGTCAATATCCGTGTCCAATAGTTTACCTACATGAGACGAGAAATATTGACCTTTTAGGGGCACAAACATACACCCGCACTTTCTCAAACATCGTCATCATCATCATCATCAGCCTATAAACGTCCCACTGCTGGGCGCAGGCTTCCCACGTGAAGATAGCACGTGGGAATATTGGGCCATAACCCACCACGCTGGCCCAATGCGTGTTGGTTGGTTTTAACAACTGTCATCTTACGATAACAAACGGGACCAACGGCTTAACGTGCCTTTCGAAGCACGGAGGAGCTCGATATGTTTTAAATTTGGTCACCCATCCAGTGACCCGGCATTGCGAAAGTTGCTTAGCGGGCAAGATCGCAAGCCGAACGTGCTAGCCGATGCGCCATCGAGCTCTGAAGCATACATACTACCATCCCCTACATACATATAATTTAACAAACACTCTTCTTACATAAATACTTACGTACCTTTGATTATATAATGTCTAGATAGAGTATCGACCGCGAGAAAGCGTCCAAAAAAATATCCGCCAACTGTTGGCCGCTAAGCTTAAACCTATCGCTCAGTGCCATTTGTGTCGCCGCAGTTGATGCACATCTTTTGCACGCCTTTTAATTTTACTAAAAATGACGGTTAACGCAATCAAAGTGAGCAGAAATTATAAAGGTCGACATAAAACAATTAAAACAATCACCTACCATCGATAAGTAAACATTGAATTGTCATGATGTAGTTTTATCATTAATTTTGAGCGAAGCGTATTTTGCCGTAATTCGTAGCCCGTATTTTTCTGTGTTGCCTGCCCTAAGGGTGGATTCGACCAAACTGGAATAAGGTCTTATAGCTAGATTAAACACCAAATTTGTATAGACTAATCTCGGAGTAAGTCTTATTCCAGTTTGGTCGAATCCACCCTAAGACACGCAAAATTCCCGAGTTAATATTAAATGAGAATAAATATTTATTGGGTAGATGACATTTGAAATGTGCGTATGGCGTATACTGATGATGTCTATAATAATGTTGAATGTATGTACAGTCTTTAGTCCGTTAGTCGCCTTTTACGACACTAAAGAGAAGAGAGGAGTTGGTAGTATTATTTTGATGAGCGCATTGCCGCTCTATGCTGTTGGTTTTATGTACTTAGGTGCAGTCTTTAGTCCGTTAGTCGCCTTTTACGACACCGAAGAAAAGAGAGGGGTTGGTAGTATTATTTTGATGAGCCCATCGCCGCTCTATGCTGTTGGCTGTATGTGCAGTGTTTAGTCCGTTAGTCGCCTTTTACGACACCGAAGAGAAGAGAGGGGTTGGTATTATTATTTTGATGAACCCATCGCTGTTCTATACTGTAGGATGTATGTGCAGTCTTTAGTCCGTTAGTCGCCTTTTACTACACTAAGGAAAAGAGAGGGGTTGGTACTTGGTAGTATTATTTTGATGAGCCCATCGCCGTTCTATGCTGTAGGATGTATGTGCAGTCTTTAGTCCGTTAGTCGCCTTTTACGACACAAGGGTAGGTTGTTAGTATTAGTTAAATTAAATTAGTTATTATAAAAGATGAAGGTGAGTTGATTTATGCCTCATCTGACGTCTATTCTGATTGCAAAACCACTGAAACAATTATTCGTCAGTTTATTAAACAGTACTATGTAATGACAAGCATTAATTACACAACATTAGTATCCACTGTGATGAAAAAAAAAATTGGAGATGTGTATCTTTTTCCAGTAGACACAGGTCATATCTGCGGCATGCTTCACCAAGTTAATATAATAAGATTGATTGTAGAAAAGTACTTGTCAGCGAGGTATTATTATAGATTAAAATTGGCAACCCAAAATCTAAAAGAAAATTATTCAAAAAACAAATCAGAGGGATGGTCATTGATTTTTTTTAACGTGATACAAATAAATCAAAATGCATTGTCATTGTTTTTTTATTCATTGAATACACAGGTATTCACTGGAGATCGTATAATCGGATGCATATTTACCTAAACTTAATTATTCGCTAACATATTATTTTCATTTAAAAAATTTTATTGGAAATTCGGGTAGGTTCATAATGTTGGTTCATCACGGGCAATTACATCTCTTCAGATTAAGATTATAAAGGTCAAACCTATTCCGGAATTTTTATCCGCAAATAGGTAAGTATGCATCCCGTTCCTTTCTTGCCACTGTAATACTGATACTTAGGTATACATTGCGACTTTTTGCAGCGATACAAACGCGCGTTTGACAGTCGTGCGACTGCATCGCGATTGTGTCGCTACTTTTATTAAGGCGGTACAAGGATTCGTGCGACTGCATCGCGATTGTGTCGCTACTTTTATTAATCTCGCACAGTACAAATATTTGTGAGCATGAACATTCTTGTTTGTACTAGTCTGGTGGTTTTCTATGCATAATAAGTATGAATTTACAAAAAAAAGGTATACATATAGAAACAGAAAATAAAATAGACAGAAAGCATGCGCAGACTAGGCTATGAAATGAATCATGTGAGTTCTTTGACCCCGGCGCTAGGGCTGTGTCCGCCTGTGTACGTAAATTGGAGGAAGAATATTTGTAAAAAATTCGCCCTTAAAATGTGGTACCTTATCATTCAAGATTTTAAGATTTTTTAGTAATAATAATATTGATTTTGAACATAATCGGATCACAAACCAAGAAATTGAAAATGGCAGTCACTTTTTCCAATTCTATCTTCGGAATCGTGTTTAGAGACCTTTTAGATCCCCAGATATCGATTTTGAACATAATCGGAATATAAACACAGAAATTCAAAATGGCAGCCACTTTTTTAAATTCTATCTTCAGAATCGTGTTTAGAGATCTTTTAGACCCCCAGAAATCGATTTTGAACCTAATCGAAGCACAAACCAATAAATTCAAAATGGCAGCCACTTTTTCCAATTCTATATTCAGCATCGTGTTGAGAGACCTCTTAGACCCCCAATTATCGATTTTGATCATAATCGGAGCATAAACACAGAAATTCAAAATGGCGGCCAATTTTTCCAATTCTGACCTCGAAATCATGTTTAGAGACCTGTTAGACCCCCAGATATCGATTTTGAATCTAATAGGAGCACAAACCATGAAATTCACAATGGCTGCCACTTTTTCCAATTCTATCTTCAGAATCGTGTTTAGAGACCTTTTAGACCCCTAGATATGTATTTTGAACCTAATCGAAGCACAAACCAAGAAATTAAAAATGGCAGCCACTTTTTTCAATTCTATCTTCAGAATCGTGTTTAGAGACCTTTTAGAGCCCCAGATATCGATTTTGAACCTAATCGGAGCACAAACCAATAAATTCAAAATGGCAGCCACTTTTTCCAATTCTATATTCAGAATCGTGTTTAGAGAGGCTCGTATTCTAAAACCAAACTCAAAATGAAATCCATGCTTGAATACAGTTAGAAAGGGATGGCGATATATGCGATAAATAGCCCCATCCCCTTCTAACTGTACTCAAGCAGAGGTTTGAGTGTGAGTTTGGTTTTAGAATACGAGCCTTACTGCCGTACTCAGAGACGTCAATTAAGTTTTAATGACAATTAAGTCTCTTGCTGTCACTTTCTTATTGTATAGTGCTAAAAGGAGAAGGAAAGACATTTAATTGTCATTAAAACTTAATTGACATCTCTGAGTACGGGGGTTAGACCCCCAGATATCGATTTCGATCATAATCGGAGCATAAACACAGAAATTCAAAATGGCGGCCAGTTTTTCCAAGTCTGGCCTCGAAATCATGTTTAGAGACTTATTAGACCCCCAGATAATGGTTTTGAACGCAATCAGAGCACAAACCAAGAAATTCAAAATGGCGGCAAAGAAAATAATCCCTCATACACTCTAATGGACTTACATATTCGTACCAATCGTTTTTATTTCCTAACACCCAATATTTTATAATAATAAATATCTACATGTGATTTCAAGGCTTCAAATGCCTTACTAAACTTTATTAAACTAGCCTGCACTAGCCCGACCTTAAAAATACTCCCATTTCAAGGGGTACTTCTAAGAAACTGACATCCCCGTCTCACGCACACTACGATAGCAGCGCGTCTATTAGATAGAAACGGTACGCACACTAGCATAAAAAACCCGGCACGTTGACAATCGTGTTGCAGCGGATGGCTCCATCTAGACATTATATAATCAAAGTTACGTACATTCCATTTCAAACATAATAATTTTTTTATTCGTTTCGAATGTCGATACGATACCATACTACAATAACAATTTATAATATTAGTATTATAAAATATTACAGTAGGTATTATATTTTTTCTTGTTTTAGAACGGAACCTATAATCCAGCCGATGACGAATGTTTGGGCCCAAGTCTGCTAATTTACGAATGGCATAATTGAATCGCAATTGGATCGTATTGTAATTGTTTGACACATTTGGTATTCTCTTACTCATATAAGAATACCAAATGTGTCAAACAATTACAATGCGATACAATTACGATTCAATTATGTCATTCGTAAATTAGCAGACTTGGGCCCCTGATTACTGTTATACCTAGTTGCAGTAGGATTTTACTTTTTCTTGAGAGACATTCACAAGAAAACAGTTAAGTTATTGTGTCTTTCTTTTAAAAAAACAGTAAAAATCCTAGTGAAACTAGACATTTGCACAAATGACAGTAATATGTTTACAAACATTCGGCATCGAATAGGAACCGTGACATTTATTCACGCTCTTATAAATCAGACATCAGTTTAAAAAAGAAGAAAAACTTTGAAAGCGTTCCAATAATAATTATATTTAATGTATTTACTTTATTTACAACAAGACCATGTATAAATACTAACTTAAATAACTGAGTATTTTTTATCATACTTATTATATTTAAACCTCCTTTTATATTCTGCCACCAATAATTGGAATTCTACATTTTGATACCAGCAACACTACGCATACATGGCCGTTATTATTGTTAAACATTAAATTTTCATACTTACAGATGAAACATGACTTTCCTTTCCGAAAAAAAATTTCTTTTGTAGTTTCGACAGAATTTCACTGAGCAAACGGTCATTTTGCGAACAATTTCACCGAAACGCGAGAGGTGAACACTGCTTGACGGCACAATGACACTGACCGCCAGGATTGCGCGATAGGCCAATTTTGGCCTATAAATTTTTCTACGTTTTTTTACGGCCAGGGTCTATCTAGACTATTCTAGACATATATTATAATCAAAGTATACACGTTGCTGCTTGAAAAACGGCACCACGAAACAAGGCACGACTCAAAAATGTGCTTTGTTTTTCTATCAAAATTTCGAATTTAGAACTTTGTTCCAACTAGCTTGAAGTTGAATCTAGCGAGCCTAGTTCCAAAGTGATGTAACTCCAATAATATTTAATTTGTACTTTAGTGCCTAGAGTTTAAGGTTTACTTTACTATAAATGTTTATACACCTGCTATGTATTTACACAATTTTTTTATGGCAATAAAAATTTATCTTATCTTATCTTATCTTATATCTCGTTTCATTTCTGATGTTTACGCGAGGACATTATTTAAGTTTTATTTTGTATGAGACCGTGAATCTATAGTTTTTATGATCGTAGCTTATATGATAATAAATGGACACAAGTAACTATGTGGACTGTGTGGAGTCTTTTAGGTACTTTATATAGGTATATTAGTTTTATTGTTCTAGAGAAAATTTAAAATGATCACTGGGACAGGTTAAGTCGAGATTTTTTCATACATTGTATAAGAAAAATATTTCATAGAATGTCGAACAATAGACAAAGTGGATTGTCAAGACATTTTTTCTTACAACCACTGAGCAATATTTGCTCCATGCGTGGTTACAACACTAACCAATAATTTTATAGTCAATATAGCGGATTGAAGTATTTAGCTGAACTACGCTGCAGTATTATTTCAGAGATAATTTTGTGAAATAACACACTGCGCTGCGATCCTTCTAAATTGTCTTGAGTATAATACTTGTTGCTTTCGCCATATAATTGTAAAAGAAGCAAGGTAACAACGGTAATGTCAAATGTGGGCTGACCAAGTAGACGTAGTTATGCAGAAAGAACTTAATCACTATTTGGTCAATAATGAGTTAGGTAAGTATAACCAAAAAGAATACCTTGAAATATAGATAATTTTGGTATATATGACTAATTTTTGACCAAATTGTGTACGTCCGTGATAGTAGTAGCATTGATATGAACAGGTTGCATTCGTACGAACCGTTACCATGGTCGACATAATTGTGGAATAAAAGATAGACTTACCATTAAATCGGTATTTATATTTACCAAAAATTTGCCAACAGTTGTCGTACCGACTTAAATATAAGTAAATACATTCACAAAATATTTATTGGTTTAATCTTAATGTAGATTCAATTATTCAAGAATGTCACGTCTTAAAACAATATTCGGAACACTATTTATTCATGCGTTTCGTATGAATGTAAATGTTTCGCCGCCTCGTGTCTCGCCGCAGCGATGGTTCATGCAATATTCTGCCCTTTGCACATTCGCCAGTAGACTCCTTTTTGGTTCATCAGTTCCGCGTGGTTGCCTCGCTCGACAATTTTTCCTGGGTGCATAGAAAATAGCATTGTAACATCACGTATTCACCAGGCTACCCTCAAAACTAGATTTTGAACCACTAATTAATAGCTATATTAAAAATCAATTTGACGATTTTGACAATTTTGTTCTTGCGCTGTTGCTTGTACAGACGCCAGAAAATCAACCTACCACAAAATGTCAAATTTCGTCAAATACATTTCGAACTTTATCTTTTGGGTATATCTATACTAATGTTATAAAGAGGAAATATTTGATTGTTTGTTTGTATTGAATAGGCTCCGAAACTACTAGACTGATTTAAATAATTCTTTCACCGTTGGGAAGCTACACTATCTCCGGGTGACATAAGTACTTAAGCTATATTATATTTTCAAAAAAATTAGGGTTCCTTACTAAAACTCAAATAAATTCCTTAAATCGCGTGCGGGAAAAAAAACTATTGATGAGAGAATAAAATAATGTACTATGGCTTTGCAGAACACACACATCATTAAATATTTACAAAAAGTGTCGCAATCAATGATATTATAATAAAAATATTGTAACATCATTGGTCGCAAAAGCATAAGTCTAACTATTTTAGTTACGTCACAATAAGTGTTCTTGGTAGGGGAGTCATTCTGAAAATTCGTCACGGGGTTACGGGGTCCACGCGAATGAAGTCGCCGGCGGGGCGGTCTGCTAGTAGTAAGTATATAGGGCGTCCCACGGATATGCCACAATATGTAGGGAAAGTACCTTGAATATTGTAGATGGAACATTTTACTGACAAAAGACATTATTTGAATTTAAAAAACAATTTAAACTACATTCATAGTTATTTAAATAATTACATGGTTGAACGGGTAATCGAACCCGTTACATGAGAAAAATAATCTATAATAATAGCTTTATCATACCAATCGAAAGGCTTTATCATATGGATTATTTTTTGCTAAGTAACATAGTGTCACAAATAAAAGTAAGACCATGAATTTTTGCATTTGATGTGAAATTTTGTTCAGAAAAATGAAAAGCTGACATTGCCGTAAGGACATAAAACTGACATTATCATAAGTACCTATTACTAATAAATGTACCCACTTGAGAATTACGCATCATTTCCCTATTATAACTTAAGTGCATGAACTTAGACGTATTATTCTAAATATCCACCACAAAAAGATCAAAAATCGACAGAAAGCGAAATAATCAAAAGAGTGCGACTTTGTATTCCACAGGAAAGGACTCATTTTGAGCATTTGATAAATTGATTAATTTTGTATTAAAAATGTTAAAATTCATGGTTTTCCTTTTATTTGTGACACTATGTTATTTAGCAAAAAATAATCCTTAGTATGAAGCCTTTCGAACGTTATGATAAAACTACAGAATGATTATTTTTGTCATGTAACGGGTTCGATTCCCGGTTCAACCATGTAATTATCTAAATATCTATAAATGCAGTTTAAATTGTTTTTTAAATTCAAATAATGTCTTCTTTCAGTAAAATGTTCCATATACAATATTCAAGGTACTTTCCCTCCATGTGGCATATCCCTGTATATAATATAAGGATCATCATAATCGATTTGAAAAAATATTACAGTTTTGGATAGGTTGACCTGCTAACGTGTGCACTTATGCTCGTTCCTCTGAGTGAGACTCACAAAACTCACACAGGCACTCTTGTCTAGTGTGACTTTTATTAGCATTCGACAAAGTAAGCGAAACTAAAAGTGGTATTGCATTGAAGCAGTTATGAGTTAGTTGCACAAGTTTGTCTTAGGTACTCGTCGACCAGAGAATAATGGGATACAGTAAGTTTGGTATGACGATAGAAATTTAAACAAAATCAACAGCCGCAGCCAGAACAAAATATAGTTTGAGCGTTTTTGATTAATGTTTTGGTTTTTTTATTAATTTGGTATGTGGTGTAAAAGGTTGTAACGTTGTAACAAACTACTCTATGTATTTTATAACCTCCATAAAGAATTCGAAACTATAGTTGTCAAATTTATACATGTTCTGAAAAATAATAATTTGAATGTCATGTCGTTGCCATAGAATGTTTTAATGGTTCGATACGCCAGATTTCAAAATTATTTATTTTTCCTCATAGGTGCTAAAGCCATTTTTTTTTCAATATGGCCGCATATGGCATGTATCAAACTCTCAGAACAATATTGTTCTGAGATCAACCTACTTCCGTATTACTTCCTGTTTATATCCGGTCTAGGTCTAATGACGAATTCCATGAATTTTTTATATAGAGACTATAGAAAAAACTTATATCACTGGAATTCTTATTAAATAATTTATCTGGCTATGTATAAAGTGTAGTTTGATTCTATATTAAATTAAAAAAATAAGTGAAAGTGCTTTTTTTCCCCCCGATTTAATATAAAATAATAAATTTAATTATAAATAAAAGCATGAAAGGTGTAATAATTATTATGAGTATTATTTGTTATACTTACAACGTAGAATACACGTTTAAAAAAGAATAAACTTCGCCATACATTTTTTATATGCGCCAGATGTGGCGCCTTTGTACCGGGCGATAACAGACACGGGTCGAACCCACATAAAAAAGCGCGCGCAGATCCTCTATTCGGTGCCGTATTAAAACATCTGTGGCGTTGTAATGCCGTCTTTATCCCACTCTATACATTAAAACAAAGACAAAAGAAATAGCAATAGTTTTATGAGCACAATTCAACTCTAAATATGACGGGGTAAAGAGCTTAGAACATAGTTATTGTTCTGAGGTAAAGAGCGACCTCCAGGAGGTCGCTTGACAATGCTCTAAGCTTGACACACAAGGGGTAATTTTCAGAACATGACATGTTGTCAATACATTGTATTGACAACTAGTTTCGAATTCCATAAAAGGAGGTTATAAAACACACAGAGTTGTTTATAACAACGTTACAAGGTTATTACGAGTATTATGCTTGATCCCTGTACCTTTATCCATTACGCAGATCAAGTCGGCATCCTTGATGGTCGACAGGCGATGTGCGATAGTTATGCAGGTGCGTCCTTTGGCAGCTTTCTCTAAGGCTTCCGTGACAGCCTGAAAAAAAAACAGTTATCATCCAGAATAATCCACCGTATTGTACCGTACCGTATTGTACTGTGGGGGAAGGGGAAGGGGGGGAGGAGGGGATACTTTGTAGTTGAGCTTCCGCCTAGCTAGCTACCATCATCCTACCTGAGTCTCTTGCGCCACCCCCTCCTGCAACATACTTGCAACACCGCTCACACCTGCGGTAACTCGCGTTCTGCGACGCTGTTCGCGACTAACATCACAGTTGCAAACTTATTTAGCGCGTACTGTACATCATGCAATCATCATCCTCAGCTCAGCTACATGACATCCATCCAATGCCAGACAAAGGTCGCCTCCAAGGATCTCCAACACGTCCGGTCTTGTGCTACTCGCATCCAGCGGCTACCCGCAACCTTTGCCAGATTGTCAGTCCACCTTGTTGGAGACCTGCCTACACGGGGCGTCTTTATTTTGCAACTAGCTGTACCCGGCATGAGTTGCAAACGCGCTGCAATGCCGGGTACAGCTAGTTCGTAGTTTAGTTTAGTAGATTTACCTACGTTTAAAACTGACGGAATTTTATACAAAACTAGCTGATCCGACAGACGTTGTCCTATCTTAATTATGAATATTGAATTCCAATTGGTATAATTAATAAAATAAATATTTCTATTTTTTTCTTTCTTAAGAACTTTCTCCTGACAATAACAAAAACAACAAAAAAAGAATTAACGAAATCGGTCCAGCCGTTCACACGTATTGGCGTGACCAAGGGAAAAAGGGATTCATTTTTATATACAGCGTGTTTCTTGTAGGGTGTCAAGCCGATGTATGGTGATAGGAAACTACCATACCTATCCATTGGACCCCCATGTATGTTCTACGATTTTTTGTAGTTATCGAGTTATAATTTTTTTTGTTATTTTATGATTCAACGGCTCTATAAAAATTATATCTTTTTTTGGGTCGACTTTTCTATGATGTTTTTTTAAAACAATGCCTATTGATGAGTACTATTATGAGTAAAAAATTCTCCTTCGTAATATTAACCTGTAGTACTAAAATTTTGATGGAATTTTCAACTTCGATTAAAAAAATTTAAAAATATTTTCCATAGCTTCTGACTAGTAAGACTAGCCAACTGCCCAACCAAATATGCTTTTATACTAATACAAAAAATTATGTACTAAATGAGACTTTTTTTGCTGAAATCGGTCGTTGAACGTGGTATTTTTTTACTCATAAAAGTGCAACCAATAGGCATTGTTTAAAAAAAAATCAAAGATAAGTCGACCCAAAAAAAGATATAATTTTTTTTGAGTTGTCTCGTTGTTGAAACATAAAATAACGAAAAAAATCATAACTCGAAAACTACAAAAAATTGTAGAACATACATGGGGGTCCAATGGATAGATATGGTAGTTACCTATCACCATACATCGGCTTGACACCTTACAAGAAACACGCTGTATATACACCGAGATTTTTTATTGGTTTTGGAGCCGAAACCCTGAGGGCCTAGTCAATTGGCAAACAAATGAAACGCTACGAAATCTTCGCTACGATAAACCGAATGTATGGGATTGACATAAGCAAAAGTTACCTACGACGTAAAATTTACGCTAAAATAGACCTAATTGACAGTTTGACAAGCCAAGAATCGCTAATCTAGCGATCACTCAAACATTGAAGATAAAAATTCACACAAAATGGCGATTGTTTGATCAGCTGATGAAGGAATAGTTGTGTTGTGTTGAAAGTTTTGTTTAAAATGCTCTTTTTAGGGCTATTGTGGACTGCGATAATCAAGTGCTCAGGCGCTAAGGAAGAAATGTTTCCCTACGTTACTTGGAGCAAAGTAACGAAATCGAGTTTGTTGTACTTGTGAATAGTTCTCAGAGTTCTCGTTTACGAACTTTCAAATATTTAGCTAAGGTCTGCCGGGAATTGCGTGCTGATATAGTTGTTGCGATGTGAGTGACCAAATAAATGTGTGTCATGCAACATTTTCCGCAACGAAGAGCAAGTCGCTGCATAACAATTTGTAGGGGCTCTCAAACCATACAAACATTTGGGCCAAATAAATCCACCTAAGTACCTTTAATCATGACAAGAAAGGTCAAGATTAAGACAACAGTAAGGGACTTTTTGTATAAATATTAAATGTAACCTATCCATAATGTCCATTTATCAATTTATAACTTAGATTGCCTATTTGTTTTACAGGTTCCAATGAAGATTTAATTTGCCAGGTAGCTTAGAGTATTAAACCAAGGCTCTAAGTGTAGTAAGGTGTACCTATTGACTATACCCTATAAATCTTATACAGACAAGCATCTTTCTTAATAGGAAAAGATATCAGTCCTTACGTTCAAACGGTAAGTTTTAATAAATAAATTATTACTTACATAATAAAGGTAAGTATTATGCCTATTATTACATTGGGATTTACCAGGAAATGTCAGTTTTGTTAAAATTGCTAGAATAAAGAGTATTGACATAAAGATAAAACTATTTTATGTGGTTTTGCAGATTTGAGACGACGATTCAAAAATCTTAAATGTTACCTCATAATTTGGAGGATGGACTTCCTCAGAATGGTGAACAAACATGGTTATTTGGTAAAAAACAATATCAAGCAATTTTGTATAATACATAGGTACTTACCTACTAACTTTTTATCTATGACAATTTTCTATAAGTAAGTATATTGTTCTAATTTCTTAGGAGATTCTGGATACCTTCAAAAAGCATGGTTAATGATAATAACAACAATATTTAATGCTGCATCAGACTCACAAGAAAGGAGGGGTGTGTACCACATGTCATATCCAACATTGAAACTGCATTGAACATGGCTTTGGCATCGTTGAATTTAGTTATTTATATGATTTTTTTTGTGAAGCTCTAATGTTGTCAACGTTTTTATTCTACAAAAGGAGCAGTCTGTGCCATAAATATAGTTAATTTAGTTCTAAGTTTATTGTGCTTTATTTAAAAAGATTTACTTATGTACAAAAAAACAATACCTTCGTTGACAACATTTTTATTTTAAGAAAAGGAACAGTGTGCCATAAATATATTTAACCCATAAAATAGTGATTTGGTTTATATGATGGGGAAAAATTAAGTATAAAGTTAATTTAGTTCTAAGTTTATTGTACTTTATTAAAAAGATTTACTTAGGTAGGTACTACTAAAAAACAGTACCTTCATAAACACACAATTGGCATTTATTTTTATACACATATAGTTTTAATGTCAATAAGAGAAAGTGAAGCCTCATATTTAATAAACTTTGACTTTGAGAAAGTTAGGTAAGGAAATAAGAATATATTAAGAAATACAACATTAATGTTATTTTTTACTTGATATTTAATTTTACTTGCAGTAGGTACCTATAGAAAATGTTTAAGTAAGGTCAGGGTGGCTAATTCCGGCATACTTTATTTAAATCTGAATTTGATCAAGTATAATAAAAAAACCTTTCAATATCTGCCAAATGTTAAGTGGTTATCAAAATTGGACTTTATGTTACTTTCTAATAAAGTTATCACTTTTCCTAATCACTATTAGGTTTATAAGATAAACGCAGTTTTTTAAAAACCTTCTCCATAGACGGATTTTCCCGCAACTCGGGGCAATTCCGTCATGTAGCGATAATTCTATGAAGTTCTAAGTAATTTTAAGAATACTCGTAAGTGATACATTTATTGGTGCACGATAGTCAAATATGTGTCTTACACAGGTAATTATAAAGTCTAGATCAAATCTTAAACGTAAAAACCTTTTTTGGGGGAAATTCCGGCATACTGACAAAGCCAGGGGTCGTAAACTATTTAGTCTTGTCTAGTTTATGCGATGTACGAAGTAACTGAAATAAAACAACTTCACATTTAATTTCAAACCCTTTATTGCAGATCAATAAGGTATAAACACCTGGTTGAATCTACATCAGTCTAATGATTTATTTATAAAATTTAAGGAACAAAAATTAAACATTATTTTTTATGAATTAAAAACAAAACAAAATAAACTAAGTATAGCAATTACTATACAACTTGAACTTTAATATGTTAGTAATATGAGGAATAGTAATTTAAACAACAAATAATAAACTTATTATACCTAGTACTCGTACGAAATAAACACAAACCACTTTATTTTAAAAGTTTTTGTAACTGTTATTAAATTTTGTTTGTAATCTCTGAATCAGTATTATTATTAATAATCAACATGGGATTGATTCTTCTTATATCTAGACGAAAACAATTTAAAAGAATAGTTAACATAGGAATTGGTAACCTTAAAAAAAAATGACCATAGCAAGCCTTTTTTATTCACATTTAGGTGGCCATATGGAGCGAAAGTTTGACGACAGTGACCACGCTATCCTTTTCCGATCTTTTTCATACAGACAGCCTAATTGCGAACAAACGATACCAATCTAATTAAAATAGACTTTATCTTCTTCACATGATAAAACAAAAGTGTTTAAAGATTGCTTTGCATTAGATAGATTTACTTTTTTTACGACAGATATGGCAGGTACGTCATCACGGTCTATGATTCTCGTAGTTTTAAACATTAGTTGCGGTTTTTTTATGGTCTTATAAAATCTAATTGAGTATATAACCTTTTCATCTATAATGTTGGTATTCTCGATTATGCCAACATAGTATATCCAATTATTTCTGTTAAAGTACCGTACTAATACTTGGTCCTTGATAGAATACGCAGTTTCTGTTGATTTAAGCTCATCTTTAATTTTTAAATTCAATCTTAGCCTACTATTTCCAGTCTTAACATCTTGCTGAGTGTCTCCTGGTATGACTTTGTTTGCAGAGTCTTCAATGTCATCTTCATAATCGAAACTTACGTCTGCTATATCAGAGTCACTGTGGTGACTATAGGATCCAGATACACTGGTCGTTGAACTTGAGCGTGAAACATATATTTTTTTTATCAATTTAGGTGGGTTAGGATTTGGATCTTGATTTTCTTTAATACTTTTTTTTCCTATTCCTTTGCCTTTTGGTGTTATAATTTTAGGTAACTTTTTAGCAGAGATTTTAAATGATTTGGCACTCTTGTTTTTTGCTTTCCTTGTACTATTTATTCCTGAAGGCCCGGGCACTGCTTGTAAACTATTGTCACTGAGCTTTGTTGCGCTTTTTATAGTAATGTCGGATAAGATTTGAATTTTTGAAGGAGTAGGATCGCATTTTTGCAAACAACGAGGAACCTCATCAGAACTTCTAGCAGCAAAAGGTATCAACTGCGAGTCGTTTTTTGACAAACTACTTAACGAAACAACGTTATCGTCGTTGGTAATTGATGATGAACCTTTTACTTTTTTCGCCTTTCCTTTTTTATTCTTTTTATCTTGTTCATCTTTTTTAAACTGAATGACATCATCGTGGGTTATAACTTCGGCACCTTGAGCCACTTTTCGTCTCTTGGTTTTTGGAAAGTTGTCACTGCCTTTAATTTTTCGCAAAAGTAGTTCCTCAAAAGAGGTTGAGTTGACACTTCTACTTCGAGTTTCACTATCTGTCATAACATTTTCCCCAACAAAATTACAATTTTTGTTAATATACTGTAGTGCAATGTACAACAACGTATGTGGTTCCTTTTTTGTTTGTGCTGATGGGCTTAAAATACTTTCTTGCCAACGTTTTAGCTTCAAGAAGTCGAAAACGCGATTGTCGATTTCATTGCGATTAATTGGAAAAATTCCTGTTTTTCTAAATCCATTGCGCAATACCTGGGGATTCAATTGTGCCCATACAACTCCAATTAATCTCGAAAATTCATTTTTTGGTAAAGGTGTGCCCACATTAAGTCTTTGCCATTGTACTAATTTCAGATCCCATTGATCCTTAAAGGATTTCATTACTGAAACATCTAGTGGTTGTAATAGATTGCTGGAATGAGCTGGTAATTTTAGTATAGTTACATTAGCTTTTCTTGCTTCTTCTATAATATTTAACCCTACGTGTGTGGCGTGGCCATCATAAATTAAAAGAACTGGACGTTCATCCCCGATGAGTTTCAGAAACGTTTTTTTAAAGAAAGATTCAAAAACATCCGATTCCATCCAGCCGTTTTTTGTTGCAGCATATGTGGTATCAGGATATGCTTCAGGAGAAGTCCAAGTGTCCCAAACGTTTTTTCCTTTAAAAATGATTAGTGGGGGTGCTTTTTGCCCAGCCGCACTTGCGCATAGAAGAACCGTGGTATTATCCTTTCCAGGAGTGGCAATGACTCTAATTGCCGCATGACCTTTAACTCCTACGATCTTAGTTTTTATAGGGTCTTTGCAGAAACTCGTTTCGTCCATGTTCCAAATAGCATGTGGCTTATCCTTTAAATTTAATTCTTCTATTTTTTGTTCTAACAAGTCAAAATATGGAAAAACAACGAAGGGATCCAAGGCAGTTTTTCGAGCATGTTCCATAGCTTGGGGCTTTTTTATTGACAAATTATGTCGTTTAGCAAATGACACAAACCAATCCTTCCCTGGTACCCCATTTTTAAAAGATGTAGAAATGTTATTATTGTTTACATATTCGCCAACCATTTGTATCACTTCTTGTCTAGTTACGCCAAATCCATGTTTCTCCATAGTATGGATACATGATGCTAAGTTCGTTTCAATTTCCAAAGACAACGCGGTTCTCCTCCCAATAATGTTTGACTTTCTTTTCCTGTTTACATGATCCATAATGGTCATTCTTGGTATTTTGTACAACTGTGAAGCTTTATATCCACTTAATGTACCATTACGTACTGCTAATACGGCTTCACGCAAATCATTTTTGTCGTAAGAACCTTTATAGGTTTTCCTTTTATAATTTCGCATTATTTTGGTTATCTAAGCCGTTCTGAAACAAATTATAATTTTGTTAAATGGGGGAGGCCTATACCCAGCAGTGAGTGTTATGTGGGCTGAGACGACGACGACAAAAACTATAAGGTATGGTATGGTAGTAATCATAAAAACGAACAACATTTTGTATGGGGTCCACATAGAAATCTTCAAAAAAACAACTATTCCATACATCCGTATTGTATTGTAAAAAGTTATTCGTTTTCATGATAATCACCCTTTAAATATTTGTACTAATTGAAAAATTGAGGTAGATAAACGTATATTTTATAAATCTAAAAAAAAATTGGTAGTAGGAATATTTTGTTTAAAATAAATTCCTGGGGTAAAAAAGGTTTATAATATCTGAAATGGGGGAGATCCGGCATATGACGAAATTCCCCCACTAATTGTAGACGGAGTTTTCCACTTCACGATTTTGAGGTTAGAAATGTTTCAGATAGGATTAGTAACAGTTTAAACGTTTTATTGCAAAATAATAACATATAATCGTTTAAGTAGACATTAAACTATACGTGTAGTACTCTTTTATTAATATAAATTGACTAATATCATATTTACCTTCGAAAAAATGTCACACCGCTTACTCACTTAGCACTTTCGAAACTCAACTAAACTTCCAATGACGTTTGTTCCATATTTATCTCAACTAACGCCATCTATCTGACATAATTTGAACAACGATGTTATCGTGTTTTACTGACGCTAAATAACAAAAGCATAGGATTATTCCGGCAGGAATAATTCAAAGCAGACGGTGACGCCCCCTAGACGGAATTAGCCACTTTGACCTTACCTACTTATATCAATTTCTACTAGTCATAACATTAAGCTATTGAAGTTGTACTTGATTCATTATCAACATACAAAGGTAATTATATGTATAAACTTGCATTATTATTATCCGATTATTAAATCTGGTGGGTTCTATTGTGTTTGTTATAATATTGTTTTTTCTTTAATTAGGTGGCTTAACATAAGGTGGCTTGTTATACATATAATACAAATTAAGTTCCATATCTAGCATACTCTGTAATAGTTTAGTTATTATCAATTTGGCGATTGTGAAGTAATCGATTGTAATTGTTGCTTGAGTTTGTAATGTTACTATCACATTTTTATTTGTGTGAATCTGTAAATGATTTGCTGTTTCACATTTTCAGTGTTATACTTTTTATAGAACTGTCGATTTACTTGTGAATATAAAATAAATAAATAAAATTAATTGTTTTTAAATTATTTTTGGTAAATATATACTACCTACCTACTAACTTTTTATGTAAGTATGACAATTTTCTATAAGTAAGTATATTGTTCCAATTTCTTAGGAGTATATTGTTCCAGTTTCTTAAGGTAATTATATAAAATTAATTGTTTTAAAATTATTTTTGGTAAACATATAAATAATCCTATGTTTTATTTCGAAACATTATCAACCAACTCATAATGAATGGCAGTGAAATAAATAATGTAAAATAAATAAATATTTTAACTTGTCGCGTAGAGACCACGATCATGTCATTGTGTCTGTGAAGGCGTATATTTAATAAATGATTTGACTTTTAATTTCAATTATTTTCGGTACCTACCGCTATAAATAAGTAACAATGAAACAATCCTATATTAAGGCGATGTTGTCTTCATCGTCATCCTATGAACGTCCTGAACGTTCCCACATGAACGACAGCACTAAGGCAGACTGGGCTATAACAGGCTTAAGCCCTGAGCCAATACAACCGCAGTGTGCTTTACGTGCCTTCCGAAGCACGGAGGAGCTCGAGACGCTTTTTATTTGGTTACCCATCCTTTAGCTCGGTAATGTGAAAGTTGCGTAACTAACTGGCAAGATCACAAACCGGTGCGGCGCGGGCGGGGACTTTTTGCATTAGTTAAACCTCTAGCATTACCTTTCAAGTAACAGTAAGTACATTGCTTCGCTAGTTTGCATATTTTAAAATTAGTTTTAATTTAACTAGCAAAACCATGTACTTGGAATGTTTTTAATTTTATTTTATTTAGGACAATAATCAATTAGAAAAGTAATGTGATAGGTGTTGTAGTTAGACAACTAAACCCGAAAGCCTTAGCCGCTACGCCATAGAGTTACTTTAGGCGATATACTCATACAAGATGCAAACGTTTTAATCACTACCTAGTGGGTACTCGCATCTAAGATCAAACTGTTTAAATGTTCGCGCGGTTTGTAACATTTAGTGTTATCACTTATTTCATTACAGACGGACGTCAAGTTGTTAATATTTGAGAAATTCTTGGCAGCAAGCGTTTGCTTGTGGTCTTCAGTCTTAATTTATTTATATTATAAGCTGAAAAATGGGTTTGGTCTCATATCAATATCATATTATGGTGGGTAAGTCACTCGTCATCATTATAAGTACTTATTTACAAACGTGCTTGCCTGGCGAACTTCCGGCGAAAAAAGCGATTGATTCATTTTTCAAATTGTCTCAAGGAGTCTACCCGAATTTCTTAGTAAAGTGACATTCAATTCACTAAAACTCAAAAGGATCGGTGTGGTTACTACCTATTTATTAATCTTACATAAGCGTTACATTATCATCAAACAAAAAAATACTAAGACAAGCCTGTATGTTCTATATCCCTTAGCTTATCGATATCGATGTAGCCTAGCGAATTTGATGAGCGATTTTGACGCTGTCACCGGTCGAGCGTTTGCCAGTTGACTAGGCCCTCTGTTCATGTTCATCATCAGTAGAAGCTATTTAGCTTGTAAAACTAAAAATATGAGCATAAAAAAATCATAAAAAATATCAATAAAAAGTGTACGAACCTTTAGTACCGGACGATCTTATGAAAGTCAATGACCGAGGCTCTTCAAACGCTCCGCCTACCCCCCGCCCCACCGCCGGCGCAGGCGGCCGGCCGGAAAAGTTCATAAGGGTCACGCACGAGTTGATAAGGAGAACGTTACTACGTGTTTTCGACAAAAAGTCACTTTTACAACTTTTTTTTCTTTGCTCGTAAAGCAATTATTATTTCATAAATAGGTACAACACTTTTTTTGTATTATAACGTTTTCGGCTCCAAAACCAATAAAAATTTCGGTGTAGATTACCCCCCAATTTCCATTTCCCATCCGGGGCTGCGTGCTACCCCTCAAACCCCAAGCGGTCGCATGAGACCGCACCTACAAAAACACACTTGACTTTGTACCGTGTTTTCATAGACTTACAGACTACTTTAGTATGAACAAGTTTGGTTATTTCGGTTCTGTGGTTCATCTTATGTATTGTTATTGCACAATATAGCATAGTCTATGCTCCATTCTGTCAAATTTGACGTTGACAGTTACTGTCAAAAAATTGTCAAAAAAATCCAAGAGTGAGTGGTTAATATGTCAGTTAGTCAGTTTGTTATAAGTAGGTATATTTATATTCTTCTTAGTCGGCACTCTTGACAGAGTGGTCGCTGAAAACTCACCCTTATGGAGAAGTTTTGGCAAATGAAGGCTCTCGTTATGCGTGTCCATTCGGCTCTATTAGTGGCATTGTGGGAACAGTCGGTTCATGGTAGATTGAATGAGGGATCTAATAAGGTCTACACATCTGGTTGGGGAGCGACTACGGGATCTTTTGCCCTCCATTCGGCCCTGAACTACGAGACGCTCCATAGAGTCTTCGTTGGGAGTTATGTGCCCAATATGTTTAGATAGCAGCATCAAACTCACCCTTTCACTGTTAGCATCGAGGGCTGACGTGGCTTCGTCGAGTAGCAGCAGCCTTGGTGACCGGATCAGGGCGCGGGCGATGCACACGCGCTGCTTCTGTCCGCCGGACAGCTGCGCGCCGCTCGCGCCTAGGTTGGTGTCGTAACCCTGCAATTAGAGTTAGACAGACACTAAAAATGAGAAGCACAAAAGCTGTCTACTTGACTGTCATGAAAATGACAACTGTATGCATATCGTATTAAGTGGTGTGGTGAGCCCAAAGCCGTCGCGCCCCGTTGGATGTAGGTATGTGCAGCTTTCATCTCAAGTCTATTTTTTCCGGTACGGACTCGTGGTCACACCAACATGTCACACCAGTGTGAAAATTCATGTAGATAATGCTTATTAATGCTTACTTTGTAAAGTAAAAAGTATTGCTTAAGTACAGAACATACCTACACAATCACGTCTATTTTCCCCGAAGGGTAAGTCAGAGACTAGGCAATGAGGACCGCAAAATCAGTTCTCTACCATATAGCCCACTCTTTACCAATTAGCGACTGCACATGTGCTCAGCGTGACAGGTGGTGAGCTCACCGCCGCTCTATGCTGTTAGAAGTAGCAGTCTTAAGTTCGTTAGTCGATTTTTACGACACCCAAGGGAAGAGAGGGTGTGGTAGTATTCTTGCACCGCTACGCGACAGTTCACAGTACAAGTTACATGAAAACTGGTCAAATTATAGGCAACTTCAACATGCTAGGAAGATTTTAAAATTGCTATAGCTATCATTTTTTACTACGCTGCCTACAGCTTAAACTCATTCAAAATACTTTACTAGGTAGGTACTTTACATTTGTGTCAAGTCAGCGCAGCGTTGATTGACTAACAACTTATTTTCTATATCTACCTAGGGCCGTGCTTTACCCTCTTTTAAATATTTACTTTATTACTTATCTTAGTACATGGAAATGCATATTATGTATTAAGTACATGCTTACCTATCTGATAAAGGCTGGCAAATTCGTATGACAAACAGCCCCATGGTCAGCGGGCGACGGCGGAGGAGTGACATCTGGCACATACAACTGACGTTCCTATTACGCGGCCCTTCCTCTCGCGCTTTTCTTTCCCCACAACCTTTTGTCCCCCGTCCCGTATAAATGACTGTCACTATGAATTTTCCATACCTAATATCGTTGCCAGCCTAGTGACCCAATACTACCTACCTAGTGGTGGTACGGATAATGAGAAGACTATAGGTACTTTAGCGATTGATCTCCCTCCTCCTTTTGTTTAAAGCCTAATCCACCCGATAAATTATTTTTTTATAAAAGAAGGAGGCAAACGAGCAGGCGTGTCACCTATGAAGAGTAATCACCGCCGCCCATAGACACCCGCAAAACCAGAGGAATCGCAGACGCGTTGCCGGCCTCTATGTAAGGAATAGGCTCGTTTCTTGAAGATCCCTAAGTCGTACGGTCCGGAAATACCGTCGCCGAGAGCTGGTTCCACAACACTAGTTCGAGGCAAGAAATTTCGTAAAAAACGCACAGTAGTAGACCGCCATCCATCAAGGTAATTTGGATGGAGTTACAGTCGATTGCGTGAAGTGCGTGAAGGAAATCAGCGGCAGGGATCAAGCCGAACAATTTCTCAGAACACTCCCCATGATACATGAGGTACAATACAGAGAGACGCAACGTCTCTCTGAAGAGCCAGTGAATCGAGCCGACCTGAAATAGCCACGGGGCGTCGACAATTCGAGATTATTCTAAATATTGGTAAAAAATGTTATTAGTAGTTTCGGGGATCTCTTACATTCATTCTTTACCTCTTCATAATATTAGTGTATATATAGATACGCACCTTCGGCAATGACACAACGAAGCTGTGTATATTGGCCGCCTTGGCCGCGGCGACCACCTCGTGCATGGTCACTTTCCTATTGTTGTCGCCGTACGCGATGTTCTCCGCTAGGGTCCGGTCGAATAGAACCGGCTCTTGTTGGACCACGCCCAGCTGACGCCGTAGACGGGGCAGAGTGAGCGAAGACCGTGTGTCGACGCCGTCCAGCTCCTGGGGTAATCATAGTAATTAAGGAATGAAAGCACTGCTCATGGGATATTAGGAAGGGGAAGACCTAGGCAAACGTACAGATCAGCCCTCTTACTCTTGAAACCGATCACGATCGATCAGGGTTGGTATGTGAAGTTTCGTACTCATATGTTACGACACTAGCGCTAATTTGGATTCATATTGTGTGAACTAAATGGCATTCAGTTTTGCATTTAGCTCACTCAATGTCCGCGCAATATGAATCCTAATTAGCGCTCGTGTCGTAACTTACCTAAACTTCACAATACCAGCAATCTCGATCGATCAGGATCAGTTCCAACAAGAGTACCTAAGGGGCAGATCGATGACGTTCTCGTTAAAGGTCAGGTCAAGAGTAGGTGCCCTAAACCGTCGAGCATGTATGAAGAACGTTATGAGAGTGAGTGAAGCAAAGGATGTGTGTCAGGAATTCAGGATCGTAGCAAATGGAAAACTGTGGTGTATGCCTACCCCTCCGGGAAGCGGGCGTGATGTATGTATGTACCTATGCACTGCTCAATATCAAAGTCAAAGCACAGAATAACTATAGGTATTACCTATAGTACTTTGTACTACCGTACAGAAGGTTCACTCTTTAACGACTTTCACGTGAAATTGAAACTTATCGTGTGACCCGTGCGTTCATATTCCGTTAAGCAACGCTGACTTGATATCGATTTGGCGTCAGGAGCGTAGGGTTTCCGCTCATGGATATACAGGGTGTAATCGTTAAGTGTGCACAGGCGATTATTCCGAAACTATGAGAGATTTAAAAAAACTTAAAACTGATAACGAAAGTACGTTATCTAATGACCAAAATTGCATCAATAACTTTTTAAAAGTCAAACGAGCAGTATCCAAAATTTTGACATTAAACACTTTTAGTAGAAAGGTTTTAGTTTCCTAGTTTTTAATTGGTCTAGTATTCATTTTACCTTAATCATATTTTATTATTACGTATGTTAAGATAATTATGATTTTCAAGTAGATACACGTGTAGATTAATAAGGTATCTTACCACTTCAAACTAATAATAAACCTTGTTTCAATATCGTATTAATTTGAACTGGCTGAAAAGCAATGCACTACAAAAATACAAAAAAAAAGTAACTTTTGTTATTCGTTTTAAATTCGAAATTCCGACTCGCGATCAAGAAGTGCTTTGCTTTTCAGCCAGTTTAAATTAATGCAATATTAAAACAAGGTTTATTATTAGTTTGAAGTGGTAGAATACCTTATTAATCTACACGTGTATTTACTTGAAAATCATAATTACCATATCATACGTAATCATAAAATATGATTACGGTAAAATGAATACTAGACCACTTAAAACAACGAAACTAAAACCTTTCCTAAAACCTACTAAATGTATGGGAGCGTTTAATGTCAAAATTTTGGATAAGTACTTCTCGTTTGATTTTTAAAAAGTTATTGATGCCATTTTACTCATTAGATAACGTACTTTCGTTATAAGTTTTAAGTTTTTGATATCTCTCATAGTTTTGGAATAATCGCCTGAGCACACTAACGATTACATCCTGTATTTAAGTACGATTACGATTTAAGCAACGACGCGCGACGTGAAGCGTGCGAGACGAGCGACAACCGAACGTACCTAAACTGCGGAGTAACACCCCCCTGTGGCCTGATTCACGTATTTCGTAATAGTCGAAATGTCGTCCTATTGAAAAACAGTCATAAATTCACCTGTCATTTCGATAGAACGATTACTCGATAGGAACGCAACTCAGCGATTTGTCAACTATTTAAACATAATGTTGCCATTACAGTTCTACCACATAAATTCAAAAACTGTTTTGTTAAAAAAACATGCAGAAATGTTTATTATTTTTTTCCAACGACTTGGAAACTGTCTAATTTTACGTGTAATCGCTAAAATCCGATAAAACTAAACGTCAAAATAATAGGTGAATACCGCGGAGGCAACGATCGAACTTCGATTAATGAACGTGAATACGCTTATACAAATCCGACTAAAACAAAATCGTGCGATTGATACGTGAATACAAAAAGTGACTTCAGCGATCAAATCGCTTGCATGTCGTTGAAGTTTTGTTACGAGAATTAGGCTACTGGTCAAAGTACTTTTTTATTTATTTCTTTATTTACTGCGGGTGAGCACATGGCCTTCGTCTCAGCTGATGGTAAGTGACGACGAGGCCGAAGGTGGAATCGTGCTTCACCCGGAATCCTCAACTATCTAGGTACTGAGGAACTGGCTATCTTATCTAAAAACTGTCGGAACACGACAATGCTATTAACAATGTTGTTATGGAGCCATACTTTTGATAAGATGGTGGTAGCTAGCCAGGCGGACTCAACAAACTTAATCAACAAATCCAAGTAAGTACACAAAGATGTACCCCCCGCTGGGAATCGAACCTGGGACCTCTGGGTCTAAGACCGGTAATTTACCCGTTCGACCACACAGGCAGTTAGTACAATTTGGTTAATTTTCCAAACGTATTTTTATCTTAGTGGGGTCTGCCGAGACCATAGTAAAGCACTATTGCATTAAAGACCCATTGGGATCTTTAATGCAATACCTACCTAATCTAAAATTTAATATACTTAATATAAATTTAGCTATACCTACCCACCTCCCACCTACTACGATGAATTTGCCCCGATAGGCTTAAAAAAAATGCAACTCGGTTATTCAGATTGATAGAAATTTGAAATTTTGTTGTAGGTTAAAGTTAATCTTATAGTACCTACTGGCGTCAGTATCCAATGATTATAAATGCTCCAAACTCTGTTTACAATTCTGTTGATACCGGTGCGATGTCGTTTAGTAACATTTGGCTTCTACTTACATTGACGACATTACTTTTCAATATTTATTTATTCTAATTCGATATTTATTTGAATGAAACAACATTTTAATTAATAAACAAACTTTATTTATTTCCCTTGCAGTGGAATAGTAACATTAAATCTGGGGTTGAAGTGTCACTATAGTGACACTTCAAAAGGGATGAAAATCACTTTTGTTGCCAGTATACTGGCAACACCAAGGTACAAAGTGTTTTGTAGTTAAATGCTAATCTATTTCTTGTGGAGATGGAATTGTCAATAAGATATTGTGTGGCCGGCAAGACTGTTTCTCATTCATTAAGGTTCCCACTCCTCGGGATCTTCGGGATGCTTTGGCGCTTTTTAGCAGACTTCTTTTGAATAAACTTAACTGCAGATAGCGGGCGGTGTGGTAATTTATATCAAGCGACGAAATTTTTCATTTCATTTAGCTAAGTTTTATTCGCCTCCATGGTGTCTTTCTTGACTTGGCTAGACTAGGGCCTCTTCGATAGACTATATAGGGCACAATCAATTCATACACAAAAATATTGTGTTTTGTTGGTGAAAGGGATTGTATTATTCCAGTAGGCTTGCAGAAAATTAATCTACGCTTGTCGCCACCACTAATCAATTACCTAGTCTTGAAGGGACTGTTGTGTCTGTAGTGAAAGGAAAATAAACATTATGACGATTTAACTTAAGTATTCTTTGTCATAGTTAGTATACAATTTCAATTTCATGTAAGTAGAAAATGCTACAATAACTAGCATAAAACAAGACTAGAAGAATAACATTAGTGATTTACAAAATGGTTTCTAGACTTAAATGTGATCCCTTTATCGGTACCTAAGCGAGAGCACATGTTATTTCGTTGCACCTTCTACGGGATCATATTTGGGGTCTTTCAACCGTTTCTCTCTCAGTCGTAACCTTTTCTCCCTTTCGAACTCCTTCATTCTGATGACATAGTCGTCATGTTCACAGTTCAAGTAGTCGTGTTTCTCGTGTGCACATTTGTAAACTAGCGGCATATGCTTGTACCGACATACTTGGTAGTCCAGCAGTAAGTGGGCGCAGTAGTCCCTGTATTTGGGAGGTATTCTGGCGGACATGAGGTCCTCCTCACTTGCGATCATCTTGCGCTGCGGCCTTTTGTTTTTGAAACCAACGCTTGTGTCAAAAGATGGCTTCTCGTTCATATTCATGTTTAGATCCTTTGCTGCGAAGGTACCCAGGAAATGACCCATTTTGTTTAAAAAATCGTTTTCGGTAAGATAATTAGTAGAAGAGTATTTTTGAAGTCACAATTTTCAAATAAATGTTTTTAACACTGTTTCTGTTTGTATTTCTTGTTGAATCGACTCCATTTGTTAGTTTTCTGTCAGATATTGACAACAGTAAAGCGGTTAGGTCATTGGGTTAACCTACATAATGATTTCCAGAAAATAGTTTGAATATCGGTCTGTAAACTCTTTTATTTAAAATTGAAATGCTTTTTTGCTTTTGAAATAATTTTGCCTGTACTTACCTAAGTAGTTAAGATTTGAAAAGGGTCACAATTGTTCAAGTACTGCCGCACGAGCCGCAAATATTGATCTGAAGTCTCTAAGCTATACCTACGCGGCTGCGAGTTGCGGTTCGCAGACCCCTGACTTCAACAGTGTGAACCCTGTTCTCTACAGTGCGACTTTAGTTCGATTAGATCGAGTTATAACTACAATCTCTCTCCCATTCGTATTCGAAGTCAAATGTCTATTTTGATAAAGAACAAAGGTACCTATGTCATACATAAATAAAATTGAAAATGACGATAAATTTACGTATACTACTCTGTCAAGAAAGTACCTAGAAAAGATCAATAATGCACAAAATGTTAGTTATTCATCCAAATTTATTTTATCGTCTTCAAAGTATGCTCCTTCAGAACTAAACTGAGAGCGTTGGTTTAATGCTCTAAGGAACTAAACGATACACTTACGCCAACGAATCCAATCATCAAATCATTTTTCAAACGCTTTTTCCGCAATTGAGTTCAGTTCTCGCCGCGAATTCTTCTTGTTTGTCTTCTACCGAATGAAAACGGGTGCCACAAAGTGGTAATTTGAGTTTAGGAAAAAGAAAGAAGTCGGCTGGAGCCATATCTGGTGAATAAGGTGGTTGCTCGATGGTATTTGTTGAGTTTTTGGTCAAAAATTCGTTCACAATGTTGGCCTCGTGCGAAGGCGCTTTATCGTGGTGCAAAATCCAAGAATTTTCTATCCACAAATTTGGCCTTTTTCGTCGAATTTGCTCTCTTAAACGCCGCATAACGCTAAAATAATATTATTTATTTACCGTTTGACCTCCCGGCAAGAATTCCGAGTGCACAACACCGCGATAGTAGAAGAAAACAGTCAACATGACTTTGACTTTTGATCGACTTTGGCGTGGTTTTTTCGGTTTCGGTTCAGTCGGAAGGCGCCACTCCGAAGCTTGTTGACTAGTTTGCATGTCGAACTCGTAAACCCACGTCTTGTCACAAGTAACAATGCGTTGCATTAATGTTGGGTCGAAGTTGACTCGTTCTAGCATGTCCTCAGCGACTCTTATGCGATTGAGTTTTTGGAGAAAATTCAGGTCTTTTGGGACTAGCCGAGCAGCAACATGTTTCATACCCAAGTGATTATTTAAAATCGTACGGATTGACTCGTGAGACACAGAAAGTTCAGCGGCTATCTCTCTCAAACTTAAATGAGGATTTTCAGTCACCATTTTCTTCACTTTTGCGATGTTAACTTCAGTTCAAGTCGTTGATGGCCAACCAGAGCGAAGCAAATTTTCCATCATGTCTCGACCGCTTTTGAACGCTTTGTACCACTCAAAAGCACGTGTGTTTGATAAAGTCGATTCACCGTAAGCATTCTGTAACATTTTCAGTGACTCCGAACTCGAAATTCCATTGGCGACGGAAAATTTAAGACAAACTCTTTGTTCGATGTTTTTATCCAATATGAAATTCTTAATACACACTAGATATAAACTAAATAAAAACAGCACTGTATTTAATCTAAATATCAGATGCAACTCAAACTCCGCGCCAAAATGGATAACAGTTGTGCCAATCTAACAAAAAAAAACCAAAAAATTTAATTTGGAATCATAAACAAATCATCCGTTCCTGAAACTTTTTTGACAGAATGTATGTAAAATTGCCATTTTCAATTTTATGATCACCAGCAATTGCTATACACCGCTCCCCTACACTTCGGTGCCTATTTAAAAATCCAGTTCCACTTACCTACTACTTATGCTGTCTCGAGTCAGGGTCGTAATTTTGAGATCACCGATTTCGATCTTCATAACTTCGGTACCATAAAAATCCAGTTCCACTGTACATTATAACTCAATGGTTCCACTTACTATGTTGCCGGAGTCAGGGTCGTAGAACCTCTGCAGCAGCTGGAGAACAGTGGACTTGCCGCAGCCGGAAGAGCCAACGAGGGCGACGGTCTTGCCCGCTTCCACCTTAAGGTCGATGCCCTTCAGCACGCGCTGGTTGGGGCGCGTGGGGTACGTGAACTCCACGTCCTTGAGGCTGAAGTTGCCGGTGGCGCTCTGTAACATCATCATCACCGTCATAATCATCATTATCATCATCAGGGGAACATTGCAAGCCAACTGATCTTGGGCACGGTATCTATACAAAGCATGAACGCGCGTCCTTTCACTAATCCTACGTATAACAGCTTATAAATGTCCCCCTGATGGGCACTAGCCTTACAACATTTCATGGGGAAATTCGGCCGTGTACCTAAAAGGTGGTCTAAGCACGTTTATGAAAGCGCGTGTACGCGCGTATATGCGCGACGTTTGCCATACGCGCATCTCGTACGACGCGCTTATAAACGCGAGCCGCAAAAGACGCATTTAAACGGAGATACGGTTTCAAGCATTGAGGTACAATAACAAACTAATAACTTATGCGCGTGTAAACCGCTCGTTCGCGTTTTTGAAGCGCAAAATCCGCAAAGAAAACGCTTTTCCGAAACCGGCTCTCAACTTTGAGTGAGTAAAATATGAAAACAAAACTGTGTTCTAGACTTAACGGGCACAGCATGTTCAAATTTTTTATTGGTTTTCGACCTTATGTCTTAGTTGAGGTGGGAGGGAATATACATCCCTATGCCCGTTAAAGGGTTAAACAAACCGGAGCAACTCGGTCAAAAAAAACGTCGAAGGTTGACAATAGGCTGACTGCCTAACCTGCTTAGTGTGCGTCAAACTCTTTCAAAATATACTGACCAAGCCTTTGATCATATAATCGAAGGACCCAGCTGCGGTTTGATTCCCAGCGAAGGGTACCTAACCTACATATTATGTCTCGATTTTGTAAATGGTAGTTTGTTTTAAGTAGGTAAGAACGTCTGGCAAAGCCCTTCACTTCACCGTCGTGGAATAGAAAAAAACAAGAGCTTTGCAACTATATTTCTGTGTTCGTAACAATAAAAGTGTTTACCCAATCGCGTTTGTCTTTCACTCTGTCTTCGGTCCTAACTTTGGGTTGTCTGTGGATGATGGAGAGGATCCTCGCGCCGCACGCTTTGGCCGAGTTGAAGCTGGGCGCGTACACCAGGGACTGCCCCAGCATATACGCACCGTACATCACGGCTTCGTTCACTCTGGAAGGGAAGAAAATAGGCTGAGTTTTTGTGATGAGTTAGAGACCAACTCTGAAACTATGTGTAAAGAGGAATGTGAAGCTGTCATTAGCACCATTTTTAGATGACAATAATTTTATATATTGGCGATGGGCTCACCACCTGTCACGCTGAGCACATATGCAGTCGCTATTTGGTGAAAGTGGACTGAGGCAGAGGACTGCTTTTGCGGTGCTCAATAGTAAACATGCATAATCATGTGGATAATAGTCGTGATTATATGTACTTATGCAATATTTTTTAACGTATTTTAAAATAATCATAAATAATGATTACTTTCAAATACATTTACATAAAACACATTATTTATATGATAGAAAAAATAGACTTGAGATGAAAACTGCACATACATCCAACGGGGCGCGGCGGCTTTGGGCTCACCACACCACCTTAAGAGGGTTTACGCATTTCGGTTTTCCATACCAACTTCCAAATCGAAATTTTTAAAAACCAATGAGACAATTTTGATGAAACTTTGCATGCTGAAGTAAAACACAGAGATCTAAATTGTTTGTTGAAAACATTTTTAAAAAACGTTTTTCTAGCTGAGAGTTATTGCGATTTTCCACCATAGAAAGTTAAAAATCGCAATAACTCAGTTAAATAAACATTTATTTTAAATGTTTTTAACAAACAATTCAGATCCCTGTGTTTTACTTCAGCATCCAAAGTTCCATCAAATTTGGCTTATTGGTTTTTAAAAATTTTGACTTAGAAGTTTGTATGGGAAACCGAATGGCGTAAACCCTCTTAGTACACCCACAGAATTGTCATTTTGTGAAACGTGAACCATCAGAATAATAATGCTTTAGTTATTATTCTATGCGTGAACCGTTGGCAGTGGACAACTTTTGTGCTTCTCATTTATAGTGTCTGTCTAACTCTTTGGGATAGACGTGAATATATTATGTACGGCCGAGGAAGTTCGATCCCTTTTCGACGATATTCGCTTGCGCTTGCGCTTCATTCCGACCGCTCGTACCTACCTCCTACCTATGTTTATGTAGGTAGCGTGCGCGTACATCTTGTGCAAGCGCATATTCGCCAAAAGGTGGCCGACCAGCGGGCCTAGCATGCGCAACACGACGAGATATGTCGCGGACGATATTCTCACTTCCTTCGATGGCGGGAACGACAAACTATCTCGGTTACAGTTGACACAACTCGATAAAATTTTTTAAAACCCTTTGACAGGGTTGACCACCGCATCCTTATCTCGAAGATTTCATCTCAATTTGGCTTCCATGGTGGCCTGCTTAAGTGGTGTGCTTCGTATCTTGCTAACAGAAAGTTGAGAGTTGTAGTAAATGGTAATTCTTCTGGGTCATTTAATGTATCCTCTGGTGTCCCACAAGGATCCCACTTAGGACCATTATTTTTCAACCTGTTTATTAATGACGTGGCGCAGTGTTTCAGACACAGTGCCTTTTACTTATTTGCCGACGACTTAAAAATCGTCAAGCATGTGAGAGACATATCCGATTGCTTGCTTCTACAGGAGGATATTGACAGATTCGTATCATGGTGTCATGTCAACCATATGAACTTAAATATTAAAAAATGTAATTTCATCCGTTTCACTAAAAAAGTTAACTGTTTTTCTTATAAATACAAAATTGCTGAACATGATGTGATAGAAGTTTTGGAAATTCGTGATTTAGGCATACATTTTGATAAAAAATTAAATTTTAACATTCACATAGATAAAACCGTTAATAAATGCTTCAAAGTTCTGGGTTTTATAATTAGAAACATTAAAAACTTTAAGCTTCCTAAATCCAAAATTCTTATTTATAACGCCTTGATACGCTCCTCCTTGGAATATTGCAGTGTGATATGGTCTCCCCGTTATGAAGTACATATTAAACGCATTGAATCTGTACAAAAGCGATTCCTGTGGCACTTGGCATTTCAACACAATTTGGTAAAGCAACTGCCTTCCTATAATAAACGCTTAACACATTTTAAAATCCTAAGTCTACAAAAAAGGCGGCAGTTGTTGGATCAATTGTTTTTGCATAAACTTGTTAATGGCGTTGTAGATTGTAATCATCTTTTAGAAACAATTAATTTTTCTATTCCTCGTAAAACCGCCAGATTATCACGTTATAAATTGTTTTCACCTAAATCCTTTAAGAGCAATCTGGGACATTATTCACCTTTAGATAGAATGCAAAGTCAATTCGGAACATATTCTAAAATTAATTCAGAATTGGATATTTACTCTGGGTTTACTGAGTTCAGGAGAACATTTTTAAAAACTTTGTTGCAATAAGTAGCTATACTTCTAAAATTTCTACAGTAGGTATGTACTTAGTACCTACTTAATTAAATTTAACTTTAGTAAATTTAAATTTAAGTAGTTCATTATTACTAGTTTAAGTAGTTCATTATTTTAAATTTGAGTAGTTCTATATTTTAAATTTAAGTAGTTTACTTATGCTTCCAAGTGATCTGTGCTTGTCGTGGCAGTTTGTAACTAAGGCCACACTACAACATTGTAATGCTTAATCATGTGTATTTGATATTTTTGGTGTGTGACTTGTAAACTGTCCTTAAATAAATAAATAAATAAATAAATAAAATTATATTGCACTAGCGGCTGCTCGCTGTTTCACCCGCGTGGTTCCCATTACTATGGGAATATCGGGATAAAAAGTATTCTATGTGTTTATCCAGGTTATAAACTATCTGTATACCGAATTTCATCCAAATCCATTCAGTAGTTTTTACGTGAAAGAGTAACAAACATCCATCCATACTTACAAACTTTCGCGTTTATAATATTAGTAGGATGTTAGGGTTTTTAGACAAAAATATCACAGACCAGCAAAAACTACTAATAAGTCTATTTTTGACATAATTATCGTGTATAGACATAACACGCAAAAACGGGTCGAGAATATTTTCTCGTATTGCGCATGCTAAGGCCCGCTGGAATTCCTCGAACGAATGTATATGTATACATAGTTTTTCTTTTTTATGAAAATTCATTGTACATGTTTGTGTGATTATGTTACACTAAAAGTATTATCTATCTATCTATATTTACAATAGCACAATCTTGTAGTCCAGCTGTTCCCTGGCCACGAGCCAGGTGCCGTATACTGTGGCGCTGCAGTAGGACAGGAAGGGCACGTAGATACCCAGGCCTAGCACCAACCCGCGCCACCTGGTCTTCCGCGTCACCGCCTTGCAGGAATCCACGAGGGCCAGCTTGAACTTCTCTAGGAATGTGCTCTCTATGCCTGTGGATAAAAGGTTGTTATGCAAATATTGAGTTATTATAACTATACAGCAGCTATTCCTTACAAAAATGTGCTCTGCGCGTGGGCCTTAGGGGGCGGGCTTTGTTGTCAGGCGTTTGCAACCTATTAGCTGCTTATAATTTGCTTGATTTTTCTTTAAGTAAGTATACTGCAAATAAATATTCTTAAAATGTTGCTTTTTAAATTCTTAATAAAAGAAGAAGTAGGTACAAACATTTGTAAATACAATAAGTTTGCTGCCATGTGTTTACCATACTCCCTTACCCAAACTTTGCACGGTCCTGATGCTGACCACGGCTTCCGTGGCGACGCTGGTAGCTGATTCCATGGCATCCCGCTCGTCCGACTGGGATTTTTGGGACACGATGCCTTCTAGCCAAATGCTACCCACCATCTGGGGAAGAATCCAATTAGGTTAATAGGGACGATCAAAGAATGCCTAGTGTAAGTTTACTTCACTATTCGATCGAGTAACATTATTTTGTTACTGCATTTACTGTTCTGCATAAGGTGACATATTGATCCATGCAGAATGGGGTGATCGAGGAGAAAAGGTCATGCATATTTTGGCCTTTATGAAGTTATTTTAGTCCACTTTATTATTATTCATATTATGTAATTAAAATATATATGTTTTTAACTGAAAATTTTAACGTTTTAAATTTAAACAAATAAGTAGGCTCATCATTATAGATATTATTACCGCCAACATATTTTTTTCTTACGGTGGAATTCGTCTGCATTGACATCAAATGTGAGTTAAGAGTCAACAAATAAACTAAATGTCAAAAATTCAACATAAATGCTACTCACGAGAGGCAAGAAAGCAGTGGCAACGAGCGTGAGCTTCCAGTTGTAGGACATTGCCATGATGAAGCCCACGACAACTGAGCTGGTGCCTTGCAGGATGAGCCCAATCCTCAGTCCCGTGGCGCCCTGGACCTCAGCCGCGTCGCCGCTTAGTCTCGAGCAAAGAGCCCCTACCACGTTCTTCTCTTTGTCGAAGAAGCCGATTTCCTGAAAGTTAGATAATCGAACCCTTGAGCTACATAAATGCTTTGGGAAACAATGCTTGCAGTTTACTGACGAGCAAGATTTTTTGAACTATGTAAATTCGGCCTTACGTTGTTTGTTAATGTAGTGTAGAATAAAATAAAAAGTAAGTAATATAAAAATAATGTGTCATATACTGAGGCCAGGGGCGACCACGATTTATGAGGGATCTCCTTCCCCCGTCCAGCTAAGAAAAGCTTGACTAGTGCTTAGTAATAGTTAATGTTAGTTGACGGTCTGTGTGCGGCAAAATGTATTTTTATTTAGTAATAGTAGTACACTTCTAGATACTACTTTATTAAGTGATGAATCGTTTCTTTACAAATCTGCCTGGAATCTCTTTCACTTCACGTATAGCTCACTTGTCTCAACAACGCAGAGAAGTACTGCTGTCGCAGTCGTGACGTCATCTTCAGACCAGCATTTGTGAACGTAGTGCTTTGAAGGAACATCGTGACGCCCGCAAGTGCCGCCACCACCACGAACATGCCAGAATAAAAGTCCGCCCAGTAAACGATGGAGCTGCGATCGTCGAACACGAATATCTGTGAACAGTAATGTAACGATGAATGAGTATTCCAAATTGTCTTGAAATACTTAACACTTATTTCAGATGTTGAGCTAAGTGCTTTCATTTTCCTTCACAAACTTCAAAGTTCTATATTTTTCTCTTTGTTCACATATATTTCTCTAAACAAAAAGCTTTTTCTATTTAATTAAACTTTTAAGATATTTGAAAAATAAAAATTTAGTCCGTAAATAGTTAGCGATTTTATATTTTCCATAGTGGACTCTTTAAAAGTTAAAAACATTTTTCTTTTTCTTGCTGCACTCGTACAACTAAGCTAAGACTACTTTTAGCAGAATAGATCAAAGAGGTGATAAACCTACCCCAGCTGCATAACCGAATAGGAGCGCAAATACAGGGAAACAAGCACCCTGAAGGAAGGCAGCGATGGATCCTATGGTTATCAACGGCCATTCTGGGCCGTTTAGTTTCAGCAAATCCCAATCACTGACTGGTTTCACTTCCTGTAAAAGAAATAAAAATATAAAAAGGTCTCACATCTTTAACCTGCGTAAGTAAGTGATAAGGTTGAAGAGTGCTAGAAAAAGAAATATTACGTGGTACATTTCTTCAAAGTGCATTTATGTTTGAGATTTTCAATGGTAGAATACGAAATATGGATCTTCGAGAAAGATGTGGTTAGAAAGACGATGTAGTGACAAAGGTATGGAGAGAGGAATGTTAAAGTGGTTTGGACATATAGAGCGAATGAGTAAAAGGAGACTAACGAAAGAGATTTACAGCTCAAATGTGGAATTATATACTGCTAGAGGGCGCCTCAGAAGGACATTCAGCAACCAAATTAATGATGTCCTCAAAAAAGCTAGGGTCTGCAGCAAAAAGAATAAAAGGACGTGAAAAAGTTGATGGACGTAAGAGAACCAAGCGAGGTGTGTCAGGACCGCGCAAAGTGGAGATCCATCATCTCTGCCTACACCTGTAGGGACTAAGGCGTGAGCAATATATATGTAATATGTAAGTATGTAAACTTTCTTGATGTTCTTTAATAAGTATTTACTGATAACCTTTGTTGACTTTATATTTTAGACTTATTGAGTTAAAATGTCTGGTTCTTACTTCATCATCTTCGTTTTCGTTTTCAGATTCAACATCGATATTGTAAACAAAGTTCTGCAGGCCAGCCGACATCACAGAACTGATGGAACCTCGTGGTGTCATCCAGTCATGTGACTCTGCAAAGATTTCATGTAACTAATCATCAATCATCACTGTCATTTCTTAACTTAAATAAGGGGATAATTCTATATCTATTACATTAGTCGTAGAATAGCTATTGAATTTCGATCATGGTGCACGTAAATGTGGCAATTTTTACTACAGGTGTATTCATTGAGAAATAAAACCCAATTCTTCCAAAGGAAACTAACACAGATGCTGTTTTTTCTACGTGTGTAATACCTATTATGTTGCAAATCCTTAATCATTGATATGCAACTGGTTTGTACAATAAACACTCTCTTATCTTATCTCAAATTGGCGACAAAATGTACGATATAATCTATAACGTAAAAGTCCTTTGTACTTGATGTTTGAGTGTTGAAGAGGCAAATTGTTTATTTGTTATTATAATATTAGTTAATTACCTCTCTTCATAGAGTGGTGCCTGTATATCCTTCTGTTCGATCGCCTCTTTATGTCCACCCTAGGAGCAAGAGCCACTTCCTTTAATTCCTCTTCGCCTGCCGCTTCTTCAGGTAGTGTTTCGATAACGTCGGGTTCTTGGTTTTCATTACCAATAGTAACAAGCTTGTGGTAAAATCCTGTAAGTAGCAAAAGTAGATGAAGTAGAACGTTCAATTCTTGAGAGTTTAGTGATTCTTACAAAAGTATTTATAAATATTTTTTATCACCTTTTGCTTTCATCAACTCTTCATGCGTGCCTTGTTCTACGATTTGTCCTTGGTCCATGCATACAATTCGATCTGCATTCACGATCGTCGACAATCTAAATTATTACACATAAGTAATTATTATTTTATCGCATTAATAAATAAGTCAATGGTAAAATTCTTATAAATTTTAAATTACCTGTGCGACACGGTCACGGTAGTACGACCTTGGCTAGCCCTGTCCAAAGCGATTTGCACTTGCTTCTCTGAGTGGGGGTCGAGAGCAGATGTCGCCTCATCTAACAAAAGGACCGCTGGTTCTCGTAAAAGAGACCTGGCAATGGCGACGCGTTGCTTCTGACCCCCGGATAGAGACGCCCCCCGTTCGCCGATAACTGTGTCATATCCCTAAAAAGTAATTATAATACGTGTCACTTGTTCTAAGTCTTGGCTACCAACTATTTTTGTCGCTTTGACGACAATGTTGTTGTGTTCCGACTATTAGAGATGAGATTTCATAACGATTGCGTATTTTGTTCCAATAAAAATGTCATGCATTTAATTAATGCGTGTGCTTACATTAGGTAGATTTATGATGAAATCGTGTGCGTATGCCATTTCCGCAACCCTTTGGATTTCTTCTCTAGTTGCTTCAGGACATCCAATGGCAATGTTATCATGAATCGATCCAAGGAAAAGTACTGGTTCTTGTCCCACCACACCTGTTTATTTTAAAAACAGTATGTTTTAATTATTATCGTAGAGGTGAAGAAGTTAAATAATATTTGTGTCGAACAATAACATACCCAAAGAAGATCTTAGCCATCCTAAGTTGAGGTTTCGCAAATCCTTTCCATCGAGCTTTACACTCCCCGTATGAGGATCGTAAAGTCTTTGCAGCAGTTGTAAAATTGTACTCTTTCCGCATCCTGAAGATCCGACCAAAGCTACGCATTCTCCCGGTTTAATATGTAAAGACAGCCCTTTTAAAATCTGTAAGATTAAGAAAGATTTAGAAAACCAAAAGCGGAAATTAATTGTAGAAGTAACTAAATAAATGTTAACAAAATACGTTACTCATAGCGAGAAATATTTGTAGCTTTGCTTTCATTATGACCTTAGAGTATTGACTAGGTATACTCATATCGTTATGACATATTCAATTACTTTGACATCAGGTCTCGATGGATAGCTGAAGTGCACGTCTTCAAGTGTGATCTCTCCAATCACTCTCCTGGGAGAGACACCAGATTTGGAGAGGCTGTCGATCTTCGGCTCTCTCTCTATGAGCTGGAAGATAGTGGCGGCGGCACCGCGGGCCGCAGCGAATGTTTCCACGTGAGGTACGCAGAAGGTGATGGACTGCGTTGCCATGTACACGCTGAACAAAATCTGCAATTAACCAAGGTATGGATTAGACCAATAGATGGTGTTTACAGTCAATTGAAAAATTTACAGAAAAAGGAAACACAGTCTTTAACCCGTGTTGAAATATAATCTCCAGTGCTTGATTGTGGTGATTATCTTCTGATCTTTGATCCATAAAAGGTCCGTAGGTATGCTTGGATTGCATATATGCAAGGATAGGGATGCATCCCTTTTAACAACAAACGCAAAAAAAGGAGTGTTATAAGTTGAACGAGTGTATTTGTATATTTGTCGGTAGCACCGTGCTTTCGAACCGAACGGACAAAGCGATTTTCTTGAAAGATCTTGATTTGTAGTGTTCTTTATAAAGCATGTAAACAGAAACTGCAAAAAACATATAGATATAACATGCAATTAAGCATTTCATCACTCCACAACTTACGTTACTTCATGGGACCGCAAAAAAGTCAACTGACCTCCAAACTATATTTTGAAGATGGCACCAAATGATGATGATAACTTACGCTGAATACTACTCCCACGACATACTTCCTGTCGTCGCTGTTCTTGTCGAAGTCTTGCAGCACCAGCCTGGTGCCGTAGGTCAGCCCGATGGCGTTGAGGGAGTACGTCAGGATCCAGTTGAACCCGGTGCCGAGCCCCGTGTACAGGCCTCGCTGCCGGCCGTACCGCTCCGCAGGCTCTAGCAGCTTCTTGTACCTGAACAAAACCTCCTTTTAGTAAAGATATGATTACTCCGATGTATCGGCCGAACAATTTGTGTAAATCAAGATAAAAACAAAAAAGTACTGTTTCTAGAAACGGGCATAGCCAGCCAAGAAAGTTGTCGAAGACTTTTTTCTAGTTACAAATCTAGTCATCACAATTACTTACAAACACAAAAAAAAAGATTTAGCCAAATAGGTGCAGCCGTTTTGAAGTGATGCGCGACATATATTCGTAGCAATTGTTTTGATCTATGTAGATATCTTTCCCTTCAGATGTGCAAGTTGCGAGAATGAGGGACTTGAGAGTGAGATTGCTATTCAAGTCACTGTAATAGGTTTATTTCCAAAACCAATTCCAAAACTTTAATTAGCATGTGATGTCAACTATGTAACAATATCTAGGAAGTCATTTCACAAATGAATGACACCGCCCGCCATATTACAATTAACGTTTTATGATAGGTATGTGTTTGACTACAACAAACCGTTATCTCAAGACACTCCGCGCATCGCACGTGTATTTAAATTTCTATTAAGTGACTTAATCCTTCAGTTAACAGAGATAGAACGAGTATTATAAACGTCGGCGTCGTTATTATTTTATATTAAACGTTTTTGCCTATTTATTTGTAAACGGCGAAAGACGGTTTGGATTTATTTATTAATGCTTTAAACGTCTACGTGGCGTATGTCTATGTAAGTACATATGATAAAGTCGTGATCTCAAATTGATCTAAATATAAAATGATTCCTGTCCTTGAAATACGTATAAAAATAATCACAATTAGATGAGTAGAATAAGTAAATAAAATTTACAGGGTCTGTGATAATAGCGAGTCTCATAATTAATTTAAAACTTGCCACGATGCTTCATATATTTTTGTTGCGTTCGTTTCTATGCTAGTAGATTACTGTTTCGTAGGGGTCAAAATATATGTACAAAGAATGAATGAGTAGGTATAATATGTTAATTTTAACATGTATTGTTCTTGTAAACTTCAGAATACACAATTTATATAAACTTAAACAATTTGTTTCATCCTTTTCTCGCTATGTTTCCGCTAAAGTCAGGGTTTTGGAAAACTCGATCTTATTTATTTTGTGGTGTCTTAAGCAATACTCAAGTACTCACTATAGCAAGCCGTACCGTAACCGTTGCATGTATTGTTACCAAAAAACCTAGCAAAATGAAAACGTTCGTTTAAAGCGTTCGTGCGACTTCATGAACATAAACTGCAACACGCGTACACACTAGAACCTCGTTACTGTATCACGCAAGTTACAGTTACGGCTCGCTAATGAGTACCCGGCTTTAGTTGTTGTGTATCATAATTTACATACATATAACCACGACTATTATTCTTGAAAGGATAGTCAGAGGCTAGGCAATGAGGACAGCAAAAGCAGTTCTCTACCATAGTCCACTTTTCAGCAAATAGCGACTGCACATGTGCTCATCGTGTTAGGTGATGAGCCCATCGTCTCTATGCTGTTGGATGTATGTGCAGTCTTTAGTCCGTTAGTCGGTTTTTACGACACCCAAGGGAAGAGAGGGAGTGGTAGTACTCTTTTACCGCTACGCGACACTGTTTGTTATATAACGTACCTGTCAATTTCTTTATTTTCCCCGCCAAAGGCTACGACGGTTCGCACTGACTTCAGTACTTCTTCAGCTTGTTTGCCGGCTTGACTGTATGATTCCAATTCGCGAATCGAAGAGTTGGTTTGGTACTGAAAGTAGAAAATGTTACATGATATATTTTTCAACAAAGTATGTTCCACATGGGTTTAATTTATCTCCACTGAAGAAATTGAATAGAGCCTCGTGTGGCATCTGTCATATAAATACCACATGATGAAGAATGACATAATGTTATTATATTTCTTAGTAGGCGTTAGTCCCGATTCGATTGTCACCAGTCATTCCTGATTCATTGTTGGTCGTTTTAAATTTGAGCCCTTTGCCCTCTATAACTTCGTGTTAATTTTGCTGCCTTAACGACAGTGATAATAGCAATGTTAGATAGGTATAATATTAGCCAGTTGCTCAGCAATTGAGGCTTCCAGGCAGAGTGCTTCCATCTTCGGCTTTATATTTACTTGCTAATCACTTTTTCGTGGTAAAAGGGCGTTAATAGCTTGGACTTATATTAGAAAGGATGACCGAGGTGGCGATGAAGAAGGGCACGACAGTGCGGCAGGCCAGGGTGAGTAGCCCATGGGGAACGCAACATGATACAAATGCCCACCAAAGTTGTCCACCACTAACAGTTTCTCGCCCATTCTTATTCTATTACAAGTAAGGCCTTCATCTCACCTGATATTAAGTGATGGTAAGACCGAAGATGGCAGCGCACTTCAGCGGGAACCCTCAACTACTGAGGGACTGGCTATCTTAAATCTAACTGCCGGAACATAACAATGCTTCAAACATGTTATGGCGATATATTTAGATAAGATGGTGCAGCCTTTACTTGCTAATCGCTTTTCGTAGTGAAAAGGGCGTTAACAGCTTAGACACACATTGGACCGAAGGCCACCTGTCACGCAATTAATATTAACAATTAGGTATAAACACAAAAAAATAATATAATCCTGAAATGTTAAATGATGAGTATGTGAAGACACCTACACGTGACTATTACTTTTGCCACCTTGTTTTTGTTCAGTTACTTTTGATGCTGACTGTACTACCAGCCGCGCTCCTCCCTTGGGGGTCGTAAAGGGCGACTAACGGACGAAGACTGCACATACATAAAAAAGCATAGAGCGGCGATGGGCTTACCACCTGTCACGCTGAGCACATGTGTAGTTATCATTTGGTGAAACGTGGACTGTGTCAGTGGACTGATTTTGCAGTTTTCATTGCCGTGGTGTCTGACCCTTCAAGGACAATAGTCGTGAATGTAGGAGTATATATACATGCACTCACATTGGAAAGGATGACCGAGGCGGTGATAGAGAAAGGTACCACAGTGCAGCAGGCTAGGGTGAGCTCCCAGCCCATTGGGAACGCCACGCTGAGGCAGATGATGCAAGTGCCCACCAGGTTGGCCACCACTGACAGCTTCTCGCCCATGCCCTCTTTTAGCTTCATCATGTTTCTGAGAAAACAAATTAACTATAATTTATATTTTAATTTAAGAAGTTCGATGGCGAGCGGCTAGCGCGTTCGGCTTGCGATCTTGCTCGTAAGCAACTTTCGCAATGCCGGGTGATGTGACCATATTAAAAACATCTCGAGCTCCTCTGTGCTTCGGAAGGCACGTTAAGCCGTTGGTCCCGGTTGTTGTCGTAAAGTCGTTAAAGCCCACCAACACGCATTGGATCAGGGTGGTGGGTTATGGCCCAATATCCCCACGTGCTATTGTTAAGGCGGGCGGCCTGTGCCCAGCGGTGGGACGTTTATAGCCTGCTGATAATGATAATTCAGATACATCTTGCCCGCTAAGCAACTTTCGCAATGCCGGTTCGCTGATGATCAAATTAAAGACATCTCGAGCTCCTCCGTGCTTTGGAAGGCACGTAAATTCGTTGGTCTCGATGTACAGCGAAGAAATTAGAGCGGTTGACAAACCGTATTGTAAATGTACTGTGAAAGAGAAAGAAAAGCACATTTAAATTTAATCAAGGATAGAGCGACATATAACATCTGTACTTTGTAGCTAGTGTGGCAGTGCTAGCATCTGAGCGTAGTTTAGCGAAAGCACTGCCAATGGGTTAGGTGAATAGTGTTCAAATAAAACAACCATTATCTAGTGAAGAAATTTCAGCAGGATAAAGATGCACCCCTTCTGACCATTTAGCTACAATTAAACTTTTACTATTTTGTTTTTCATTAATTTGTTTTGCCTAAAACTTGCTGGTGCGAAAAAGGTCACTATAAATAATTAAGTAGCAACACGTCAACCAATACTCATACGATAAGTTACATAAAATAATGTCTTCCAATCCAAAAGAGTGAATGAAAAATTTTAGAAACTCAGTAAGTATTAGAGATTATTTTTCTATCAAAAGTCATAATTGATGTCTTTGAGTATAGCATTAATAGTGTTGTAAGGAACTAAAATAATAATACGAGAATATGTCCAACGAAGAGACTATAGGATACAAGGAGGAGATAATATAATATATAGTGTGACTATTTATTAACGTTTGTATATATAACCGCATTAACGGGAATATAACTCGTTAGGCTAAAACAGAAATATCTTTTTTACGTACTCTGTCATTTTCGATGCCAAGTTGAACCCTGAGTCGGTGTCATACCACGACATGTCTTGCCGGAGCACCGAAGTGAGGAAAAGGGTCCTTATCCTTGTGATCTGTGAAACAACATCATTTTCTTAAAAAAATAAATCTTTCCTTCCCTTTCTTTCTTATCGAGCGGCTTACAAGGTCAATCGACCTTGCACAACCTAGTGTCAGAATTTCTAAGGCGCAGGACAAACACAAGCGGCGTCGGGCGAGGCGCGGGCGAGGCGAGGACGCGGCGCGGGCGCGGCGTATGAGCACCCCGCCCGCGCCACGCCGCATAGTACGAGTATATGTCCCGCGCCCCGCCGCTTCTATACGATTCATATGAAATACGAATGACGCCCGCGCCTCGCCCGCGCCGCGCCCGCGCCCGACGCCGCTTGTGTTTGTCCTGCGCGTTAGTAAACCGCCTCACGGCCTCTGACGTGGTTTATATAACGGCCACCAGATGGCGACCGAGACCCACAGTTTTTCGTGCCTTCCGAAGCACGGAATCATCTTTCTTTTCGGATAATCAGGTGATTCAAGCCTACAATATCCTGACCAAACTGGAAACAACTAAACAAAGTATACTTCCCGCGGGATTCGAACCCGCGACCTCCGCGTCATAAGACAAACGCCTTAACCACTGGACCACGGAGGCAATTAAAAAATAAATATTTCATGGAGTCACATCGTCCACCCGTATTGGGCCAGCGTGGTGTGTTTCGGCCCCTATGCGTCCAGCAGAGGCACTTTGTAGGATGGTGATGACATCAAAAAATATGATATCTAATAAATGACATCATTTAAAAAAATATATAAACTTTTACTACCAGGTCACGACCATTCATTGGCGGTTTGCGACACGACGAGCTATTTCTCAGTGCATTACGTTCGTTCTAGTACCGATGACTAAGACTGCCGTAGTATAACGCGCAATGAACTAAAAGCCGTTCGTCGCGTCGCAGGACGCTCGTGGTCGTGGCTGAGGCTTTGAGTGAGTGAGTGCATTGAGTGCATCGGGGACTACCAAAACAGTTTTTTCCAATGTTGATGTTTGTATGTGCTAAAAGTTCTTTAACTTTGATGGTTTAACATCGGGTATAGGTAGCTAGCTATAGTCGTCATGAGATACTCGTTAAATTTGAGAAGACAATGCAAACTAAATGTATTATGTCCGACACTACAAGTCTTTAGCTCCAATCTATCCCGGGATCCTTTAAATAGTAAAATTCATAGCGGATGACGATATATAAAACGGATTCTTTCATTTTCATACAACTTTAGATTGTAAGGATTTCGACCACAAAGACATTGAAATCGGATAAAACATCTCAATAAATATGTGGTCTTGCCCTAAGAGGAGCTAGCATGCCAAAGGCGTCCTAATAATATCTAATATACTTACGTTTTTTCAAAAAAGATCAAAGAGGTCGACACTCCAATCAAACCTCTTCCTATTTTGTCCAATCCAATAAATATAATTTATTATATTTGTTTGAAGCGTGAAGTGCGTCTCTCCAGTCAATAAGATACAAGGTCTCTCAATTACGCCAATTGCTTTTGTTTGACTGTTATTAATTATAGTTGAGTTCACAACTACTATGATTATACATACTTACACTCTTGTGCGAACACACCAATAGGAATGTGTTGTGTTACCAAACATATATTAAAGCTTACAAAGCACCATCATCACCACCAAACAGGATGTCTACCTACTAGTCGGAATAAAAGGTCTGTGTATCGTAAGTTTTTAGGTAAGTACACACGCCTGCACGTCTCAGAATAATAATGCTTTAGTTTATTAACCTATCCAAATGTCAAACTTTAATCGATATCGATCCATCCAAAAGTTCCCTGCTCCTGCTTATAACCTACCACCAACCAAAAAAAGTACACAAAGATGTACCCCCCCGCTAGGAATCAAACCTGGGACCTCTTTGGCTCGGCCACTAGACCACAGAGGCGATTAAAAAAGACTACAAAGGTATTAAAGTTTTTTTTATATATTTTAGCGTTTTATTAATGCTTAAATATACTTAAGTAAAATTGTAAACACTGAAAAAAGACGACAACCTCAGGCGGGAATCGAACCACGCACCTTTCGCATTCCGGGCGGCTGCCTTAACCACTTGGCTACCGAGGTCTGGTTTTCAGTGCTTGATGCTTATGTTTTTAGTCAACATTGCTTCATCAAATCTTAGAAGTTTTTACCTCTGAGATCCGAAAGAAATATTTTTACAAATATTTGAACATTCGGAAGAAGAAGCTGCGTTATAGATTAATGTATTTTTCATAAATTTTAGCGTTTTATTAACGCTTAAATATACTTAAGTAAAATTTTAAACACTGAAAAAAGACGACAACTTCAGGCGGGAATCGAACCACACACCTTCCGCATTCTGGGCGGCTGCCTTAACAACAACAAAAAAATTTACTACAAAGGTATACCTGTCTGAGCGCACTCCAGCTGATGAGTGCCGTGGAGAGTATGCACAGTAGGAGCGAGATGGCGATGCTAAGGAACATGCCAGCCGCCATACTCTTGCCGTCTTCCACCAGAGCGTCCATGTTTTCTTCGTACGATGCGTTGTGCCTTTTGTTGATAAATAACATCATCCGTTAGTTATATTATTTTATATAACCTCTTAAAAAAGGTCGCGAAAAGGTTTAACAGGTTTTTATTGGCTACCGTAATCGCGGACAGTATGATTGTTTCCCAGCTTAGTGCTAGGAAAATAATGTGGGGAATTATGAGACCAGTAGTGGTAGTGGTGATTAGATTATAATATAATAGAATAGAAATAGTTTAATTAACTCATTGGCCGATGATAATGGCTCTTATTTGCAATCTAACAATTTCCTATTCCTCCCGCTGAAGAGTGAGAAGTTCTTAAGCACTGATGATGTCACTTATATGTAAAATCACAATATCATATCCCCCTCTTAAGAGTTATTGAACTCAAAAACTCCTCCCTCTGTTGAAGGGTAAGTTTGATTTTGAATTGGTAAGTTACGTTTGATAATGATTGATGATGATTTGTGAACTCACAATCTCCGCTGAAAGGTGAGCTGACGTTTTGTAACTGGCTCATCCTATTTTGTATATGACCAACTTTAGATCAGCTGTTCACACTCTTTATCTCTGCCCTCCGCCGAAGAGTGAGTGAGGTGAGTGGCATTCTGCTGGAGAGCCTCTCCTGGTACTTAGTGCGTCCCACAAGAACAACTATTTTGTACATGAGCAACTCTGGAATAGCCGTTCACACTTACAGTCTCCGCCCTCCGCGGAAGAGTGAGGTGAGCATCGTTCTGCTGGAGCGCCTCCCCTGGTACTTGGTGCGTTCCACAAGAACAACTATTTTGTATATGAGCAACTCTGGAACAGCCGTAAACACTTACAGTCTCCGCCCTCCGCCGAAGAGTAAGGTGAGCGTCGTTCTGCTGGAGCGCCTCTCGTGGTATTTCGTCCGTTCCACGAAGATCGTGCTCAGTTTACCGAACTGCTAAGCTGATGAAGATTCTACTTACAAGATGTTTGGTATATAATCTCGTAACTCGTTCTCCTATTAAGTGGGGAACAACTACATATTTCACTTTCGCAATGATTCTGGAACGGCTTTGCACTCACAATCTCCGCCCTCCACCGAAGAGTGAAGTAAGCGGCATCCTACTTGACAGCCTCTCCTGGAATTTAGTGCGCTCCACGAAGGCCGTGCTCAACTCGCCGAACTGCGCCAGGTTGTAGCAGATGCCGCCGCCGCTGACCAGGCCGAAGATGACGCCCAGCACGGTGGCGAACACCTCGGAGCATGTCGCGTACCGGAACTGGACAATGTGGACAATATTAAGCTTTTAGCGCAATTTCGAATCCAGCTCGTGGATATATGAAACTATTTCCGAATGGTTTACGGTAACTTATGCAATACGCTGCCAAACTGTGATTCAGTTCGTCGGCAGCGTTATCATATTCACTTCAATAACATACACGAAGATTTTTTTTCGGTGATCAGGAGATCGGTACTGATTTCGACTAAGTAAATGATGGCCATTGCAATAAATAAAAATTAAATGTCAGCGTTCCATTTTTATTTTTTTGTCTGGGAAGTAAAGTTATAACTATGAATATTAATATCATGGTTATTCTACTCCTCTCAATAATGATTGATGAGTATATTCTTTATTTAATAAAATGTAGGAAGACCATACATTCTAATTATTTTGGTTACCTAAATAAAAATACTATTTTAAGAAAACATGTAACTACTATTATTATTGCAATGGCCATCATTTCCTTAGTCGGAATCAGTAGTTCCTGATCACCGATAAAAAGTCTTTGTGTATAGGTATGCCAGACAGATTGAATACCTAATTATTAACGGGTGCGTATCATTTCATATAATGACAACTGAACTAATTTTAAAGGACATAACGTTCATTGGATATCATTTTAACTTGTTCTAAATACACTTCCTATAACAACATTACGTATATTATTCATTTGACATAATACTCATATTCTCTAACAACTTTTTCTATAAAGCTATATTGGTAGAATAATCATATTCTATAACATCATTTGATATAATTTATGCTTATAAATAAAAATAGCATTTAACCCTAAATCGATTTCAAATATTGTCTTAAAAAGTTAATACGTTGGGTTTTCGTTGAGGTTGTGCTAAAAATTCAGTGACAGAAACGAACGGTGAGCGAAAGCCATCTGTGACGATAAGCTCGCGTGGGACCGCCGGAGTCCCGCAGCGCCTGAGCCGTGACAGAGACCATGCCTGCTGCATGCTGCATGCCCGCTTGCTTGCTGCATGCCTGCCTGCTTGCTGCATGCGTGCTTGCATGTTGCATGCGTGCTTGCATGTTGCATGCCTGCCTGCACGCCGCATGATTGCCTGCATCCTGCTTGCCTGCTTGCATGCTGCATTCTGTTTTGCATGCTGCATTCTTGCTTAAATGCTGCATGATTGCTTGCATGCTGCTTGCTTGCTTGCATGCAGCTTGCTTGCTTGAATGCTGCTTGCTTGCTTGCATGCTGCTTGCTTATTACGTGAATAATGTTGCATATGATAAGATTATTATTTCAAATGTATATTATATCAAAAGTACATTATATTAAATGAAATTATAGAATCTAAAATTATATTATCTAAACGTTAGATCATAAGCATTTATATCAAACATTACAGACCCATTATTAACTGCTTACAATTCGCACTTTAACCATAATTAATGTTTGAAACAATGTTTGCAAGGTATAACTATTATAATTATTGAAGACGTAATTAAAAGTCAAACCTCGTAATTCTGTCTACATGTGACAAGAAACTACATAATCAGGTTTTACAACACTCATCTGATATTACGTGGATATTACTAAACAAACACTCGTGTTCTAATAAGCTTTATTACACGACGATTACGGATATTTTTATATTTTGTTATCACATGTTTCTTCTTTGGCCTCAGCTGGAAAATACTTATACAAATATATTTTGTAATTATTATTATTTATCTGCTTTTCAAGACTTTTTAAAGTTTTTACTTACAATTAATTATCATTATACTCGTATATCATTCGCGTACTTATTGTATCTTTAATTTCGCGTAGCCAAATGTGACTTTATTCTTCTGATTTATTAACACATGTACACACAAACAAATGTAAAAGAATTAGCTGTTGCCCGTGACTTCGTTCTTATGATTTTTTTGGGGAAAAAGTAGCCTTTATCCGTCTTTAGAGCTTCATCTATTTCTATATTAAAATTCATCGAAATCGGCTTAGCGGATTACCTAAGTGTCAAAGCCTAACGAACAAACTCACTTCCGCGTTTATAATAATAATTAGCAAAACAAGTACACACGAAGACACGTCATACATGTTGACCTTGAGACAATTAAACATGATGAATCGTATCACTGTGTGCATATAAACAGATTTAATTAAATACGTTTTATAACTTCTCTGATTTAGATAAGAAAAAAAGCTATCACTACATGAAACGCGAAGCGCAAGCGGCAGCGGAAATATAAACCCCAGAGCAGAAAGTAGGGTAAGACTTGAGCTTAAAACACATGTTTAGACGGGATTTTACGCAAAACTACACACGTCTAGGAATGAAGTACACATTTTAAAGTATGGTTGCGTTAAATAATTGATATTTTAACTTTTTTGGATTGTTATTAATTTTTTTAGTGAATTTCACGATATCAATGAAACATTTTTTTATACATTGTTTAATATGGAAAATCAACTATCAATCTGAATTCCTATAAAAAGAGAAATGGCTGATTTACAACAGCAGTACAATTTCTGCACTGGAATTGAAAAAAATTGCAACGATATGGACGTCATTTGACAAGATGTTGAGAGCCATCGGAATGTTGGAAGCTGGTTCCAGACAAGGTACTGTGTCTGATTACCAACACAGGATACAGGCCTTGCTATGTGACGAAAAGGTATAAAAGCAGGTAAATTACAACACAACAGGCAGAGTAACGCGTAAGATACGAGCTCTTAAGAACTCTGAGAACGAAGATTTATTTACCGAAGACGACTAAAAAGACCAAAATTTAAAAATTAACCACCGAAATTAAATGGCCTGCCCAAAATACATAAATCCAACGTGCCGTTGCGGCCAATCAAAAATCACATTGCTTCTCCTACTTACGACCTTGCAAAGCACGTTGCGTCAGTATTGCAGCCACTTGTGGGTAAAACACCAGTCTTTCGTAAAGAACTCACGCCACTTTGTCCAAACTATAAAAAACCTAATATTGCAACCGAAAGACATTATCGTAAGTTTCGATGTGGAATCGCTGTTCATCAATATTCTAATCAAGAAGTGTTTAGACGTAGTCCGGGAAAAACTAAAGGGCAACGAAATGCCGCAAAATTACATTGATCTCCTTGAACACTGTTTGGACGGCAAGTCTTTTCTTTTCCAAGGTCAATATTACCAACAGATTGATGGAGTCGCAATGGGAAGCCCAGTAGGCCCGGTACTTGCCAACATCTGGATGAAACATTTTTAAGAAAAAGCACTTAGCCTCGGTCCGGTTGAAGACTGCCCGACTTTGGAAAAGATACGTAGATGACATTTTAAGCGTCGTTAAAGGAAGCAAGCAGAAAGTGGATCAGGGGATGCAACATCTCAACTACTTTCAGAAGATGGCTGTTGTCATTTCTAGATGTCAAGATGACCGTGAGACCAAACGGGTCCGTAACACACTGTGTTTACCGAAAACCCACGCACACGGACATATATACTACACGCTACCTCACATCACCCTCGACGGTGACACATTGAAACACAGAATGTTTATTGCCATAATTTTAATTGACATACATCTTATGGCATACAATCCAAAAAGCACAATAGCTTGTAGCAAATTTTATATTACGCATAAACATAATAACGCAGAGTCGTTGAAATACATATTAATAAAAAACAATAATCATTAAAATCTGTATTATTGTGTGTCATAATTTTGTTAAGCATAATGTTGTTAGACATACTCTTACAAAGCATAATATAAAAAGTCATAGTTTTATAAAACGTAATTGTAAATGTCCATAAATTTATTTTCTATTATTACTATAATGCATACTTACATACGTTAAGCAGTAAGTTTGTTCTTAAAAAGTCAGTGATTGAAACGAATCGCGGCAAAACCGACTTCACGTAGTCTTGTCTGCCCTACGCTAGAGTGTAATTCAAGCCCGCGTAGGCGCGGAGGGGCGTTGCGGCCAGCGAGCTGAGGAGTGCTCGCCGCGGTGGTGAGCGAAACCATCTGCGATGATAAGCTCGCGTGGGACCGCCGGAGCCTCGCAGCGCCGGAGCCGTGACAAAAAACATGCCTGCTACATGCTTGCCTGCATGTTGCATGCTTGCCTGCATGCTGCATGCTTGCCTGCATGCTGCATGTCTGCCTGCATGCTGCACGCTTGTTTGCTCATTATATCAATAAATTTTATATCATTAGATTATTACATTTATCAAAATGTATATTAAATCAGATGTACCAAATGTATGCTTTTTGAAATTTTGGGAAATAAATTAAGTGTTATCCTGTAAGAGTTTAGGGATTTAGTCAGTACATTTATGTGTTTTGAATATTATGTCTTCTGAACATTACGGCAAATAAAAAATATGCCTTTTGTTACTTATCCTTATGGTAATTATGCCTTTCTATGTTCATACCTTTTAAATTTTGGCCATTTATGTTATGCGTTATAAAGTTATGCTATAAATACATTATGGCAAGTGACGATTATGGCCATTAACATGATGCATTGTCAGTTTATGGCGAACAACTTTATGCGTTTCAATAGGTAACCATAGGGACACCGTTAGTGTTGTGTGTTACGGTAGTTGGATAAATAATGTGATGGTGGATGAAGACTCAGATACACAAACGGAGGCGATACACAGCGACAACAGCGTGACCACGGCCGGTGCAACTCGGTCGAAACGTCGGGTATAAGCTGGTATGCGTAGAATGCCTTTACTAAGTAGTTTTGCGTTAAATCCCGTCTACAAATGTGTGCATAATGTAACGCGAAAGTTTAAAAGTGTATTAATCTCAAAAGTTTAAAGTATAGTACAGTAGCTTAAGAATGATTAAACAATCTTCCTCCTCGCGTCGTGATGAGGGTCGTCACTCCCCCGCAGAATAACCCTCTCTCTGAATATTGCCCTCCAGCGGCTTTGATCTTTGGCCTCGTGAAGGGCTTTGCGAAGGCTGGCGCCCAGACAAGATCGGACTTGGTCAGCCAGGTCAGTCATCTCGTGGGACTGCGCCCTCTTGGTCGTTTGCCGTCCACCTTGCCTGTCACCATCAGAATCTCTCCCGCAGAATTTTTTGAGCTGGGACATTGCGTTTTTGGCCATCCCTATGCACCTCCTTTTTCACAAGAACCTGTATTACTTATGTTTGCTCCCAGGTAGATAAAGTCGTTGACAGTGTCCAGGTCAAGAGCACACTCCAGGTTGCTGGTACGGTCTACTACCATTAATTTGCTTTTGGCGTGGTTGATTTTGAGACCTAACTGCAGACTGATACTATCTCTATTCGGGGCCAGGAAATTCGGCATCTCGGTTTCATTTGTCGCCAGAAGTGTTGTGTCAGCAGCGTAACGGAGGTTTGTTATTCTGGTGCCACCTATTGTGACTCCACCCTCCCAGCATACGCATGCCCGTCTGATAATGTATTCACCATAGGCATTGAAGAGAATAGGAGACAGAATGTAGCCCTGCCTAAGGCCATTAGTAAAACTAAATGGCTCTGATGTGCAGTTCTCCACCCTGACGATGCTTTGGGTATCCAGGTACAGCGAACGGATGAGCGCTACGAGTTGTTCATTCAGAGCACATTCCAGAGGTCCGACCATACGACGCAGTCAAAGGCTTTGCTGTAGTCGATGAAGCATAAGATGATGAATTCAGCGGTTTCAGCGCGTTTTCAGCGCGGCTCTGCGTGCTATGGGCAGCAAGCTTCACTATAAACATGTAGCGCGAACCCGACCTGCTTCCGCTCTGCTCCGACCTTTGTTCTGATTCTGAAGTTATTTAATTATTTCAACCAACTTAGTAATCTAAGTTGGTTGAAATATTTAACTTCAGAATCATAATGGTATGAACCATTACAGATAAAAAACCCAATGCGACAGTACAAGCACTTAAAAAACTTTCTAACCTAACCTATTTAGAATTGTAGCAAATGACAAGCAGTGCAGCCCATACAGTTTGAATTGTTTGAATGAAATAATCTTAAGGTACTTCTAACTTATGAAATGGATGACTAATTTCGCTTTATGATATTAAAATAAACCACTGTTGTATTATAACACTGATAAAATTGTCGGATTGTCAGACGTTATACATACTTTCCACCGTATTAACTTTACGTATTTTTTTTAATTACAGCGGTACAAGCAAAACAATTACAGTAAATTGTAAAACAAGGGGGTCTATGTGAGCGGGTTGGCGGGTTTTGAGGGTCGACTTTAGTGTAACATAAAAATTTGAATAAAAAACATACTTAGTCTAGGCGTTTCCTCACTGAGAGCATTCGCGTGTAATAAGCATTCGGCGTCGAATATTCGAGTGGTGTGGACGTTGATCAGAGCGTTACAAAGTTTACACGCGAGCACGAACTTCGGCCGGTGTGAACGTTGCAACGCTGTTCGCGGAAATGGCTTGCATTCGAATGTTCACGCAATCAAAACGCTCGAAAGCGACTACTTAGATAATAAAATGAATGAGTATGTATGTAGGAATATTACTGACCACTTGTAAGCTAGCAACAGTTCCTTGATCGTGACCTTCTTGGTCTATCGTATTATCGTGTTATTGTCAATGTCAATTTATTATTATGACTATTTAAGATTTCTATTTGGCATTTAGTATTCGAATGCTCCAAGCACGGATGTTCGACTCGAACGTTCACAGTTTTGCACGATAGTGAATATTTAGTTCGCTGGGCAGAATTTTTTGTTCGCCGGCGATTGCTCGTTTACAAACACTCGGGTAAGAATGCTTTCAGTGAGGACGCTCCTGTACTATGCATGACATAAGGCCTTCACAGATGGCAGTTATAATGTATATTAATGTACATTTATATCTCGGGATACACGGCAGCTATAAGATACATTATAGCTGTCGTGTGTGGTCTCCTGGCGATTTCTATGGAAAGATGTAGTGAGATGTATCGTGCTTTATTATACATCTTTACATTTATAGCTGCCGTCTGTGAAGGCCTTTACTCTGATGATGATGACGTATCTTCAGTAGTTTAACGAGGTTACAGCAACGGACTCATGTAGTTATAACGTACCATTATCGCTTTGAAATTTCGTGGATTACTTATTTTAAACTGGCTATGATACTTTTATACTTATTGAATACTTACAATTTGGAAGTAAGACAATTTCAGTTCATCGTCGATCTCTTCCGATCTGGAAACAAAAAACAAAACAATTATGTAAAGATATTCTGTCCAACATGGTAGGTTGCCCATGAAAACTAAGTACATTATTTCAGCCTCGGAAAATGAAAATCCAAAATGAAAGTACACTGAGGCACTACCTAGTTCCTATTTCAGTTTGTTACATACAACAATGATTTCGATACTGACAATATCTTTAAAAGCGCGTCTCTTTCGCACAAAAATGCGTAAGAAACGCGCTTTTAAAGATTTACGTTGACATGTAGTGTTAAAACAACTCTTGCAACTTGCATCCCTAACGCGCCACAAACGCGAGGCATCACAATGCCGCACGACTTCTCTCGAGACACATACTTTTTTACTGTTCTGCCCCCCTTAGACAAGTGGCAAACGCTCACCCCCTGTATATTCGTAATTCCTTGTACAGTCATGAGCACCAATATGTATACACTTTGACTCTTATACCATTGTATTAAGAGTCACAATTGTTTACATATTTTTGCTCGTGACTGTACATTGCGCGCATCGCGCTGCTGTATATTTCGGGTCCATTATTGGCTCACCTAAAGTTCTGTACACGAAATTGTTCTTCCTACTGTTCTCTAATACGAGTAATCACTCTTCCTTAAATTTTTCTTCCTAAAGTTTTCATTCAAACCTAAAAGGACATCATTTTTTTGGGCCTTTTCTGATAGTGCCGGCCAACAAAAAAAAATGGTACGTATTGTTAGAACTAGCCATTTAGAGTAATAGTTAATATGGCACAAGAGTTGTAGGATTGCTCCGAGCCAAGTTCGAATATTTATCATTTTCATACAGTTTTTTTTGATTCCTAATTTTTTTTTGTATAAACTGAATTGATGATGACCCCATAGCTTTTGCACTGCAATGACAATTGCTTCAGATCATTAGTTCTAGCAATATCTATCATTATTTTATGTTTCCCAGTCCCAGCACTTTCAGATATCAATAAATGTATGAAAATGATGAATCATCGAACTTGTATAACTTGGCTCTGAGCAATCCTACAACTTTTGTGCCATATTAACTATTACTCCAAATAGCTAGTTCTAACAATACGTACTAATTTTTTTGTTGGCCGGCACTATCTTAAAAGTCCCAAAAATGTATGGAGCCCGAATGATTTCCTGTACGAATGTTCATAACACTCATGTTTCCTAAAATTGTAATTAATAATATCACTAATGTAAATACTTAAACTCCTACTGTTGTTTTTAATAACGCTATTATCCCTAAACATAGTTTCCATAATATGATGACCTACAGGAATAGGGCAGCTATTTATATCTGTTGTCTAATAAAAAAAAAATAACCTCGAAATTCAAGACAATCGCTATAGGGCAGGCCGAATAGGGCAGCTATGGGGCAGCCAGTATCCTCAATAATTTGAATAATAGTGTAAAAGATGTTGAGAAAAGATAGGTAATAGGTTATTGCTACTAACATTATGAAGTTGAATGATTCGGAATAATGAAATATGAACATTAGAAACAGAGTACTTAGTTAGGAATTGTGATTGTTGGGTGAAAAATGTGTGAAGTTCCGATTATCGGAGTTGATGGGGGACTTACATATTTTATGTTGTTGGTATTCGTTGAGTGTGGTAGTAACTCAAGAATTACATTTAAAATTATTATTGTCATTTCGTCGTAATAATGTTTTTTATTTTGTTTATTATTTTTCTCATATACAGAATGTCCCAGAAATCAAAGTCAAGCCGAAAATAAGCAATAGGCCAAGTCGTGTTAGTTATTAGAAAAATATGAAAAAAAATCTTAGTCATGTACCTACTTCTCAAATTATAATTATTTAAAATAAATCCAAAAAATTTACATCCTGTGATGGTCTTTTAAGTCCTGTGACTACAAATATTAACTTTTCGTCAGTTTTTTTGTGTAATGTAACCATGAATAACCCTTCAAACTTCTGTAAATTACAGTTAAAACATGTCTGCCTCAGTTTTAAATAAAATATTAGATTTGTGCCCAACATTGATTTAAAATAATTACATTAACCAACTTTAACCAACTGTAGGTACTAAAAAAAAAGTACTACACTGTTTTGGCAAGTACCAATAAAAGATGGCGCGTTTAGTCTGGATTTTAAAATGGTAAGACACTTGCTTACTAATTGCTACTTTTAGTTTTACTTAATTGAGAAAAAAATAAAATTCAATTGTTAGATTCCTTTAGTTATGATTTTTATTAAAACAGATTACATGGTTTTAGTATAACAAATGTTCGAACTGTTTGCCTTTAGCTGCAATGCAAGCTACATCTCTTTAAAAATGATCGCGTAATAAGACGGGCGTATCTTCTCCACATTTTTACTTTAAACCGGTACTGCGATTGGTCTACCCTTATCAAAGTTTTATTTTCCACGTGCTATTCGTGCAAATTGTGGAGGTTCATGTAACCGTCCTTTTTAAATGTTGATTCATCGGATCATAGAATTTTTTCAAAGAATCGCGACAGATCGCAGTACCGGTTTAAAGTAAACATGTGGACGGGAGAGTGTGGCAGGGTTGGTGCAGATTCGCATTTCGTACAATTCTCAATTCGCGTGAATTAGCAATTAGTACAAGTTGATTTGTACTATTCTCAATTTGTTCGTATTAGCAGTTTGTCGCCGCACTACCGATTCGTACAATTCTCAATTAGTTCATATTAGCAGTTCGTTCAAATTCGCGATTCGTACAATAAATATTAAATCAAAAAGTCTCTAAGTAATCAGCCCGATCACTTTTTTTTGGCTTCTAGAATAGGGAACCGATATTGAGTGAACCACTATGAACTATCATCACGCCACTCTCATCAGATCAGTATAATATATTTTAAAAAGGCTGTATTGAACCCGATCACTATTTTTTGGGCTTCTAAACTACTGTATTATAATCATGTAAAGGACCATGGGGGATTTTGTATGAACCCCGTCCCCACCCTACAACAGCCATGGGATACGTGTCAATTTGTTCATTGGGACCCAAAGAAGCTTAAAGTACCTGTGTTAGTTGCAAAAAGTATTGGGTTTATTTATAATAAAAAAAAACTTTTATTGTTTTCTTGCTTTAGTTGGAGTTGCTCGAGTGTGTCATGGTCTCTCAAAGTGTCTCTGCGGTGGTGGCATGTGCGTCGGGTCGTTACGTTCCCTAAAACATGGTTGAGCGAAGCAATGGCTTATTCACATGTCATACTCGTGAACGGGTGCCGCCTGTGGAGTCTGGTCTGCTCTTGCAATCTTATTTTGTTGGAATTTTTTTTATTCAAAAACAATATATTTGTTTATAACCTAAATCCCGCGTATTTGAAGAACGTCGCTATAGAAAAAAAAAAATCTATCCTACTAGACCCTTCAAATGACACTAATTTCAAATCTGTTGGATGGTGGGGACAAAATTTCCCATGGTCCTTTGTACCAACCTTTAGATTGTACAAACTTAGAAAATCACCAATCGCTATATCAAAAAAAAATAGAATTAAAAATATTCGTTAACATTTTACTAAATGTTAACGAATTGCGAAATTGTACCAACCTATAAATAGTAAAAAATAATAAAATGCACCAATCGTTAAGTATACCAAAAAACTTTGTACGAAATGCAAATTTGTTCCAACCCAGCAAAAGCAATAATTTTGCACTAATTGAGACTATTTCTAAACTTAGAATGTACGAATTGCTAAATCAGAATACTTTGTACGAAATGCAAATCTGCACCAACCCCGCCACAAGTTTTGAATGGTAATGTTATTGGTCTAATCAAGCTGCCGGAGAACTTAAATGTCCAGGCTTATTTGGACTTCTTACAGAATCAATTACCAGATTTATTGGAAGAAGTGCCGCTGAACATTTACGGCAACATGTGGTATCAACAAGATGGCTGCCCAGCGCATTATGCACCCACAGTACGAGTTTCTCAATCGAGAATACCCCGATAGGTTTATGGGGCGGAATGGTACAATTCCGTGGCCTGCCCGTTCACATGACTTAAACCGCTTAGATTTCTTTTACTGGGGTACGATAAAGAAAAAAGTGTACTCTTAGCCTATTCATGATTTAGACGAGCTGCGCCAAAGAATTGCCGAAGCCGTTGAATACATCAACTCGAGAAGATACGCCCGTCTTATTACGCGATCATTTTCAAAGAGATGTAGAGCTTGCATTGCAGCTGAAGGCAAATAGTTCGTACATTTGTTATAAAACCTTGAAAATCTGTTTTAATAAAAATCATAACTAAAGGAATCTATTTTTTTCCCAATCAAGAAGTAGCAATTAGTAAGTGTCATACCATTTTAAAATCCAAACTAAACGTGCTATCTTTTAATGCTACTTGCCAAAACAGTGTAGTATATTTTTTTTAAAGAACAGTCGGTTAAAGTTGGTTGATGTAATTATTTTGAATCAATGTTGGGCACAAATCTAATATTTTATATGAAACTGAAGCAGTTATGTTTTAACTTTTAACTGTAATTTACAGAAGGGTTATTCATGGTAACATTGCAGAAAAAAAACAGACGAAAAGTTTATATTTGTAGTCACAGAACTTGAAAGATCACCTCAGGGTGTAAATTTTTAGGACTTATTTTTAAATCCTTATAATTTGAGAAGTACAAGTCCAAGATTTTTTTTTCATATTTTTCTAATAACTAACACGACTTGGCCTATTGCCCATTTTTGGCTTGACTTTGATTTCTGGGACATGTGAAACATTAATTAACATTTAATTTGATTCCTTCTTTTTTAGTTATAAAGGTGTTCACTGTATTTTTCGTTTTTAACTACAGTTTACTTTATTTACAATATGAAATGCAACTAAGTAATAATATACGTACATAACTGACAGAAAATATATTTATGTAATAATTTATTGTTGTCTAATAGGTACCTTAGGAGTTACTATTCTGCGTAAGATGGTTATGCTTATTAATTACGGTTTGATACCATTACGCCTTTTTAAAATGGTTGTGAATTTTATGCTTAAACAAGATTATGGTGATTGTATTTACAATTAGTTATGGCTAATAATGTAATGCGTAATTATCATTAGTATAAATTACCATATCTGAAGATATTTTATGGCTTAAATTTTTATGCAAATAGATAGTGAACCTTTACTGACTCTTAGTAGATATATGGGGAAGCAAAATACATTGACCTTACAATAACTATCTACTGTTACTACTGCAATCATCAAAACGTAAAAATTCAGATAAAATACAAATTTAAAGCAAGAAGACGTACTCATTACCCCACCTTATTACCATAAATTTTGGTCGCTATTTAATCGAGACGGATATTGCAAGAAAACCTGTGAATCTATTCATCCAACCATTCAAGGCCCCCGAAAACAAAAGGCAACTGCATTTCATCATCATCATCAGCCTATTAGCGTCCCACTACTGGGCACAGGCCTCCCACGTGGACAATAGCACACATGGGGATATTGGGCCATAACCCACCACACTGGCCCAATGCGGGTTGGTGGGTTTTAACGACTGCCATCTTACGTCAACAACCGGAACCAACGGCTTAACGTGCCTTCCGAAGCACGAAGGAGCTCGAGATGTTTTTTTATTAATTTGGTCACCCATCCAGTGACCCGGCATTGAGAAAGAGGCTTAGCGAGCAAGATCGCAAGCCGAACGCGCTAGCCGCTGCGCCCTTGAGCTCCTCAACTGCATTTATGAGCTCAATAAATTGGTTATTTTGGCAACAAATAAACCTAGTATCATGAAAAATACAATTGGCTATTTTTGGCAACAAATGAATCTAGTTAGTATATGAAAAAAAGGAGAAATATGTAAGTATATTATTAGGCGTTTTTTATAGCAATTTATTGTTTCCTTGCAAGAAAATATTTGTCTATTACACTTTATATACTTATTTTTAGATACTTAGAGTCAAATATTTACACTAAACTTATTAGAAAAATTAAACGTAGGTAATTATTTTAAACTAGCAGCCCGCCCGCGACTTCGTCTGCGTGAACACCCTGTATCCCGTGACGAGTTTCCATAAATTTTATTTCACACAAACCTACCTAGTCCTGACAATTACGAACACAACAAAAAAATAATCAGCCAAATAGGTGCAGCCATCCGTTCTGAAATGGTGCGCGTAAGTACAAATATTTCGGTAATTGTTCTCTATTAATATATACTTATAGATTGAATGTAAAACCTTGACCGTTTTGACCGGTATCTAGGATGACTTTTTTTTCTCGTTGGGCTGGTTTGATCACGACTATTATCCCCGAATAGTTAGTCAGATACTTGGCAATGATGAGGACCGCAAAAGCAGTCCTCTACCATAGTCCACTTATCATCAAATAGCGACTGCACATATGCTCAGCGTGACAGGTGGTGAGCTCATCGTAGCTCTATGCTGTTTGATGTATGTGCAGTCTTTAGTCCGTAAGCCGCCTTTTACGACACTCAGAGGAAGAGAGGGTGGTAGTATTCTTACACCGCTACGTGATACGGTTAATACTTATTTAAAACTAATTTTAAAAATAATCAAACTAGCAAATCGATGTCATTCTACTTGAAAGGTATTGCGATAGATGATGCAGTTATACAATATCCCCTTTGTACCCTTTATATTATTTATATTATTTACATGAAAATTACGTTCGTGACTGTACAAAAATCGGCAAACTAAAACAATTATAACTAAATTTTTAAAACTTGTCAAAACGGTAAGAAATTTATGAAATAATTATGAAGTCGGCATAAAGGAACCAAACTCAAAGAAACTTGAAAATTCGGCATAAGGGTAATCGTTGTATGATATTTCAGTAAAGTCGACAAACAGGGAAAGTCGGCACAAGGGTCGTAGCTCGATATAAACGGCTGAATTAACGCTGTTGTTAAATCTGTTTATGTAAAATGTGTGTGAGTGTAAATAAAAAAAAAAGCTTTGTCAGTAGCCTATGTATCTAGTATCAAACCAATAGCAAAATTATGGACGTAACAAACAAACTTACGTGCATGAGCAAAATACGTAGATGACGTCATGTTAAAATAAGATGGTGCAATTCAGTCAAGAGCTGCGCAGGAGTCAATCTATAAAACACTTTCCGCTGGCATTCATTAGTGTACCTTTTTGGGAATCAATTTCATAAGATACAGGAAATTCCTCCATATTAACCCAGCACAGACAGATTGTTCATTTGGAAAGGATAGACCCAGCAGTGGGACGTTTTTAGGCTAATGATAATTGTACTACGAGTAGTTCATTAGCATTATGGCACGTAATCTATAATCCTATCAAAAGTCACACGGAAAGGCGAGAACTTTATAGAGGGTACATTCGTTTCGCTATTCCACACGAACTTGCTACTTCAAGTTTTAAAGACCGCAGAGTAAATTTTAATGAAACTTAAAATACAGAGATCTAAATAGTTTGTAGAAAGCATTAAAAAATAGTTCATTTAACTGAGATATTGCAACTTAAACTTCACTATAGAAAGCTTAAAATAGTAATAACTTAGCTAAATAAACGTTTTTTAATGTTTTCTAGAAACTATTTAGGGCACTGTATTTTACTTTATCATTCAAAGTTTCATTAAAATTGGTACCGTTTTACCAATTTTAAAGAATGTACTTAGAAGTTTGTATGGCAAACCGAAATTCGTAAGCCCAAGTCAAGGGATTCCGAGAATACTACATTCAAGCAACAACAAAAATATGTACCTTATAATAATTTAATAACCAATCATAGGAAATAGTAATTCAATTAATATCACGCTGGAAATAAAGAAAAACAAAAGAAAACTATCGAGCACTAAACTTCTACCAAATGTTGTCATGTTACGAAATAAAAGTTTTGCGCTTTCCTTGCATTAAAGCTTTTTCGTTTATCAATGAATCAGTAAATTGCCTTGACAGCATGCCAATTTGTTAATCATTACAGTTAACAATTATCTTTTTTAAACTTATTTAGTCTTATAATATTTCTTTTAATCTTTAAAGTCTAACAGCTAAGCTTACTGTAACTTCAACAAAAACACGCAAAATAAACTCGCTCTTACACAATTCGCACAGCCATTACATAGACGCTCCAAATACAAGAGTGCGGTGTGTACTTACTTATTGTTTTTCTTGTTTTTTCTTTTGACTCCCATTTTAAAGCACTGTTATCGTGATTTGTAACAAGATGAGTCACGCAACTTGCAATGTGCGCCCTCGAGCAAAGCTCGCGGCGTACTGAAGACGTTTTCAGATGTTTCAGCTCAAACTCTGCGTCTCTGATAATTGACGCCTATTTACGTAAGCGTCGGGCGCCACATACTACAATGTTTATTCTCATTCCCAACTTATATAGCGCACAAAATAAAATGTGGCAATAAAACGATACAGGTAAAACCTACACAAACACACTCTATTATCTCAGCTAATGTCTAAATTTAATAGGCGGTTTGTTAACTTGTGGGGTGTAATCTTGGATTACTGATACGAATTTGTGCGAAATTCACTATGTCACTTTATGATGTGAAATAACCTCTGGCGTGTCTATGGTAAGGTTATTTTTAAATGAGAGTCGGCGGGCGGCCGTTTAGCACCATCGTACTGCATGGGTCGTGTTCGCCTTATCTCTAGTTTCAGGAAGTAAAGAAATTGAATTCTGCTGACAAATTGTGTTTTGGAATAACCAAGAAAAGACAGACATAAGTATTAAGTACCTACTAAGCTTGCGCTTGGTCACAGTTTTAATAGTACCTAATATTGTGGCTTGGTCGTCATCTCAACCGACGATAAATAATGATATAACTTTAGATGTGGAAGCTTAAACGGGAAAACGAATAACCTATAATTATGATAAAATTCCAGGCGAAAGAAAAAACATACCTAATCGTTTCTCTTTAGAAAAATGAATGTTTTTTTAAATTTTAATAGCGTCATTCTATTGCTCTAAAATGCTACATTCATGTGTAATGTTGGCGTAAACATGACAAAACAAAATTCATATTCGGACATAAATCGATGTTTATTAAATCGCATTTTAGTTCCTAGTCAAACAAAGAGAGTCCTGACATCAATGTAATGAAAACTCCTACGGCACAGGAAATGTTTTTTTGTGTTGGTGGCAGGGCTGTTAAGTCCGCCTGGCTAGCTACCACAATCTTATCTAAGTCTGTCGCCATAACAACGATGTTAATAGCATTGTTGTGTTTCGACAGTTTGAGATAAGATAGCCAGTTCCTCAGTGGTTGAGGATGCCGGGTGAAGCGCGCTTCCACCTTCGGCCTTATCGTCATACCATCAGGTGTAATGAAGGCTAAACGCATACAAGCTGAGGAATAAAAAAAATGTAGCAGCCATATTTCTCTCAAGGTTTGGGAAAAAACCGAATCAGAAGTCCCTGAATTTTCCTGAAAGTTACTGAATAACTGTAATTTCTATATTTAAAAAAAAGCTTGGCGTTTAGCTTTTTTCCCCGTTATCTCTATCTAATCAGCCTACACAGGTGTTTAGGTGTAAATTATTTTTGTTATTATTATGAATTTGATAATAATACATTGATTATGTATTTTATAATTTTGATTTTGTATTTATCTATTTTAAAGTATGAAATGAAACAGTTTAATTTTGTAATTTTAATTTCGAGTTTGTTATGCTGATTTTGTATTTATTTTATTGATATTGACTAAGTTGGTCGAAATAAAACACATTTATTTATTATTATTTAGGTGGACACAACAGGGTGAGATTGATCTGGGTACCAGGCCACATGGGAATCCATGGCAATGAGATGGCTGATGCACTTGCCAGGGAGGGCTCAGAGACACCATTTATTGGTCCTGAGCCGTTTGTTGCACTGGCACCGAGCACCATCAACAAGGCCTTTAAGGACCAAATCCAAAACAGGCATAAAACCGAATGGGAAAAGCTACCCGGCATGAAACACTCAAAATCCTTCATAGGTGGAGACGCCATAGGACGGAGTAAAATCATATGCGGAGGTAGCAAACCAGGCCACATGGGAATCCATGGCAATGAGATGGCTGATGCACTTGCCAGGGAGGGCTCAGAGACACCATTTATTGGTCCTGAGCCGTTTGTTGCACTGGCACCGAGCACCATCAACAAGGCCTTTAAGGACCAAATCCAAAACAGGCATAAAACCGAATGGGAAAAGCTACCCGGCATGAAACACTCAAAATCCTTCATAGGTGGAGACGCCATAGGACGGAGTAAAATCATATGCGGAGGTAGCAAAAGGCAGGCACGAACAATTATCGGAGCCCTGACCGGGCACTATGCCACAAAACAAATGCTCCACAGAATGCAACTAGCAACAGACAGCTTGTGCAGGGCATGTATGGAGAAAAAGGCGTCCATGTAACACTTACTGTGTGACTGTGACTCCCTTGCTAGGAAAAGAATGAGTCTCTTGGGATTGGCCTACCCGAAACCAGAAGATTTTAGGCTCTTCGCCCTCAAAGACATTGCCAAACTTATGGCAGTCGTTTTCACTGAGGAAACAGAGTGATAGGACGGGGTTGCACAAAAGATCCCAATGGGTCGACGTGCCGCTGCGAGAGGGAAACCTCTGCAGGCCCCACTAAGATAAGATAAGATAAGATATTATTATTTAAGCCTTCTCTTTATTTTTGTCGGTCCTGTCCTGAGCCAGCCTGATAAATATCGTTTCGTAATCCTACGTTAAGATGGAAGGACACAATATGATTGATATCCCAGAGGGCTTATTCTCTTTCAGCGAAACGAAATTTCGGCCGATTTTCGTTTACAATTTACAGCGGTTTGCGTTCCTTCCGAAATGTCGTTTATACAAAATAGGTTTGGCATTTAGATTACGAATTTTTGGAAATTTCTTTTCGGAGAAAGAGAGTAGGCCCCCTCTGGTCTTAAAACTTTTCGAAATCTCTCTCGAAATGGCCTCAAGCGGATTTTCCTAGATTAGATCATCATCCTCATCAACAACATCATGAAATAACCTGGGCATAGAAAACGAGAATTAGGATAACAAAATTGTAAACCCACTCGCTAGTTCGAGTTGCCATACAAATTCGAGTTTTTTTTTCTATAAATTAAGCTTGTTATTAATTAAGCTGTCAAAAACCTATTAAATTCAAACCCTCTTTCATCTCGGTGATCAACCGCAAGGTAAACCTGGTCAGAGTTTTGATGTGAGCGAGTAACCGCCATAGGTTTAGCAATATCTTTGATGGGAAAGAGCCCGAAGTCTGCTTGTTTCAGATAGGCCGAACCCATTACACTCATTACTTTCCTAGCCAGAGTCACAGCTATACAGAAGGCGCGACTTGGGGGTTAGGCGGTGAAAACGGAAAAATTGTCTGTTTTCTATTAGCTGTTATTAAAAAACATTTTATATATTTCGCACTGAAATTTTCAATATGTATTACAGAACTTTTGTGTGAGGGTTGAGGGTTTTGATAAATGTTTCCAAAACGCCAATGAGAACAATTTGTTTGATAAAAAAAATCCTGAAGTTACGTCTAAATTTTTATAGAAATGCACATTACGACCGTATTTTACAATAACAATTCCAATGAAATCATAAAAACAAAGGTATTTATTTACCTTTTCGATTTCTAGACTGTTTTGGATTTCCAAAAAACTAAACATTTTTATTAACTTTTCGATAAAAATGTGAATGGCGCTTACGAATTACCGCGGAGCCCGCACCGCGCGAGGGTCCGGAATTTTCGCTGACCGCCTAACCCCCCTTAAGAGGCCTATTACATCTCGAATGTGATTTTTGCGTAAAATGTCTACTTTCGCATTTTGTAGTAATTTTGCAGTTGTATTTATCGTTTTTATCGAAACAGGACTATATAAGAGATAGCATTATATTTTTTTTATTTTACTTGTTTAGAACATGTTGAACTGCAGTAGTTCAATCGATGAGCTCAATAAAGTGCCTTCGCGAACTTTATGAAAATCTATCTGCAATTTTGGGTTTAATTAACTTTTTAAGCAAAATTTACAAAAAGGGAGGCCACTACGCACTATTCTAATAGCTATTCTACACTATTCAGTAAGTCATAATTGTTAATGTATTTTTGTTTCTGAGATCCATAACGCCAAAATTGGCTATTTTACGCAAAAATCATAGTCGAGATGTAATAGGCCTCTTAAGGCTGCCAATAAAATTAGTCTATCAGGAAAAAACGTATCGACATAAACATCTCTTATAATATTCGAATCCTTAACATCACTTCATGTTTCCTTTCCATCCTCTTCCTATTTATTATTTACAAATTAATTTCATTTTTAGAAAGCATTATCTTCCTTTTTGTCCATTAACAATATCAAAGTCTAAATCATTCATTAATTCCTATCTAATCCTATTTGATCATTTCCTTCTTTATTCTGTTATTTCCCTTTTTTATATAATAAATAATCTGTTTCCTAACCTTTTACTTTGCTTTGGCTAAAGCACAAATCGTGCGCGCCATTAAACATAAAAAAATCTCTTACAATGATATCTCTTTCGAATTACTTATTTGAAACCTCGTGGTCCGAGTTTGAAACTGTGTGCTGTTCTAAACAAATTCAAATATTGTATGACACAACACGGTTCAATATACGTAATATTAAATAATGTAAAATATAACATGTAGAAGTTTTTTATTTATATAAAAATTAATAATAAGTAGTCATCTACAGAAATGGGATGATCGACTAAATAGGCCAATTATTGAAACGCTTTCAATGCTTTACGATCATACGGAACACCATTTCTGACGCAAGGTAATTCGCACTATTTCACTTAATGTAGATGACAGAGCACTCTTTATGGAAGTACATGCGTTTTATTATTGCTTATAAACATTGACACAGGGATGTAAGCGCAAAAAACAGATAAAGGTATACGGTTTAATTAATAGCGTTGATAACGGCAACAATACAGAGCACGCTGTGATTAACACACATTATATTATAAAGGAATCAAGGGAAATCAGTGTCTCTTTTATCAGCTGGAAAGTGAATATTACGTATTTTATAAAAGCTCTGTGTCGTTGCGATGTATATGTCGCAGTCTGATTAAAACAGAGATTTGGTCAATTCCCTTAGTGATTTGATCAAATCACGAGGATGTTAAAATAACAACACGATTTTATCATTTCCCTAAACAAATCTAGGGATTTCAACACCACTAGAACATAAATTGCCCTACTCCTGTAGGTCACGTGATAGGTTAGAAATTTAAGACAATAGTAAAGGCATCCTACGCATACCTTTTATACCCGACGTTTCGACCGAATTGCACCGGCCGTGGTCACGGGCTGACTGCTGTCGCGGTGTATCGCCTCCGTTGGCGTCGAAGAGTCTTCATCCACCGTCACATTATTTAACAAACTACCGTCACACACAACACTAATGGTGTCCCTATTCCGTATACAAGCCTTATTCTGATAGTTAGCCGATTGCGAGCTAAAACGAAGTTGCGTTTTTGTAAACACTGGATTCCACGCTGATGATAGTTTGTGACCATCTTCCCGATTGAAATTGTTGGGATGTTTCTTAATTTGTGCCCACAATGTTGTGGACCTTTATGCCTGGAGTGTATATTGTCGGTATTGAGTACTGACGTAATATGTGGCCGATCTTGTCCGTCACTCACTTGACATAAGGCATGTAGGCCGCTTGCCTGCTAACTTCGGGATGCTTGCACCTCTTTGTCCGCTCTTTCCGTTGTCGATTCACTTGATATCCGTTATACCTTAGTACCTCCTGAACATGATCCAGCTCACGCTCTAAATGCTCAGGGTCACAGAGGTCAAATGCTCTATTCTTTAGTGACGTTATCACGGATTGCAAGTGTCGAGGGTGGTGGTGTGAGGTAGCGTGTAGGTATCTATCCGTGTGCGTGGGTTTTCGATAAACACAGTGTGTTACGGATCCGTTTGGTCTCACGGTTATCTTAACATCTAGAAAGGACAACGACCTGCTCGCCTCCATCTCATATGTGAACCTCATATTCGGGTGAAAGGAGTTAAGATGTTTAATCCACTGATCTACGTCCTGCTTGCTGCCCTTAACGACACTGAAGATATCATCAACGTATCTTTTCCAAAGTCGGATAGTCTTCGGGTTGAGACTCAGAGCCTTCTCTTCAAAATGTTCCATCCAGATGTTGGGAAGTACTGGGGCGACTGGGCTTCCCATTGCGACACCATCAATCTGTAGGTAATATTGACCTTGGAAAAGAAAATAGTTGCCGTCCAAACAATGTTCAAGCAGATTAATGTAATTTCGAGGCATATCGTTGTCCTTCAGTTTCTCCCTGACTACGTCCAAGCACGCCTTGATTGGAACATTAGTGAATAGCGACTCCACATCAAAACTCACCATAACATCTTCCGGTTCCAATATTAGGCTTTTTATAGTTTGAACAAAGTGGCGTGAGTCCTTTACAAAAGACGGCGTTTTACCCACAAGTGGCTGCAATACTGACGCAACGTGCTTTGCAAGGTCGTAAGTAGGAAAAGCAATTTGACTTACGATTGGCCGCAACGGCACGTTGGATTTATGTATTTTGGGCAGGCCATACAATTTCGGTGGTTGATGTGACTTTGGCCTGTGTAGTGACTCGTACTCGTCTTCGGTAAATAGGTCCTGGTTGTCATGGATAAGGGCTCGTATTATAATATAGGTATAAAAGGTATGCGTAGGATGCCTTTACTAAATAGTTTTGCGTTAAATCCCGTTTATATATGTGTGCATATGTTTTTAGTCATTTCACGGAAATATTTCTGCTATTTGTTCAAATCTCTATATTTGTTTAGGGAAATTATAAAATCGTGTTGTTATTTTAACATCCTCGTGATTTGATCTAATCACTTAGGAAATTGACCAAATCTCTGTTTTTATCATATCCCTGCGACATGTACATGCATGGGTGACCTACTGCGCAATGGGGCAAAATTTGAAGTTGAATAGAGATAATAATAATAGGTAAGAACCCATACATAAATTTATGCAAATGTTTATATCTGTGTAGTGTATTAGATGTGGTCTATATCTAGGTATATCACGTCTATACTCGTATTATAACCATATTTTAGGTAATTGACAATAATATTACATGGTAAGTTGATTTTAGATAACTGAATCTCGTATCGTCTAGTCCAGGTCAAATCGTAAAATATTGAATCTTTATGAATGCTAGTTGCTATCATTTGTACTTTAAAAATGCTGCGTCATTCTAAATGCTTATGAGTAGTTTCATAAATGGGGTAGCTGGACGTTGTTTGAGATCATTCAAATTACAATGTGGTCAGCGGCCCTAGGCCATACTGTCATCACTTACAGCAGTATTAGTTACTACTAGAGATGGAAATTATTGGTATTTTAAAAATCATAATCATATGATCATATGATTTTTTTATCACAGTGAAATCACCTGCTATTTTTTACACCAGCTATTTTTCATTGAGAGTGATTTTCCTACTATTTATCATTGAAAATATTAACATTTGAATAATGATTATGATGTAACAGGACACGTTTGGCGAGGATGACCGCCCGCCCCCGCACAGGATAAATGTCACCTAATTTCGTTAGTTTCGATAAAAGACAATATGAAAAGTGAAATAAAATTGTATTTCATTTCATTCATACACGCACTAATGAGAAATCATAATAGCTGTGATTGCAAATGACAATAGCAGGGATGTCATATGAAAAACTAAATCATATGATTATTCACTGTATCAATGATTTGTTTCATCTTTAGTTACTACTTACTCTACTTTAACCTACCTATGCTAAATTCGTATGGGAATTTGCATAGCATGATTAAATTATCCGTATCGCGTACAGTGAGCTATTATAATAGCTCAATGGTCGCATAGCGGTGAAAGAATACTATCACCCCCTCTCCTCCATTGGGTGTCGTAAAAGGTTACTAATGGACTAAAGACTGCACATACTTCCAGCAGCATCTAGAGCGGCGATGGGCTCAACACCTGACACGCTGAGCACATGTGCAGTCGCTATTTGGTGAAAAGTGGACTATGGTAGAGGACTGCTTTTGCTGTCCTCCTTGCCTAGTCTCTGACTAACCCTTTGGGGATAATAATCGTGATTGTATGTATGTATGTAAGATTAAAGTTTTACTGCTGTAAGATTAAAGTTATACTGCTGTAAGATTAAAGTTATACTGCTGTAAGATTAAAGTTATACTGCTGTAAGAAAAAAGTTATACTGCTGTAAGAGTTAATGGTGAGGCCAACTGGACACACTGAATATACACCAATAACATTGTATAGTACAGTATTGTAATTCACAATCAATTGGGTGGATACACATCACGCCTCGGTCGCCAATTGACCTGTTACATACACGGAACAGACTGCAATGATGCGAATGAAATAAGCAATACAGCCCATTGTTATTATTGTTAGTTATTTGATATTTCAAATATTAAGAAAAGGTTTGTCGTCAATACGATAACACCAGACATATCCTACTAATATTATAAACGTTAAAGTTTGTAAGTAGGTATGTATGGATGTTTGTTACTCTTTCACGTAAAAACTACTGAATGGATTTAGATGAAATTCGGCATACAGATAGTTTATAACCTGGATTAACACATAGAATACTTTTTATCTCGATATTCCCACGGGAACTGGAACCACGCGGGTGAAACCGCGAGCGGCAGCTTGTACATATATATAAATTGTTTTGTGCTGGTCCACGTCATGTTGGATGACGGTACCGCACGACCGATCGATGTGGAATTCCTTGGAGGAGGCAATTCAATTCAATTCAATTCAAAATTATTTATTTTATTTAGGCTACAATAATTGAGCACTTATGAATGTCGCTATGCCATCGGTTCGTAAGTATAAATATGGGGCGGGAGCCTTGTAGTGAGAAGAACTGGCAAGAAACTCAACATGGGCATTTTTTTTCCCCTTTTTTTACAGCGTCAATGCGAATTGGAAAATAGAAGGACATTTTTCATTACAAGATAAAAATAAAAATATGATTGCAAGAGCAAACCAGCCTCCACAGGCGGCACCCGCTCACGAGTATGACAGTGAATCAGCCAGCGCTTCGCTCAACCATGTTTTAGGGAACGTAGGTACCTTGTCCAGCAGAAATCTTTTAACCCACCTACCTACATTAGGCCAGCGTGGTGGGTTATGGCTTAATCTGCCCATATGCCGTTGTCTATTGGTGAAGGCTTCTGCCCAGCTGTGAAACTTTTTTAGGCTGAAGATGAGATTTTATCATTTGATTGTTGTAGGAGTTGTTATATGTAGTTGAGAATGTGTGGGCTGAGATGTCTAAAGTAAACTTACTTCAAGTCTAACTTGAATTGGGAGTTATAGATGACAAAACTTCCCTACATGAAATCGAAAGTTGCCACACCAAATAACGCACCCGCGAAAACGGTCGAACGCTTCGTACGTACGCACGAATCGATTATTCATGACGGTGAAAAAAGAAGTACTTAAATAGGTCTCCGTGTTTAGTTAAGAAATAGTGCTCCTAAGATGCACGAGGGTACCTTCTTCTAAAGAAAAAATATAACTGCATTTACTTTATTTATTTAATTGTGTTAATTTCATAATATTTTAACGTACTTTTTCTGACTTTTTTATTCATATGTACAAGTTAATTAATTGATATATTTTACGTTTATTAAGCATGTTAAAACCTACCATTTTTTGTTCGCCGCCATTATTACCAGTACCACAACCTTTCGATCGATGTCAAGGCATTCGCAGTGTTAAATATTCGATGTCGCGGTACCATTGGTTCGATGAATGTTCGACGCACCGTTTTCGCAGTCGCGACATTCGGTGTGGCAACTTTCGATTTCGTGTAGGGAACACTTCGATCACATATAAAAAACATGTGATCGAAGTGGGAAAACCAAAGTGCCACGTGGATTTTATTATTTGTAATACTTACTCTTATTCGTTTATTAGTTGTGTGTAGTTGTATACATAAGATATGTTTTGATGATGTACAATCAAACTTAATACTCGTAGGTATATAATTAGGCATTAAACTCATGGAAGGTTTATGAGAAATTCTGTCGCACGCTCGTAAAGGCAAGATCAAAGCTATGGAAAAGTCTCAAGGGCTCAATTCTCACCTGAGATATAAATTGATATTACATAATTATAAAAAATATTTTTAATTAATTAATATGACTTTTAATTTAAAGAACACATTGAAAATACATATATTTGAAAGAAAAAATACAGATAAACCAAAAAAACAAAAAAAATATTGAATACCCTGGCGCAAATACCAGAGGGATTAACGCCAATGGAATCAAAAAAGTTGGATTTTTATCTATTTATTTAAAAACAATAAGTTTTTAATAATAACAATAAAATAAACTAATAATGATTATTTAAGCTGTCCTGTTAACATCAAACAACAATTCCTAGAAAATTATATACCATTTTTAAATGTGATCAGGGTAATCAACGAACTAGAGAAACAAAACCAAACATTTACCTTCGTAATTTCGTCCTGGAGCTACGGGCAGCGCAGCCTTCCCCAGCGATGTTCGCAGTGCTATTAGCGCACTATTAGCGTTACCGCGACAACGCAAACGCAATCGTATAGGACATTCCACTATGGATGTACGCATAGTTTAGTTAGTGACGCGCCAGTGGAATCACCGTTTACTTTCGGAAAAACTTATATTCTAATTCTAATAAAACTAATATAAATACACTTACTGCATATTTATTTTATACATGGACAACTAGTCTGCTACCGTATATATCACATTATTTATTTAATTTCCGTTGTTAAATTGGTGTTTTGATGTTAGTTTGTTTAAGACACGTGGAGCAGACGAGCCACGGGTATAAATTTTTGGCCGTTTGGGATTTTTGTAGACTATTTTATCTAAATTAGATGCAATAACTATCGTGCCTCAGTTAGATCATACATAATAGGACAATAAAAAAAAAATTTGGTTTCTATTTTTAATGACAGGGTTACTTTTTCCCTCCGGACAGCGTAAACTGAGCCTCTCAAGATTCACCCTCTACTATGTGGGAAGACCTATCTCAACAGTGGAAAGTTTATGGTGAAGACGATAAGACCACGGCGGGCGACAAAACCAAGCATGTTTCAGTAATCACGTTCCCACCGGACTTTGCCGAATTGTGGCCGAATCCATGAACTCTCAATGTGAATTATTAATTCTTTGTGTCGCAATATGTAGGTCAGGGCCGGATACCGCCGAAGTAGGACCATGTAATGAGTTCAATAGTTTTAAAATGATTATTGAAATAGATCTGTGCCATATCTCATTGCCATACATGTGTGTAAGTTTACAAATAAAAACGGCAGCATAAATTCACCCGCGACAATCGCGATTGAGCCATAAACGGTAATCTGTATCGTGGAGTGTGCGCTTGTCTGCCGGCTAAGCTAAGGCAGAGAACATTTGTTTGCTATTACAATTACCGCGTAATCACTTTTTTTATACAAGCTTAATTTTTCTTTATACAAAACCAATTAAGGGTGAACTCCACCCACGAAACTGAACAATGTATAAGAAGGGGGCAAACGAGCATGCGGGTACCTGATGGAGAGCAATCACCGCCGCCCATGGACACCTGCAAAACCAGAAGAGTCGCAGATGCGTTGCGGACCTTTGCGGAGGGGAAGGTGCCTCCGAAACTTTTACTGGCCGGACGAAACACAACAGCACCAAGTGCCATTATTTCACGGCGGATATTCGTGAGAGGGTGGTACTACCCCGGGCGAGCCGGCCCAATGCGTGCTGCAACGCAGCGTGGCTTTACCACTCAGTCATTGTCACTCATTTGCACCACCCAGGGGTCACGTGTAAGGTCTCAAGGGTAAACTTTAACCCTCAAAACTGTCTGTGCACATTGCAAAAAATCTGTAAATGTGGTACCCTTGACGAAGCGTGGTGGGTTATGGCTGATGATGATGTGGTTTAGCGGTGCGATGCCGATGTCGAACTCGAGTGTTCCGCGTTGGAATCTGAACGTGACGTGTTCAAGCTGTGAGTGCCTAGACACGTGGTAAAATAACGCTAGTAGAATATAATTGAGGCTATCAGCCCAAAAATGGTGTAACCTCAGACTACTTCATTAAGAACATAATGAGGAATAAAAATTTGCTTACACCACTCTTGCTTTATAGTTTTGCTTTAATGTGCCCCATGCAAAAACAGATGTTTTTAACGCCTTCTATTGATGGATACTAAAAGGTGGGTTTGTATTGAAAAATCATAGTGTAACGAATGTATTTTACACCAAAATTGTGGGTAACACTACTTTTGCGCTAATAGCCTCAACTATGCTGTATGGGATTAACGGTACGCACGCCAGCAGATCAACCTATACAAAACTGTCAAATTACTATAATCTATATTATATTGATCCTTAGACCGTAAAGTTTAAAATCTATTGAAGGAGGAGATATTCCATTTCTGCCCTAGAGACATTTCATGTTTCGATAGTGAAAAATAGCGTGCCACCATGAACAATAAACATACCTATTTCAAGAATTTGCAGTCTAATTTATAGTAAACTTAATCATAAACATGATCAATCCAAATGGGTCAGTAGGGAGAAGTCAAAAATTATAGGTTAGAGCAACTCCCGGCAATCCTATTAAATGTTAAGTGTTAAGTAATGTAGTTAAGTATCTGGGGCATATACTTACACCTGATCTCAGGGACGATGATGATGTTGAAAGGGAGCGCAGGGCGTTGTCAGTAAGGGCAAACATGTTGGCTCGCAGGTTCGCGCGTTGCACAAATAATGTAAAAATTACTTTGTTTACAGCATACTGTACTACTTTTTACACGTGCAGCCTGTGGGCCAAATGTACTCGTCGGTCTTACAACGCCCTGAGAGTTCAATTTAACAATTCGTTTAGGGTACTGTTGGGGTTGCCCCGCTATGCATCAGGGATGTTTGCAGAAGCGCGGGTAGACTGCTTTTACGCGACTATGCGGAAGCGATGCGCCTCCCGGTGCGCAGGGTGAGGGGCAGCGCCAACAGTGTCCTAAGCATGATTGCAAGCAGGCTGGAACTGTCCGTACGTGAATCATTGCTGCGCAACATCTGCTGGGGTGGTGCTACGGTGATTTGCGTGCCGAAAGGTCGCTCCACTATTTATTTTTTATTTATAATTATATTTTATATTAATTAATTATAGTTAAGTAAAAACTTTGTTACTAACAAATGAGTCTTGTTACTTGAATTTAATAAATAATAAGAAAATGGCATTCAATTTTTTTTTACTTTGGTTTATAATCGGAATCTAACATAACTACTGCATAATATGCTGCTATATATATGACAAATATTAAGTCTGTGTGAGATTAATCCCTTTGTTTTTCCTGTGTTTAAAATATGAATTGTGATAAAATATTCGGTGGCAATGTCAAAAAATATTAGAAGGAATTAATATTAAATATTTTGAATCTTTAAAACCACTCTAATACAACAGTTACTACTGTTGATTCTTAAGAGATTGAAAAACCAATACAAAAATTCAATTTTAATCGACATGATGCATTAATTCTTGTTTGTGGGGCAAGAATGTATGGGGAATAGAACATCTCCTTTTATGGTGGATTTTGTGGTAGCCAGATCAGGAGAAATGAAGGCCAATTACCTCCTGTTATGCTTCGACTATATTAAACGGTCAGGGTATACAAAACGACTGTATTAGACGAGATCCGAACTACGAATTGCTAAAGCTTGTTCGTTTTCTGCAAGAAGAGCATCTTCAAAATGTTTTCGACGTTGCCGCCCGTATCGTATTATGTCCGTCTATTAAATCACAATGGAAGTAATGAAAGTAAAACTTATTTTGTACATAATCATCATCATAGGCCTATTACATCTATAAAAGATGATTCGAACAGCGTCCAATTGTGAGGTTTGGCATTTTCTTAAGTGGCTTGTAAGGCCAATACGGAAGCGACAGCCTCGGCCGCATAGTTGACAGACGAATTGAGTACCTGCTGATGTAGGTACTGTGATACTCGTAAAGGGCGTTTGTTATAATAAAAACATCCTTTCTTTAATATACGACTTCATATTTATTTATATGGTTATATTACAATTTACCACGGACCAGTTTCAGGTCCGTGCAATTTACATTATTAAAAATAACATAATAAAGTCTTCCCATGTTGGCACTTCAGATCGTTCTCTTCAATTCCGTTTGACATCTTGTCATTTCAAATTATGTTTTAATCATAATTACTACAAAGTAAAACGTGCCAGTGCCGTAACATAGTATAAACTCTACATTCCTCCCGACGTGGGGGAAAAAAAAATGACAAAAAAATTTTTTTACAACTTTTTTTTCTACATTTACCCATTTCTAAACATTTCTAAACATCCTAGCGGAAACTGGAACGATAATACATACAAGAATGATTCAACCTAAACCCGACTTGGATTTAGCTATTCGAAGAATTAAACTTCAAATAACTTGGTACATATAAACCCGTTAAAACTTTATACCTATTTCGAATCATACTCTAACTACTAACTAACACGACTTCATAAACATCACCTTTTACAAAAATTACATTACTTTATCAATCTTATTTAAAGTTAATGCAGAGAAATATTCAAACTCTCTAAGGGTGTGATAGCCGTTCTTAAACTTAGGCTTTATCACAAGACTCAAAGCAGATACCACTAACTTATCAATAGGAAACAATATTCTACACCATTATATTTAAAACTCTTAAGAATTGAAGAGGCTCAAGTACAAGGTAAGAAACCAAATCCCCAAAAACATGTCAACTATCCCAAGTTATGACTTAATACTCAACAATACAACATTCTCTCATAATCTACAGAATTAGGGAATTTATGATTAAACTTTAAGCCAAAAGATAATCCCTCTATTTCCAATCCATTACTTAGGTAGAACTTATACTAAGTAATTCCGAATGCTTATGAGAATAGTCACTATTCTACACCAGATTTTGCTTATTGTGAGAGAAATTCATTAACTCACAACCAACTATTAAAATAATAAACTATTAAATAACAATATACTACTATTACACTACTCCTATAAATAAAATAACCTACAACATCCTACTCCTCTATAATACTAACTCCTTAACCCTTCATAAACTATGCTATAAATACTCAATCCTTTAACCCTCAATAATAACAAACCAGATACTAACCCTATATCCCATCATTTATGTGTGTGAAACCCAAATCAGGAATCCATGACAAATAGCTTATTGCCTAATCATGCTACACATATGATACTACACCAAATAATAAAATTAGTCGACTAGATCTACCAATCTAATTCTACTTAACCCTTACATCTCATTACCTTCCTCAAATCATTACTATACCAGAATTCAACATTATAAATATTAACAAACCTATCTCACGCTTTTTAACAATATTTCCTTTCTAATTATATCAAACTACTATTTATATTTTTTTTGTATTTGGTTCTCCTTTTTATACATCAATTGCTCCCTGCCATCATTGTACATTATATTATAGGTTACCCAAATTACGTTATTCTTTTTTCACTCGTTCATATGAAAACATTAAGACACATTTGTAAATAACAATGACAACATATAAATTAAAATTAACCTACTAAAGCCCTTTATACACAAACTTATTATAATTTACAAACATACATACACAACAATGTCTGCAAACTCACATCATCGTAACATGAAATGCTTTATAGGCGATTTGTATAGACAACGAACCCTACGAATCACCACATTAGTTTTAGTATTATTCAAAATTCAAAATTCATAATTCAAAATATATTTATTCAATAAACTCAATTAATAAGTACTTTGAATCGTCCAAACATTTAACCTACCACCCATTCAGGACGTCATTTTTTAACTGTGGCAAAGAAAAAAACAGCGCACAGAAGCAACGACATTTACAAAAAAAAAAGATATGTCGTTACCAGGTCATAAAATACAAAATAATAATTTGAATGTAAAATATACGGTACTATAAATTAAATATATACAGTTAGAAATAGCTTTTGGAGTACTTGCAGCATTTCAGTTCAGAGCCAAGCTGTTTTGTCTTCTGTGAAATCTGACACTTTATAATAAGCTTTTTTATAAAGCTTTTCTTTGATATGGATTTTAAATTTATCAAGATCTAATTTCTAAATATCAATTGGTACTTTGTTGTAAAATCGTACACAGACCCTTAAAAGAATTATTTATTTTATGAAGCCTAGTATAAGGTACTGCTAATTTGTTCTTACTTCTAGTATTTAAATTGTGAATATCACTGTTTTTTGAAAACATATCAATATTTTTATGAACATACATGAGATTTTCATAAATGTATTGTGATGCAACTGTCACTAAAGTTATATCCTTAAATCTCTCTCTGAGAGAGTCACCAGCCTTTAGGTTATATATTGCTCGAATAGCCCTCTTCTGCAACACAAAGATAGTTTGAATGTCGGCAGCATTTCCCCACAGTAAAATGCCGTACGACATTACACTGTGAAAGTAACTGAAATAAACTAATCTAGCTGTATCAACGTCAGTTAATTGACGGATCTTCATTACTGCATAAGCCGCAGAGCTAAGACAATTTAGCTATATGTGGGCCCCACTGAAGCTTGGCATCCAAAATGATGCCTAGAAACACAGTGGTGTCCACAGGATTCACATTCTTATCTTTAATTTGTACACTAGTTATTACCTGCTTAACATTGGGCAATACAAATCTTATACATTTGGTTTTTCCCTCATTTAATAGCAAGTTATTTACACTAAACCAGTGAACAATCTGTGAGACCGCATTATTCACATCGTCATAATTTGGGTGTCGTCGTTTCACTTTGAATAAAAGTGAAGTATCATCAGCAAACAATACTATCTCATGACTGTTTTTTACAAAATAAGGTACCTAAGTCATTAATATAAACCAAAAACAAGAATGGACCAAGTATTGAACCCTGTGGAACTCCCATTTTTACCACTGATCCCGGAGATCTTTTACCGTTAATGTCGACCTTCTGAATCCTGTTACTTAAGTATGAGATGAGAAGACTCAAAGAAGTATCTCTAATTCCATAGTGGTTAGGCTTCCTGACCAATATTTCATGTAAAACACAATCGAAAGCCTTGGATAAATCACAAAATACCACTAGGGCATCCTGTGAATGCTCCCAGGCATCAAATATTTGAAATAAAAGCTCAACACCGACCGGCGTCAGTTGTTGAGCGACCCCTGGTAAAACCATACTGTATAGAATGTAAAAGTGTATTATATGTGTGTATGTAAATACCGGTCACTTTAAAAAAAATACCGGTCTTACATCGCAATATCAATATTGGATAACCAAAGCCTTTCCATGTAGTGCCTTCGTAAGTAATCTACTCATACGACCTACCTGTTCTATCGAATTTTCGTTTTAGGATAACCGGTTCCTAAATCTACATTAATTACAAAACGTTTTTCCTCCACCAGCAAGGAAAATTCACCACTATTTCGTGCCTTCTAAAAATATACGTTATCAATGTTACGCAATTTCTGAAAATCGATGAAATCAACAACTGACTGATGCCTGTCATTTGTTGACACATCAATGTTTTTCTTTTCCGCGCCCGGCTCGGAACTTTCTAAAACAATTGCCTGATCTAGAACATTCGATGACCTATCTGACTTTTGTTCTAACTTTAAACTTTCTAAACTAATTGTTTGACATGGAAAATTCGATGACTTAGGCCCTTCGTACACAAGGCTACGTAAATCTCCAATACTAATGTTGTTTTTATAGGCAAGGATATTTCTCCACCTCAGAAACATATTTAATATTTAATGATTGCTCTGCCATCTTGGAAATCGCCGCGACTTAAGTAGCGAAGATCTCGACTGGCAGGTAGCGCGCGACAAGCGCGACGCGAGTCGCGAGACAAATGTCGGCGACGCGACTAGTGTACGAACCTCAATGGATTTGTATGGTGGGAGTCGCTTGGAGACTAAAATCGTCGAGTATCGGAGACTTGCGTAGCCTTGTGTACGAAGGGGCTTACCTAACTTTTGTCTAAAAAGCGAACTCGATTTTTCCGAATCCTGTCTTGCAACAATAGTGGGTTCACCTATTTAGCTGAACTGAATGAACATTTCCTAACTTTTGTCTAACAATCGAACTCGATCCTTGCTAATCCTGTCTTGCAACAAAAGCGGATTCATCTTTTTGGCTCAACACATTTGGCTGAACAGAATGAATATTTCCTAACTTTTGTCTAACAAGCGAACATCTTTCAGAGTCCTGTCTTGCAACAAAAGCGGATTCATCTTTTTGGCTCACATTTGGCTGAACAAAATGAACTTTTCCTTGGGAAAAAGACCCACAATTATTATAAAAATCAATACACATTTTATTCTTTATTAAGAAATCCTGACCTAAAACTACTACTACTACACTACACTTTAAGTCAGCTATAATTATAAACTCTTGTCTAAATAAAAAATCGCTAAAAGAAAACATTACATTGCATTTTCCAACTACTTTTAACCTACTACCATTAATCGCACTATTACACCTATTATAAGACTTTAAACTATCGCGTTGCATTGCATTAAAACTATTTTAACGGGACCTAACACGATTAATTTTTGTAAGTAAGTACATATCTGCTTTCTATATCCTATTACACCTATTTTCGTGTACCTACATTTTACTCCTATCTCCGCCACGGCAGCTTGACTGATGCAGGAAACCGTGGCACCTGTGTCGACAATAGCTACATAATTAACTTCGGTTGTAGAAAATATTAATAAATAACGGCAACAACGCAGAAGAAGGTGTCGTTATCTAACCTGTCGACTCGCTTCGTCCATCGCTTGCAATTTCACGTCAGATGTGTGCGCTTGCAAAAGACCTCAGAGCAAGTGCACTTCTTATAAACTGCTACTGCTTGGAACTGCTCCAAAAATTCTTTCACTGACTCATTAAAATGACCCGTAAAACACGTGACTACGACTACGTGACTACGTGAACACGATCCATTTTGCTAAAAAAAAATCCTTTTCTTTAAGGTATGGGTTATCTTAATTTCTTTTTTATTCTTTACTCTTCAACACTTAGCTTATTCACCATTCTTTTCAGCGCTTTCGTGTCATCTGAAAAACGGAAACTTTTCGCGCTCGGTCGGCGCCTCCACCATTGTGATACTCATAAAGGTTGGGGGGCGTTTGTTACAATAACAACATCCTTTACTTAATATACGACTTCATATTTATTTACATGGTTATATATATATATTACAATTTACCACGGACCTGTTTCAGGTCCGTGTAATTTACATTACTAAAAATAACATGGTAAAAACTACCCATGTTGGCACTTCAGATCGTTCTCTTCAATTCCGTTTGACATCATGTCATTTCAAATTATGTTTTATTTATAATTACTACAAAGTAAAACCTACCAGTGCCGTAACATAGTATAAACTCTACAGTACCTACATAATAACTTAACTATAGTAACATTTCAGACAGTCCTGCAATATATGATAGATGGAAACACTTGATAGATAGGGACAATAAAAGGCTTTTTCATTCCTTATACACGGAAAGTAGGTCTAAAGTTGCCTAAGGAGCGGGTGGAAATACTTTTTCGCCCTAGGGAGAATTGTTTTTCCGTCAGGTACTGTCATGTGTAGTTGTGGTTGTGGCTTATTGTTACAATAATACTAACAACCCCTCTCTTCTCTTCGGTATCGTAAGGCAACTAACGAACTAAAGACTGCACATACATCCAACAGCATAAGCGGCGATGGGCGGCTCATCAAAATAATACTACCAACCCCTCTCTTCTCTTTGGTGTCGTAAAAGGCGACCAACTAACTAAAGAGTGTACATACGACTAGATCCAACAGCATAGAGCGGCGATGAGCTCATCAAAATAATACCTCTTCCCTTGGGTGTCGTAAAAGGCGACTAACGGACTAAAGACATTCATGTTTTTGTTTTTACTTTCCTTATATTCGTAATGAAAAGCACAGTGTTTACCTCGGGTGAAAGACTTATTTACTCCCTTCGCGTCAAACCCCATCTCGGGAGTAAATAAGCTACTTTCACCCCTAGGGTAACAATTTACTATTTTCCTGGGCCACAGAGAGCTGTGGAAAAAATAAACTATTACAAACGTTGAAATTGAAATCAGCAAACCTAAAATGATATGTTGAATAGGCTGTCTATTCTTCAGACACAGACGAAGAGCATCGGGACGCGTTCCAATTTTACGAAGTTGATGCTGATAAATTATTAATGGTCTAGGTCAAATCAATTCGCCGCTGATTTAAGACGCCACGCCATTAGGTACGTGGCACGAGCACAGCGTAGGTTCGGTACACTTTAAGTGCTATGTCATAATAACAATATTAGAAAAACTTGACAAAAGCGGAGGAACTCGATGGCGCAACGGCTAGCGCGTTCGGCTTCCGATCTTGCCCGCCAAGCAACTTTCGCAATGCCGTTTCGCTGGATGGGTGGCCAAATCAAACATCTCCTCCTTGCTGCGGAAGACACGTAAAGTCCCGGCTGTCGTCGAAAGATGACAGTCGTTAAAACTTATCAACCCGCATTGGGCCAGCGTGGTGGGTTATGAGTGTTATGACCCAACCTTCCCATGTAACGTTGTACATGTGGAAAGGCGTGTGCCCAGCAGGCGGACGTTTATAGGCTGATTATTTAATTTTACATGACATATTTCTGTTAAGTTCTCTATTAGCTTTGACAGACAAATGAAGAACCCATCAACCCGTGATGAGCGTGGTGGGTAATGGCCCAATCTCCCTATGTGCTGGCCGGGAGGGGGGGGGGGGGATGCCTATGTCTTACAGTGGGACTTTTAAAGGTTAATCAAAGTAAGTGCGTAAAGTTTATAAATATCAGCCAATCAGCTCTTATGACTTGCTACACTTTTTCGCTTTTCCTAACCTTTTCGAAAATATTTATCAACTTTTTTTTAATATAAGAAGGAGGCAAACCAGCAGACGGGTCACCTGATGGAGAGCAATTACCGCCGCCCATGGACAACTGCAAAACCAGAGGAGTCGCAGATGCGTTGCCGACCTTTAAGAAAGGAATAGGGTTACGGAAGGAATAGGAATTGAGAGGGTGGGGAAGGGGCCTCCGGAACTCTCACTGGGCGGACGAACACAACAGCACCAAGTGCCATTATTTCAAGCCGGATATTCGTGAGAGGGTGGTATTATCCCGGGCGAGCCGGCCCAATGCGTGCTGCAACGCAGCGTGGCACTACCACTCAGTCAGTGTCACTCATTTACTCGTAGCACCACCCAGGGGTCACCTGTAGGGTCTTCAAGGTAAACCTACGGACGCGAGTAACTTTAACCGCCAAATCAATTCCTTTGACGTAATATATCGTAGGATAGTTTAACTGTATATTATATAGGTACACCTATGCAGAGGGCCTATTGCGAATTTTATTCACCTTTCGACCACGTCAATGAAAATAAAGGTAAAATGACTAAAATAGCAAAAACAGTGATCGCGGGGTACAGCTTAACTAACAGGAGAGCCACAAGAAATTGTTTGGCTGAAGGCCAGATATTAGGTCTATGCGCAGCCAGCGTGATGGATTTAATATGGTCGATCCGAATTTATAAGTCTTATGAACTGAACTACAGTTAGCAGTGTGAAAAGTTACGGCCCTAATCCTTGAAGAGTGGAAAGAGCATATCTAGAAAGCAGTAGGGAAAGCAAGGCTAAATAAAATAATAATAGAACTGCCCCATAGACAAGTGGCAAACGTCCACCTATTCGTAATTCGGCATACACTGATTTGTACTGTGTCAATTGTTAGTGAAAAATACAGCAACACCCGCGCGTTGTACGACGTACCTAATACGAATAGACAGGGAGGGGCAGAATACCATGACTGAAGCTTTAAGGCTGCTTCACACATATCAGTGAAGCCACAGTTGCGATACCGTACCGGCAAAGTGAAAAAATATTCTTTCATACAATTTCTATGAACGTTGTCAAAAAGAATACGTCCGTGATTTGCCGGTGGCGACACTGACACTGAGAGCAATATTACTGACAAGTGGATGCGTTCATAGAGAATGTATGAAAAAGACTCTGCCGGCACTGTGTCGGAACTGTGACTTCACTGATATGTGTGAAGCAACCTATAAGCTAACCGTACGCTAACACGCAGGTGATGCAGCACAGCACAGTGTAGATTTTGCAAGACTGTTGGGGCAATCGTAGGTCGCGAACGCATGCTGCCTAGTAATATTTATTCTGTGATGCTGCGACGCAGCTCAGTGACTCAGCACAGACACTTCATTCAGTCCTAGCTAGTGCAAAGGATAGACGTTTTGGAGTTGATAAACAAAATAAGTCAGGGACAGAGTCTGATAATGACATTAATGAGTTAAATTAAATAAAAATTTCACCCACAAATAACTCTTTATAAGTCTTTTTTGAGTAGGTAATCAGGATGATTAGTGTCATAAACATGGTTTACAACTTACAACGAACTATGTTCAGTCATTGTAATAAAATTATGATAAAATGGTAAAAAGTACGTGTCGACATGCAGTCGCCGCGTACGCAGCTCTCAGCACATTAATGAGTTAAATTAAATAAAAATTTCACCCACAAATAACTCTTTATAAGTCTTTTTTGAGTAGGTAATCAGGATGATTAGTGTCATAAACATGGTTTACAACTTACAACGAACTATGTTCAGTCATTGTAATAAAATTATGATAAAATGGTAAAAAGTACGTGTCGACATGCAGTCGCCGCGTACGCAGCTCTCAGCACATCCATGCATTACCTGATTTAACTGCGTCGGATAGGATAGAGTCCGGTTGGTCGGTAGCGCACGTCTCTTTGGGCAATGGTGGATGCGCACCACCAGGCGGGCTCTGTATCATAAAATATAATTTTATGGCTATAACTCCATTTTATGATTTTTTAATTTTTCATACAATGTGCCGGGGAAAATGGGGAAACTTCCCCCCTTACAGTTTTATTTTTGAGGGAAAAAGTAGTCTTCAGGGCCCCATCAATCTTTATACTAAAATTTATCTGAACCGATTAGCGGTTTTTCACGCGTGAAATCGTAACAAATATACAAACCCACAGGGTATTTGGTAAAGGCATTTCCAGCAGTGGACTGACGCGGGCTGATAATGTTGATTGATGGTGATGTATTTTTTAAATTTGAAAGGAATCATATTAAAAAATGATTTGAGATAATAGTAAATCCAATAAAATCAAGTTAAATTCATAGCCTTCGTTCTTTTTTCAGCGCCTGATCAATATCTCTTAGCAAAACTGTATAACTAGGCTGTTGTGCTTTGGACAAACAAAACTACGGCAGTTTACTTACACACTTGGAACTTTGTCTTATTTATCCCATAATATGATGTTTTTGATAAAACTTGTATTCTTTTTACAAGCTTTTATATAGCTTCAAATGTATGTATGTCATGGAATTTTGCAACTAAATTTTATTCCACTTCCCGGTTACCGATTGTGCTGAAATTTTGCATACACGTGTAAATCGCGGGACAATACAATATTATGATGACATGGTGCTGATCTGATGATGCAGCTGAAAGGTGGCCATATTAACTTCGCAATGAAACAACACAACCTCATCGAGTTTGGGCTTGTTTTATCGGTCTTGACGAGTACTTTGGTGCTAGATGGAAACCAGGGTCTGATGATAGCGCTGGAATATGGCCATAGGAACTCAGTAATTAAACGACATTTTAACCCCATCGAGTATGAGATCGTTTGATTCGTCTTGACGAGTAAGTACTTTAGTGTTAGATGGTAACCAGGGTCTGATGGTGAACAGATGAAAATCGTTTCCAGGCATAACTTAAAAGTAAAAAATAAATTATAAGTAAAAAACTTTTCGAAACAAGCTTTTATTTAAATGCGCTAAAAAAATATAACTTTTACTTTAAAACTTTTAAGATCAACATATAACGTCGTCATTACACAATTTATATGATGTAAAAGGTTGTCGCGAGATTTACTATATATGTACTATATAATGTGTATATAAACAAGTACTTAAATTAAATAAACTGATGTGATTGATTTTAACTATTAAAATTTTCAATCTAAGAAAATACGAGTACTTACTTTTTTATCATATAAATTGTGTAATGATGACGTTTTAAGTTGATAGTAAAAGTTTTGTAAAAGTTTATTTTTTTCTTTTTAGCGCCTTTAAATAAAAGCACAAGCAAGAAACAATTCTTAAAAAAGCTGTTTTACTTATAATTTTCTATGTTACGTCTTCATTAATAGCGATGTATAACGAACAACGAACAACTTGTAAAGTATAGTGATTACGTTCTTAATTAAATAGCTAAGTAAATTGAAAAAAAAATAATTCCATTCTGTGTGCAATACAACATTCTACTAAAATTATTAACCTCATTTCAACTCAATTAATGAATTAATTATTATTAAAAGTATTGTATTTTAAGTTTGTCATCGAATTAAGTAGGTAATCTTATTGAGGCAAATCAAAAAGTTAGGGATCTTATTACTTCATTCGAATTCATGTTTCTTTGTTTCTTGTCACTGGAATGCATCGAAGAATCTAGTAGTACCTATGCCGATATTTTAAGAAAGCTTCCGAAGATTATTCGGTCATTACATTACAGCTTGAATGACCGAATAATCTTCGACCATTAGCTTTTCGCCAAACCTAATTACGGTTACGACTTACGCTGTAAAGGCCATATAGTCAAATAATATTCATTTCAAATTAAACTACCTACTCTATTTTAAAAATAGCACATTAATTAAAGTTACATCTATTGGGATTAACAGCAATTATTCAATTGCCATTCTCACAAATTGATGCTTTCACATTTGCCCTATGAACAGAAATCCAGTAAGCATCAAAGACGAGAAGTTGTTAAGTACTGGTTGCTTTCCTTAAAACATTGTGTAATTATTTACCTATCTTATTCATTACAAATGTTGGGAACTCAGCCAGCTACTTGACACACTAACTCGAACGCACAGATACTGATAGCTAGATCCTAAGACTAGTGTGTTATCATATTATACATATATACTTATGTTTATAATTTACAAAGTTGCACCGATCGTGCACATCGAGAAAAACTGCAACTAGCAGTGAAAGTAGACTCGCTAGACAGCCGGCTCGCGCTGCGTCCATCTGTTCGTCGCACTTGCTGCCCTATGCGGGCATCGCTCGCCTCTGCCGCTGCCACCAGTGAAAGTAGGCGCGCACTTGCCGCTCCATCTATGCGTGTATCGCTCGAGTCTGCCGAGCCTACAGTAAAAGAACGCTCGCTATACTGTCGCCTCGCACTGCGTTCATCTGTTTCTGACTACTTAACGCTATATCTCTGCAGATATTCCTTGCGTCTAACCCGGCAACCAGCGCAAGTAGGCTTGCTAGACAGCCGGCGAACTTGCCAACCTATCTATGCAGGTATCACTCAAATCTGCCTCGTCCAACTGTAAAAGCAGGTTCCCTACAAGACTCGCGTCGCGTCGCTTAGATGTATAAGCATACATCTTATCAACTGCGACTTCGAACTAGCAAACGATGCCCGTTTGCTAGTTTTCCGACTAGCATTAAAAGCTGGCTTGGTAGAAGACAGGCTCGCATTGCTAAAATCTTCACAATTTCGATGTCTGCCTCATAGGGCATCGTTTCGGCAAGAGACTCGTTAGAGGGCCGGCTCGCACTTCGCCTAACTATCGTGCCATATGTAATTGTTTGCTTCTAGTGCGGCTAACAGAAAACGACGACTATCTACAAGGCTAGTTGGCACTGCCATAACCATTTGTTTCAGTTAAGTTTACCAATTTTCCAATAACTTTTACAAAGAAAACGACTTTAACGATCGATCGAGTGACTTTTTCGAGCGATTCATGATGAGATCGTAGCGTCTGGAGCACGTATAGGTAAGACCTGTTTAGGCTGAACCACTGATAAGCAGTGATAGTGCAGACTCGAAAGCGATTTAGATATTGAACAATGGCTTCGGAGGTGGTGTAACCACCTTCCCAGTGGTCGAACGCTAGTGCGATGCTTATTACATTTACTTGATAGATAGGTAAGGTAGTTGGTAGGTACTTACTTAATCTAATAATGCAAATTATTTTACAATATTAAGACGGTTAAATACCAGACTAAAACTGGGAAGATAATAAGTGTGATTATTGGTTCTCTGTTCCAAGTAGGGATACAAATTCTTAATGTACTTAGTTTGGTTAGCAAAGACTATATCTAAAAGTTGAGTATTGAGGTATTTTTAAATTCTGCGTTTTTGTTGTTTCCTAAGAAAGTTATTTTATAAGTTATTTTGCCAGCAGCGTTGTTTGGTTGACAATAATGTTTGTCAGACCTAAAAGATTATTGTGTTCAAATTATATTTATTTCTTACTAGCTCTCGCGGCGGATAACCTGTCATAAATTCGAAACTTTCCTGTACTAATTTCAATCGTTCGAAAACGGTATGACGAAGTTTTAAGTAGGTACCAGATTGTTGCATTTACATAATTTTGTTAATCCATAAACTTATCATACATATTTTATGTTTAATTTTCCAGTAAAACTAATAGCCGATTATCAAGACTACTTTTTGTTTCGGAATATGTTTTGCTTATAATAAATTTCATAATAATCCAGAAGTATTAAAATTCGAAGTAACTTTTTCTCTAAAATATTCTACCCAGATTTTCGCTTTTTTTTGTTTTTCATATATTCTTATTAGGTAAATAAACAAAAAATGTCTTTAAAATTTAAGACTTTGTGTTTTCGGCAAGGTTGTGCCAGAAGTCAGTGACAGAAACCGACTCCATGTAGTCTTGTCTGCCCTACGCTAGAGTATAATTAAAGCCCGCGTAGGCGCGGAGGGGCGAGGCGGCCCGCGAGCTGAGGAGCAGGTGGTGAGCGGAAGCCATCTACGACGATAAGCTCGCGTGGGACCGCCGGAGCCACGCAGCGCTGGAGCCGTGACAGAAACCATGCCTGCTGCATGCTTGGTTGCGTGATGCATGCTTGGTTGCTTGCTGCATGCTTGGTTTTATGCTGCATGATTGGTTGCATGCTGCACGCTTAGCATGCTTAAACGTTACTACGATTACAAGTTGTTCGATGATATTATGGATTTCAATTATTTGAAATGTTGTACTTTTATAATATTGGAATAATAGCTTCGGCCAAACGTCGAGTGGGATTTCGAAACATAAAGATTTTGAAAAAAATAACAATCGAGAATCGGCTTTTCAAGACTTTGTCAATTGTTTTTCGATATAAAGATAATTATGGAAAACAAAAAGTTACAAAACGTTTTCGGCCAAATAAAATTCGTAAAGGATTAATTCGAATTTATGATAGGTAACCGTCCCTGCGAACTTCGTGCCGCCTAACAATCAATGAATGTAATAAGTACATTACCGTGGTATTAGTGTCTGAACAATAACGTCAATCTGTCAATTCTGTTAATATTTTTTTTATATTATTATTATTATTTTAAACATCTTTCAACCTCTTTACTTTGTCTGACCGGAGATGTTTTAATTCAAATTATTACGCGTTTTCGTTTTTTTTAAACACTTTCTTGCACACAAACTTTGTTCTAACAAATACGAACACAACAAAAAAAGAATTAGCCTAATTGGTGCAGCCGTTCTGAAGTGATGCGCGTACAAATATTTCGGCAATTGATTTTTAATGATATAGATTAAAACCCATAGAGTCATACCATCCTTACTTGAAAAAATATTAACATAATGTTGGTATAGTACTAACTCTCCAGTAGTTAGCAGATGAATTGGAATTGGTAATCGTCTTTCAAGTAGATTTGAGTCAAACTATGTACTTACATGGTCTACCCATGTACGCTATTGTACGTTACCGTTTCATACTATTTAACGAACTTTTCACACATAATATACATATTTGGAACATACATACGCTCCTTCTGAGCGCCGTCCTTTGTGGGATTTTTGTTTTGGGTGGGTTCGACCTCGGGTATCGAGTGTCGAGTGTCGGGCTTGAGGAGGGTCAGATGAACTCGGGAACACCCGGTGTGGTTTGACCGTGTGGCGAGTACCCGCGAGTTCTACCGTTAGCTAGTAGGGGATGGTCCACCCACGAACGCTGCGGTAGGGCCGCCGGGAAAGCTGCTTTCCCCACACCTTGGATTGTGTTGTCGGGGGATTCTGCCTCCGAGTACCGGGGGTCGGGTTTTGATTGCCGAGGTCGAGGGTTTGTAGGATGGTGATGGAGAGTGTGGGGGTCGGAGCCCGATTTGGAGCCAGATTCGTGGGCTGAATCTGGGCCTGAGTCGGGGTCTGGGTTGCCAAGGAGGTAAGGCGGGCTGGAGGAAGGCCGCGCGTTTTGTGTTATATGTAGCTTGGGTGTGATTTCTGTTTGTGGTGGGGCGCTTTTGCGCTCTGTTTGTGTAGTAGGTATATGTTACCTGCTGTGGTGGGGCGCTTGCGGAAGCAAGCGCGAGTGGGGTTGGGCTTTGGTGTGGGTATGACCATACCTCCCCAAAAGCCCAAGGGTCGGAAGACCGATGTGTCTTGTTTGAGGTGTCCCGTCCTGTGTTGTCATGTGTTGTTTTGGATCTGTGTTTTTGGGAGGATTGCGTGCCCATAAGAGGGTGGGCATGCTGTTTTATGTTGTGCCGTGCGCGAAGTCGCGCGTGTGTCGGCGCGTGACCGCTTGCGGTCATAGGTTTTTTTTTTTTTTTTAATTGACTTCACTTATGGTTGTTTTGAGATATATGTATCCTTTCTCTGTTTTTATTTTTAAATTTGGGTACTTCCTCCACGTAATGGAGGCTACTAGGGAGAAAGGGGATAGTTGGGTCTAGAGTGGATTTTAAGGAACGGTTGGATAGGGGTTTATTTAGGATATTGGGTGTTTTGGGGAAATTAGGAATGACGAATTTAAAATGACTCTACTTATCTTTAAATTTTTGCTTCGACTTAAGGTCTCTGCCTATTTTTAATTAATTGCGGGGCACTGTTTAGGGGAAGAAAATAGAGGGAAATGAAGGGGAAGAAAAAGAAAGAAGGAAGGGAAATTAATTGCAGACACTGGTGTAGTTTTAAGCTAATTAAAACTGCAGTAGTTCTGTTCATTTAGTTTTGTTCTTATGGGCTGTTATTTAGTTTATAAGTTATTGTAGTTATTAATTATTTTATGTGATTTGTTTATTTTAGTTGTTTTAGATATTATTTAAATTTTTTAATTTTCAATTTAGGTGTATTTTAAGTTTGTTTTATTTAGTTTAGTTTATTTTAGATTATTTTAGTTGTTGTATAGTTTTGGTTTTTATAACTGGTTTATGTTTATATTTAATTTATTTAAAGTTTAGTTAGATTTTTGTTATTTTAGTTTTTATTTAATTTATTTTAAGTTAAGTTAGGTTTTGTTATTTTAGATATTGTAAGTTGTGTTTCAAAGTTTATATTGATTTTTAATTTGCTGTTTTGTAAATTTGTAAATTTGGTTTTGTTTGTTTATTTTATTTATTTATTTAAATTATTAAAGGTTTTATAAAAAATTTGTTTTATTTAATTTTAGTTAGGCAAATTTATTAATTTCCATAGTCGGTCTGGCCCTGCAGACGCAGAACCATAGACCGAATACGGGGGCACTCACGGGCGTTGGTGGCGTTGTGGCCGGTGTCGATCCTTGTGCCCATGCATTGATTATGAGCCGAGCAGTTATAACATTTAGGCCCCTGGGTCTTGTTGGGGCATTCTGTTAACTGATGGCCCGGACTGGCGCAATGGGCACAAGGTCGCTTTTCAGCCGTACACTTCGCCTTAGTATGGCCGTATTGGAGGCATTGGTGGCATTGTACAAATCGGGAGAAGACCTCCACGTGGACCCTACTATGGTCAACGCAGAGCCTCCCGAGAGCGAGGATGACTTTTCGCATCTCAGGAGTGTGCGGTCATAGGTTGGCACACGGGCGACGGGGTGACCGTCGCGGGTTAATCCCCAGTGGTATGTACCGCGACATCCACCTCAGCTTTCAGCTTCGGATTGAGGGGCCCCCAGGGGTTTAGTGGGTATTCCCCTCCGTCTCGCCCTCCCAGCCGGGACTTAGTAGTGGCAGCTGACCTGGAGCCTCTCTCCTTGTCAGTGGGTGTGGAAAGGCGGACGGGCGAGTCCCACATAACCGGGTGCCTCTTCAAGGCTCCGGTACTCGTAACGAGTTCCCCTGGGAAAAAAAAAGAAAAAAAAAAAGGTCTATCCCCGCTGCCCCGTTGGCAAATTAGTTTAAGTTTTATAATATTTTATGTAGTAAACTATGTTTATTTGTAAATATTGTAAATAATTTTAGTAAAGAATAAGCTATAAACTTAGAATAATAACGCTATAGAAAGATAGTCTTCATACAAGCGCTCTGTCAAAAATGAAGCACTAAACCGATTCACACACGCGTGACGTGCGCGCATGGCCGTGATCTGCTGTCTCTTTCCAATTCTATGAATATGAAAGAGACAGCACTGCGGCAGCCGCTGCTACCGATGCTTTAACTTAGAGAATCACACTGCAGTACGTTTATATTTTGACCTAATTAACTACAAGATACTATGACATACTGAAAGCTTACCTGTGAAAAGTGATGTTATTACACTTCTTTTGTTTTTCAGATGTGTTGTGACACAATTTAACTGCACAAACCGTCATTTTTTTTGTTTTCGCGAGACACTTTCGGCGCGCTGTGACATTGAACACTACGGAGCGGTCCGGCGTTTGGTGCCATTTCTGGCTCCAATTAATGTGCTTTAAAATAGGCGCGCGAACTTGGTTTTTATAGCGTTATTATTCTAAGGCTATAAACTTAGATTAATTTTGTTTTAATTTAAGGCTATAAATGTATTTGAAACTGCAATAAAATTATTGATGTTAATTAGAAGAGAAGTCCTTCCGAAATATAAATAAGTTGATAAAAATATATATTTATAAAAATAAATTTATCAAACATTTATTTCAGGCATTCGTAACGATAATAAATATTCTTAACAATATATTTTTTTTGTGGTATTTCTATAAGTAGTCAAAGTTATGATTATTTGATTTAAGTTGTAATGTTGCAACAAGAAAGCTTTAAAATGTTAAATGGGTATGATAGTACTATCATGATTATGATAGATTAGTCGTAGAAGGTACTCGATGAGTACCTTGGAACAAAACTTCTATGAGTTTCATAATAGTACATTATGATATTAGTGCGGTAAGTTGAAAATTACAGCAGAGGCGATATTGCTTCAAGAAAGCAGAGGTTGTAATTATCAAAGCGCACGTATGTCATACGACGTTTTATAACATATTTGCGAGGAAAACACATTTTCTGAAAATGACTGCGTGTTTTTGTTGTTTTTCTAGTGTATAATTTTTGGTAAGCCAACATATTTTTCTTTGGACTTAGATGGTAATAGGCTGTCAATAACATTTTGTGCTTCACTTATTATTTCCGGTGGTGTAGACTGAAGTTTAGTTCTTCATTACTAAAACTAGACATATTTATTTTCAAACTTTAAAGTAATTATTGAACAAGAAGCCGCTGTTTGAATCGACAAAATATAGGTATGTGAAAGGTAGGAAGTCTTTCCATCAAACCCCTTGGGTGTCGTAAATGGCGACTAACGGACTAAAGACTGCACATACATCCTACAGCATAGAGCGGCGATGGGCTCATAAAAATAATACTATCAACCCCTTTCTTCCCTTGGGTGTCGTAAAAGGCGACTAACGGACTAAAGACTGCACATACATCCAACAGCATAGAGCGGCGATGGGCTCATCAAAATAATACTACCAACCCCTCTCTTTCCTTCGGTATCGTAAAAGGCGACTAACGGACTAAAGACTGCACATTCATTCAACAGCATAGAACGGCAATGGGCTCATCAAAATAATACTGCCAACCCCTTTCTTCCCTTCGGTGTCGTAAAAGGCGACTAACGGACTAAAGATTGCACATACATTCAACAGCATAGAACGGCGATGGGCTCATCAAAATAATACTACCAAACCCCTCCTTTCTCTTAGGTGTCGTAAAAGGCGACTAACGGACTAAAGACTGCACATACATCTAACAGCATAGAGCGGTGATTGGCTCTTCAAAATAATAATAGGTACCTACCCCTTTTTTTCTTGGGTGTCGTAAAATCGACTAACGGGCTAAAGGCTCACCATCTAAGCACGTGTGCAGACTGTGCAGTTGTTTCTTGCTGAAGCGTGGACTGTGTGGGCGTGGTCTGTGTTGTCCATAGATGCAAACTATTACTAATTTTACATTACCGCACTAGTGTGTTATTACTAATTTTACATTACCGCACTAGTGTGTAATAAGCTACATTACGATGCTGAAATCGGTGTAATAAGAGCCACTTTACGAGCAAATGTGTTATAAATGCCATTGTCACTTCACACTTTTCTAGCAAAATCTAGCAAAAATAGTTGTACCTACATCTGTTGTTTTATTGTCGCTTTAGGAGTTTAGTTTAATTCTACAATTATTAATTCCAATATTAATCGTTGTGTCAAAAGAATTGTCATGATAAACTAACGGTGTTTTTGTATTACCGTTTTCGTGGCCAAGTGGTCGAGCGCTCGGCCAGATATACGAAGGTCCGCTTCAAATCTCAGGTCGGGCAATGTGTTGTAACGAGGCAGGCAGCTAAAGCCTTGTTGGTTTTCTGACCTCTTTTCCGAATAACATTCTTTTGTATCTAGTTTTAAATTCAAAATTCAAATAAGTATTACTTGCCTTCTCTGTCTAGCCTCTGTTTTCATGGTAAAAGGTAGTTCAGATTCATCCGCGAAACTAGAAAGAGCTCCTTCTAATTTTTGTTATCTTTTACGAAAATATTGTTATTAGTGGATAGTGCATTATTATAACTAGACAGTTCCAGGTATACGTCCTGATAATTATAAAAATAACCTAAATCTACACCTAGTCACAAACATAGTGCATAACCTTTTATAACTAATAAAATTAGTTATAAATTGTTTAAATAATATACTTCTGAACTCGTCGTGCATTTGTTATCTTCCAACTCCTCCTCATCTTGTCACTCCTCCGTTCCTCCACCCCTCCGCTCCGTGACAGTGTGCTACGGATTTCGGTTTCCTTATTTCCATTTTGACAAGCGTGATGATTACGCCAATAGGTACTCATCATTGGAACGATGACTTGATTTCCAACGATGAAGTTCTCCGTGTCACGTAGCGGTGAAAGAATACTACCACCCTCTCTCTTCCCTTGGGTGTCATAAATTCGACTAACGGTCTAGACTGCACGTACATCCAACGGCATGGAGCGGCGATGGGCTCGTCAACCACCTGTCACGCTGAACACATGTGCAGTCGCTATTTGGTAAAAAGTGGACTATGGTAGAGGACTGCTTATTCTGTCCTCATTGCCTAGTCTCTGATTAACCCTTCGGGGATAATCAGCTGTACGACAAAAAATAGGTTTATTACTCATTTTTATTCATAGGTATTACCTACCACACAACCAGTGAGTAGATTGCAGCTAAATGATGTATTTAATAACATATTCATTAGTAAAACCTAAAAAGATATCAGTCTAAGATCCGAGTACAGATCGACCTTCACCGGGCCGGTTAATGGAAAAAATGTTTTTTATATCAAATTTAATATGTTAAAAAATATATCGCGAGTGGGTTTGCTAAGAAATTTCAGTCCAGTATAATATACATTATTATTATTACTGGCGCGACTACACAGCTTTTTTAAAACTTGTTTCGCAATGCCGGGTAGCTGGATGGTAGACTAAATTTAAAAAACATCTCTAGCTCCTCCGTGCTTTGGAAGGCACGTTAAGCCGTTGGTCCAGGTTGCGGTCGTAAGATAGCAGTCGTTAAAACCCACCAACCCGCATTGGGCCAGCATGGTAGGTTATGGCCCAATATCCCCACGTGCTACGTTCCACGTGGGAGGCCTGTGCCCAGCAGTGGGACGTTCATAGGCTGATGATGATGATGATGGTGATTATGATGTAAAAGTGTAATAAGAAATTGATATTATGCAAGCTTTTAAAATAAGGCTATTAGAAGACTTATAATTTAAGGAACAATACTGGCTATGGAAGAGTGAGGTTTTTTGTCACAGGTATTTCCATACCAAAAAAAAAAACCTCCAAAACAACTTAATGTAAAAACATGTATTTTACTACAATAAAGATTTTTATTATTTTATTCTTATTATTACTACTAGTTCTGTCTGATGAAAAGCAGTTTCAGTAGTATTTATGCTTGCAATACGATAGGTAAACACATACCTATAATCTCGACTATTATCACCAAAGGGTTAGTCAGAGACTAGGCAATAAGGACAGCAAAAGCAGTCCTCTACCATAGTCCACTTTTCACCAAATAGCGACTGCACATGTGCTCAGCGTGACAGATGGTGAGCCCATCGCCGCTCTATGCTGTCGGAAGTATGCGCAGTTTTTAGTCCATTAGTCGCCTTTTACGACACCCATGGAAGAGAGATATATAAAATTCGCGTTTAAACTTTACTTAAGTCAAAAGTCTAAAGTCAAAATATATTTATTCAATAAACTACTTTGAATCGTCCAAATCTCTTTTAACCTACTACCCATTCAGGACATAATTTTCAAACTGTGGCAAAGAACGGGCGTAAGAAACCACAGCGCACAGAAGCAACGACATCTACAAAAAAAATAATGACGTTACCAAGTGATAAAATACAAAATATGAATTTAATGTAAATAGTTTCTTTAAATATAGTGCTCTATATAAATGAATTATAGACCATTAGAAATAGCTGTTGGAGTACTTGGAGCATTTCAGACCCAAGCCGTTTTGTCTTCTGTGTAATCTGACACTTTATAATAAGCTTTTATATAAAGCTTTTCTTTGATTTTAAATTAAAATTTATCAAGATCAATTTTTTTAATATCATTTGGCACCTTGTTGTATAATCGTACACACAGACCCTTAAAAGAATTATTTATTTTATGGAGCCTAGCATAAGGTACTGCTACTTTGTTCATCACGTCATCACGACTGCGGTGGTATGGCCGGGTGCGTATCATTTCATATAATGACATATGAACTAATTTCAAAGGACATAACGTTCATTGGATATAATTTTTACTTGTTCTAAATACACTTTCTATAACAACATTACGTATATTATTCATTTGAATAATACTCATATTCTCTAACAACTTTTTCTATAAAGCTATATTGGTAGAATATCATATTCTATAACTTCATTTGATATAATTTTTTTAGTGTTTAAATTGTGAATGTCACTGTTTTTTAAAATCATTTCAATATTTTTATAAACATACATCAGATTTTTATAAATGTATTGTGATGCAACTGTCATTATACATATATCCTTAAATCTCTCTCTGAGAGAGTCACCAGCCTTAAGGTTATATATTGCTCGAATAGCCCTCCTCTGCAGCACAAAGTTAATTTGAATGTCGGCAGCATTTCCCCACAAAATGCAGCCATGACATTACACTATGAAAGTAACTAAAATAAACTAATCTAGGTGTATCAACGTAAGTTAACTGACGGATCTTCATTACTGCATAAGCCGCAGAACTAAGTCATTCGACAATTTGGCTATATGTGGGCCCCACTGAAGCTTGGCATCTAACGTGATGCCTAGAAACACAGTGGTGTCCACAGGATTCACATTCTTATCTTTAATTTGTACTTATCTTTAACTTTCTCTTAATCTTATCTTTAACTTGTTATTATCTGCTTAACATTGGGCAATATAAATCTCACACATTTAGTTTTCCCTCGTTTAACAGCGAGTTATTTACACTAAACCAGTGAACAATCTTTGAGACCGCATGCATTATTCACATCGTCATAATTTGGGTGTCGTCGTTTCACTTTGAATAAAAGTGAAGTACCATCAGCAAACAGTACTCCAACATGACTGTTTTTTACAAAATAAGGCAAGTCATTAATATAAACCATAAACAAGAATGGCCCAAGTATTGAGCCCTGCGGAACTCCCATTGTAACCACTGATCCCGGAGATCTTTTACCGTTAATGTCGACCTTCTGAATCCTGTTACTCAAGTATGAGATTAGAAAACTCAAAGAAGTATCTCTAATTGCATAGTGGTGAAGCTTCCTGACCAATGTTTCATCTCGAACACAGTCGAAAGCCTTGGATAAATCACAAAATACCCTTAGGGCATCCTGTGAATCCTCCCAGGCATCAAATATTTGAATTAAAAGAAAAAAGTTTATTTCTATAAAAATGAATTTGAATTTGGCCTAGCATCAACTTTTCAAAAATTTTACTAAATGTGGGTAGCACAGAAATAGGACTAAAATTAGTGGGGTCAAAAGTGCTACCTGTAATAATGGGATTATTTTGCTATGTTTCATAAGGTCAGGAAAAACGCCACAGTCAATGCAATCGTTAAATATGCAAGCTAAAACTGGAGCTATTGTCATAATTACTGACTTAACGACATCAGCGGTTTTCTTTTTGTTGAGAGTGTTAAATGTTTTTATTATATCTCTCGTGCAAATTTATTGAAAACTAAAATTACTTTCACAAGCTTTAACATTCTACTTCAAAACAGATTCAGCTACAGTAGGGGAGGAAATAAAGGCGTTTGTAGTTAAAACTGGAATGTCAGTAAAAAACCTGTCAAATGCTGCAGCAACGTCAGCTTCAGAAGTCAAGGTTTTATTAACACAATTAAATTGTACTCATTATTAAGACTTTTGACCTTTCCTGTTTCACTATTTAAAAATATTCCATGTCATTTTTTTTTAGAATTTAGAGCTCAGATAGTTTGCCTTGGCTAATCGACATAATCTTTTGAATAACTTTGAATAATTTTTAACATATAATTTGAAATCGTCACTGCTGTTATAGTTGCGTTCACCATAAAGTTCATAAAGGCGTTTCCTACTTTTGTGAATACCAAATTGTAGCCCATTCATTAAAAGTTACAGAACCCACTAACCGAGATCTTTTTTGGAACAAAAGATTTATTAAATTCTGAACAATATGTTTAAAAAAATCATTGTAAAATACATTAGGGTTATCATAGTATTCTAAATAATTAAATTTTGTATCTAGATTGCTTTCAAAGCGTTCCAGCTAACCTGCAGTTTTTAGCACAACCGTGATATTCTTTTTCATCACTTGCTTACGCTGGTGAGGAAAGCTGACCATTTGGCCACAATGATCAGAGTCCAGGTTATTAATAATTTTCTTAGCCAGTGGTATTACATTTGTATATATGTTATCAATACAGGTGGCCGAAGTGGCAGTTATTCTTTTCGGGTCCAAAAACAAATGATTCATATTGTATGACAGAAATAAGTTTTTAATTTTAGTTGCGGAATTTTCTAACAAATTAATATTAAAATCACCGCTAACAATTATTGTTTTACCTACATTGCGGACCTTACGTTATGCCTCTTCCATACCTTTTTCGAAAAAATCATGACGCTGAAGGAGATCTGTATACACTTAACACAACAAACTGCTCCAACTCCACACAAGCTATTTCTATTGTTCGCTCAACCGAGAGGCTCACTATGTCTTTGCGTTTCTTTAATTTAAACTTTTTACTAGCAATAATTAAGCAGCTACAATGTATTGAATTTCCTTGACTCAACGAGCTTTCTACCAAATGATTCTTAAAATTGAAAATGAACTGATTTTTTAATCCACCAACATGGTGGGTTTCGGCCCAATCTTTCCTTGTGCTGTATCCCATATGGGAAGGCAACAAAACGTATAAATTATATACGACTTTACACTGATTATAACACATAAAGATACTATACCTAGCAAATATACCTAGCGGAATAGAGAAACGAAGGGCTGAGGGAGCGGGATGTCATTAGCAACAACACTGTGGGATAAAAAGAGATGCGTGATGCGACGTAACAGAACCGTTTTTGGCTACTGTTTGACAGTTGGCCGCACTTATCAGCACACTGAGAATTTGGATTTTGTGATTTTTTTCTGATTTTCCGTGAAATCGTGAATATTTTTGAGAAATAGTGCTTTAGAAACATGGTGACTTTTTCAGTGATTGATTGTTGTACAACACAGCGAAATAATCCCATAAAATGTTCATTTCACAGGTAAATTATTACAAACCGACACTTTCTTACTTAGAATTTATTTATGCCAATGCGCTTCGAATTTTAACCACGAAATGTGATAATTCTCTTCTATAAACATTTATTTATGTAAGAAGCAAAGATAGAATATACTTAATGCAGAATTTACGAATAATTTGTGTAAAGAAATAATTTTCGTTTTACACTAGGGCTGTATCAAGTTATCGATATTTCGTGTCCACTGTCTTCTTCTTCTTCTTTTTGTGCAGTGGCGTTTCCCTTTGGATTTCGCCAATATCCGTGTCCACTGTCTATCACGTAAACGAATATGTATTATTGTTATTAAAGTACCTATATGACGTTTAGATATGAATTACCTGGGAATGTAATCACATTTAATATACTTAGCCAATCCATAGGTATCAGTTTTTGACTGTTAGAATAGGTAATAACATAAGTAGGTAATTTATGTATCTTTTAGATTTCCTACTAACTTGGATACTAGAAATACATGGCTTAGGCTAATTGATCGTCCAAAGTGATTCCCAAGAAAAGTTCATGTTTTCAAAAGTTCCAGTTCATGTAAGCATTTTGAAGAAGAATATTTACAGACGCGAGGAGCGAAACGAATTTTGATGAAATCTGCAATTCCAACTAAGTTAGTTTCGGTAAGCATAAATAAAATTATACTATTCTTCTGCTGATGTTTCATTAGATAGTAATGTCTACTTAGCACCATGTACCTACATTCAACCCCTCCGTCGCTGAATAGCATAAAAGCAAAACATGATTTTCGCAAAATAGCATATTAGCAAAACACCATATTCGCAAAAAATCATAATCTCAAATCACCATATTCTTACAATATCATATTCTTGAAACATCATATTAGCAAAATAACATATTAGCAGGACATATTAGCATACTACATTATTAGTACAATTAATGTCTTATTGTTTAAGTAAATACTATTCAAGAAAAAAAACAATCCGATAGCATGTAATAACCGTTTATTGATATCAAAGTCAAAATAATTCTTGTAATTAACAATTTCTTCGCTATTTTCTTACTTTTTTTTAATTTATCGAGCCTATTCCTTTCTTAAAGGCCAGCAACGCGTCTGCGATTCCTCTGGTTTTGCATTCCATGAGCGGCGGTGATTACTTTCCATCAGGTGACCCGCTTACTCGTTTGCCTCCGTATTTAAAAAAAAAAATTGACAAGGTCTCTGGAAAAAAAAAACTGGAAATTCCTTACGGGGCACGGGGTCGACGCGGACGAAGCCGAAGTCGCGGACGGGTCGCTAGTTATTAACCGGTTCGCTGTCCCGCAGACAACATAATATGGTCCATAACAATTGATTAGCCTATTGTTTTATTTTTTGGACAGTAAACCTATTAATAATATATTTTACATCTTTTTAATATTTTATATGATCCACGTTCCCCCGGATGCCTGAAATCTAGGCTTCAGTTTCTTAAAGCCTCTCATCAGGGTGACCTTTGCTTCAGTAGCAACCTTACTCTCCAAATTCCTGCTCATCATACTGGCTTCCTCTCCAGCTCTTTCACTTTAACCGCTATCCGTCTCTGGAATGCTCTGCCATTGCATAGCCGTCGTGCACAGAGCAAAGTAGTGTTTAAAAGACTAGTAGTTTTATATGTGAAGAAGATTAAATAAATAATAAAATGTAAAAGAAAAACACTATTTTTATCATAATCGTACTTTTTGTTAAGAAAATGTTGTTAACCCCTTGAGGATTGTAAAACCAGACACACCGCCGGCGGTCTTATGATCCTTGACCTATTTCACGAATAGGATGATAATCGAATATGTTACTTTGCTAATATGATGTTTCAAGAATATGATATTGTAATAATGTGGTGAATTGAGATTATGATTTTTTGCGATTATGGTGTTTTGCTAATATGATATTTTACGAACATCATGTTTTGCTTTTATGCTATGCAGCGACTGAGGGATCCCATCCTGTTTAGTTCTATTAATACTATTACTGTTAGTAATTAATATTATCGATATCGATATTAATGTGAAAAGCGACATGACGTACATCACTGAACGCATTTTTAAACAATTTGACATACACAAATGCCATCCTAGTTCGGTTTCGTTTGACAGCTCATATTTGTTGCTCTATTCCGTTATGTATAGTAACTTTATGTTATAACATGACTACTAACTGACTGGCCACGTAATTAAGAACGCTGAAACAGTTTTTTTTTATTGTAATTTAAATATCGAACACTGTGTCTATGTCACTTCTAATATAATATTGGCGAGATTTAGTTAATTAATATTATCAAACGATGTTTTTACGTAAAATAACAATAGGGAATAATAAAAATTGTGACAAATCTACTAGGGAAGTCATAATAAAGATTCGTGAAAAGAATTGGTCGTACAAAAAGATGGCTGATCATCTGCTTTGTTCGAAAACTATGGTATACCCTTTGATTATATACATGTCTAGATAGAGCCTGGCCGTAAAAAAACGTAGAAAAATTTATAGGCCAAAATTGGCCTATCGCGCAATCCTAGCGGTCAGTGTCATTGTGCCGTCAAGCAGTGTTTACCTCTCGCGTTTCGGTGAAATTGTTCGCAAAATGACCGTTTGCTCAGTGAAATTCTGTCGAAACTACAAAAGATTTTTTTTTTCGAAAAGGAAAGTCACGTTTCATTTGTAAGTATCGATAAATTTTAATGAAAATTTAAAGTTTAACAATAATAACGGCCATGTATGCGTTGTGTTGCTGGTATCAAAATGTAGAATTCCCATTATTGGTGGCAGAATATAAAAGGTGGTTTAAATATAATAAGTATGATAAAAAATACTCAGTCTTGTAAGTTAGTATTTATACATGGTCTTATTGTAAATAAAGTAAATACATTAAATATAATTATTATTGGATAGCTTTCAAAGTTTTTCTTTTTTTTAAACTGATGTCTGATTTATAAGAGCGTGAATAAAGGTCACGGTTCCTATTCGATGCCGAATGTTTGTAAACATATTACTGTTATTTGTGCAAATGTCTAGTTTCACTAGGATTTTTACTGTTTTTTTAAAGAAAGACACAATAGTAAACTCTTTTCTTGTGAATGTCTCTCAAGAAAAAGTAAAATCCTACTGCAACTAGGTAAAACAGTAATCTGTTTACAAACATTCGTCATCGAATTTGGCTGGATTATAGGTTCCGTTCTAGAACAAGAAAAAATATAATACCTACTGTAATATTTTATAATACTATTATTATAAATTGTTATTGTGGTATGGTATCGTATCGATATTCGAAACGAATAAAAAAATTATTATGTTTGAAATGGAATGTACGTAAGTATTTATGTAAGAAGTGTGTGTTTAAGTACATGTATGTAGGGGATGGCAGTATGTATGCTTCAGAGCTCGATGGCGCATCGGCTAGCACGTTCGGCTTGCGATCTTGCCCGCTAAGCAACTTTCGCAATGCCGGGTCACTGGATGGGTGACCAAATTTAAAACATCTCGAGCTCCTCCGTGCTTCGAAAGGCACGTTAAGCCGTTGGTCCCGTTTGTTGTCGTAAGATGACAGTTGTTAAAACCCACCAATACGCATTGGGCCAGCGTGGTGGGTTATGGCCCAATATTCCCAAGTGCTATCTCCACGTGGGAAGCCTGCGCCCAGCAGTGGGACGTTTATAGGCTGATGATGATGACGATGTTTGAGAAAGTGCGGGTGTATGTTTGTGCCCCTAAACGGTCAATATTTCTCGTCTCATGTAGGTAAACTATTGGACACGGATATTGATGAGCAGTCATCACATTATGTAACCTTTACAACTGTTCGACCACATAGAAAACATTTTAATATTCAGATTTCCAACTGATCCGGTAGAAAGAAGTCGTTGTCGAAATATTTAACTATAAGGTTTCAACATAATAAGAAATTAGAGAACATGAAAAATGATGTAACATCCAAACTAAAGTTATTTAAGAAACAAATACAAATAAGAACGCAATTAATTGTTTTGATTTTAATTTAAAGTATTTAAATTTCTAATTAAAAAATCAATTTTGATTAAGTATTAAATGTAAATCATCCTGCCTGTTGCTTCTATTTCGACCCTATTACAAACATATCACACGCACGGAGACTTCCATTAGCGCATAATTTTATTGTACTCGCCCTCGCACTCAATCATCCATTTTTTCTAAACACACCAGCTTCTTTTATGCGTTATACCTACATATACGATAGACATACCTAATTTAAAAAGTTATGTTATGTTATGAATCATTTTAAAATAATATTGTGCATAAATATTTTTTCCCTACTTTATCGGAAATTAGGCATTCGCTGGCAACCATTAGCGCTAGTGTCAGATACGCGGCTATCACGCACACTTCAAATTCAATACAAAAACCGGGCGGATTTTGAGAAGCGTTTGTACCGCGATGCTCCGTCTAGACATATAGTCAAAGGGTTTACCATGGTGTGAAGCATTTTTATAGGTATGTATCAAACAACTTCAAATATTCCGCGCGCGTCTAAACAGAGAAAGACATCGCGAAGAGATTCAAGAAATATCGTTCGTTTGGCAAGACAAGATCCTTTAATGGGGTCTAATCAGGTAAGAAAAGCATATTTTGGAGAAAACAACCCTTTAGCGATCTCAGCACGCACTATTCGGAATTTCGGAGATGTTTGGTAGAAGAAAAGTTGCACGGACGTAATAGCAAGTACCGTTACCATGTTGAAACAGTGCCATAGGCAAGCCCGTCTTGCATTTGCAAGAAAGTATGAAAACTGGTCAGCTCGACAGTGGAAAAAAGTTATTTTTTCTGATGAAACCAAAATATACAGTGTGTTCTGATGGCAAACTTTACGTGCGGCGTCCTTTAAAAAATAACATTTAACCCCAAATGAAATGTGAAAATTTGGGGGTGCTTCTTTTGGGGGTACATCTCAACTGTGATTTTTGCGTAAAATGGCCAATTTTGGCGTTCTTGATCTCAAAAACAAAAATACATTAACAATTTTGACTTATTGAATAGTGTAGAATAGCTATTGGCATAGTGCGTAGCGGCCTCGCTTTTTGTAAATTTTGCTTAACTTTTTAATGAAACCCAAAATTACAGAGAAACATTTTCATAAAATGCGCAAAGGCACTTTTTTGAGCTCATCGATTTAACTACTGTTCTAAACAAATGAAATAAAAAAAATTGAATGTTGTCTCTTATATAGTCGTATAGTGCGTAGCGGCCTAGGAATTTTTAGATATCATTGATTTTATGGAGGAAAAAAATATTATTCTAAACCAAACCAAACTTTGAAATATGCTTTAAGTTAACTGTGAATTTCTCCTATTTACGTTAATATTATTGAGCAAAATTTATACTAGAATAATTGTTACTTCATGAGGAATAAAGATTTTATAAAGAATTTCTTATCATATTTCGATAAAAACGATAAAATGCTACAAACTGCAAAATTACTACAAAATGCGATGCGCCGTCCGCCCGAACTCAGCTTATATTCTTGCAGAGTGGAGATTTGGAATATTATGCATGAATTTATTATCATAGTTCGATAAAAACGATAAATACTACTGCAAAATTACAACAAAATGCGAAAATGGGCATTTTACGCAAAAATTACATTCGAGATGTAATGTAATGTCGTAGAAGGTAACACAATAATGTTACCTTACGCTGAGGAGGTTCTCTGGGTATTTTAGATATTAATAGAATCGATGCCTCGCCGCTTCAAAGCAGTTATTAAGAGCCGTGGACATCCACGAAATATTAATTATAGTTTAAACTATATTTATTAATCACATATTTTAATTATTTTTTAAGTATATTATGATATTATTATAAAAAATAACAAAAGTAACATCTAATATTAAAATTAAAATATTTACAACTAAAAAAGATAAATAGAAAACTATAAAAAAAGAACTCACCCAGATCATCCCCATCAGGCAGAGTACCCAGAATACTAGCCGCATTGCCGCGCTGGATGGCGAGGCTTAGGCGTTGACCCAGATAGCTGCTAGCTCTGGGGTCTCGGGTGGCTTCCACCAGTTTTTTAGAAATATCTCTAAAGAGCTGGTGGGCACCCAAACCCCACGGTCCTAACGTCTCCACCCCAAACGGCTCAAATATGAAATCTCCAGCCAGATTCTTTAAGCCTATGTTTTATCAATTTATATTCTCGAACAATTCTAAGTTCATTCATAATAAAATTATTTGTCCAGCTTTGTTTGTAAAAAAAATTGTTACTCTTCTCAGAAAAAAGGTATTTTTGTGAAAAATCTATTATTGTTTTACACATTTTATTCCTAATTCCTTTCGTTTTGGTCATTTGTGAATATTTCATAAAAAAATATAATAATTTCAGCCAGAAACAAAAAAATATTACATGACTTGTTCAAAAACTTACTGTTTTATAAATCGTCCTTCCACCACTGTATGAACATATATATATGCTTATGATCTTGATGACATAGGTACGTAACTTTGGTTAAAGCGTGTATTTCCAGTATGTTTTCAACCCTTTGAACAGGAACAGTAGCTCAAGATACTGCCGGTTGGCGTCAGCAATCAATGTGTAGGTGTAGCGATTATTTTCTGTGCCTGAAAGCTAAACTAGTATATTTATCCAAACTGTTGACGAAAAAGAATATTTTTATCATCAGTAATGCGGGTTCTTACAAAACAGATTTTCAAAACAGAAGATTACCAGAAAAAAAGAGAGTTATTTACTATTGACAAACTCTTACGAATAGACAGGACAGGGCAGGGTGCGTTTGCTACTTGTCTAAGGGGGGCTGTGTTGCAATGTTGACAAAAAAAACATAAGCATCAAGCACTGACAAATTTCGACGGGTGAAAACCAGACCTCGGTAGCCAAGTGGTTAAGGCAGCCACCCGGAATACGGAAGGTGCGTGGTTCGATTCCTGCCTGAGGTTGTCGTCTTTTTTAAGTGTTTAAAAAAATTACATAAGTCTATTTAAGCGTTAGTAAAACGTTAAAATATATAATAAACATTAATCTATAAAACGCACCTTCATCTTAACCGAATGTTTAAATATTTGTAAAAATATTTCTTTCGGATCTCAGAGGTGAAAACTTCTAAGATTTGATGAAGCAATGTTGACCCTCATAGAAGGTACAAAAAGAGATTTAAAAATTCTTTAAGCCTAACTTTACAGTATTTTTAACAAAATTAAAATTGATCTTGTCCAAAATTTTTAGGGCAGATCATGTATCGGAGGGCCCCACCCTATCCCCTAGTTTCGTATCTTCAACCGTCTTCAGAACACCCTGTATTTTTTTATCGGCTCCGTATGTCCCACTGATGAGCAAAGGCCTCCCACCAAACCCTTTCACGGACCTCTATCCTTGAGGTTTCCCAACTATCTCCCAGTAATTAATATTAAAATAAACCGTATTCGCGTTATACCACACTTGACGTTTTACAGGAAGATTTAACTATTCAGGCGACCTTAAATCCGACAAAGGTCCTTAAGGGTCATTAGGGGTCAGCGAAAATACTGGGCCCTCGCGGCCACGGGCGCGGTGCGGGGTCCGCGGTAATTCGTAAGCGCCATTCAAATTTCTATCAAAAAGTTAATAAAAACGTTTAGTTTTTTGGAAATCCAAATCAGTCAAGAAATCAAAAAGGTAAATACCTATGTGTTTATGATTTTATAGGAATTATTATTGTATAACACGGTCGTAATGTGCATATAAGAAATTTTAGAGGTAACTTCAGGATTTTTTTCAATCGAACATAATGTTTCCAATCGTGTTTTTTAAACAGTCATCCCCTCACACATACGTTCTGCAATACATATTGATAATTTCAGTGCGAAATATCGTAAATATATTGATTAACACCTAATAGAAAACAATCAATTTTTCCGTTTCCACCGCCTAACCCCCCAAACGTAAAACAAAAGGGCAGTTTCATAAGTTACGTTGATGTCAAAAAACAATTTTAAAAGATTCAACGAGTGCCTTGAGTTCAGCTGAACATTATATAAACATAAATACGATATATTATTACAGACTAAGATAAGCATTGCTGTAAACAAAACCAAATTAATAATAAACATGCAACATGCTGCATGCACGCAAGTTGCTTCGCTTTAAAAGAACTATTCAACTATGAAAAGTCCTAAGCAGGCAGCCCCTTCCACGCCAAGTATTTTGCAGTGTCTATGTTCTTTCCTGCATTATCGCTGGTAAACACGCCCGCAGATCAACCTAGCCAAAACTGTAAAATTTTTTCAACTGATATTGATGTTTAACGTTAAAGAGACAACGTTCAAAATGTATTAAGGCAAGTCATAAGCGGGCAAAACTGTTTTGCTAAATCAAATGGTTTATATATTTACTATTAAATTACGCTGTTTTGAATAACTTATAATACACTAAAGGATATTGCTTAAAGAATGTGCTTATTTGTTACGCGATTAAATGTATTTTACTCGATTACAAAAAAATCCCGAAAACAGGCCAAATAAAAGCCTAAAACAGATGATTTCTTAATTTATTTTAAAATTTTCAACATAATTTTTACATTATTAATATTTATTTTGAAGTACTACAGAGAATCTACTAATTCATAAAATCCTATAAAGTCTATATAGGTAAAAAACCTAAACCTATAAAAATCTATAAAACGCGCCTATTTGCGCAGCTTCGCTGTTATGCCCGTCCCGTGCCGTCGTACCGTCTAGAGAGCGAGAGAGAAGTGCTCGAAAGGACTCGCCTTAAACAAATTTGACATTTTGTGGTAGGTCGAAGTGCTGGCGTCTGTACTTAAACGGTTGCGCAAAGACGACGGAGGCCAGCCGGCAGGTGGAGGTGGCCAGTGCAGTATCTCATTGTACTGGCTATTGCCTAACAGCCCAATGCTACCGCCGCGCCGCTGGTCTCCACTTTCCATTTAATTTCAGGTGGATCGGTCGAATTATGCATAATCTGAAGTCTTTCCTCTTTAGCAACTGCACAAAGATCGGGTATGATGTACGTATATACTACAATACCATGTATGATACAAAAAAACTTAGTCCAGTAATAACTGTCAAAAATGTAGTAGAGCCTTTGCTTTTTCTTCTAAAACACAAATACGTTAAATGTACTCGTATATGTCAATGCTGCCACTTTTCCGTTACGATTTACGAGTAGTATGGGATTGTTTATCAAGTTTTTATAATTATGTGATCGAAGAGTAGAGCTATATAAATATCTAATTGTTCGACAGAAAACAATTATACCGATGACCTTTCGTTGTGCTGCGGCGTCCAGAAGAAATTTCCCCCGGCATGGCGGCCGCACATAAATCCCGATAAACCGTGGCCGAATCAATAAGGCTTCGCTCGCAGCCCCCGTTATCGGTCGGCGTGTAATCACTTTCGATGCAACCCCGCCGCCGAGGTCGGCCCGCTATCACTCAGTCCGCGCCGCGCTCTCGCCGCCGCCGCACGCAATGCTCACGCGCTCCTGAGCCCGGGCGCGCCGGGGATGGAGGCCTGCACACTCACACCTGACCTAGCCGGCGACCAGGTACTACCCGCCCCTAACCGACTACCCTGCCCGCCACTACCCGTGCCACGCCGGTCTAAAGTGCCCAAGTGACAAGTGAAACGCTGTGCTATCCATGCCAAAGGTGGAGGGTCCCGGAATGAGGTTTCAGTGACGGAGTAATTGGTTCGCGAAATTTCGTTCGTTGCACATACATACATATTTTTTTTAGTTTTAACAATATTACCATTAAGTTATGGCAATGTGTCACATTTAAACTTGGTGGATTTATCAGAGATTATGCCGATTACGTTTTATAATGTTATTCGATATTATATATTTTTACCAACACTGTTTGTTTTAAAGACACGCGTACTGGCTAAAAATATGGATGGATAGGAATGTTACACAGTCCTATCGAACGAATGCATTTAGCATATATAATTGAGCGTGTTTATATCTATATGTCTATTTATGATAAGTATATGGATAGTGTCATAAGCTCATACACAATGCCGCGTCTTTCAGTGTTACAATTTAATTCAATCAGTTTGAGAGTTAATAAGGAAGACATTACTTAAGATTCAAATTTTTAGAAGCCATTAAACATTTATGATGAAAGTGTTTTTAGCCATCAAATAAAAAGAAAATTAAGCTTATGCACAAAACATAAAACCTACTGAATTATCTATTAATGCATTCGTGTGTTCAAATTGTTGTATAATTTTGAATCACGATGCCTTTTCGACAAAATAATTGAAATAAAGTTTATACAAGTAGAATATTTGCATTTGCTTAAATAAAACAAAAAAAGGATCAACATATTGTTTTGGATACCGCAAGAAATCACTTACATAATAGTAAGTACTAATACGGTACCTAAGAAAAAAACAATTAAGCAGATATAAAGCTAAAGCTACATCTGTATTAGAAAGAAAGCTTACAAAAAGGAGACAAAGACAAAGCAATACATTGAACCCTTGTAGTTATGTATATTTCGTTTTGTTCGGAGTACCTACAAAAGACATCAACGCTTCCCGGCCGACGGCAAACGACTTCAAAGTGGTAACATATTACTATAAAAGCTTCCTATTCAAAATAATAATAATGAACATATAAAAGCTTTCTATTGAAATATAAATAATGATAATAAAGAAATGCGATTTCATCATATGTAATAAATTATGCAATTAATACGTAAACATTTCTAGTTCAACTCAATACTTAATATTTTTATGAAATGAGGTGTAATTAATCTGTAGCCGTTACATTTGAACAATGCAATGGAGCTCTAGCATTGACTCTAAAGTTGCAAAACGAATAAATTAAAATAATCTAGTATAGCATATTAAAAAAGCTGTTAACTTTAAAAAAATGAATGATGCATAATTTTATTCCGAGTACATTAATGAAGTATTGTACTCGGATTGAAATTATGCATCAGTTGGAGTACCTGTGGTATAAAAACGCATACAGTGAAAGAACTATGCTGAAATTACCGCATTTACTTTATTATTTAGTTGTTACTTTTGTTAGTTTTGCAAACATTTCGGTCTCTTACCCTCCGGAAAACCGCATGATGTACGTATGTGTGTAATTATCAAAAGTTGTTGGAAATAACATACTTATATAAGTACAAGCGGCTGCTCGCGGTTTCACCCGCGTGGTTCCAGTTCCCGTGGGAATATCGGGATAAAAAGTATCCTATGTGTTAATCCAGGTTATAAACTATCTGTATGCCGAATTTCATCCAAATCCATTCAGTAGTTTTTACGTGAAAGAGTAACAAACATCCATCCATACTTACAAACTTTCGCATTTATAATATTAGTAGGGTACATTACGTTTTAAAACTAATTAAAGGCGATCACGGGATAAATTAACAGGGCTCCCAAAGATTTTATACAGCGTTGAAGATACTACGATTCCATCAATATTGGCAAGTATAGAATACGGAGAAAAAATTATACATCTATAAAAACATTATATTACAAAAGCTTTAATTCTTGCCTTAGAATACGATTGTATCTATTTTGCCAAAAAATACATACAGCCATATGAAACGGAAAAGACAAGTTGTCTTTTCTGTTACAATAGTTCTATTAAAAAGTCATCAACGTAAAACACATAGCGTATTTTCGCAGTTTCATTACTGTTATTGTAATAATTCGACTTTTCACATAGATGAATCAAATAAAATGTCCAATTCGAATGAGTCTCTTTATTTATGAACTAAATCAGCCAGACTTCAAAAAAAAATTGATTCTACCCTTGTCCAGATAAATACAAACAGAACAAGAAATAATTATCCAAATATTTGCAGCCGTTCTGAAGTGATACGCGAACAAACATTCGTGGCAATTGATGTTTTTTTCTATGTACATATTAAGTCCTATACATAGATGTACCGAAAACCAAAACCAAAGATAAATTTGTCACATTGACTAAAGTACAGTTAGTGCCGCTGCGCCGATCCGGGCGGCGCGCGCCGTGTCCGAAACTTTATTAGCATATTAACTCTATGGTTTTTGAAACCAGCCGCATGTTTATGGCCGTCCAAGTGGATGTTAATTGACAACGCAGCTTTTTTATAAAAAAATGACAAACGACATTGTGCTATGATTTTCGGAATCTTGCACTGTTAGTCGCCTTCATTCAACGCTGTCACGCCTCCAATGAAGTTCCGTTGTTGTTTTGTTTATTAGGTAGACGTTGTTCAACAGAAAACCTACGAAGAAGCGTTTGATTTTAATTTAAAAACGTGTAGACATTTTGATATTACATACAGATACAAGTTTTCAAAGCTGGACGAAATTACCCGACTAGTGCGATCAAGCTTTGGTACTGGTTGTCTTACCTCCAATTGATACAGCATTGCTGCTGACTCTATGCTAATAAAGTCTGCCGCATCGCATGGCAGACTTGGACGACACAGAGGCGGACTTAAACCAGAGGCTACTAGCAAAACACGTGAGTCAGCTGGGATCTATCTAGGAGTCGATGCGGATTTTCGTTAGGGGTATCGAGGGTAAGAGTTTTGTTTTATGCATAACTTAATGGCTGAATAGTAGAGACGTTTGATTTGATAAGAGTTAACCCTTTCTAAGGCTCTGTCGATAATGGACACAATAACTTTTAAATTCACTCCTATAACATAAAATCGAAAACCAATGTTAAATGTTTTCAACTGTGCCCGTTAAAGAGTTAAAAACACTTACTGTATCTAAACCAATTTCAACTTTATCAATCAAATACAAAGGATTTAGCAATCCATACCAACTTTAATTGATAATACATAAAACAACATTATCTTAGGAAGTAAATGCCTACAAATTGGGAATTTAACACGTGGGGACCCCACGGTGGGGTCCTTGTAGGTAAAGGAATGAGAAAGATCTGGGGGATTTGTCAACCCGACAGACGTTGTCCTGTCCAAATCACAATGACAACTCAAGTGACAGGAAAAAAATAAATGTCGCGAAGAAGAAGTGAGAAAGCTGCAAAAAGTTTTTAGCAACCATTTAATATTTAATAAGTATATTGCACGACGTCTTATAATGCTTATAGTTTTTTAAGGATTTGTACAATTTTTTCTCACCGTTCAAATATTTCCTGAACTTTCACAAATATTTCAAGATCAAAATTAGACAAATCGGTTCGGTCATTCTCGAGTTTATGCGAGACAAACGAACAGCAATTCATTTATATACAAATATATATATATAGAAGATTAGTTTTTTAAAGAAGCAAATTAGCAAAGCAATGTACTTGTACTTAAAAGTTGTTGCGATAGTGCTGTTGAAGTTCCACAATATGCCCCCAGATCCGTTGAGAAAGGGGAGACGAGGAGTACAGGTGTTTATGCAGAAACCGTTGTCGTCGTTTTGATCGGGCCTGTATTAACAGCAAAAAAAATTAAGACGCCAGTTCAATTGTTTGATGTACTACAATTCTAATTACATACACATTATTCATTTGTTTTATTAAAACTTTCGCAAGGTTCACAGTTATTATTAAAAGGTATAAATTTATATTTTTTCCACTTCGAGTGTACACGTTAAGAGGTGATATGTATTTAGAGATGCCGGGATGCCGACACAAACAAGGTAGAGTTTAGATCTCGGTGGCAATGATATCAACACGATCCGCAATGATATAGCGAAATAGAGTGAAAGACGCCCGACTGCATTCTTTCTAGGTTTCCTTGAGAACAGTATAGTTCAGTACAATGTATCACGTACGGACTGGTTGCATTTGTTTCTATAGTAAATATTTTCCAACCTCTTCTAGTTTTAGTTTGAATGAGCTTAGCTGGCTCATTATCTTATACACCCTTAATTTTTATTCGTTTCAATGAGACTAAGAGTGAGTTCCACCCATGAAACCCAACAACTTTTCCCAAGAAACCTATGTGCAAAAATGGCAAAAAACAATCGACCTACCATACCTACCTACATTGACGTCAGCTGATCGGACAGTTTCGTCAGGAGATCGAATGTGAGATCTGTCACATAAAATCATTTGCGTCTGCGCGGGCGCTGGTTACTCTCAAACACATACTTTCAATCAGGTAGCCACTGTTTATAAGGAATTAAACTCAAAACTCAAACTCAAATAAATTTATTCAATAAACTCAATTAATAAGTACTTTGAATCGTCCAAATTTTTAACCTACCATCCATTCAGGACGTCATTTTTTAACTGTGGCAAAGAACGGGCGCAAGAAACCACAGCGCACAGAAGCAACGACATTTACAAAATATATATATATATGTCAAAATTTACAAAATATATATGTATATGTCGTTACCAGGTCATAAAATACAAAATAAAATTTGAATGTAAAATATACGGTACTATAAATTAAATATATACAATTAGAAATAGCTTTTGAAGTACTTGGAGCATTTCAGTTCAGAGCCAAGCTGTTTTGTCTTCTGTGTAATCTGACACTTTGAAATAAGCTTTTTTATAAAGCTTTTTTTGATATGGATTTTAAATTTATCAAGATCTAATTTCTGAATGTCAATTGGTACTTTGTTGTTAAATCGTACACACAGACCCTTAAAAGAATTATTTATTTTATGAAGCCTAGTATATAAGGTACTGCGAATTTGTTCTTACTTCTAGTATTTAAATTGTGAATCTGATTTAAACTGAGATCTGTCACATAAAATCATATGCGTCTGCACGGGCGCTGGTTACTCACAAACACATACTTTCAATCAGGTAGCCACTTTTTATAAGGTGTTAAAGAGGGGCAATCTGTCATATACTAATAAGTAAGTTTGTTACAGTTTTATCTTCTACAGATAATTTTTGGTTATTAAATAACTTAAATACGACATTTACGACTATTATCCCCAAATGGTTAGTCCAGCTTTGATCTCAACTCTGATATCACTTTACATAAAATGTAATGGAAAGAGTGAGGGTTTACGCATTACGCTTTCCCATACAAACTTCCAAGTCGAAATTTTTAAAAACCATTAACTGAATTTCAATAAAACTTTGCATGCTAAAGTAACATACAGAGATCTAAATAGTTTGTTGAAAACATTTTTAAAAAACGTTTTAATAACTGAGTTAATGCGATTTTAAACTTTCTATCCTCAACTTATTCATCAACTTGAATTCAATATTCATAACTCCCTCAAACCCCAAGCGGTCGCATGAGACCGCACCTACAAAAACACACTTGACTTTGTACCGTGTTTTCATAGACTTACAGACTACTTTAGTATGAACAAGTTTGGTTATTTCGGTTCTGTGGTTCATCTTATGTATTGTTATCGCACAATATCGCATAGTCTATGCTCAATTCTGTCAAATTTGACGTCGACAGTTACTGTCAAAAAAGTGTCAAAAAAAATCCAAGAGTGAGTGGTTAAGACAGGACAACGTCTGTCGGGTCAGATAGTAAATTATAATTATTGGATAACCGTATCGCGCAGCGGTGAAAGAATACTACCACCCTCTCTTTTCCCTCTTTTCAACAGCATAAAGAGCGATGGGCTCACCACTTGTCACGCTGAGCGCATGTACAGCCGCTATTTGGTGAAAAGTGGACTATGGTAGAGGATTGCTTTTGCTGTCCTCATTGCGTAGTCTCTGACTAACGCTTCAGGGATAATAGTCGTGATTATACTCGTATGTACGAGTATGTATGTTTTTTGGTGATACACGAAGTCCGTAACTAATTGGCGTGGTTTTTGGTAACAGTGCAGTAGTTGGCAATCTACAGCCGAAATAAATAATCAATCTATCTACTGTATTGCCTACTAGATTTAGAAAAAAATACAAATTACCTATATCACTAAGGGTGGATTCGACCAAACTGGAATAAGGTCTTACACCTAGATTAAACGCCGAATTTGTATAGACTAATCTCGGAGTAAGTCTTATTCCAGTTTGGTCGAATCCACCCTTACTCTAATAAAATGGGAAGTTAAATCAATAAAAAAGAACTTTTTAGAGTCTGTAAAACAGATATTGTTACATGGACATTCTTCGATACACTAGAAATTACATCATCATATTTGGGTGTCATCATAATAATAGAGCTTGGAGGTCAATTGTCAACATTTCTTGCAGTCCCATGAAGTAGGTTTTTACTGAAGCCAAGTCCACTGTTTGATATCGTTTAACGATTTTGCGTCTTGGTCATCAGCGTTATGGCCGGCCTGAGTATCAAGCACGCCATGATATTAAGGCCGTCCTTGAAATAAGCTTTTTGGCATAACTTCTTTTGTTTTTTATTTTCTCTCTTATTGTAAATTACAGCTGTTTTTGTTATTTTTGTACCCTTATTATGTAATATAATATATGTCGAATAAATAAATAATATCTTATTCTTATTCTTTCCCGCAGTTTTGTCTTTGAGGATTAGCGGTCCACTACATGGAAATGACGGACTATGACGCCACTATTTTTATATCCACTAGTTACATTCCGGTGTGTGTTTCTTAACCACTTTCTAGTTTACCGAAATTCGTAAATATGTCAATCTAATGACTAATCCTTTGAAGAACTGTTACGTGATGTCATGTTGACTTTTATTATTTTTAGACAGAGTAAATTCTTAATGTCAACATACCTACTAATTTAAGATTTTTTTTCTATTTTTAGATAAGGTAAACGCAGGTATTACCGAGTGAGCCTTAAGGTTTAAACTTTCGAAATAAGAATATCCGATCGTAAAAACAGTTACAGTATAAATTTTCTGATACTTTGAATTTTGGACTTTAGGAATCTATTGATAAAATATAGGGTTTTGAGTAAATAATAATAAAAAAAATATTAAATATAAAAAGCTGGATGAAGCTATTACCGAGGTATGTTAAAGTGATTGCAGCTAATACCGCGAGTCGGGATTCTATTACCGAGGGTAGAAAAATAATAGATATTTTGGTCTCGTACAAATCTTTACTAACCGGTCAAGGATCATTCGACCGCCGGCGGTCACGAAACAATAGAACTTCAATTATGTCTGGTTTTACGGTGCTCAAGGGGTTAAAAACAAATTGTTGGCTACTCTATTGTATGAGGGAAAACATCGTTATTAAACTGTTAACAGGGTCATGGAGATCAGACGGCAGTCGCTCCACTGTAATTACCTGATCTCCCCAATCCTGGAGCATGGTCCAAAGTTAAGGAGGTAAAGTTGGCGGTAAATCAAGTTGCCCACCATTTTTTTCTAATCTATGGGAAAAATAAATAAAAAATTAAGTTGTTTTATTTTAAAAGAAAAGAGGAGGCCTTGAATTTTTCGCTTACGTATAAATTAAATCTCTTGTTATAAAAGTAGGTAGGTATTAAAAAATAATAAGTAAAAAACCTTTTTAAAAAACAAGCTTTTATTTAAATTCGCAAAAAAATTAAATTACTTCATAACTTTTACGATCAACTTATAACGTCATTACATAATTTATATAATATAAAAGGTTGTCGCAAGATTTAAGTAAGTAGGTACCTACTCGTACTTTCTTAGATTGAATATTTTAATAGTTAAAATCAATCACATTAAGTTATTTAAATTAAATAATTTTAAAAAAACTAGTGTTTATTTACACATATAGTATATAGTAAATCTCGCGACAACCTTTTATATCATATAAATTGTGTAATGAAGATATAAATTAATAGTAAACGTTTTAAAGTAAAAGTTTATTTTTTCATTTTAGCACATTTAAATAAAAGCTTGTTTTTGAAAAAGGTTTTTTATTATTTTTTTTTTATTTTTGAGGGAAATGACCCTGGACACGTTTTTCATCTGTTCATCTCACTGAACACAAATATTTGTGTATACAAAATTTATTCACGTCCACCAAACCACCACCACCCTTCAAAAACAATCCACCCATAAAGACGAATCAAACTCGACGCGGTTGTGTCGCTTAATTACTGAATTCCTATGGCCACCTTCCAGCTCCATCGTCAGGTCAGCACCATATCATCTTAATATTGCATTGTCACGCCATTTACACATGTATGCAAAATTTCAGCTCAATCGGTAACCGGGAAGTGGATAAAAATTGAGTTGCAAAATTCCACCCGAACAAGACATACATACATACATTGCAAGTTAAATAAAAGCATGTAATAAAAGCATGTAATAAAATAGGAATTCTAATTTCATATAGGTATTGTTTCTAGAGAACCCTAAACTGAAAAATAAATGCTAGTATCAGTCGGCATTAGATTTCTACGGTGAAGTTAATACCGAGTAATAACACTCGGTAATAGCTTCTTATACAAGCTATTACCGAGTAATGGTTTGTTTTTACTAGAGGTGATAGCTTAATTCGCGGTAGTGTAAATAATCTAATTCTGAGGGAAAAAAATTGATTAATTTTAAACAAAACACAACTTTAATCGATAGTCAATGAAGTTACCTAAACATATACATGATATTTGAATTAAGTACTGATGTTCAAAATACAGACTAAGGTAAGGTTTCATGTCGTATTCAATTTAGTGCTCTCATGCAAAGTTATTTGTATGGCTCAATTTAGGACAAAAAATAAGAGTTCTTGCGCAATTTTCATACCGCGGAAATAGTTTTTTACGATAAATACATAATTACCTAAACGAATTACTAAATCATTTGGGTCGCTGCTATATACAATTTTCTTAAAAATTAAATAAAACTATTGATACTTATTTATGCTATTACCAAGTATACTGAGGTCACATTAACCTTAGTAAAATATTGGACGTCGTGTAGTAGAGGATCCGAGTATACAACGACCTTCACCGGGCCGGTTAATGTATGAAAAGTATTTTATATCAAATTTAATATGTTAAAAAATATATTGCGTGTGGGTTGGCTGAAAAATTTCAGTCCAGTATATGAATAATTAAATATTTAAAAAAAAAATTTAAACCTTGCACTGGTTTGGTTAATAGATAAATTACATAGGTACCAATCGAAAGTATGAAGTCTATAGAATGTGCAAACGTTAGGTTGACTATTTTTTTCCCGTCACAACTATTGGGTAGGCAGTATTTGGCTTAATATTAATATGTCACGGACAATGAGGAAACATATTTTATTTTGTATAGTTTAATACCATAAGCTTTTCTGTAAAACCAAATTTTATATGGAACTTCTAACAAAAAAATTATTTAGACAAATAAATAAAGATAATTTCATTACAAACACACACACACCAAACCAATGCAATGTATAAACAAAAAAATATTATTTAATTAATCATATAGGTACTGGACTGAAATTTTTCAGCCAACCCACTCGCGATATATTTTTTTACATATTAAATTTGATTGATATAAAATACTTTTCATCCATTGACGGGCCCGGTGAAGGTCGTTCTATACTCGGATCTTAGACTAGTGCTCCAGCGCCAGTTTGAAGCAAACTAATCTTTGTTTTATTTTTCTGCTTTGTTGTGCACAGTGCGCTACGGATCCATCCAAACTAATATAAATTGATCTTTCATAAAAGTTTAACTTCTCGGTTAAAATATGCCTGTAATTGCTTAAAACTACAATTATATTACATACCTCAGTGTTACCTGCAGATTTTTGACCACCGCGGTAATACCTGCGTTTACCTTAGATTGGTTGCGGATGATAAGTACAAAATAAAACGTTAATATTTGTAATTATTACTCGTACCTACAACTATTAATTAATTGCGTTAAAGCGGTGCCATGCTGAAGGAAGGTAATAATTAACTGATTTCCCATAATTTACCATGTTACATTACAGCACAACATATCCCCACATATGTAAGAAGTTTGTTAAATCGGTTATTAACATTTGAATATCTGTTGTGTCTGGTTTTGCTGCAGTTGACAGATTTAATATACCTAACGACAAAAGTTTACACCTACGGATCTTCATCATCTTAAAACTGACCAAGAGAGAGAAAGAAAGAGGTGGAGAGAGAGAAATGCCTATCATCAGTGGACTGAAACGGGCATACGAAATAATAAAAACAAGATACAAAGACTGCCTGTGTGTACAAATCCTGTGCCAATACTTATCAATTCTATAATCAATAGCGAAGACTTAATTTCAGTGATGCCTTCGACGGCCTTTGCCCAGCTGTGGGCCAGTACATTAGCTGTTTTTTTTTAATTTTCTACGGGCAAGCCTTATCGTCACGATTAGTGACTATAAGGCCGAAGGTTGAAGTGCGCTTCACCCGGAATCCTTAACCACCTAAACCATCAACAACCTGAGGAACTACCTATCTTACTGTACTTATACTGTACTTTTACTTTTCAAATTCAATAGAAACCGTTTTTCTTGCAGATTGTCCCGGGCGAAGGCCGCTGGGGTGTTCCGCACGCCGCCGGCCTCTTCGACTCCTGGTTTCAGATGCAGGTCAGTCCACATGGTAGAAGTAGTCTACTTATTACCCTATTAAAAGGCTATTCAATTACAAATAACGTTAGTCAAATTCCATTAACAGACTTTAAAAACTACGCACGTACACATCTTTTGTTGCGTCAACTGAATGAAGACTTAGAAATATTGGGACATTGCAAAATTATATTTGCGTCTTCATATATTTAATGACGACTGTTGTGAACTTTATGTCAATGTGGTAGATCAGCTGCGTACCGCGGAACACCTATCACAAATACGACCGTGGATCTGTTTTGTATTCAGTATACGGTAGTGACATTGTCACGTAGCAAACGCTACGCGAGAGCGTATCTGTTTGGCGTTTTGTGGTTAATGACGATGGACAATAGCAATATGTCCTTCCCGCAGGACGAAAGGAATAATGGCGATGCCCATACAACATTTTGTACAAAAAAAAGGAAAATATAGAGAGCTTGAAACTGTATATAATTGAAAGGTAATCTTACTGTGTATTCCTTTAGAATATTTTTAAAACCCGGGATTATTTAAATATTTACAATAAACAAAAACTAATAAGTATAGTGTAATTCCATTGCCTACACAAAAAAAGCTGTCAAAATACGTGCCGTTCTTTATGGTTCTTTTTTTCTCTTGGGTTTTTCGGCTTAAAATTGTTTGTTTGTTTTGTTAAAGTAGTACTTGTTGTACAAAGTTGTATGTAAATAAATCGTTACAAAATTAAATAACTCTTTTTCCCCGGGTTCTAAAAATATAATTCTTGCTGGAAGTTACTGTTCTGAAGGCAATGATTTAAAACATATCAATATCATTTTCTCTAATTTTTTTTATGTACAAATCTTGCCATGATTCTTTGGTTGAAACGGCCGATGTTAGTCTTCTAACAAAGTACCTACCTACCTACCTACCTACCAATTTACATATGAAATTCAGGAAGATTTTTGAAAAAACAGTAATCAGTGAAAGAAAGTTCACTACTTCGTAGCTCCTTGGATTCCTCTTTTCCATACTTTCAAATCATAGAAAATATTTTTAACCTTATAATAAGTAATAGGTACTTGTAGTTTATTTATACGGTCATGTAAATTGTTTTAATAAGGATAATTTTAATATAAGTAAAAATTTTTGCGAATACAATACTGAGACTTGAAAGATGGTTTAAAGCCCAGAATTTGACTGGAGTGTGTCTTTTTCTTTTTTACGAATTGCTGTGTTTTAGTAGTTTTTATTCTTGTAAATATCCAGTTCTAAGTAAAGAACAGGTAGAGTAACTTATCTAAGTCTTCAGATAGACTGCAAAGCGAAAGTTTAACATGGCATTATTCAAAAATAAAATCTATAAAAGACATGTACATAATAATCTGAAACATGTTGTTTACTCTGATTAACGAAAGATTTCGTAAATGAAGCGCCAAATCGTTCCACAAATATTGTTGTAGTGAAATTCTATTTTCCGCATGGCGTACCAAACATAACTTATTAAAGCGACTAGAGACTAATATAATATGGCAAGTTACACGCCACATCGGCTACGGCGGCCTTTGTCGGCGGCCAGCCACCGTGTCGCGTATGGGAAGCTAATGCGACGAAACAAAAAAAAATGTCGTTTCTATCCATGCGTGTGCGCCGATATAACTTATACTAATTTTATTGTGGAACTGCTGGAAAATTTTTAACCTTGTCGATTTAAGAAAACAAAAACGGAGAAACAAAAAAATGTCCGCTTCCATCTATCTATGAGCGTTGATAAAACTTATATTAATTGTGGCTGCTGAAACATTTTTATCCAAACAAAAATGCCGCTTCTGTCCATGCGTGTGCGCCGATGAAACTTGTAATAATTGTGGAACTGCTGAAAGATAAAATAATAAAGAAACAAAAAATAATATGTAAATATTAAACGCCAGTTAAAAAAATCCGTTCGGTTTGCGACGTTGCCGTTAAGCCACTTTTTCAATGCCGGGCACAGGATGGTTGACCAAAATAAAAGTATCTCGATCTACTTCGTGCTTAGGTACCGGATGTTGTTGTATGATGGCAGGCGTTAAAACCCTCTAACCCGTATTGGGTCCCCGTATCAGTGTGATGGGTCTCGCCGCCCCCCCCCCCCCCCCTCCCACCTCCCCATGTGTTGTTGTCCATGTGGGAAGGCACAGGCCTTCCACTGCTGGACACAGGTCCAGCAGTGGTACGCGATGATGATGATGATGAAGAAGAAAAGCCGTATTATATTCAAGGAACAATGCTAACCACAGCCCTAGAACTACAAAAACAGTCAGTAATGCTGAAATTGTTTATACTTAACAAAAAGCTTTGCACTTCATTAAAAGCAATGCATGAGTCGATACAGCCACTTGATGAGATAATAATTTGTTAGTATTCATAATTTAACAAAAAATATGTCTCTAAACATAGAGATTTTGTTTCATTCAGATCGCATAATCGTTATCAAAGCATGATTAATAAAAAAAGACATCTGTTGCGTTTTCTCTCGATAGCCAAGAGCATGTATGTCTTTGTACATGTTTGCAGTTTATGAGTTAAGTTAGTAACTTATGAACCTAACCGTAAGTCTTTTTTTACCTACTAATATAGAAACTCCTTAGCTACATACCTCCGCCAAAGCTTAGCTGATTAAATCTTGATACTTTAGTAAGCAATTGGTACTAAAACAATTTCTAGCCAAACACTGACGAAGCTAACGTAGAATTTAAATTGTCAGCGTAATCAATCACCAACGAGGCATAAGTATTAACAAACAAAAACTTTCTCATCAACAATACCGCGTCGTCGTACCCATCAAAAAAAGAATTGATTAACTCAACAATTATCTATTTTCGCGTTTGACGTTTGCATCGCATTGCAATTGCAACACGTCCAACGTTGTGTACGTTAACATCTCGAAAAAACTAAACGGTGCGGCCGCTGATATCGCACGCTATCGTTCATTTCAATTGTAATTAACTAACATAAAAAATACTACCGCTAAACGGAACATTCGAAAGTTCGCCTTGTGCGCCACGCCTAAGGTGTAAAATGGTAGATTGCAGTGGTTCACTGATTCCGTGGCCATGACTCTCTTATCAGTAACACGCGAGGGAGATACTCGCATAAATGCATCCATGACGCGCCCCTACCAATGTGCTTTTACGCGGCGCGGGGCGATCGCGGGGTGACGGGCTCGCGGGCCCGCGGTAGGGGATCGGGCTGGATTGATTAACGATATTATTATAATTAAATGGACAATCGCAAACATCTTTAATTTGGTGTAATGAATTGTAAAATGTGTGTATGTTTTTATCATCATCTGCTTATAAACGCCCCACTGTTCAGGCCTTCCTACTGGAACACAGACAGCACATGCTGACCCCATGCAGAATAGCATTTTTTATGTAGCTTAGTCGCAACCACAACCCATGGACGGGAGCGGTACTGAAGAATCACGTACCACCGACCCTGAAACTTCAGTTCTTATGCCTCTATGCCGTGTAAATTCACTGGAACTAGTGCCCTTCAAACCGAAAGGCAGCAATGTAAACCATTATAAAATAATGTAAGCTTAGCAGCAGATAGATTACAGTTGTCGACTTCCAATTGGGTTCCGGGCCGAACCATACCATATCGTGTGAGTTTAAACGACACCGTCTTATCACCAACATTAGGCACTAACGTCTTAACATGCCTTCCTAAGCTGGAAGGACCTTTCTGGAGAAATATTGAGATTAGTTCACTACCTACTTATCCTATGACCCGGTCAGTATTGCTAAAGTTAATTACGTTTTAAATTCCGGATAGCGGGAAGAAGGAAGGAGAGCATTCTGCCTCAATTAAAAATCAACTTATAATGATGGTTAAATTTGTTTTTATGTGAGGAATAAACAATAAAGATATTTTTTTGTAAATACATCTTATAAAATCACATATGAAAATGGCCGTAGTAGCAAGAAAACCTAAAGTAAACAAACAACAAATTTTCTAAAATTTCTGGTAGCAACCTGTGATGCAAATAATGTGGGACTATCCCTCCCCTGATGTTATCTCGGTATAGTAAATAACATACCTACATACATACAATGACGACTATTATCCCCGAAGGGTTAGTCAGAAAGCAGTCCCTCTACCATAGTCCACTTTTTACCAAATATACTGCACATGTGCTCAGCGTGACAAGTGGTGAGCCCATCGCCGCTGTATAGTGTATACTGTTGGATGTAAATGTGCAGTCATTAGTCCGTTAGTAGCCTTTTTCGACACCCAATGAAAGAGAGATAGGTAGTAAATAAGCCTATAATAAATAAGCTTAAGCGGTTTCGTACTACGTCCGATCCGAATCCTAAACCCGTGAAACCCGTGATCGGACGTAGTGCAAAACCTTTGCCTAGCCAGCAGTGTCACAGCGTAGGATCAGGAAAAAAAATAGTCAATCTAGTAATCTTTAATTGAAAAAAAATATACAAACATACACAATATCACGACTATAACACCAAAGAGTTACTTAGCACAGTGTACCCTGTACTTAGAGACTAGGCAAATAAGAACTGCAACAGCAGTCCTCTACCATAGTTCACTTTTTACCAAATAGCGACAGCACATGTGCTTAACGTGACAGGTGGTGAGCCCATCGCTACTCTATACTGTTGGATGTATGTGCAGTTTTTAGTCCGTTAGTCGCTTAATAGAAGAGAGATGGTTCTTTCACCGCTACGCGTCACGGTTATTGTATTTTTTTATTATCATACATTCTACATGATTAGCGTTGACCCTATAATACTCGTGGACCCGCAAAATAGCGTTAGGGCGGGAGGTTAATTCCGACGTTCATTCTATTGAATGTCTTTATACCCGTCAATAATCGCTTAAATAAGCATAATAGGTAACTTTTGTTTAGTTTTTCAATAGTAGCCTTAACACCAGTCATATTATTATTAGATTATTATTTTATTTTTTATCACCGCTCGCGATATGGTGATTGAAAAAAGTCTTTAATGTGGGAAAAGAGGCTACCTTCCGCCGACCGTACCGCGTGTAAAATGATAAGAGCCGCACCATTGGGCGCCGCGCACTGTGACAGCACCATTGTTCTGCTTCCTAGTTTTGTTAATCGACCGATTCGATTGCGTGCGATCCGGCGCTGTGTACTCATCGTATGCAGGCTGTCCTCCATTATAGTAATAATAAATCTATATTGTTTTCTGAGGTTTAAGCGAGCACTACACATTGAAATAAAACACTTTTTTACTAATTAACTCGCGTTTAATCTACTATTTACATAGTTTTTTTTATATTATCCTGACGTTTCGAACACTTTACAGGGTCCGTGGTCACATGGAGACTCGAAGACTTGACTCGAGACTAAAACTATGTAAATAGTAAATTAAACGCGAGTTAATCCGTAAAAAAGTGTTTCATTTCAATAATAAATCTTTTATTTTAAACCACACGATCGGTTGAAGTTTGTAACAATGTTGACACTTTTTATCATACTGAAATGTAACTTCTTATTTCAATAATTCAAATTCATAACTTTACTTTTAGTGGGTATACTTTTAAAGGGGACACATAAAATGTTTCGCGCTGGTTGACCATTAGAAGATGTCCGGTCACATCACGTTATCAGCAGCACAGTTCAGTCATTTTTTGTTTGCCTTATTACATAGGAACATACAAATAATAACGACTCTTACGAAATGTTAGTCAGAGACCGCCCTGAAGACCGCAAAATCAGTCCTCTGCCTTAGTCCACTTTTTACCAAATAGCGATTGCACATGTGCTCAGCGTGACAGGTGGTGAGCCCATCGCCGTTTTATGCTGTTGGATGTATATGCAGTCCTTAGACCGCCTTTTACGACACCCAAGGGAAGAGAGGGGGTGGTAGTATTCTTTCACCGCTGCGCGTCACGGTTATTGTATTTTTTTAATATCATAATTTCTACAGGACCCGCGAAATAGCGTTAGGGCGGGAGGTTAATTCCGATGTTCATTCTATTGAATGTCTTCATACTCGCCAATAGTCGCTTAAATGAGCATAATAACTTTTTTTGTGATTTTTAAATAGTAGCCTTAACACCAGTCATATAAGAATTATTTATCAGGTATTGTACGTAATTATTATCAAAAACCGGTTGTAGTTTATAGCGATCGAAGGAAATTCTGATCATGTTTGCATCGAACAGAAACCAGCTAACTGTTCGATTAAGGTATATCAATACTCCATGGCAAACTGCAAGGCGTCGTAGTCGCTCCTACCAAACTTAGAACCTAAATTCAACCTTAGCCTTATAGTAATACGTGTCACAGCCCTAAGGAGAGTGTGTCCACTTTATTGGCCCCAACCGTATATTAGTACATGTTAGTCGCAGTATTGTGTGCCGCGGTCACCGGCGCATACCTTTGTTATCATTAAACGTCCATAGCTAATCGAATTTATCCAAATAACTTCGGTTCACCCTCACCAATCAGCTCTGCACACCTCACTGATTTTACTCAGTTGCGTAAGCTCGAACGTAAATGAGATTCATATGAGCCCGCTGGAGGAGGGGGGAAGGGGGGTGTAGCGACAGGATTCACGGTCCAACTGGCGAGCACAATGATCGTACTCAATATGTGATCGATTATGCCATTACATGTAGGTATTTATGTACCTCGTTCTAAACGCGGCTCAAAACGTAGAAGATATCGTAGTAAACCGTCGCATGTGGAAAGACAACAATACGACAAGACAATTGTTGCCTAAAAATTAGTCAAGGTGGAGCCGCACGTAACGTATTTGTAATAAACTTCAGGTAAAAATAAAAAAATCTATGATTTATGCTTCATTCGTCCCGAAGTTTTGTTCCACATTCCAAAAAATTATTTGTTCAAAAAGTCGTGCTACGTCTCAAATTACAAGTAGATAGTTAAAAGTAAAGTAAAAATTGCTGAAAACATACAATACGATTAAAGTAAGTAAGTAAGGACGAACGAAGCATAACCCAAATTTAGGTAACTGTGTAGGGTTTACAAAGCAATGTAGAAGATTACGATTTGGATGTACTTACGAGTTTTATATTTCTTTTTATTCTAAAATAGGAAGGTAAGTAAGTATGTACATATATCTACTATATACTCATTTATCTACTTACTCATCGCCCCATAAAAGGTTTCGAAAACGCCTAAATTTTTCACGAAATATTGATGTGGTTCAATGTAACTACCGTTAAACTCATTTGCAGCCCTAAATAAAAAGCTATTAGTCTAAAATTATAGGTAGTATCTTTATTGTAGTTAGGATGCAATCTTGCAAATTACAATTAGACTTTTCAAACAACACTGAACCATTTCATCTCTTTTTAACATTAACCTCTACTATCAATAAAGTACCTTGATTTTCACGCAATTACAACACTTCTAGAAATAACACGTGTTGTACATTTTGTTTTTTCAATACTTTGTAAGTATCTTTTTTTTACAAATTAAATGTAAGTTTCTAAAGTAACAAATAGGTTCGTCAGAAAAATACCTACATTTTTATAACAGTTGTTGTAATACTGTGTGTTTTTCGTGTTTAACAATTTTATTTTACCAATGAAAGATACATGTACTTATTTTACATTATTATCATTTTCAATAGCGTTGTGAGACTTTATTATTAGTGAAATCTTGAGTGCAATCATAGATTACTACTACGAATACAACTTCAATCTAAAATGGATAGTAAATTATAACTAACTTGGATGCTTTTTTAAACTTTTATACTTTTATAACTTTTATTTTTAGGTAGGCAGGCCTAGGAATAAAATGTTGCTTAGTATTTCTACCTTGTCGAATCTTATGTAATCGTTGGGTCTCTTAACGTAAACTTTAATTTTAAGAAAACATTACAAAACAATATTAAATACCTGTACAGTATCTGTATTTCACAGATATCGTTTAACCGCGATCAAAAGCTATGTAAATTGAAGCATGGCTCCGTGTACCGAGGTGCTTTATGCGATATCGCCGGTATTGATAAAATCCGCGAGCAGCCACAGATACGGCGTACAAATACAAGTTAGTACAGACGGCAGCACTTTAACGTAGCACAAAATGTCAAATTCCTCAAACACATTTTGAACTTTGTCACTGTACGGTGTAAGGATCAATCTCGATTAGAGATATTTGACAGTTTTGGATAAGTTGATCTGCGGGCGTGTGTACTTATGTGTGTCAGTGCAGACTTATCGTCACATATCAGTGTGTAAACTTACCTAACTTCAGTAACTTAGAATATTAGCCGCGGCTCGCGTTAAAACGCATGTTTGTAGTTTGATTCATAATTTTGTTGGAAATTCCTTTACGAGGTTAACTGTAGATAGGTTACAAATGTTTTTTAACAATTATATTTTAAATTAGTCTTGTAGTAACTATGTTGTAACACGGTTATGCGCCTTAACTGTAACTTAAACTTTAAAAAAAACAACAAACAAACAACAAACGAGCTTTGTAGTGAGTTTTATTTTCTTTAGGTAGGTATCACTTAAAAGAGTAACTTCCACCTGAGTGAAACGTAATAAATAACAAAAAAGGTTACCACTTGATGGCCGAGAAACGAAAAGGCTTTACAGAATGTTGCTAAGCACAAGTTGTAATTTCGAATAATTGACGTTAACGAAACATAATGACGATTCTCGCTTGTTTTACGAGTTTTAAATATTCTTTTAAATGTTGGCCTCGCGCTGTTTGTGTACATTTACAACAATTACAGCTACATATCGATTGTTTATGCCATATTTTACTTTCTGATTGGTTGATTAGTGGCCGATGATTTGTACTTTTTTTCATTTGTAACAAAGAGGCGCTTACTTTAAGGGTAACAGTTACTCCGTGATCAGATCATGGTGCATGCAACAAAAATGCGGTTTTTTCCTAAAAGTAATTGAAGTGACCATGAAAGTTTAAAAAGAGGCGCTTGACTATCATAAAGTAACTGATGATAATGAGGGCGTGCATTTTACCCGGAATCTTCAACTACTGCAGAAGTTATCTTACCTTTAACTGTCAGAACAGGACACTAGTCCTTCAGTCGTAATATTAGAGTTCATTGATTATGCTTAAACTGATGATAACGAGTTATGATAATATGAACGTTTAATGCTAAATGATATTCTCCCCAAACCCTTGTGTTCCAGTAAAGATGTGAGACTTTACTGAGATCTTGCGCGAACTTCTTGAGAGAATTTGAAAAGTGATGTTGCACTGTTTTGTTTTATTTTCCAACACTCTTGCATGTTCACGAACACTTAACAGTAAATAATCCACCATCACTTCACATTAAAATTTGACAAAACGCCAATTATAGAAAATAAAACAAAACTGCAGACATGACGCTTCACTTTCACGCCAAGAAGTCCCAGGACACAAAACTGGTTACTTAGTGTTGTCAAGGTGACCGTAGATGAGATGGTGGTAGCTATAGGTTGACTAATTCATACATGATAGTCCCATGGTTTGCGGGACGGGGAACGAAAGGTTGCGAGGGCGGGAAAGAAGAGCGCGGGTGGCCGGGCGGTGGGGCTGAGTATAGTAGTAGGAACGTCAGCATAGAATAGAATAGAATTTTATTTGCTTAATACCATGTACTATCGGGGTCACCGTCGCTTTACCAGTTTACAGAAATTTTCGTATGAAGGGCACTGCCCGGCGGGTATCGTGCCCGTACCAAATAGACGACGCGGTGTGCAATGGTCCAAGGGAGTTTGGCCTTTAGACTGGTAAAGCGACAGAGTCCGCGATAGTACATGGTAGATTGTGGATAATAAATAAAAAAAAGGAATCATCGGTGTTATACCAAAAATTTAGGCATGCAAATATTTTATAAAATTAATATTACTTAACAATAATAAATAATCAGCAAATAATAAACTTGGCACACTAACAACGACATTATTTTAAAATTATACATAGTATAGTATTTCAAAATGTCAATTTGGATTATGTAATTAATTATTTTGGACGACCTCCTTGGTCGAGTGGTTTGTACACCGGTTTTCATGGTGTCGCCATCTCTGATATCCCGGGTTCGATCCCCGGTCGGGTCAATTTAGAAATTATTGTTTTTCTAAATTGTTTCGGGTCTGGGTGTTTTCTATGTATAATAAGTAAGTATTTTAAATATGTTTATCCGTTGTCTAGTAATCATTTAACAAGTTTCATAAGGAAGCTTCTTTTGGGCTAGATAATTGGTGTGAGCGTAGGAAATTTATTTTATTTATGTCATTGGAAAATGTCAATAGTATAGTAATTCTAAATAATTATGGAACAGAACAAACATGGGACTAATAATGTCAAATTTGTATCAATATAATAATTTTATACAAATATTCAATAATACAATGTCAAGATTCCATAAAGTCTAAGTACTTACCTATTCTTTGATTGAATAATTTTTTTTATCATTATGCCAACATAATAAATTGTTCTTAGATTTATTATTAGTTAGTTGTGTCGTTGTATGCAGAATGCCCATTGGAGTCACCTACTAATTTGGCAGCCTAAACCTTATGCAAACGTTACTTCCGACCAATCTGACTGAGACCAACATCCGACCAATCTAACTGAGACCAACATTACTGAGTCCGTCCCGGAGAAAGTCCCTAATCATAAGGATAGTACTAATCCTGGTTAAAGGTTTCTGTGGGATAGTGTAGTTCTCGCGAACAAAGTCGCGGGCTAAACAGCTAGTTATAAATATAAATCCCTCCGTGTTTCATAGAGTTAAACGAATGTAAACAAATAATTCTTTGAACAAGGTAGTTGTCGTAAAACGGCAATTGTTAATGTTTTCCAACCCGCCTTGGTCCAGCGTGGTGGACGATGGCTCAGTCTGCCCACTAGGAGAAGCTGGATCCCAGCAGTGGGACGATATACATTGGGTTGCTGGCTGGTAGTAAGATTTCTGTTGTACCACCCACGCATTGAATTGCACAATAATGTTTAAACTTTATTTCTTTGCCATGCCCGTTCTTATAAATATATAATTATCAGTATCGTCAGATCTACTGATAATATCGACAACAAATCATTATGATAAAGTTTGCAGCCGATCTGTTTGATCGAAAGATGACTCTGCGTTCTTTCTCCCACCAATAAGATATCCGTCTTTATTATTGCTATTAACGAACAGAGTTATATAATAATACTAGCGGCCCGCCCGCGGATTCGTCCGCGAACATCGTCATACTTCAGTCATTTTGTACAAATTATATACATCATTATAAAGAAAAACCATCTTCAGTTAACGCTCTATCTTTTAGTGAAAACCGCATTAATATCCATTGCGTGGTTTAGAAGAATAGTGTGGTGCGACAGACACAGGAAAACAGCGACTTCACTTTATAATACTCATATGTAATGATGACGGCATAATTTCGCAGCATTCCCTCCTTATTTTAAAATAATGCTTGTTTGTAATAATTGTAATAACACTTGTTTTAAAATAATGCGACGCCGCAGCTGACTGGAAAGACAACCCGTGATCAAAATTAGCTATTTAATCAAGCAATAACTTTTTTATTTTGTCAACCTATAAATGGAACCGTGTCGCGTCGCGTAGCGGTGAAAGAATACTACCTACAACCCCCTTTTTTCCCATGGGTGTCGTAAAAGGCGTCTAACGGACTAAAAACTGCACATCCATCCAACAGCATAGAGCGGCGATGTTGTCACCATCTGTCACGCTGAGCACATGTGCAATCGCTTTTTTTAAGTAAGTAAGTAAGTAAGAGGCAAACGAGGAAGCGGGTCACCTGACGGAAAGCAATCACCGCCGCCCATGGACACCCGCAAAACTAGAGGATCGAGTCGCAAATGCGTTGCCGACCTTAAGAAAGGAATAGGGTTAAGGACGGAATAGGAATTGTGAGGGGGGGGGGGGGGAGGGGCCTCTGGAACTCTCACTGGTCGGACGAAACACAACAGCACCAAGTGCCTTTATTTCACGCCAGATATTCGTGAGAGGGTGGTATTACCCCGGGCGAGCCGGCGAAATGCGTGCTGCAACGCAACGTGGCTATACCACTCAGTCAGTGTCACTCATTTAGCACCAAAAATTTGGTAAAAAGTGGACTATGCAGAGAACTGCTTTTGCGGTCCTCTTTGCCTAGTCTCAACTAGCTATTCGGGGATAATAGTCGTGATTACATATATGTATGTGTAAATGTAAAGCTTGGTTTTCAACGCTACTTTAGGTTGCGTGGGTCAGTATGAAAATGACCGGGCCATAGCAGAACAATGTTTGGGAAACACTGGCTTTGTCAGTAGTCATGCTCGTCTTTGCACGCGACACACACTGAGGCGCATTTGAGCACGAAAAAGACGATGAATGGGTCATCGCTGCCTCAGTTGGCTCACACGGAAAGCGGCGACCCGCGCCAAAGTGTCTACTTGGGTCGCTCAGGTCCCCTGAGGCTGCGTCTATTAGAGATTCCGCTCATGAAGGCCCCACGTGGCCCCACTGCAGGGTCAGAGTTTCTTAGAAAAGAAAAATCATTGATCTTACAGTACAGAGAGAACGGGTTATGACCAATCGTGGTGGTCTAATTAATGAATGAAAAATACTTTAATTTCACTAGAGTAACAACATTATGCAGAAAACAAAGAATTCGGTATGACAATAGTCGGACTTAACGCTAGGGTAGCTCTTTTAGCAGGGAACCTTTGGTATGCAGGTTGGTAAAACGTGGTTAAAACGAGATCAGCTAGTAGCAACGATTTAGCGTGCCCCCAAAGACAACGCAGTTCGAGATATTTTAATTTGGTCACCCATCTTGCAAAAGTCGCATAACCGCTGCGACATCAAAGTCAAATAAAATAATACTGAAAGAATGCGGTGCGCCACTAGACAATAAAAATTATATTTATTGAACACTGATCAGTGCGCGCAGCAGTTTAAAAGAAAAGTTAGTTATAAGTTTAAAAGACTAAAAATAGTTTGACAGAATATGTAGTTAATATGTACTCGTAGCTTACATAATGTTATAGTGTTTAATAATATTTATAGCTGAAAATAAAAAAAAATGTGAAAAATAAGCTTGCGGAACCGAGCTGTTACACAAAGCACAAAATGTTATCAAAAGAAGGCGTACTAAAGTACTGGGAGACTACCTACAAAGACTACCACAGACAATCTAGGTTAGGGCGACGCGCACGCGACCCCAAACCGACGCGCCGTCTCGCTCTCGGCCGGTACGAGTGAGCGAGACAGGGCGCACTGACCTAGAGCAGCAGGTTGGGAATCCGGAAGGTATAAGCAAAACCGGCTTGATGCATGTTTCCATTCAGTGGAAAGCTCTTCGTTAGCGGCGCGGCGGGCGACATGGCCGTGCGCTTTTTTGGCGCATTTTATTTTCTCCACAAAATATTTTGTTGCCGTCTGGTATATAACGGCTCACGAAACTACCAACCCCTCTCTTCATGTGTCGTAAAAGGCTACTAACGGACTAAAGGCTGCGCCATCCGACGGCTTAGAGCGGCGATGGGCATCACCTTTCACGCTGAGCACATGGTGTCTGTTGTAATTTGGTGAAACTTTTACTGTGGCAGTTGACTCCTTCTGCGGTCGTCTTTGCCTAGTCTCTGACTAACACTTTTGGGATAATTGTAGGGAATTTATATCATATTTGTTACAATAAGGGATGACATATAATCTGACTGTTTTCCCTAGCAATTGGAGAAGGGTATGGCCTTAATCTTACATGATGACAATAAGTAACGATAAGGCTGAAGGATGCGCACTTCACCGTTATCCTCAACCACTGAGGAACTGGCTATCTTATCTCTAACTGTCAGAACACAACAAAGCTAATGTTGTGGTGGCGATAGTCTTAGATATGACGGTGGTAACTAGGTACCCAAGCAAAAGTGCACGGTAACTACCCAAGCAAAAGTGCACAAGTAATGTTTTCCTTCCTTGAGCCCGAGACCTCTGGATTTGAGTCCGGTGACTTGATATGAGTAACGATCGTACGCCACCACATCTGTAAGCCTAAAAAATAAAGACATTAAGAAAAAGCTCCAGTCATCAATGAGCGAAAATAATTGTTCTTTGATATTCAAAACTGTTTCGATAGGCCATGAGATAAAACTCCGTTAGCATGAGTCGCCATCCCAGTCTGCTCGGCGCCATCACCTTACAAGCCTTAAGTAATGGTCTTTCTGAGATTAAGCAACAATTAAAATCATTATTTTTAAAGAGCATGTACCTAGCTTACCGTATCTACGAACCTGTCGCTTCTGGGACTGATTTTGATACATTTATTATCGCTTAATATAGTCCCCGACCGACACCTTCCAAAATAGATAGAATATATGAAACTATGTTTTTTAATAAATTTTTTGATGGCGGTATTATTACGTCTACTATTATTGTTGCTTTACAACTGCATAAAAAAGACGTTATTGAAATTTCAGAACCATTGCAACACACATCTCTACCTCATGAAAACAAGAATAGAAAAATAACGTCTTTTTCTGTCATATCATCCTCCAAACTATAATTTATTTAGTATTTCTCTAGTATGTCCCTCTTTAATACGATATAAGATAATTAAGTATAGGCACGCAATGGCACTAGTGCTCCATTTATATTGACATGTTTATTTAACGATATTAATACATAATTTAATTTACGTCAAACTACATATTTGAAACATAATTTATCGAAGCGTTTTGTAATTTATTTATTTAAATTTACTACCCGTTAGTGTGCTTACCACATATAGTAGGTACTGTACTGTGAGATACTAGTAACTACTGTCATAAAACTAGGAGTCCATATAATAATATTTCATTATTGTTTATTATGATTAAACAATGATTAAAGTATTATTACCGATTCGATGTAGAACATACTACATACCAGTAATCGAAATATTGAAAGGTTTCTATATTATTTTCGAAGACTTGTGGATGGCCGTTACAACATTGCTAGTGTACAAAGATAATTGAGATTTAATTTCATTCTTCCTTACATTTTGTGTATTTTAATCGAAATTCACTTCCAGACACATCTATCGGCCCACGTAGCGTTTTAAGATTGACGGTTCCTAGATAAAAATAATGTTACATTGAGCAAAAAGTTTTTACGCAGTTTTGAAGCTGATAATATATAACATATACAATATATAATATGTGTCGTCTAGTATCAAAAGCCGCCAGATCCACCTTTATTTAAAAAAAAGTTATGATGCTCTTTGGCTTATTTTTCTTGAAATCTTTGCTTCCAATTAGTAAATTCGTATCAAACTCCGCTAGATCGCTAGCAAATTGAGATCGAAATCTGTATTTATTATCAAATCCCGCCAGATCCTTGACCACTGAGGTTCATTCCCCGCTAGATCCAAATGGACCAATCAAAACGCAGGATTTGGACGGGCAACTGTCATGGCGTCCTTGGCGTCAGTATAGCCGCCCATACATTGTTATGTGGATTTCGTGCTGCATTTTTATTGAATTTAATGGTAAATAATGGGTGATTTATTGGAAAAATTGAAAAAGTTCCGCCTAATCAGGCAAAGAAGCGAGGCGTGAACAAAGAAAACTGGAAAAGCGAAAGGAAACGTCGAGAAATGTTAGTCACAATTTCATTGAAATTGGTATACAATGACACACAGACTGTTACAAAAATGTCCGTTTTACACAGATAGTTTTATTTATAGTTCCTCAAGGACTATAATCCTAACGACAATCATTAGGTCTATATTCTGCGTTTTTATTTTAGTTTCAAGCCACATTTTTTATAACATCCTGTATTTTAAGAAAGTGAATGTCAAAATCCGCTACATCTATTGAGCTTAGTAACAAAGTCCGCCAGATCCATAACTCAATATCAATATCCGCCATATCCATTTTTTTAATCTCTATTTAGTTGTATAATTCAAAATCTAAAATTAATTTATTTTGATAAGTCCCAGAATCATTTAAAGTAATTTTACTTTAAATTACTTAGAATGATATTGTATTACTAACTGTAACAAAGAAAAAAAGTCATTTATTGTAAAATGGACCTTTCTGGATCTGGCGGATTTTGATACTAGACGACACATATATAGCACTAATAAATTAGTGAATGCTAAGTTTACTTGGCATCTTTTTAGTATGTTTTTTTTTTTAAATTTCGAATTCAGAATTTTAAATAAACAAAAGAAAATTCGAGTCTGTTCACTGTTTTTAACAATCCAAGGGATCTGAAGAATTTGTTTAGTTAGCGAGTTGTATTTTTAAAACTAAATTTTCTCATTATTGGTTCCCTTAAAAAGAATACCCTAAGCATTGAGTCAATTTTGACCAATAAATATGGATACTCGTCTTGAAATTGTCGCCCAAGCTGTAACACTTCTGCAGCTCGGGCATAGCCAAAGAAATGTGAAAGCACACCTGAAAAAAATATCAGAGGTTCTTGGAGACTGGCGGCTTTGTTCGTCGTCAAGGAAGACCAAGATTTCGTGTGACAACTGAAAGGCAAGACCGGTTCATCTTTACGAATAGCTTGAGAAACCGTCACTTGACTTCAGTTCAGATACAAAACCAACTACGCGACTTCCATAGAGTATCTGTGAGCGCCCAAACAGTTCGAAGAAGACTGAAAGAACATGTTATAATATCTCACAAGCCAGCCAATGGGCCCAAATTAACGCCAGCTCACCGAACATCGTGCCTTTAGTTCGCGCGAACTCATTTGCAGTGGACCCAGCAACTATGGAGCCAGGCACTCTTTACTGATGAATCAAAAATTACTCTTTATGGTAATGATGGAAGAAAGAAGGTGTACCGAAGACAATCAGAGAGTTTCGCTCAGTGCTGCATAACAAGAGAGGGTTACTTTTGGTGGTGAGTCATGGACAGTCTGGAGGAATTTCCACAAATGCGAAAACCGAACTTGTGATTGTAAGTGGACCACGACTTCCATCATTAGATGGACGTCATTCGTCAGTGTCTAGAGCCACATGTACTGTCATTCGTTATATGTATTAGCCAAAACTTCATTTTAATGCACGATAATGCGAACCGCATACAGCAGGAATCGTCCGGCAGTATCTTCGAGACGTGGATATCGCGGTAATGGACTGGCCATCTAGAAGCCCAGACATGAACCCAATCGAACACTCATTGGGACGAGTTAAAGAGGCGTGGCCGTGTTTGGGCTCGCCAGCCAGCTCCACAACGATGCCAGAGCTGAAAACTGCCATAGAAGAGGAACGGGAGATGATACCACAGAATTTCATAGTCAGACTATACCTATATATACGAGTATAAACTAATCGCATTAGGGCTGTCGTAGATGCCTTAGGAGGCAATACCTCATAGTAATTAAACATTTTATAGTGATAAAACGTTTGATTTCTTTTAAAATTCAATACTATTCTTGGCTTTCACTGAGGCGCATATAGTTGATTTATACGCTATAATTCTTGTGTTTTAGTATACTGAATTCAAAATTTAAAAAAAAAACATAAAAAAGATGGTTAATAAATCAGTTTCAAAAGTGCGTAAAAACTTTTTGCTCAATTTAACAGTTATTTTTAGCTACGGACCGTCAAAACTTAAAGTGTAGTACAAAATGGATAGAGTGGGAGCTTAGTGGCGTCAAAATTAAGCAACTTTCGCAATGTTAGTTACATACTCGTACATACACACATAAAATTATGACTATTATACCCGAAGGGTTAGTCAGAGACTAGGCAATGAGGACAGCAAAAGCAGTCCTCTACCATAAGTCCACTTTTCACTAAATAGCGACTGCACACGTGCTCAGCGTTACGTGTGGTGAGCCCATCGCCGCTCTATGCTGTTGGATGTATGTACAGTATTTAGTCCGTTAGTCGATTTTTACGACACCCAAGGAAAGAGAGGGGGTGGTAGTATTCTTTCTACGGCTACGGCAAAATAATTTCTACGTCTGTATGTTTAATTTTTTGCATTAAGTCATTTATTTAATAGCTAGAAGCCTTCAAAATAAAATTTTGCGAAATTACACCGTTTTAAGGCGTCTTCAGAAACATTAAGTAACCGGTTTGAAAAAAAATCAAACATACAGACATAGAAAATGTCTTTCTTTAACCGATGCTGAAAAACTAATAAAAATTGATCTAGTTCTGAAGAAAGAAACATAGGGGTCTACGAAACATCGTTATTCTGTGTTTCGTATGAGAGTTTTGCATGACACTTCCACGTTAAGTTACGGCCCATATATAGTAATAAATAATAAATTTAACTACTATCACACCAATCATTCAGCGGTTCAGCCGCAAACATGGCATAGCCTGAATTACAGTGACTGTTTAACGGATAAACATTCATAAATACTAATAAACGTCCATATCTAGGTCAGAAACAGTCGTGCTCACCACACAAATAATTTGCCCCTACCGGGATTCGAACCCGGGACGGGTGTCGCAGTCAGAGTCGCTGACCACACGACCACCCGGCCGTCGATATATTATTATGTCATTGTTCAAGAATAATGTTTGCTCCTGCAGCCATACTAGAAGAAATTTTATACTAAAGTAAGCAGCTGGTTCATAATTTTTTACAGGTGACATACAAAAAATTGTAACAAAGTGGTCTCCGCTTACCCCTCATGCTTGTGTGTATCGGTATTATAATTTGTCACATGTATGACGAAGCATCATTAAAAGAGAATGTATCGACCGATTTAGCTGACATCCTTGTGGTCTTTAATGACTGGACAAAACTTTAACGAAAGAAAATTGTTGGACAAATCACGGGAAAAGTTAGTTGGATGCTATTTTATGTCAATAAATAAACATTAATTTATTATTATTGTAAATATTTTTGGTTATAGTTTACAAAAATCCTCAATGATGATCCTCAAAGGATTTGGACCTGCACCTTTCTGACACCTTCCAAATTGTAATTTGTTCGCAACAAAATTTGCATTTAATCATAAACCATAAAAATAGAAAGAGTTTAGAGTCTACAATTATAATTTAAATATTTGCACATCTACGTTAATAAGGTAAAAATATTGTAGATCTATTATCGAATGTAACATCTTGATTGTACACAATATTTGAGCAAATAAATTATTTGACTTGATTTGATTTGATGGTACACCAGAGATTCACGATACACATGCGAGCCAGTGGTCACACAGCCAAAGGTTTCGCTACTGCAGAGGCCAGCGGCCAGCTTTCTACCCCGCGGCGAAGATCCGCAGGGCCCACGTCACGGCGGCGGCGGCGGTGATACAGACAGACTCTTTCACTTGCACGTGTTAAGAGGGTTTACGCATTTCGGATTCCCATACAAACTTCCAAGTCGAAATTTATAAAAACCAAAAAGCCAATTTTTGAAACTTTGCAGGGATAGTTAATTGAAAACATTTTTAAAAACTGTTTATTTAACTGAGTTATTGCAATTTTTAACTTTGAAATGTCTTCAACAAACTATTTAGATCCCCGTGTTTTACTTAAGCATGCAAAGTTTCATCAAAATTGGCTTTTTGGTTTTTAAATATTTCGACTTTGAAGTTTGAATGGAAAACCAAAATTCGTAAACCCTCTTAAAAGATAGAGGTACATAAAAACTACTACCCCCCTCTCTTCCCTTGGGTGTCGTAAAAGGGGACTAACGGACTAAATACTGCACATACATCCAGCAGCGTAGCGGCGATGGGCTCACCACCTGTCACGCTGAGCACATGTGCAGTTCGAACTTGGTGAAACGTGGAGTATTGCAGTGGAGTGCTTTTGCGGTCCCCATTGCATAGTCTCTGACTAACCCTTTGGGTATAATAGTCGTGATTTTAAGTATGTATGTATGTTCATACGTTAATGTACTGGGGCTCTACTGTCACCTCTTAGATCAGAATTACTTTTATATAGTATGCAAAGTAAGATTAAAATAATATTAATTTAAATGTTAGAAAATTATAATATTACTTTAATCTTGCTTTGCACAATTCGTATGGGAATTTGTATAGGAAGGCCCCCCTGGTCGTTGATTTAGGACGCTGCGGACCTTTGCTAATATATTGTGTAATACTTATGTAGATTTATTATTATACATACCTAATACATCACATAACAACCCACCAACCCGCATTGGGCCAGCGTGATGGGTTATGTATGGGCCAACCTCTCCATGTGATGTTTTTTTATGTGGGAGAACCTGTGCCAACCTGAACCAGCCAGACGTTTATAGGCTGATACGTAAACTATAAATATTTTCAGGATCATGCTATTTTTACAAAAAGTAATTTTCAATCGATCTAAGACTTATCGTCAATACGTAATAGGTCGCGGGCATTCATTACTCGTCTGCTTTTCTGTGAAGTGCCAATCTCTAAACAAAACGCAATCGCCTTCGCATATCAATAGTTCGGTGCTCATTTGAAACCGAACTATCGCAACTAAAAAGTTTCAGTACCTAGTTCGGTCAACCGGACTATGGCTACTAGAGGATTCAGTTGGGTACACACCTTTTTATAAAGGACACTTTATTTTTTATCTGACCCCTTTACGTGTACATAACCCTTGGGGTGCCTGGTGGGTCTGACAGACCCGTTACTTTAAGTAATTGTTGATATTTTTTTGGCTGTGGATAGAATGCCACAAGCCGCATTCTAGTACGATCGGTTACGATGCCGTAATTACGGCATCCTAGTACAAAGGGTAGGCAGTGTATAGAGTGTCACAAACGGCAACATAGTACGATCGGTTAATTTAATTTTAATAAAATAAAATAAATAAAATAAAATTTCTAACCTGTCGCGTGACCTACAGGAGTAAGGCAGCTAGTATTTCTGTTGTCTTATAAAAAACTTTACGGCAGATTAGTCACTATTACACCGCAAAACTTACGGTTTCCGAACCGATTTAGATAGTGTGCCGCTTAAGGCACTGTATACACTTCCTATTTTTTAAAATATGAAACCAAGCTTGCGGTGCTCAAGAGTAGCTTCGCAAAATAGACTAGAGCTAATTTTGACACCGCCCGTGCAGCTTTCAGTGCACTTGCGTCAGAGCTTCGTGTGTAAAGTGCGTTTGGGTCAGAGAAACCCGACCAGGCACAGGGCTATTTTTTTTACCTAAAGTAAGATGTGTTTGCGCGCTTTTGTGTGTTTCCTTGTGTGAGAAGGTAGTAGCACTATAAATGGTTATCGGTGTACCGTCCGCACAAGCGATTCTCAGCGCGCCCCAGCATTCCTCTGACTGTCATCGTACCGCCCGCGCAGCTAGCTGCCAGAATCCTGGGTGCTGAAGACGCCGATTACCAGGTTAGTGTTGCTGCTTATTTCGCTCAGGGGAACACTTGAAGGCCGTAACCGCCGCCCTTGGCTTCCTTCGTTTAAACTGCCCCTTTCTATATATTTATACGAGTATATGTGATAACCGCCCCCGCTCATATAGTCCACTGCGCTTAGCATTAATTTACCCGCCCTCCAGTAAAACGGAGACACCAAGATGCATTTTTATTTCAAAATGAATCTTTATTCTGAATTGGTTATTGAAGCTTTTTCATACATATTTGGTTTTATTTTGTAAATTTATCACTTAAATAACAAAAAATATGAATTGAAATATTTCTTTAGTATAAATTTATACTTTTATAATATTTTTATAAAAGGGTCCATCAGCCCCACCAAGCACGTCTTGTGAGTTTTACTCACCAGGCACCCCAAAGGTTTAACCCTTGGATTTGCTTGTGCCTTTTTAAAATGATTCATAATTTTAAAAGGGCAATCTGTAAAACACAAAGCATTTCTGATTTTTACAACTTTTCTCAAATCTATACTCTGTTTTCTAAAAGTCTATTTTATTATTTTAAACTTAAAACATTATTTATTTAAACATTGTTTTGTCTCTTTTGCTCAAGTTCAAAATGACGTTTGTGTGCCATAGTCCAAACAATGTGCAATAATGCCATAATAGAGTTTTTAAGTAAGGCCAGTTATCTCAAAAAAATAAAGCTTAAATGGCGACTTGTAAAATGAAACTAGTAACATGCGACCACGGAATGGATAACTTTTTTACCTGTTCTGTGCTTGTGACCACTTTCACCATCGGAGTACGATCATACAGACATACAATATATCACGACTATTTATCCCCGAAGAATTAGTCAGTGACTCGGCAATGAGGACCGCAAAGCAGTCCTCTGCCATAGTCATCTTTTCACCAAATAGCGACTGAACAAGTGCTCAGCGTGACCGGTGGTGGACCCATCGCCGCAGTTGGATGTATGTACAGTCTTTAGTCCGTTAGTCGCCTTTTACGACACCCAAGGGAAGAAAGGGTGTGGTAGTACTCGTATTCTTTCACCGCTACCCGACATCGCTAGCGTTGAAAGAATACTCTACCACCAGTACGATCACAACAACATACACATTCCTTGGTGTTTGTAGAGGTCCTGCCCGCTATGTAGTCCCGTGTCATCGACTCAGACTGTACACTATTATTTGCCTTTTGCCGTTATCTCTTATTGACACGGACAAACCACTTATCGGTCGTATTCTGCCTTCAAAAATGTGTTTCACGCTCAGCGTTTTGAATACTTTTGCGTTGTGTCAAGATAATATTCATTGTGGCGTGGTGGTCGCCGGTGCTTGTTACGATTCTTACTAACTTTGGAAACTTTTTACTTGAAACAACAAATATATTGTCAGGGTGTAACGAGTATGTTAGTTGCGTATAACGGAACACCAAAACGTTCGAAAAGGGTCATTGACCTTTGTTTTATTTTATATATTTAAGGTTTTTAATAAGGTTTGCGTGTTGGTAAGCGGTAACATATGGACTTTAGCGGCACTAGAGTTAATCCTTAATATTAGTGTGGAAGAAGGGGAGGGAGGCCTTTGCCCAGCAGTGGGACAAATTGGGCTAGAAAAAAAAAATGTCTATGGAAATCTGTTTTAAGTACAAGTTTTCCCGTGTCACATGTACTGTTGTTAACGTGGGCAGTGGGAAGGTTTAAGCCCAGCCATGGGACAGGCAGATGATGTAATGCTTTTAGAGAGTATACGATGTGTAACTACTCTTAATAGAGTCTAGTGGTTAGACCACCAGGCTAAGACCAGAAACATTTCGGCTTTGATTCTAGTGTGTGCTCGGTTAGGCTGGGCTTCTCACCGTTTCACCTAAGTTTCGTCACAGATTAAAGAAGAGTGTTTCGTCTTAGTCACAGCATTAGCACTAGTCTCAGATGACACTGTTTCGAATTGTTAATTCTATGCAATGTTCATGAATTTGGCCTTGCTATTGTTAACGTTAAACGATCGATTTTCTTATGAATAAAGAGGTTAAGATAATTAAGATTACTTAAAAACTTATACAAATTTTAAACACTGAAAAAAAAACGACAACCTCAGGCGGGAATCGAACCACGCACCTTCCGCATTCCGGGCGGCTGCCTTAACCACTTGGGTACCGAGGTCTGGCTTTGAACCGTCGAAATTTGTCAGTGCTTGATTTTACTTAAGTATATTTAAGCGTTAATAAAACGCTAAAATATAAAACATTATAAAAATCTTACGCGCTCTCGTAACTTGCACACCTAAAACCAATTCTTTGTAGCTCTTGTAAATCGGTCTTGGTCTCGCAGTCTCTTGTAATTTTATAATTCGCCGACTTGTAATTTAATCTGTAACACCCTTTGCTGTATTTTTTCATAAGAAAGATGGTCTAACCGTATCGCGCAGCTGTGAAAGAATACTACCACTTACGGACTAAAAACTGCACATACATTCAACAACATAGTGTGGCGCAGGGCTCACCACTTGCCACGCTGCGCACATGTGCAGTCGCTATTTGGTGAAAAGTGGAATCATTCTCATAAGGACAGATTCTCATAAGAACAGATTCTCAAAAAGACAGATTCTGAAAAGGACAGATCATCAAAGGGTTAAGTGGCGTTTTTCCCCAGTCTCATTTTTACTCGATAATATTGCAAATATAAATTGCTATGAATCAGTTGCATTTTCACCCGAATATTTACGTGTGCCATTCTTATATATCTGCATAACTAAACTCATACAAAAAAAGACAGGTAGAGGTGATACAAAAATGTTTTAGTCTTTATTTACCTACTTTATAATTATTATTAATTATTTTACATTTAAATTTATCACAGTAGTTAAAGTTAACCTAGGTAGGTACATAAAATTGAAAAACTAATTAAAAATATATCCTAATGTTCTAAGAAATAACAAATTGTGATTTATTTGTTTTCACATTCCTTCGTGACTGGCGGGCAGCTAGTGTATTAGTAAATAACAAATTATTTCGTTATAGTTTTGAATGCATCTGTACCATTAAACAAAATTTGGGTGAAAACGCAACTAGAATTATTATTTAATTTTCGAGTGAAATCGAAACTGGGGAAAAACGCCACTAACCCTTCTCAAAAGGGCAGGAGTACACGTAAGCACAGAGAAAAAAATACCTAATTATGGCAGAGAACTGCTTTTGCTGTTCTCATTGCGTAGTCTCTAAATAACCCTTCGTGGATATAGTCGGGATTATTTGTATGTACTCGTGTGTATGTAAAGATTGTTTGAATAATAAAAAGCAAAAAGTAAAAATCAAAGGTATAGACATCTGAAACTTAGAATAAAATGTTTACTAGAAAAAAATCAACCAGACTCAGGAAGCTCGAATGGGATTCGAACCCACGACCTTTGGAATGCCGGTCCACTGCTCTAACCGCTGAGCTACCGAGACTGATCTGAAACCTTTAAGTAAGAACTAGGTCCAAGGCAATACACAAGCGAGCAAGACCAAACCTGAGGTTAGATAGCATAGCCTCGGCTTCGCATTAAGCAACACTGATCAACTTCACCATAAGTTGATATAAGTATCAAGTAACTTGTGAAACTAAGCTGTGCACTTGTTACTATTACTCCGTGATTAACGCATCAGAGGCGTGTTGACTAAGTGCGCGATATCGTTGCTTTGTTACAATGTAAGTATTTGTTTGGCTAAAAGTCTGTTACACGACCATTTTATTGACAGACTGTGTAGCCTACCAAGGAACTTATACCTAATCTGGAATGTGCAGGGGCAATTTGACATAGTTTAAAAATGAACTTATTGTTATGTGTCTTAAGTTCTATTACAGAAATAACTTGCTCAGCAGAGAAACGCGGTCCGAGTGAGAAACCGCTGCGAGAGCCGTAAGTCCCTTTCGTTATAAGTCACACAGTGGCATTAGTCATTGGTCATGTTGTTTTGGCAGCGTCTATCTGTCTACGTATGTCAGCTTGATGAAAAAGACAGAGAGCACTCGCGAAGCTATCGCACGTGAGCCGTGAATCGGCAGTTCACATTCCAGTTTAGGTATAAGTTCCTAGGGTACCTACCGGACTAATGCCCTTAGACGTTCGGAGCGAGATAATACAGATTTAATGAAATCTAAAATCGACGCCATGGTTCCTAAGAACAGATTTCCCTATCTCTTATAGTTTTTAATTTCTCCCTACTGACCAATTTAGATTAATCATACTGATCATTAGATTGATGATATACCCTGTATACGAACAGCGGCGTAGCTGTAAGTAGGCTTGCCAAGGGTTAGCCTGATTACCAGCCTTCTTTGTTACAAATGCAGTTAGGTAAAAACAATTTAAATAACGAACATTGTTTAACACTATAGAACGCAGCGCTAGATACAATAAAAGTTCGCGGCCGCAGTTGGAAGGTTAATCATCAGCCTCCTTATCGTTATCGCGATACAGCGCAAAATCTCCATCAACCGAGACTGGTAGTAGTAAGTTGTTTTGATTCCACCTGGTGGCCTGGCCAAAACAACAGTTTGTATGGGTTGGTTTGGTGTCACTCTAGTTAAAGATAAGATAGCCCCAGTTCCTCTTTAGTTAAGGATGAATTCGTTACTTGCCTTCGTGTCATACAGGCATACTAATCTGCCAACGACATAATACATTTCTTGAAAAATTCAAACTTTCGTATATTTGTAACTCAGTAAGGTTGCAAACTTTAAATCTGTGGTGCGCTTACGCCTTCACTAGTAGCGATTTACTACATCTATGGAAGGAACGGGAAAGCGTTATAACTACCATGAGCCGCCATAACAGAGACCATTCCAAACATTGACACAGGGAGACTCAAGAATCTGAGTCTCCCTGTGTGCACGGACCATGTAAATGGTTTGAAACGTCAGGACTAAAATAAAACTCTAAAATGTAGTAAATTAACGCGAGTTCATCCGTAGAAAGTGTTGCATTTCAATGTGTAATGTACGCGTAAACCAAAACATAAAATAATAATCTGTGGAAGTGCTCCCACTATCTCAACGTATTTTAATACTAGTAGGTATAATTATTAGTCAACAGTTGTCACGATCTTTGCGTACAACCTTATATTATCAGTATAGAAGTAGTAAAAACAGCAAACCTTATAATACAGAGTGATTCATTATGATTGACAACTCCAACCTATGTCAAGATTAGGGACGTGCGATGCCAGCCCGAGGGACGCCGGAGTGTTAAGTAATTAACTCGGCTACAGTTACAAACGGAGCAGGGCAAACTGCGGGCAGGTGAATGTGCTCGATAGACAGGCACGCCATTTAGGGCCTCGAATTTGCTATTTTAAAACGTCCACTTTGACGCTTATGCGAAGGATTGGCCAGCACAAGCAACGGAACGTAAAAATAGAAAGACAGGAGGCCTTTTCTCAGCAGCGGGAAAGTAGGCTCCCAATAATAATAATAAAACGTCCACAATGGTGTGTCGGCGGCTTTATTCTGTAATTTTTCCCACACTCCTTAAGTCATGATCAGAGGCTAATAATACACAATTGTGGACGTGTCAAAATAGCACAATCTGACGTTCTGTCATCTCCACAGCCGAAATTTATAATACTACAGTTCGACATGCGTGCTCGCTACTCGCTTCGCCATTCGACGATATGTTCGACGAAACATTCGTCTTCCTTAAACAGAGACGAGTGACAGTTTACACATTCGCGTGTATTCTTTTCTACTTCAACTTGCAAGAATGGATGACGTCTACGTTTTAGCAGCATCTGCGTGTCAATGATTATTAATAAATAATGTTTTTACTTATTTTTGTGTCGATCATGTTTTGGAAACCAAACCAAATAACTATTTGAGCTTGGTAAAGTTCCAAAAACGTTAGAACTCTGTCGTAACTTTATTCCATTTTTATTATACAGTATATGTTGCTTGATCATCAATAAAAATACAATGAGCGAGAGAGCGAATGTGTAAACACTAAGTTCGCCTCGTCATTCGTGCCCTTTGACTCGCGTCCAAAAGACCGCTCCGAACGCGAGCATCACGAGCGGCGAGACGAGTCGCGAGGCGAGTGACGAGCGTGCGTTCACACAATCGCGCACGCACCTCGCCTCGCCATTCGACTCGCCACTCGCGCGAATGTGGAACTGCGGCTTAAGCAACTGTTGTTTTATAAACTAGATTTAGAAATTTGACTTATATTGAATGGATCTTAAGTCAAATTAGTAACTCTGGTATGCAAAACAAGTCTATACTTTGTTCAAATCAGACAACTAAAACATTGTAGGGAACGTTTTAAAATGGCGGAACCTAACTTTATGACATTTTCTACATAGTCCATATTATTATTTTATTAGATTAATGTTTTATATTTTAGCGTTTTATTAACGCTTAAATATACCTACTTAAGTAAAATTTCAAACACTGAAAAAAGACGACAACCTCAGGCGGGAATCGAACCACGCACCTTCCGCATTCCGGGCGGCTGCCTTAACCACTTGGCTACCGAGATCTGGCTTTCAACCGTCGAAATTTGTCAGTGCTTGATGCTTATGTTTTTAGTCAACATTGCTTCATCAAATCTTAGAAGTTTTCCTCTCCATATTATTATGTCAAGAACAGTCCACTAAGACACGATTGTGGACGAAAGCAGAACCCAAGCCCTGGTCCTTTGATTATATAATGTCTAGATAGAGCCTTCCGCTGCATTTACGCGATTGTCAACGTGCCGGGTTTTATAGGCTAGTGTGCGTACCGTTTCTATCTAATAGACGCGCTGCTATCGTAGTGTGCGTGAGACGGGGATGTCAGTTTCTTAGAAATACCCCTTGAAATGGGAGTATTTTTCAGGTCGGGCTAGTGCAGGCTAGGTTAATAAAGTTTAGTAAGTTATTTGAAGCCTTGAAATCACATGTAGGTAGGTATTTATTATTATAAAATATTGTGTGTGAGGAAATTAAAACGATTGGTGTAGAGTGTACGAGTATGTAAGTCCATGAGAGTGTAGGGAACTAGGGATTATTTTCTTTGCCGCCATTTTGAATTTCTTGGTTTGTGCTCCGATTGCGTGTAAAACCATTATCTGTGGGTCTAATAAGTCTCTAAACATGATTTCGAGGCCAGAATTAAAAAAACAGGCCGCCATTTTGAATATCTGTGTTTATGCTTCGATTTGATCGTCTAAGAAGGTCTATCTGGGGGTCTAAGAAGTCTCTAAACACGATTCTGAATAAAGAGTAATAATTGGAAAAAGTGGCTGCCATTTTGAATTTATTGGTTTGTATTCCGATTAGGTTCAAAATCGATATCTGGGGATCTAAAAGATCTCTAAACACGATTCTGAAGATAGAATTGAAAAAAGTGGCTGCCATTTTGAATTTATTGGTTTGTGCGTCGATTAGGTTCAAAATATATATCGGGAGGTCTAAAAGGTCTCTAAACACGATTCTGAAGATAGAATTGGAAAAAGTAGCCGCCATTTTGAATTCCTTGGTTTGTGCTCCAATTATGGTCGAAATCGATATCTGGGAGCCTAAGAGGTCTCTAAACACGATTCTGAAGATAGAAATGGAAAAAGTGGCCGCCATTTTGAATTTCTTGGTTTGTGCTTCAATTAGGTTCGAAATCGATATCTGGGGGTCTAACAGGTCTCTAAACATGATTCCGAGGTCAGAATTGGAAAAATTGGCCGCCAATTTGAATTTCAGTGTTTATGCTCCGATTATGATCGTAATCGATATCTGGGGGCCTAAGAGGTCACTCAACACGATTCTGAAGATAGAATAAAAAAAAAGTGGCTGCCACTTTGAATTTCTGTGTTTATGCTCCGATCATGTTAAAAATCGATATCTGGGGATCTAAAAGGTCTCTAAACACGATTCAGATTTTGCGTTGCTATTCACATTGTCCAATTTTAATTTATAATAATACCTCACTGACAAGTACTTTTCTACAACCAATCTTATTAAATTAACTTGGTCAAGCATGCCGCAGATATGATCGTTGTCTACTGGAAAAAGATTCACATCTCCAAAAAATTTTTTCATCACAGTGGATACTATGATATATAATTAGTGCTTGTCATTACATAGTCCTGTTAAATAAACTGACGAATAACTGTTTCAGTGGTTTTCAAACAGAATAGACGTCAGATGAGACATAAATCAACCCACCTTCATCTTTTATAATAACTAATTTAATTTAACTAATACTAACAACCCATCTCTTCCCTTGGGTGTCGTAAAGGCAACTAACGGACTAAAGCCTGCACATACATCCTACAGCATAGAGCGGCGATGGGCTCATCAAAATAATAGTACCAACCCCTCTCTTCTCTTCGGTGTAGTAAAAGGCGACTAACGGACTAAAGACTGCACATACATCCTACAGCATAGAGCGGCGATAGGCTCATCAAAATAATACTACCAACCCCTCTCTTCTCTTCGGTGTAGTAAAATGCGACTAACGGACTAAAGACTGCACTTGCATCAACGGCAAAGAGCGGCGATGGGCTTATCAAAATAATACTACCAACCCCTCTCTTCTCTTTGGTGTCGTATAAGGCGACTAACGGACTAAAGACTGCACATACATTCAACAACATAGAGCGGCGATGGGCTAATCAAAATCATACTACCAACCCCTCTTATCTCTTGGGTGTAGTAAAAGGCGACTAACGGACTAAAGACTGCACTTGCAACCAAAAGCAAAGAGCGGCGATGGGCTTATCAAAATAATACTACCAACCTCTCTCTTCTCTTTGGTGTCGTATAAGGCGACTAACGGACTAAAGACTGCAAATACATACTACAGCATAGAGCGGCGATGGGCTCATCAAAATAATACTACCAACCCCTCTCTTCTCTTCGGTGTCGTAAATGGTGACTAACGGAATAAACACTACACATAGAACCAACAACATAGAGTGGCGATGGGCTCATCAAAATAATACTACCAATCCTTCTCTTCCCTTCGGTGTCGTAAAAGGCGACTAACGGACTAAAGACTGCACATACAACCAGAAGCAAAAAGCGGTGATGGGCTTATCAAAATAATACTACCAACCCCTCTCTTCTCTTCGGTGTTGTAAAAGGCGACTAAAGGACTAAAGACTGCACATACATTCTACAACATAAGCAAAAAGCGGCGATGGGCTAATCAAAATAATACTACCAACCATCCCTTCTCTTCGGTGTTGTAAAAGGCGACTAACGGACTAAAAACTGCACGTACATTCAACAACATAGAGCGGCGAAGGGCTCATCAAAATAATACTACCAATCTCTCTCTTCCCTTCACTGTCGTAAAAGGCGACTATTGGACTAAACTCTACATATACAACCAGCAGCATAGAGCGGCGATGGGCTCATCAAAATAATATTACCAACCCCTCACTTCGGTGTCGTAAAAGGCGACTAACGGACTAAAGACTGCACATACATTTAACAGCATAGAGCGGCGAAGGGCTCATCAAAATAATACTACCAATCACTCTCTTCCCTTCGGTGTCGTAAAAGGTGACTAACGGACTAAAGACTTAACATACAGTCAAGAACATAGAGCGGCGATGGGCTAATCAAAATAATACTACCACCCCTCCCTTCTCTTCGGTGTTGTAAAAGGCGACTAACGGACTAAAAACTGCACGTACATTCAACAACATAGAGCGGCGAAGGGCTCATCAAAATAATACTACCAATCTCTCTCTTCCCTTCACTGTCGTAAAAGGCGACTATTGGACTAAACTCTACATATACAACCAGCAGCATAGAGCGGCGATGGGCTCATCAAAATAATATTACCAACCCCTCACTTCGGTGTCGTAAAAGGCGACTAACGGACTAAAGACTGCACATACATTCAACAGCATAGAGCGGCGAAGGGCTCATCAAAATAATACTACCAATCACTCTCTTCCCTTCGGTGTCGTAAAAGGTGACTAACGGACTAAAGACTTAACATACAGTCAAGAACATAGAGCGGCGATGGGCTAATCAAAATAATACTACCACCCCTCCCTTCTCTTCGGTGTTGTAAAAGGCGACTAACGGACTTAAAACTGCACGTACATTTAACAACATAGAGCGGCGAAGGGCTCATCAAAATAATACTACCAATCTCTCTCTTCCCTTCACTGTCGTAAAAGGCGACTATTGGACTAAACTCTACATATACAACCAGCAGCATAGAGCGGCGATGGGCTCATCAAAATAATATTACCAACCCCTCACTTCGGTGTCGTAAAAGGCGACTAACGGACTAAAGACTGCACATACATTCAACAGCAAAGAGCGGCGATGGGCTTATCAAAAAAATACTACCAACCCCCTCTCTTCCCTTCGGTGTCGTAAAAGGCGACTAACGGACTAAAGACTGCACATAGGTACATTCAACAGCATAGAGCGGCGAAGGGATCATCAAAATTATACTACCAATCCCTCTCTTCCCTTCGGTGTCGTAAAAGGCGACTAACGGACTAAAGACTGCACATACAACCAACAGCATAGAGCGGCGATGCGCTCATCAAAATAATACTACCAACCCCTCTCTTCTCTTCGGCGTTGTAAAAGGCGACTAATGGACTAAAGACTGCAAATACATTATTATATTTATATTCGTAGCGTTGACCATTTCATACTTTTATAGTCATTATCAGTATACGCCATACGCACATTTCAAATGCCATCTACTCAATAAATATTTATTTAAATTTAATACTAACTCGGGAATTTTGCGTGCCCTAGGGCAGGCAACACAGAAAAATGGCGGGCTACGAATTACGGCAAAATACGCTTCGCTCAAAATTAACGATAAAACTACATTATGACAATTCAATGTTTACTTACCGATGGTAGGTGATTGTTCTAATTGTTTTATGTCGACCTTTATAATTTCTGCATATTTTTATAGCGCAAACCGTCATTTTTAGTAAAATAAAAGGCGTGCAAAAGATGTGCATCTTCTGCGGCGACACAAATGGCACTGAGCGATAGGTTTGAGCTTAGCGGCCAACAGTTGGCTGATATTTTTTTGGACGCCGGCTCGCGGTAGAGACTCTATCTAGACATTATATAATCAAAGCCCTGGTCATAAGATTCGGTCTTTATAAACGCTTGTAGGCGTAGAGTACTTGATTAGGCTTTGTGTAGACGTTGTGCTCGCATTAAGGCGATTAAATAAAAAGTACAAGCATTACTTTTTGGGAACTAATTTGTTAAAGATTTTCTGAAATAAAACACGTTTTCATTTTTTTAAAACAAAATTGGAGACGTGTCTAGTGTCATATTGATCATCGTCAGCCCATTATATTCCCACTGCTGGGCAAAGGTGTTGGTCATGGAGAGATTTGGCCATCATAACCCGCCACGCTGGCCCAATACGGGTTGGTGGGTTAGCGTCATAATATCAAACGACATATAACGATTGCAATTGGTTGTGTTATCATAATATATTTCCGCGTCAAGTCAAAGTCAAGTCAAGTCAAAATATATTTATTCAATAAACTCAATTAATAAGTACTTTGAAACGTCCAAATATTTTTTAACCTACCACCCATTCAGGACATCATTTTTTAACTGTGGCAAAGAACGGGCGCAAGAAACCACAGCGCACAGAAGCAACGACATTTACAAAATATATATATATTATATGTCGTTACCAGGTCACAAAATACAAAATATGAATTTGAATGTAAATAGTTTAATTAAATATGGTGCTCTATATAAATTAATTATAGGCAATTAGAAATAGCTGTTGGAGTAGGTACTTGGAGCATTTCAGACCCAAGCTGTTTTGTCTTCTGTATAATCCGACACTTTATAATAAGCTTTTTTATAAAGCTTTTCTTTGATTTTGATTTTAAATTTATCAAGATCTAATTTCTGAATATCATTTGGTACTTTGTTGTATAATCGTACACACAGACCCTTAAAAGAATTATTTATTTTATGGAGCCTAGTATAAGGCACTGCTAATTTGTTCTTACTTCTGGTATTTAATTTGTGAATATCACTGTTTTTTGAAAACATTTCAATATTTTTATGAACATACACAAGATTTTCATAAATATATTGTGATGCAACTGTCATTATACTTATATCCTTAAATCTCTCTCTGAGAGAGTCACCAGCCTGTAGGTTATATATTGCTCGAATAGCCCTCTTCTGCAGCACAAAGATAGTTGGAATGTCGGCAGCATTTCCCCACAGTAAAATGGCGTACGACATTACACTATGAAAGTAACTGAAATAAACTAATCTAGCTGTATCAACGTCAGTTAACTGACGGATCTTCATTACTGCATAAGCCGCAGAGCTAAGTCTATTCGACAATTTAGCTATATGTGGGCCCCACTGAAGCTTGGCATCCAACGTGATGCCTAGAAACACAGTGGTGTCCACAGGATTCACATTCTTATCTTTAATTTGTACACTAGTTATTACCTGCTTAACATTAGGCAATACAAATCTTACACATTTGGTTTTTCCCTCGTTTAATAGCAAGTTATTAACACTAAACCAGTGAACAATCTTTGAGACCGCATTATTCACATCGTCATAATTTGGGTGTCGTCGTTTCACTTTGAATAAAAGTGAAGTATCATCAGCAAACAATACTATCTCATGACTGTCTTTTACAAAATAAGGTAAGTCATTAATATAAACCAAAAACAAGAATGGACCTAGTATTGAACCCTGCGGAACTCCCATTTTAACCACTGATCCCGGAGATCTTTTACCGTTAATGTCGACCTTTTGAATCCTGTTCCTCAAGTATGAGATCAGAAGGCTCAAAGAAGCATCCCTAATTCCATAGTGGTTAAGCTTCCTGACCAAAGTTTCATGTAAAACACAATCAAAAGCCTTGGATAAATCACAAAATACCCCTAGGGCATCCTGTGATTCCTCCCAGGTATCAAATATTTGGATTAAAAGATCAACACCGGCGTCAGTTGTAGAGCGACCCCTAGTAAAACCATATTGTTTACAATGTAAAAGTTTATTTTTATAAAAATGAATTTGCATTTGATCTAGCATTAACTTTTCAAAAATTTTACTAAATATGGGTAGCACAGAAATAGGTCTAAAGTTAGAGGGGTCAGAAGTGCTACCTGATTTAAATAATGGAATTATTTTACTATATTTCATGAGGTCAGGAAAAACACCACAGTCAATGCATTCATTAAATATGCAAGCTAAAACTGGAGCTATTGTCATAATTACAGATTTAGCGACGTCCACGGAATTACCCCACAGATCAGCAGTTTTCTTTTTATTGAGAGTGTTAAATGTTTTTATTATATCTATAACACAAATTTTTTGAAAACTGAAATTATTTTCACAATCTTTAACATTCTCCTTCAAAACAGATTCAGCTACAGTGGGGGAGGAAATCAAGGCTTTTGTAGTTGAAACTGGAATGTCAGTAAAAAACCTCTCAAATGCTGCAGCAACATCAGCATCAGAAGTCAAGGTTTTATTATCACAATTTAAATTGTACTCATTATTACGACTTTTGACCTTTCCTGTTTCACTATTTATAATATTCCATGTCATTTTTATTTTGTCATTACTATTCTTAATCTTAGAACTCAGATAGTTTGCCTTGGCTAATCGACATACTCTTTTGAATAACTTTGAATAATTTTTAACATATAATTTGAAGTCATCGCTGGTGTTATAGTTGCGTTCACCATAAAGTTCATAAAGGCGTTTCCTACTTCTGTGAATACCAATTGTAGCCCATTCATTAAAAGTTACAGTACCACTAACTGAGATCTTTTTTGGAATAAAAGTTTTATTAAATTCTGAACAATAAATGTTAAAAAAATTATTATAAAAGACATTAGGGTTGTCATTGTATTCTAAATAATTTAATTTTGTATCTAGATTGCTTTTAAAGCGTTCCAGCCGACCTGCAGTTTTTGGTACAACAGTGATATTCTTTTTCGTCACTTGTTTACGCTGGTGTGGAAAGCTGACCATTTGGCCACAATGATCAGAGTCCAGGTTATTAATAATTTGCTTAGCCAGTGGTTTTACATTTGTATATCGATGGCTTAGAGCACACATGTACTAATTACAAAAACTTGATTTTTCAGGAGAGCATTTTAAAGTTTAAGCATGAATAATACAAAAACTGTGTATGATACGGAATTCAAATTACGTTTATTCATAAGACTTATTCTTTGGTTCTACAAATAAGTAAATTTCATAACCGAATTACGTCAAATTGATAACAAAATCAGCTGAATTTCTAAATAACCCCATCACTTAGTACATTTGAACCCTTAAATTTAGTAATTTGAATACACGAATGTACTAAGTGGGACGGGGTCAATATTCTAGTAGATAAACAGGTACTTATCAAAATTAAAATATTAAAATATTTATTATTAATATTATTACCACAGAAAACCGACTCAAGATATATTGTGCAGGTTAGAAAATAAAATAATATTATTAAATAGGAAATCAACAAAACATTGCATAGTAGGTAAATAATAATTAATTAAAGTTCTACAACATTGAATTAATTAAGAATAGTATAGGTACCTAAATCAGTCTTTCTTAAACACTAACAAAATTAGGGAAAGTACTTATTTATTCAAGTTTCTTTAAATCAGTAATTAGTCTTAGAATAAGGTAGGTTATTAATAATACTCTGATCCTGATTCTTAACTTCATAATCAGATGTCTCAGTGTCAGTGATTTTGATATTAGGAATATTTGCAGAACTGGATGTTAAGTCTCTATAGTATTGCCCATAGTCTAATGGGATCACACCATCCTTTAAAGAGTAAGAAGATCTTTTTTCTTATATTGTGAAATAGGGAGCACCAAATTTGTATGCTCTTTTCAGGTTTTTTAAAATATGTTAATGAAGTCTTTCTTTTTTCCTCAATTTTTTGCCTTGCAAATATTGATTTTTTCCAAATCTGAATCGTTCAAGTCGTAATTATAAATTATCGAAGTAGGCGATTCTTCGTTTACCCGAAGCCACTTAATTTTAAACCATTTCAGTCTCATTTTTTATGTTTTTAGTTGTGTTAATATTTAAAGTTTTTTCAAATGCCTTTATGTCTAGAAATCGTCATGTTTCATAATATTAACATCATAATATTTTGGTTTGATCGTGACAGAACCCATTATCAAATATAAAATAGTTAGTTAGATTGTACTATGAGAGTTTTCGTAAATAATATATTTTGCAATCACAGGTAAAGGGTATAGAAAGAACAGCATGTAGGTCGAATGTATTTGCTCTAAAAGCACCATCTGTCTTTAAACATATTTCTTTGTCTTCTTTTTTCATATCCAAAGAGTCTTTTTCGCGTTTTTTGTGTGCATCATATTCTTCTTGTAAACTAGCTTTTTCATTTGATCGCTAATACACATTGCAGGGCTTATAAAATGCTAGTTTTGGCTCATAGGAGTGAAAAATCCTGTGGTATATACAAAATAAGGAAGTTATTTGTTTTTCTGGGCAAAAAAATTCTTTGTAAATTTTGTACATGCGAGATAAGTTCAGATTCAGATCACTATCTAAATAATTTTTTGGAGTCTTTGCGACGATAGTAAGACTCCATTCGAGGGTACTGGTCAATATTGCTCTTTCACAAATTTCGTAGCCTAGGGAAGTTATATTTGCGGGAATTTTACCTTTTGGATTGTCAGTGCCAAAATAGGAACCTGCATGTCCTCTATTTTTGGAACAAATATTAATAATACTTGTGCTAATATCGAACGTGTTACAAAAAAATGTTTGGCAAACACGGTGTTTTCTTATAGATTGGTGAAAAAGCCAGTATGAACGTGACATTGACCGATTTTTCTTAGCCTTCGTGCATACACGTAAAAATTACGCGGCAAAACGATTATCAAAAGCACACTTAACTTAAAATGTCGTTAGTTGAGCATTTCAAGAAACAAAACCAAAATGAGTTAAGTGTACTAATAGATATGTGACTTTCGATGTTTTTTTTAAACATATGTACAGTTATTTTTTGTATCATAGCGACTTAGCACATTTGTGCACTTAAAAACAGTTGCAAGCATTAGATTAGTTTTGTATTAACTGCACTTACAACATTTGGATTGTCTGTAATATGTGAAATTACATATCGTAAATGTACTTAATATTTTTGTGCGTTATCTAGTACCGCGGAAGGGTATCTTAAAATCACTTATGGAGTTTTCGTAGCAGATTAGTAAAAATAAAGGATTTTAATACTTTTGGACAAAACCGAAGCTTACTTGATACAACCGTGACACTGGGTTTTTAATAGAAAGAGATGGAATATCGACACGTGGGTAAGTGCAAACGGTAGAGCACGTCAATTAATACAGTTGGCAGTCAAAAAGTAAAAATCGCAATTTTTGTAGTTAGTACATGTGTGCACTAAGCCATCGATATATGTTATCAATACAGGTGGTCATGAAACTGCCGTAATGATTGGTCGCGTTACACAACAGACACATCCGAGAAAGTTCAGTCGGCCGGGCCGCGCGACTGGTCCCATCTGGGCGACTGATAAGGAGACTTTTCGGAAACCGCTCAAACAAATGCGCTGTTGCGGAACGCAGCTAAGTGTGAACTAAGTAACGTGGAGATAGCTGAGAGTATTCGGTGATTACCGGTTACGAAACACCATTAGACTTATTAATCTGCCACTAGCGGGCGACAACGGAGCCGTGTTTCATTTGCATCACAAATTGAAAAGTGTGCTGGATGATTGTGTGGGTGCATGTCGTGTGCGTTTACCCGACCTTTTATTTGTTGTTGGTATTTTGCTTCGATCAACAATAATCGAAGGTATTTTGGGATATTTTTGAAATTGATCATAATTTTTTGTTATTTAACAGTTTAAGACTCATTCCTTACGACTAACAATAATAAACAGTTAGTTATTAGATTAGTCAATAAAAGCGTTTTATTATCACACATACAATTGAACATTGATTATCGCGTTGTGTAATACGGTGACATGTAAGCAACAGACCCGACAGAGACCACTAGTGTTCTACCATCGGGTCATTTTACAGTTGACAAAGATGAAAACACAAACTGGTTTAGCGACAAACAGTTGTGTAATTATTTAATTAGAATAATGTAAAATAAAAAGCGAATCGATAGCTAACAGCTTTTTGGGTCGCCGGCGAAAACGAAATGTTGTAGTTTCACAACTGCGCGATTAAGTGACAAGCAAGTGGCTGCGTGGCTTTTGAGATTATGCGCTTGTTGGCACGCGGGTACAGATAGGTGTAATGTCGCGTAATGTTACGGCGCGTGCGGCGAGGGCAGAAGGCTCGCTCCTCGCAATCAACCGAGCGAGCACCCTCATTACTATAGATGGGAATAGGTAAGCTTTTCCATACACTTTTACAAATGCGTAGAGACATTGCTTCTCTCAGTGTCTTCTACCGAAATTACTACGGAGAGTGTTCTGAAGAACTTTTTAATCTAATCCCGCCCTCTCCTTTTCTGTCCTGGACTACACGTGCTGGTCTTAGGAACCACCATCATACTGTGCAGACTATCAGCACTCGTACCAAAAAAATTGGCAAGTCGTTCCTCTGTAAGACCATTCGGCTTTTTAATTCTCTGCCGGCGCATGTGTGTTCCCAGCTTTATAGTCCCGGGTCTTTTAAGCGGGGCGTAAAACGGTATTTATGAAGGCCGTCATGAATGGGGGCGCTTGTTACCGTGCTTGTTCCACGGTAAGGAGTGCTCTCGTTATTTGGGATTGCATCGGCTGCTTACCATAAGGATACCACAGGATGTAGTCACTATGACGTGTCACATTAAAAAAAAAAGAAAGAAGCAAAAGAAGTGTCAGGCAGGATCAAAAATGGAAAGCTGTGGTCTCTTTCTATCCCTTTAGGAAACGGTCTTGATAATATGTATGCACCTTGAGAGCTGATGGTAGGTCGAGGGGAACTTGTGTGTGAATCCGTCGTGCGAGGGCGTGGATAGCTTTGGGGCCTTACTATCAACTCTTAGTGCTGCTGCTCTGCTTTAATTTTAATACGCTAAGTCCTACACGAACTTTACATAGTACTGCTCTAAGAGATGTCAGTAGAGCCCCTAGTCCCTTCCTGGTAGGGTAGTAAAGACCGTATGCATGTCTCGTGGTGAATCGGCATGGAAAGCTCTGGTCAGCTTAGACAGAAACTATTCGAGAGCTGGTGGTAAGTAGCAAAGACAGTCAGCGTGTCATGGAAAGCTCTGGCCTCTGCTTAGACAGGAACTATTCTAGAACTGGTGGTAAGTAGCATAGACAGTCTGCGTGTCATGGAAAGCTCTGGCTTTTGCTTAGATAAGAACTATTCGAGAGCTGGTGGTTAGTAGCAAAGACAGTCTGCATGTCATGTGAAAGTTCTGGCCTCTGCTTAGACAGGAACTATTCGAAAGCTGGTGTTAAGTAGCAAAGACAGTCTGCGTGTCATGGAAAGCTCTGGTCTCTGCTTAGACAGGAACTATTCGAGAGCTGGTGGTAAGTAGCGGAGACTTCCTGCGTGTCTTGTGGTGCGGTGGCATGGAAAGTTCTGGCCTCTACTGAGACAGGCACCCGTTTAGAGTTGATAGAGACCTTCTGCGTGGCATCCGCCGTGCGCTGGCGTCGTGACAATGGTCGGAATTCACGCAGAGTCGTCGGTGCGCGGTGCCGGTAGTCCTGACGCCGCGCCGGGTCAAACATTCTAAATGTTTCATTTGTATGACGCAACGCGGCCGAACTGGATTTGCACTCGTCTCGCCGCCGCGCGCCGCGCCGCTGCGCCTGCGCGCGCCTGCGCGTGTGTGCCGTCCTATGGCTTAATTGAAATTGCTATTCTAAACTCGCTATTTGCCCTCCAGTCTAAATTGTGATAGGCTAACGTTTGCTAGTTTAATGTTGTCCTTTTAAATGTATGAATATTACCGAGCAACCTTAATAATAATGCGATACGGAACATAACAATGTTTAATGTTATTTATAAGTATGGAGCATCTTTATACTAAAAGCGAAATCTTTCAGGCAATCTGGACATCATCGGTATCGGTCGAAGTTGGAGGCGTCAAAACTACGTAGTTACTAACAACGACGATAATATTAAAATCTCACAGTCACTTAAACTATAGTGGCAGATATTTTAACTAACTACGAGTATAAGTGAGTTATACAAAAAATTAACAATGTGAATACATACTTGGGACAATCTAATTTAAAGTGTGGACAGGCGGGGGATGGCCCGGTTGAATACTCGGTATAATGTCTGTAGCAAAAAGAAAGACTAACATGAAACTACTTTAAAAGAAAGAAAGTGTTAGTAAGCTTACCAAAAACCATCAAATAAGCCCTTATAAAAAGTGATATAAGATAAGTAAAAAAAAAAATTAACTTAAAAGTAAGTAAGTACTTACCTTAAAAGTTATTGGTGAAGCAAAGAGACATCACTTTATATATTTTTTGCAGGCCTATCAACAAAAAAGTCAAAGACATTTCTGCCCAATAACGCCTTTTTAATTCAACCGTTTGATACCTTTACAGTCGCTTGAACACAAAATACAAGTTGTATGCGCCCGTGTAGTATTTATGAGGCGTGATGATGATTCTGTTATGCCCACATCCATTGCTGCTCCGGCCAACACAGCTTGCGCGACTCGAGCGCTCGTGAGCGTCGCATGAGCAATGACGCAGAAGAGATCGCTTCTTGTACGCATTAGTTGCGACACACGGTTAGTAGCAGACAGCTTGGCGCGCCACTTTTTTTAATAAAGTAAATTCAACAAAAGTCGGACATCGCCGGCAGAGGGGGCACTGAAGCGACGCCGGCCACTTTCTTTTTTATAGCCGCCGGGAATGTGATAAATCTGATGACTACACTTGTCACTCGTCCCAAAAGCTTAGACTACCAACGGGTAATCCACTACGTAAGCTTATTGTACGCAGCAGATTCAAGCAGATGCACGTTTGGCCACTTCACAAACTGCCTACTCAACGTATGTGGCCAATACATTGTTTCTGGTTTAAACGGGTTCAAGATGATAGCAATATATGAGTCACATATACTAGTTTATTAAATATATCGATATGTAAAGTAACAATTTACAAATACAAAACCAGTAGGTACATAACGCTTTAATATTTTCGGTGGTGACTCATAGTCGTCTTAATGTATTACGTAATGGCCGATACAAGTTTAATATTATAATAGCCATAGGCAATAATATATACAATGACTCATAATAAATAGCACACGTGGAGTCGCAAAAACCAGCCATCGAGTTGGATAGTTGGAGGTATAAAAAGGCTATAAAAGTATCTTAATAATAATATAATATTACCGTAGGGACGCTAACGGGGCTGGTTGGAGTTATTTCGCTGCATGTAGAGGACTCTTTTAGTTCTGCAGTTAGACATCTTCTGGCGCATAAGGATGCCCGCCTGGAGGTGGTACTGGCGGTACAGGTACTCCTTGGTCATCGCCTGCGCCGAGAACATGGCGCGGCTGCGCTGCAGGACCTCGTCACGAGGGCCCCACGTGGGGTCCAAGCGAATTGCCTCGCTCAATCTGTGTCTAAAAGCAGCTATCAGTAGCTTTACAACCACTAGACCCACTATCAACACCAAGGATATTATGAATATGATCCATGGAACATTATCCAGAGGCGCACTGGAGTAATCCCGAACCTTTAAATATAATTCGTAACAGAACACGTAACACAGAACGGCGCATGAGTACAGCCAGGCTACCTTCATGTACGTATTGGGCTGTATGCCTTGCATAAAATGTACGTCTTCAGTAAATCTATCCAGGCCATACCATAGCACAAAAACAAGGATTTCAATGATAGCTATAAAGGTTGTTAAGATACTCATGAATCGCCTAATGCCCAATAATGCAGACATTCCAAGTTGACTGAGTAATGGGATCGTCAAAACAAATAACAATGTTACTGCTACAAGCGTCGTGAGACCAGGATATTTGGCGACTTTCGTGCTTCTAGCGGCTACCATCTCCAACATATTATATATTAGTATTACGTTTGCGCTCATACCTAAAACGGTGTGGCTGCTCATCGTCAATATCAGCCAGAAATATGTGGTTTGATACTCGTATAGTAAACGAGGAATCTTTTCGTATATTAGGGACAAGCTCGCTTGTATGATCCTGTAGGGTTTGATGCCGTGCTCGTAGGCGTAGGGACAGGTCATCATGGCCGTGGTGCAGACCGCGAGCGTGGCGACGGCCGCGCACGCCACCACCGCCACCACCGTGTCGGAGTAGCACGGCGTGCGGAATGACGTGCCCGAGCTCAGGTTGAAGTTGAACCCTGACCCGATGCCGAGGTTACTTGTCACCTGTAAGATAGCCAGCGACGCTCGGAAACGCTCAAAAAACACTGTGAAATCAGAATCCAAAGCCTCTACATATAGTACAACTACTCCTTTTTGGAGCATCGATCCCATTAGTAGTATCATATAACCAAGAACTGGGTAAACCGTGTAAAAGAGTACTACCAATTTCACTGAACTCTTTCTTCTGAAACAACTTAGAAACGTGATGACGCTTATTAGAGCAGAAGACAGGCACACTCGCCACGCTACGGAGTATTCACGTTCTGTGTTTGATCCTAGCATGTTATACTTCCAGTACTGATATTCAGGAAAGGTGTTGTGTAGATTATCACAATAGCTGGGATTGTCTTTGAGTCTAATGCAATCTTCGTTGACGGTATAGTTGTGTCTCAGAATTTCGCAATCTCGCGTAGACCACTTCCCGCAGGTGTAGAACGGTATGGGGGTCTCGAAACTAATGATGAAGTAATGGAAAGTAAATGAAACGGTGACATGGTTGTTGATAATGAAGAATAATTGCCATACGACGAGGATGTATCCGATGTGTGATAAGCAAGGGCGAACTTTCCATACATCTATGCTGTCTCGCGCTGTGAACTGGCTGATGATGAATTCCATGTAGAGGAGAGGGATGCCGCAAGTGAGGTAGCAGATGATGTAGATGATGGTGCAGCCGGTGGCACCGTGCACCGAGGCCATGTTAGGCATGGCCAGGAACATGGGCGTGCCCATCAGCTGGCACAGCAGCACCAGCAAGTTGGTGCGTCGCGATCCCCAACCACTTTCGTCACTGTAATTTTCCATGTTGATGGGTGGCAGCGTTTCGGAAGGACTCGCGTCATTGAGTCCTGTCATGGCATAGCCCTCGAGTTTAAACCTAGTATCTATAATTATACAGATACCTAACTACTTTATTGATAGACAGTAAATTAAAATACACACACGATTACTCCAAAAAGTATTATTAATTATCTAATATATTATTATTATTTTACACTTGACTTGACATTATTTACACTTGATATGGGAGAGTTTTATATACCATTCGATCACGAATAATGAAGAAAACGAGAATTTGTATGGCAATATTGCAACTCTAATAAAATAATTGTTCTTCACCATAATGAGGCGCTGTAAGTTCTATCTGTTACTGTTATAACAGGAATTTAGGTAAAACGCGTTTTCTCAAGTTAAAACTAGTTTTTACCAAATGCGTTTGTTAGAACTAGAATTTCCTAGTTACTTAAAACTATTGATAGCGTGCCGCATGCTTTGTATCCCTATTTTTATTGGAACCGAAGCACCACCATCTAGGTACGGATATGCGAAACAAATGTAGTTTTCAAGTTAATATTGAATTTCTGGGGCACTATTTAGAATAGTAACTTATCTGGAGCATAGAATAAAGAGTATTCTAGAGTAAAATTGCATCGATACCGTCGCTGCTCTACGTGTAAAATAATCTAATGTTAATTTGACGTGTGACGACGACATAAAAGTCCCTTCGCAGTTGGCTCGTAGGTGTTAGAGGCGTGGCGCCAGGGTTGTGCGAAATATATCAGTTATTATCTAATCTATTTAATACAGTTCATTGTTTAATATCTTCCCGTTTTACCTTCAATTTTTATACTACATTCGCTTTCATCTCCCCTGAGGATAACTCACGATATGGCCAAAGTTGGAAGGGCACTTCACTCGGATCCTCACTATTAAAGAACTGGCTTCTTATCACAAATTTTCGAATTACGACAATACTCCTAACAATGTCGTTATGAGGATAAACTTATATAAAATATAGTGGTAGCTAGCCAAACGAACCTAAGTCTGAGTACAGCAAGTACACCACACAAGTACACCAAAGGGAACAAAACATTTAAAGCACCTATGGATGTAAGACTTTATCCAATTTTCAAGTGCTTAATTTAATTTTCTGTATATAAATACGCATTGTTTTTCTAACCTCCATTGTTACTGCTTGGCAAACGCCTCCCCAAGTCTTTCCGTTCATCCGTTACCCGACAAAGGCTGTCTTCGAAATAAGCAAGGCATCTTATCTTACCTTACCATAATGGTTGCGTCAACCTATTGGAAACTACTGTGCGAGGTAGGGCCCATCTAGTTGAGTTATTTTTTATTCTTTCTGTTTTTATATACGGATGAACACTTGGCCTTCATCTCACCTGAAGTTAGGTGTTGATAAAGCCGATGGCGGAATCGCACTTTACCCGCATTTCTCAATTTCCGGCTACTGGTTTCCGGAAAATCCCGAACAAAAATTAAGGTATTACCTTAATTTTTTTCCGGATTTTGAACAATAAATAAAAAAACCGCTCGTAACATAATGCTAGTAACATTGATGTTATTGCGACAAATTTATTTAAAATGGTAGTATCATCCTCACGGACTTAAGACATGGTCTACCACCATCTAAACCGAGTACAAACATGTACCACCCCCTGGGAATTAAAACCGAAACCACAGGTTCGGAAACCGGTGATGTTACAACTACACAACTAAGTTAAACTAGTACTATTAGTTATTCTGTGGTAAAACTAGCAATGTAACGTCACGATAGCTCCCCGCACATCCCTGCGACTGATAGGCCATAGCTACACCAGAGCAGGTGACTTCTGGATAATGAAATTGCAATTGATAAACAGCGTTCCGCAGTTTCACTTTATATATTTTCCGATAGCTGGAGCAGGACCCGTTCTACTAGTAACGTAGGTAATTCCACAAAGCTTTCTTGTTACACACCAATGAGGTATTATAACTAGACGACGCACGATGCACGACAAAGCAAGTTTTTATGCAACGAGTTGCCGCTTAAAGGCAGCAAACAGCGTGATTGTGAGTTGTGAGGGATCCAAGCGATTGTGGGTGGACCCCATACGGCCGCAAATCAGTGCGCAAAAAAATTGCTTCAAGGTGTCGTCTCTAGTTATAGCCTGAATGTTCCACACTCATCCATAAATCCATTACGCCCCGGCCGGTATCACCCAACGTACATTCTATTTCATATGATATAATTAAGTGTTTAATAATTTATAGAACGATTCTGAGAGTTGGACATTCTGTAAGTTGGATATTCTAAGAGTTGGACATTTTGAGAATAGGACATTCTGAACGTGAACGATTAAAAATCAAATAATAATCTTTTCGATGAACTTAAAAATCTATACACCCGTTATGCTTGGACAAAGATCACAAAAGAAAATTGCACTGCAATGTAATTATTAAATGCTTTCTTATCACGAAGAATAGTTTTATCGAGCTAAACACAAAAATACAAAATAAAATCAAAGAGCTGATTCATGAACATATCATTCGGTCTTTCGTAGTGAAGTAGCGAATTATACAGAGCTTATTTAGACCCCGCGCCAAATGATTTACGTGATTATAAAGCAGCAGTAAGTACAACCAAATATTAAAATAAAAAAAATATATTTTTTTCATTTTTGTCTCAACTTTTCCTTATCATCATCATCATCAGCCTATAATCGTCCCACTGCTGGGCACAGGCCTCCCACGTGGACAACAGCACGCGGGGATATTTGGCCATAACCCACCACGCTGGCCCTAAATTATTGTCACCTAGCGCGCGGCCTATCGCGGTTATCAAAGCGCACCCCGCGCACCAATGACAGCGCGCTGTCGTCGTCGGTCGCTTTGACCGCGAGGGTGAGCACACGCACCTAGAACTATAGGATATAGAAAGCACGCAAAAAATTGTATTTAAAAAAAGAAAACTTCCATTATTTTTACGTCAAATATTTTATTATTACTTTATTTACACCATATTTACTGTTGGCGGGGGGTCCAAAATCAATCATGTATAGGCTAGTTGACTAAATTTCAAAATCATATAAAAACGATACCTGTTTACCTATTTTTTCCTAAAAATACATTATTTTTAATAAAATCGATCTTTTACAATATTTAATTTGCGTTTTTATATTCTGATTTAAATTTACCGCAAAAACGCTAAGACCGCCATGTTGAGTAATGACGTCACGCCGTGGCAAACATCCGTTTCGTTCGAGGCTTGTTCTAGAGAAATGTCACAACAATATAATAAAATACATTTGGTACGGCGTGATGTCACGGCTTCTGATTTCCGTTTAATGTCATATGACTGAGAGCGTATTATTGTCGACTTTTTTCTTTAAAAATATGAATAGTCCCAATTTTTTATAATGAATATTTTAGATATTTTGTTTCTTTATATCTTACTTGATCATTAGAAATGCCAATTTACCCGATTTATTCTTAGTGGACACAACCCTATTATGCTGTAGTAGCGAGCGATGGAATAAAGTGACCGTTCGCCAATTTACACACATGTCTACCAACCCAACTAGCAAAATTTCCTCTTACACACATCCCAAGAGTATAATTTTACCAGTCTTATGGTACTCCGATAAACTGCTATAAGTGTGGATTTGGGCGCACTTAATAAGTCCATTTACCCTTAAATATATCTTAAAATGGTCTCGAGAAGTGTATTTCCAATCTTCTGTAAGAATAAGTTATAAGTGTAACAGCCGATATCTAATAAAATACTTTGATAAGTCACTTCTAAGATTAAGTGGACTTACATAGTGCATGTATAGGTGTTAATTAAGAATTAGGCTTACAGAGTGCGTTTATAACACTACTGGTCTTATTGATGTCATTTCTCGTTTTCTTATATACTTCTAAAAGTATTTTTTACAAGTATATATGCTCTTATAGCTTAAATAGACTTATGATATGCCATTATTAGAGTCTCTATCTTAATCAGAACGTATATAAAATTTATTTAAGGACATTATTAAGGCTCTTAAAAGCTTTCGTTTCTAAGGGTATTTTGCTAGCTGGGAATACAATCGGCATGAAGCGGTTGCCACATTTGTAAAAAATCATTTAATTATTTAAAATTTTTAAACTTGTTTGAGCCGTGCGTGTTGTAAAGCGATCTACTAAAAGAATACTACTACTAGAATACTGCCAACCCCTCTATTCTGTTGGATGTAGTAAAAGGTGACTAACGGACTAAAGACTGCGGCGATGGGGTCACCATCACCATCTATTACGCTGAGCACATGTGCATTTGTAATTTGGTGTATGTGCAGTTGTATATCTGCTCAATCATTAACTGCTCCTAATTCAAAAATTTGGACAATATTCACATTTAAGGTTATTTTTCTAAAAATTTCTTAAAGTAGGGAAAACAAAATAAGAAAACTAAACAACAATTTCAATGTGCATTTGTAATTTGGTGTATGTGCAATTTGACAGTTGTAACAATAAAATATGAAATATGTTGAAAATGGTAATTTATGATTTAACGATAATTATCCAATAATTTTTTTATTTAGATAATTTGTAAATATTATATTTTTACAAAATAAATTTGCGATTTTTTTATCTGTGAATTACAAGACCCGAAACAGGGGCGGCCATGATTGAGCTTCATGTGACGGATTGTGACGTCACATTTCACACAATTCAATTATCAAAAACTGTCTGTCAGGTTTCAAAACAATTTCTATATTTATTAAAATGTGACGTCACAGAGCAAAATGTCACGTGACCAACCGTTTTCGCACGAAATTTGAAATTAATAAAGAAAAATATGTTTATTTCTATTAAATAAAGCTTTTTCGAGAAAGAAAATATTGTACGGGGAATAAAATAAGCATTTGTAATTTTTAAAACACTTTTTCGAAAACTGTCTTGACAGTCTAGCGAATTGTAAATCCTCATTGCCTAGCCTCTGACTAACTAAATAGTCGTGAATATTTGTTATTGTTGTTATATCAAACAAAAAATAATTATACCACTTCGAGACACGCACTGCTGTCAAGTTACTCTAATAACTCCTTGTACTCAGCAACCCGTTATGTGGCGCAACGATCCAACCTAAAACCACATAAAACCTGCTACGTAAAATACAATACAACAGTGCCACAGCAAGTGTGACAGAAATAGTATCGACCAACATTATGCATCTCTTATTTGCACAAGTCATTATTTGTCAGTGTTATCTTATCGATGTTTCTGCAACGTACGAACCGAACGAAGATAGTGTCGAAAAACTAACTATTTCGCGAACCCCACCTTTGTTTGTTTACCAGTTAACCTACATTCGATTTGGTTTAATTATTTTTTAACCGAGTTATTTGGTGCCGGACCTCGTGTACAGATAACAGGTTTAAAGGCACAAACTTTAAAATTAAACTTTACTTACTAAAATTGTTTAGATAAATGTCCAAAATTTATTCAACACTCTACAGTTAGGTAGGTAATCTGTGTCATACATACCTAGGTACTGTTTTGTTTTTATTTGTACCTAAATGGACCAATAAACTTTTTCTATTCTATTCTATTAAGTGTATTCTATTCTATTTTATAGATTGGACGACCTTCGGCTAATGATGATGATGAATTTAAATATAATGTACTGGGTTCGACTTTCGATATTTTCGGATTTACGGACAATATGTGTGAGTTGTGTTAGGATAAAAGCTGATTTAATAAAACAACGTCTGTATCAAGAACACAAAAAAAACAAAATATTTGGTTGAACAAAATAAACTTATAAAATCTATTGTGAAAACAAGAAAACCCATGTTAATAATTCAACTATTATTAGTTTTCACATTCAGGATAAGAAACTCGGATTGTATGAAGTTTCTCAAGACTTCGTCACCATAAATTTTGAGCAAAACCTCCTGTTGATTACATCAAGAGCTGTGCTAAAAAGGAACCTAAGCTTAATTAACCAAGCTTTTTTAAATAAAAAGCTCTTACAATAAAGTTCATTGGCTTACTGCCGAGAGCAGTTTTAATGTTATGATTGTGCCACTACGCCTGCCGTTAATTGTTTTTAATATTAAATTGATATGTAGGTATTTACAGTTTGCCACAAAAGTAGATAATTACAATTTTGTACCAACTCACTCCGATCGCACTCGTGCAACCATTACGTTCAAACGGAGTAGTTGGTGTAAGTAGTAAAATATAAAGTTGCTTCTGCTTAATTGACAGTAACTTAAGTAGGTATTATTTATATTTTTGTTCTTTTAAAAAAGTTATATGAGAACAACAAGCAAGTTATGATGTTCCCAATTTTCCATTATACCTGCTGGATAGATGTTCAAATTGTTAACGAGTTCCTTTACAACTTGTTTTAGTATTTACTATACCCTTGTCTACTATTACCTTGGTTGTTCTTACATCAAGTTCTAACATCCAGTTTTATTTAGGTAAGTAATAAGCCTTACAATGTCCCGCTGTATAAACGTCTCCATCATTGAAATGAAGTAATGCTACAATGATGTCGTCTCCATCATTGAAATGAAGTAATGCTACAATGATGTCGTGACCACCGTCTCGCGTAGTGGTGAAAGATACTACCACCACCCCCTCTCCTCCCTTGGGTGACGTAAAAGGCGACTAACGGACTAAAGACTGCACACACATTCAACTGCATAGAGCGGTGATGGGCTGAGCACATATGCAGTCGCTATTTGGTAAAAGTGGACTATGGTAGAGGACTGATTTTGTTGTCCTTATTGCCTAGTTTCTGACTAACCCATAGGGGATAATAGCATCATGACGTGAAATCGCCATCGAGTCAGCACTGCTTAACGGAATATTAACGCTCGGGTCACACGATAAGTTTCAATTTCGCGTGAATTTTTTTAGAGAGTCGTGATTATATTATGTATGTACTACTCTGTCAATAAAATACCTGGAAAAGATCAATAATACACAAAATGTTAGTTATTCATCTTAATTTATTTTATCGCCTTCAAAGTATATGCTTTTTTAGAAACGATACACTTACGCCAATGAATAATCCAATAATAAAAACATTTTTTAAACGCTTTTTCGGAATTTAGTTTAGTTCTCGCCGCGAATTCTCCTTTATGTCTTCTACCGAATGAAAACGGGTGCCACGAAGTGGTACTTTGAGTTTTGGAAAAGTAAAGAAGTCGGCTGGAGCCATATCTGGCGAATAAGGTTGCTCGATGGTATTTGTTGAGTTTTTAGTCAAAAAGTCGTTTATAATGATGGCCTTCGCACAAGCGAAGGAGCATTATCGTGGTGCAAAATCCAAGAACTTTATTTCCACAAATTTGACCTTTTTCGTCGAAAAAAAAATCTCTTAAACGCCTCATAACGCTCAAATAATATTCTTTATTTACCGTTTGACCTACCGGCAAGAATTCCGAGTGCACAACTCCGCGATAGTCAAAGAAAACAGTCAACATGACTTTGACTTTTGTCGACTTTGGCGTGGTTTTTTCGGTTTCGGTTCAGTCGGAAGGCGCCACTCCGAAGCTTGTTGACTAGTTTGTATGTCAAACTCGTAAACCCACGTCTCGTCACCAGTAAACAATGCAAATTCGCAATACACACTAGATATAAACTAACTAAAAACAGCACTGCATTTAATATATATAACAGAGATGCAACTCAAACTTCGCGCCAAAATGGATAACAGTTGTGCCAATTTAACAACAAACAAAACAAAAGATGGAAATTGGAATCATAAACAAATCATCCGTCCCCGAAACTTTTTGACAGAATGTATGTAAAGTAATGAGCCATAAAGTGTCCCGCTGCCTGGGTAGACAAACATGTCCATCTTCGATCAACAATATTGTTGATCGAAGGTCTCCATAGTTGAAATGAAGTATTAATGTTAAAATTTATATTGGTATCGGCTTAATCGTCAAATGGGGGATGGTAAATACAAATCCGGGCTACGCATGTAAGCATACGAAGCACACTTGATCCGACCCGGGAATGTACCCACATTTCGTTCTGGGAATGAAACGGGTTTTAAGTACCTACCAAAGCAATTGCAGCTGAAAGCTTAAATTTTTAAACAGAACGTAGACATTTCTCCGACCGTTATTAAGTTATTAAACGAATATTACGCGTTTAAGTAGCTCGTAAGACACGTACGTAATATTTTAATGCACCCTGTACCAGACGCGTCCGTTATTTTGTTTACACGGCGGATTTACTTTTGGTGCTAATCTTGACTTCTTATCATTGCAATTACTTCAAATACATTTCTGCGACTCGTTAAAGCTGTTCAGTTGTTCGCACACATAAGAAGCAGCTTTAATGAGTCGCTAAGTACCTACAATAATTTATTAACTGTTTAAATTGTGTTAGGTTTTACGCAATAGTGCGATTTTAATAACCTACCTATATAATGCCTATAGCCTATTTATTCGAAAAAATGTCTTGTGTTTGAGTTAATGTAGGTAATAATGGAAAAAACAAATTCGATGTTTAAAATCTAACCTGATCGCCTTTTTTGGCAATATTCGTATAACCCTTTGGTGTGGGAGCCCTTTCGGTCGCATAATCTCTTTCGTCATAATGTAGTTTAGCATAACAGTTTCAGTATAAAGTTTTTTCGCATAAATTTTGATAAGTAGAGTGTTAAAAACCCATAATGGTTTCATCGGCATAATTTTAACTTCCTATAATTGTCTCTATTATAAATTTTATCAGCATAAATGTAAATAACATAATACTTATGCCTCTTTAATTTATGCAAACCAATATGGACCCCTTTGGTGTCCCTGCGGCAAGGTACCTTAACCCCTTGAGCACAACCGTAAAACCAGACACAATTGAAAATCAATTGTTTCGAGACCGCCGGCGGTCTTATGATCCTTGACCTATTAATTAAATACTCTAAACAATAGGTAGGTAATTATTGAACGGTTGACAATTTCTATTATTTATTATTAAGTTAGCTCTGTATTTGTTGTGGTCAATATACCCTGAACTAAATCAGTACCTACAAATGTATTCTCAATCGCTGCAACTCAGAAGACAAATAAGAAGCTTAAAGCACTTTGTTGGTCAAAGTTAGGTAGCAATCGAAATTAATTTACTGTGACCGAGACCAGCTGAATAGCAATTGAATCAGACAGCTCTAGCGCTTTATTCGCTGTTGTAGACCTATCGGGTTTGCTACTTAGATAATTAATCGATTCACAAGCCGCGGTGCCCACATTCACCACAATAGATTCTTTAGGTCATAGGTCGCCACTATGCTAAACAAGGACAGCTATAGTTTCCGTGGCTGCGCTGCATCATCATTACGTTAGAAATAGCGAATCACGCCTCCGACGTCAGAGAAGGATAGCATTATCGATAGTGAAATGTTAGTGGCACGCGCGCGCTCTAATTTAAACCTTAAGTGTGCAGGTTAAGGTTTTATTTGATAAAGCAAAGTTGTAGTCACGATTTTATATTCGAGGTGGAGAATTTCAGTATTTTACTTGATTGTGTTCGTTATTATCAATATACGCATTACATTGATATTTAAATAAACTCCAATGAATTGTTTGCACAACTAGATTAATATGATTATGACTTGAGATATAACAGTGCAATTTATTAAATAATGAAATAGTTACCTTATCATAGTCGCGAACTTAATTTTCAGAAAATGGTCGGAATAGTAATTTAGTCAAAAGATATAAAATACCTTTTTGCCCTAGTTAATAACTTATATCTTTATCCTTATTGACATGTAAGCTAAATAATTATTTATATATTAATTCATTGCATTTTGGCTCACACCATGGACCATGCAAAAGTTCGAAACGTCATGTCACGACGAAATAAAAAGCGAAATAAACGCGAGCGAATTCGAATAAAGTGTTTCATTTCAAAGTGTAGCGTAATCTTGATTAAACAATGTAACATACATTTGTTGCAGAATTTATTTAATAAAAACTTCAACGGCCATACACGGTAAAGGTTTTTTTGGAACATTCAAGTATAGCACGTAAGTAAATTAGCAGTAAATATCCTGTATAAGTACCTACTATCTCACAGATCATCATCGAGTAATAGCTACAAAAAAGAACAGCCTGTATACTATCCCACTGCAGGGCAAAGGCCTCCGTCATTGAATTCATGTCATCGTTACAATTTATTTAAAGGTATTGGCTTAATCACCACTTTTGCCAAATGCGGGTTGGTGATCACAAACCCGGGCTATGCATCAAACAATCCGAAAACACACTGTGCCCGACCTCGGAATTGAACCCGACTTTCGGATAACGAGCCGAGCGATTGACCACCCGCTAATCAAGGCGTTCTACAAGCAATGGCTTAATCACCACTCTTGCTAAATTCGGGTTGGTGATCACAAACCCGGGCTATGCATCAAACAATCCGAGAGTAAACACAAGTGCCTGACCTCGGAATTAAAACCGACTTCTGGATAACGAGCCGAGCGCTTGACCACCCGGTCATGGAGGCGTCCTACATCATCATCGTCATCATTGGCCCCCTGCGCCTGTTTTCAGACGATTTGTTTATGCAGTGTTCTGGGACTGAGAGCACTTCTTTGCATGGCTGTGTAGGCCGATGCGCGAACGGCAAAGTCTTCCGCTTTGGCACCTGTGGGTTGGACTGAGGGGTTGTTGTTTCTTTGGTGCCTCTTGATACGCTTGCTTTCGAGAGACGAAAACCAGGCGTTATCGTGTACTTTGCCACCCTCTGAGATTTCAAATCGCCATTGGTCTCTGTCCCGGGATCGCTCCCCCTAGCCCATTTGTTCCATACCAAACGCTAACATGTCCCTCTTGACGCAGTCTTTAAATCGTAGAAGTAATGGCTCAATATCACCACTCTTTCCAAATGTGGGAAAGTGATCACAAGCCCGGGCTTCGCATTGCAAAACTCGAAACCCACTTTGCACACATACCTATTACCAACCTACTTACTTTCCTTAAATTGAATGCCGTGTGTACACTTATCGGTCAATGTTTCTAAGCACCGTAAGATACAGTCGCCGGCATGAATAGGGTTGTAAATAGATGTCAAGCAATCACTAAGGTGAGTCGGGAGTGCCTTGCCGATGTTTATTGGCCCGTGAGAAAGTGAACTAACTAGCGCAGATCAGCTAGCAGGGTTAGTTGCACTTGAGAAAGGGAGAACATCGCTGATCGAAAATGATAACATTGTACAGACGTTTTAGTTTACTTTTTATTCATTAAAAGGATTTTACTACGTTACCAGCGACCTTCACTAGATCGTCAGTAAAGGCGACAAACAAATTAATTCTATTTATAAGTCGAAATTTTTAAAAACTCATTGCCCAATTTTTATAAATTACAAGGATCTAAATAGTTTGTTGAAAACATTTTCAAATAACGTATATTTAATTGAGTTATTGCGATTTTAAACTTTCTATAGTGGACTTTAAATCGCAATAACTTAGCTAAATAAACGCTTTTTAAAAATGTTTTCAACACACTATTTAGATCCCTGTATTTTATTTTAGCGTGCAAAGTTTCATTAAAATTGGCTCATTGGTTTTTATGAATTTCGACTTGGAAGTTTGTATGGGAAACCGAAATGCGTAACCCTCATGAGCACAGCGAGCAATGATGTGTGATTGCTAATATGGTTATTACACATAGTTAAATAGTAGCCAGCTAACAACAATTTCAAGAAGTACGCTTAGACGCACGCAAAATCTACACAACATCCATTGGAACGTAATAATGATACCAATTTGAAACGGAGAAAAATGTGTATTTAGCTGTATAACATTAGACTATATCTTATGTTTCGTTGAAACTTATTCAGCAGTACCGTAGTCTATTCAAGATTCACACGATTCATAAGATTCTAAACAAACTGAAATACAAAAGTTTAAGTAAGTACTAAAAAGTTTACAATTACTAAACAGATATCCTCAAAGTTCTTATCCCATTCATATTAAAGTTAAAGTCAAAACGTATTTCTAAACTTAATTAATAAGCAATCTGCGTTTACATTACATTTTGAAATACGTAAAGGTACTGCCTCCTAAATAATATTATTAGGAGGGACTAATATTATCCGAAAATTAGTTTGTTTGTTACGCTTTCACACTTGAACCGCTAAACCATTCTGTATAGAGACAGATGGGCCCTGGAGAGAACTAGACGCTACATTTTACACCGAAAAATTCACTTTTTGCTTTAATTCTGGCATCTTACTTTTGTACCGTGCGACTGGTTTTGCATGTGCAGAGGGAGATCCCCTCTCTAAGGGGTAATGTTGGCATTATGTCCTAATGTTCAGTAAAAACCCACCTACTTTCTTTTTAGTGTTTTGTTTTGTGATAGATATACCCAAATAAATAAAAATTTTGTATAAATGCATTACTTTCAAAAATATTTAAGAAAAATACTAATTATTAAAACAAGTGAAAATTTTACCAATAGTGAATAGTGAATCAAACATTCTTCTCTATTGTAACTACTGCAGCTTTTATTCACTAAAAGGAAGTACTACAACTAGGGAGTAGGGATCCCTAACGACTTAGGAATCTTCAAGAAACGCGCCAATTCCTTCCGGCAACGCGTCTGCGATACCTCTGGTTTTGCTGTTTTCCATGGGCGGCGGTCATTTCTCTCCATCAGGAGACCCGCCTGCTCGTTTGCCTCTTTGTTATGTAACCTTTGCTTTACCAGAGATGTGCAGATAGAATCGCAGGCGGTCGCCTTTGCAATTAGCAGTGCCTATCGCTGTTATCGCGATACGGGGTCGTCGTATTTTTGGTGAGTTATCATTATCACAATTTTGTACTTCCCTAAGTTGACACGCTTAGATTAGCGGCGTACAACCGAGGAGTTTCCCGATCGACCACTTTTTTGGGCGATAGAGGAGTCTAATTTCAAAACTCCCGGACACACAATTCAATATTGGTCAATATTTAACTATTACCAGAAAAACAAAATACAATTAATTCCTTCCATGATCCACTAATGATTCCGTAACTAATTCCTCTAAAACACGTTTAAAAGCCATTATAGGGAAAAGTGACATTTGTATCAAACCCACTAAAACACCAGTCTGTCACTATCAAATTCCACTAAAGTAGAGCTGGCCAATAGCAGAGCTTTATTACGACACGTAACTTTAGAACAGTTTGACGCTATCGGGCGTTATTGTCGTCGCAAACGATGCTTTACGCGGTTTTGTATTTTTTAAACTAGAATTGTCTTCGTTTGTGAAAAAGTGCCTTTAGGGGGTTTTGAAAGTAGAACCCTCTTTGCTTGCGTTCCATTCCAACGATCGCTAGTTTATAGTAGCGTGCGCGTAGCTCGTGCGAAAATCGCCGAAAAGTGATGAACCGGGAAGTACACGTAGTGCCTAGATAGTTTTTGTGTCGTCAATATAATGACTTTTCTGTAACCATTCATGCCTTCAATTGCAAATTTAGTTTATGAAAATGACATTGTTTTACCTGTTTTCTTTTAGTGTATTTTAAAAGAAGATTACATATTATTTATTACCACCCCTCCGATTACATATTACTCGTAATTATTACTATAAGCCCTCCCGTTACCCATCCACGGGCTAAACCTAAAACACTTTTTAATTAAACTTAAACCATAGTGCATGCGGTTGTGAACCAACCAATGGATAATTTAAAAGACCTGGTATTATGGTATTTCTCACAACTATTAAGCTGGGAACATACAGCGGTTCCACGTCTTAACTTAACACGGCTAGACTTCATTACGATAAAGGTATTGGACACCAACTCTGACAAGACTTAGTAGCAACGCTTTTTTTCAGTAAATAACTTAAAAGGCCTATTACATCTCGACTGTGACTTTTGCGTAAAATGGCCAATTTTGGCGTTATTGAATAGTGTAGAATAGCTATTGGCATAGTTCGTAGCGGCCTCGCTTTTTGTAAATTTTGCTTAACGTTTTAATTAAACCCAAAATTGCAGAGAAAGTTTAATTTTTTTTAAAAGGTTTTTTTAAACGGTTTCATTTAAACGGTTCTAAAGCAAAATTTATACCAGAATAATTGTTACTTCATGTGGAATAAAGATTTTATAATTAATTTATTATCATATTCGATAAAAACGATAAATACAACGGCAAATACAAAATGCAATGCGCCGGCGAAATGCGAAAATGGTAATTTTACGCAAAAATCACAGTCGAGTTTTATTATAGCCCTTAGGAGGACACACCACGTCGAAGTGGCACGCAAAATTCTCATACAAAACACAGAAAAACGACGTTTCGTAGTCCCCTGTTTCCTCCTTCAGAATTGAACTAATTTTTATTCCTTTTTAAGCATCGGTTAAAGAAAGAAATTTTCTGTTTATATGATTATTTTTTTAAATTAAGTAAGTCATTTATTTAATAACGAGGAGCCTTCAGAATTTAGCAAAATCACTCCGTTTTAAGACGTCTTCAGGATCGTTCAGTGGCTAGTTTAAAAAAAAAAGAAAAAAGCTGGTTTAAAAATGTAATAAAAATTGGTGCAGTTCTGAAGGAGGAAACAGGGGACTACAAGACGTCGTTTTTCTGTGTTTTGTATGAGAATTTTACATGCCACGTCGACGTAGTGTTTCCTCTTAACGTTCGTTAACGTTAACTTTGCTTTTCACTAAAGGAAAATGTTTTATGTGTATCATCATCTGCCTAAAAGCATCCCACTGCTGGACACAGGCCTTCCCACATGGACATCAGCCCACAGTGAGTCTTCATGTGTATGTTCAAGAATAACAACATGTGTACACACGGCGTCAGATCAACCTACCCAAAACTGTCAAATTTCTACAATCAATTTTGAACTTTATTACTTGGTTCTAAGGATCAATATTCATTGGAGAAATTTAACAGTTTAGGGTAGGTTGATCTGACGCCGTGTGTACAGTATGGGAACAACTTTGATATATCCATAATCAGCTGTTCTATTCATTGCATTACCAGTAGAGTATGGAATGAATTTTTTATCGCAATTTCAGTGTTTTTCCATTTAAATAGTTATGTTTTGCACTTCATAGGATCGCCCAGTTGCGTCATTATATACACCTGTAGATAATGCATATAGGTAAACTAAATAAAAATAGAAAATAAAATATTGATATCACATTACAGACACATAGAACAGGTAACAAAAATAAATACATTGCGCAACGTATGTGATGCCAACACTGTGCACAGCTTAGTATACGCAACAAACAGGGCCTGCTGCAATGGCATTCTGCTACCAGGGGCCCAAGTCTGCTAATTTACGAATGGCATAATTGAATCGAAATTGGATCGCATTGTAATTGTTTGACACATTTGGTATTCTCTTACTCATTTACGAATACCAAATGTGTCAAACAATTACAATGCGATACAATTACGATTCAATTATGCCATTCGTAAATTAGCAGACTTGGGCCCCAGGGGGGCGATCTAAATAATCTCAACCAAGTGTGGCGATGAATTTCCGAAAATCTAATTTTACTGCAAGCGATTTTTGCATTCGCTTTCCCAATCGAATCGTTTTCTGATATATATTTTTTTCAGAGGTTGATTTTTTTCAAAGTTTTTTTTCTTTGGGCATTATTTTCCAATCTAATCTTTTTCTGACAGTTTTTTTTCCGGACGTGGATAGAAAAAAATATATAAGCATTTTTTTAATGTTAGGTACCTACTTTTTTCTTAAATAGCATAGAAATAAAATAGGAAAAATTGCATACAGTAATATTTCAGTGATCACGTAAGCGAATGAGTAAATTACGTGACTAGGAATATTTGAGAATGGATATTATATTACTTTAGGGTAATTAAAATATTAAGAAATGTCACCTCCGGGGAAAAAACGCACAGAAAATAAAAAAATGGGAAATTATGCGAATGCAAAAATTGCTTGCAGTAAAATTTGATTTTCGGAAATTCATCGCCACACTCTCTGAAACGCAGTCGTTAGACGTACTTTTATAGTGCTATCGCTTTTGACACACGCGATAGCGCTATACGAAGTCGGCTGAACGGTCGAGTTTTACTTTTGGTAATATCGTTGGTGCTTAATGTGATTGAGGCCCAGAACTGTGTACCGAAAACACTATGTTTAACTTTCCTATTCGACATACACTCACTATTAATTTTCTCCTTAGGGTTAGTCAGAGACTAGGCAATACAATGGGACTAGTCAATCATCTGTCATATTTCACGTTTCACCTTATAACAACTGCACATGTGCTCAGCGTGACAGCTGGTGAGCCCATCGCCGTGTTTTGCTGTTGGATGTATGTGCAGTCTTTAGTCCGTTAGCTTCCCTGTACGTCACCTAAGAGAAGTGGCCACCACCAATCCGTACGTTTAATAGAATACCACGTGTTAATGACGTTACCTATTCATTGCAATTTCGCTGCTAACCGTACGGCGCGTGAACGTTCCCGACTCGGCTCCAGCAAGCGGGGGCAATGCGATTCCCAATAAACTGCGCCATTTTATAGCCGTCGCTAAATACCGGTAGCTTCAGTGCCCAAGCTTTAATGTCCAATAACAGTGACGTACGGTTATATCGTAACGTGAATCCGACTATACGATGCATCGCATTCGTAAAAACTGGAAACAATTATTATTAAGTACCGAACTTTAGGCAACGTCTTGGTGGCCGAGTGGCGAAGCGCTCGGTTGGATACCTGAAGGTCTTGGTTTCAATTCCTAGGTCGGGCATAGTGTGTTTCTCCTTTTCCGATGCATTTACCTCGGGTTTTGAATACTCACAACTGAAGAACTCTTATTATTCATTTTGCGTCAATAACACTTAAATTTCTTTCTTATTATTTCAACATATTAGAACTGAAGAACTGACTATATTATGACTTAGCTCATAACTGCCGGAACGGAACTATTATGGTAACTAACTAACATTGTCGTTATAACAGAAAACTTAAACAGGATGGTAGTAGCTGGCCAGGTACCCTAATACAAACCTTTACCACCAACTAAATCGAATAAGTACAATCATTACTTATGGTTTTCCGCTGAGAATCTAACCTCTAGGTCTGAGGCCTGTCTTGTATCCATGATACCACAGAGGTATTATGTCAAGCAATTTTATTGTAACACTCAGTTGATTTTTGAGAAAGTTATGTTTTAACCCACCAACCCGCTTTAGGCCAACGTGGTGGGTTAAAGCACTTGTGCGTGTGGGGAGGCCTGTCCCCAGCAGTGGGATGCTTATAAGTTGATGATGATATCTTACCTACCTTGTCTCACGTAGGTCGAGGAGCAATCTTAATAAATTCATATTCAATTGCTTTTGGCGATTGATCAAATTGCTTTAAATTTGTTACGGCATTTGGCATTGATAAAAACATGTATACATTTTGGAGTACTTGCGACTCTCTCGCAAAGGGAATAAGGGCTAAGAAGTGTTCAGTGTGTGCTTATAAAAAGAGATGACTGTCAATTAAAGTATTTTCATTAATTTTTTGTTGCTTAAATTTTAACATCGATAGACATTATTAATGTAGTTCTATGCTTAATTAGTAACAAAAAAACCATTAAACATAATTATTATGTCAAGTACTTTATTTTTGGTCTGCTTTTGATACATCATGATTCATTGTTAACGTTTTACGTTAGGCATGAAGTAGTAAGAAAACGTTTCACTACAGTATTCTTTAACAAACCAAATTATAATGTTTAACAATTCAGCGTTTGTTTGCTTGCACCGAACAATACTAAACTTAAATAAATAATGTACCAAATATTTGTGCACAACGCAACAAGAACAAAATACGGCCTATTGTCAATCCGGCCAGCATCGACTATTATCTTACCGATGACAAATGAACTCAAAACTCGGCGTGTCATCCAGCTACAAACACGCTTTCGCTAACACACGGAGGCTTCGAACACATCCTAATACACTGCACCTTCGTACAAAACACAGAGCGGCAACGTCCTCTCAGAACCAGCATTGTATAAGCCATAAAGCAAATACATCAAAATATGACTAAGTAGAAGTTTAAGCCGATTTAGATTGAACCGATAGAGGAACGCGCGTGATGCTAATTCTAAATTTAAATTCGTGTTTGCATATACACAATTCGAATTCCATAAGAATGGAATTCCATGAGTTGACAGGAGCTTTCTTGCGATGACAGATGACGTTCCGATGGCGGGTTGACATCACGGTGACAGTGTAACGCGACTTTTGACCCCGCACCTGTAACGCGTAGGTGTAGCTACGGGTTACCCACTCAATGAATGGAATATATCAACTGTTTCCGAATATTTTAAATGTTAACTTTTCGAACACAGATTTATTTTTGTTTAATAAGTGTTAGCACATTTAAGTGTTCTAATAATGTTCTAATGTTCTAAAAATAAGAGTTATACATAATTGTGTCAAGATTAAAATCTCCATTGAGAGACGTCGAAAATCAAGCATTTTCCCAACTGCACTGTATAAAGTATATTTAGAAACCGCCTACGGGAACGTCCGAAAGTTGTATAACCATTAAATCTTACTTCTAAGCGAATCAACAACCTCCTTTTACACCTCCGAAAATTCTAAACTGCTCAATAACCATTTTGCTTTATTATGGTATAAGCGACCTTTTCCCCACTAACGACTATCCGACCAAAAGGTAATATTGCGAATTGAAACACAAACGTCCCAAGGAATTCTCTCATAAGCCCCACTTAAATGTTAAATACGTCTTGTCAAACACAATGATAGGTAGAGCCGGCCCACAGTAAGGTACAAACTTTTACCGCTGTCGACTAAAACCTTCCATAATAAGACTGGCTAAATCCTTTTCGGTCACATTTAATGACTTACCGACTCAGTATTGCAACCTGTTTGATGGATGTAAGGCAATGTTCAGTGGAAGCGAATCTAGAAAACTAATCACAGACCTGTAGGCGTACCGAGAAGATCTATCGATACGGAGTGGCAACGTTAACGTGATTATATCAAAATCGGTCTGTGTGTAACTCTGGCATTTGTAAGTTCGTAAAATTAAGTTGGATGTCACTTAGAGGCAGGGTTACAGGAATATGGCATTTTTTTATTTACCGATCACCGTAAAAGCGCAATAAGTGGTGTATTTTATTGTCAAAGGAATAAGTACTTTGTTTTAACAAAAAATTTACGATAATTACGTATACATAAACTTAATTCATATAGAAGTAACTATGTATGACTTTGGTACGGTACAGAATCCATCGGTTGTCGAGTGGCTAAGTGAAAACATACAAACACTGACATACCATAACCGCGTCTTCTCCCCTTTTAATGCCTGGGTTAACCTGGACTATGGCTATAGTTTTCTAAAAAAGGAGTCATTTTTCATTTCCAAAACACACTTATCTCTTCCAAACCCAGCTCATTACAAACATAAATTCTGGAAAAAAACAAAAAAAAATTAAACCGCTTGCTTCAACTAGCACTTGTCCAGTTATTCGGTTTGCATTTGATTTGACCATAACATTCCGCGCCGCCGTTGAGCATAGGAGACGAGCTCGCAACTGCGGCAAGCGTTATAACAGTAAACTGTTAAAAAACGACAATAATGAAGATTTACAGCTCTAAGAGCAGGTGGCCAGATCAGTCGGATAACGACGCGCGCGGACTGGACTGGTTTACATTTTCATCAATGGTCTTTGTGAATAAAATCTTCTGTCTAACTAGTCAACACATATCTAACTATAATACATACATACATATCCCCTTGTCTGTCACGAAGACACCTAGAACAGGCCTGGCGCACTCCGCGCTTTAGGTATGAAGTTACAAGTAGCCGACCGGACGGACACCCTCGATCACCCTGCAGTCGTTAGAAGAGATAAGAGCTACGCGATAGTACGCGATAGAAGGAGAGGCAACTTCCAGGTGTAATTAACTGTAGGTATGGGAGCGGTGTACGACCTGAATTGCCCTTTATTGTGTCTTAGCAAGAGTCGCTATTTATTTAAATCACTTAGCGGTGCGAATCTTCTGTACTTGTACTATTATGTGTTCTATGCCTAGAGACTGTCAACAATTGAATTTCTATTGTGTCTGATATTACGGTAGCTGAGCTCATATGCTCACGACTACTATCCTCTAAGGGTTAGTCAGAGACTATGCAATGATTACCGCAAAATCAGTCTACTACCACAATCCCCGTTTCTAATAACAACTGCACATGTGCTCAGCGTAGATGTGAGCCCATAGCCGCTCTATGCTGTTGGATGTATGTGCAGCCTTTAATCCGTTAGTTGCCTTTTACGACACCCAAGGGAAGGTAATAGGTATTATTTGAATGAACCGCCACACACATCTCTACCTATATTCTGTTGAGCTGCTTGTTTCTCTGTCCTGTGCCAACCTGATCCATTGCGTGCGAAGATTAATACTTAGCACGCCATAAAACATGAACTGTTTAATTTTAAGTTACTGAGCCGGTGAGCGAACCCGTCTGATGGGAAGAGGCCACCACAGCCCATAGGCACTTGCACCACTAAGGCTACCCTTAAGCTTCACTTCTTATGTCCTAATGGCTTGTAATTTCACCGGATGCAAAAAAATGACGATTGGTGGTAGAAACGGGTATTAGAGTAAGTAGTGGTCATCAAGTCGGTTTTTGGGCAGTATACCACCAGACTGCAAAGTTTGGGACATGTGGTAGTTGTCGATCCTTGGTCACGGTAACTCAGTATTGTCACTTCATATATACTAACTGATTATAACTTAACTAGCACAAGACCGAGGCAAAAGAGTGAGAGAGCGAGTGAGTGAGCAAGTGAGAGGCATATGCCCAGCAGTGGGTTGAGAAGGGCTGGAAATAAATGAAAATTAACAAATACTGATGTATTGCATGTATAGCAAATCTGCTGCTGCTGTCCTGGGTCAACTCAAGTACAAGGGCAAGCCTCTGGGCCCGCCCTTGCTTCTTCTTTTTCAGTATTTACAGTCGACTCTTAAGTTCGAGATCATAAACCCGAGCTGTGTACAGTCGAGGAAGTTCCCGGTCGACCACTTTTCGGCGATATTCGCTTGCGCTCCATTCCGGCCGTACCGTGCGCGTAGATAGTGCACAAACGAATATCAAGCGAATATCGCCGATATTCGCTTGCGCTCCATTCCGACCGCGCCTACGTGCCGTAGCGTGCGCGTAGATAGTGCACAAACAAATAACAAGCGAATATCGCCAGTATTCGCTTACGCTCCATTCCGACCGCGCCTACGTGTCGTAGCGTGCGCGTAGATAGTGCATAAGCGAATATCGCTATATTCTCTTGCGCTCCATTCCGACCGCGCTTACGTGCCGTAGCGTGCGCGTAGATAGTGCGCAAGCGAATATCAAGCAAATATCGCTATATTCTCTTACGCTCCATTCCGACCGCGCTTACGTGCCGTAGCGTGCGCGTAGATAGTGCGCAAGCGAATATCAAGCGAATATCGCTATATTCTCTTGCGCTCCATTCCGACCGCGCCTACGTGCCGTAGCGTGCGCGTAGATAGTGCACAAGCGAATATCAAGCAAATATCGCTGATATTCGCTTGCGCTCCATTTCGACCGCGTCTACGTGGCGTAGCGTGCGTGTAGATAGTGCACAAGCGAATACCGCCGAAAAGTGGTCCTCGACTCGACTATACACAGCTCGGGTTTGTGATCTCGAAGTTCTCGAATCTACATTTGGCAAACTTTGTAATGAAGCTAAATGGTTATATTGATTTCAATAATAGAGGCATTTGCCAAGCTGCTTTGAACAGTAGATAGATACTTAAATAGCTTATAATAACTAATTACTTTTAAGAATAGGTACGCCTTGATGTTTAACTTGGTACGTGTGATTGGAGAAAACAGTTGTTTTTTGTGTACAATTTAAGCGATGTTGGTAAGAAACATAATTTTTTTGATCTTATCGTGCACACGATCCGCGATTACCGCAAAAAGTATTTAATCGCAATGTTTGTTGTTCGCGTAAACGCTTCGTACATAGCAAGATGTGTTTAGCATATCTAAAAAATTACCACTTCAGACTTAATTTCAATTATTTTCATATTATTATTCAAACTACTGTCGAGTGTCAATATCATACTTAGGTTTAAGAGGCCTATTACATCTCGAAAAGTCTTTTTACTTATACTTAGTATGTATGAACTTGTAATAAAATCTCTTTGGCTGTACATTTGTATCTGGCTGGTTTTGGTATCATTATAAGTTACAATTTTAAAGAAGATAATTCCAAATTCAAATTAGAACTGGGAATTGACCACAAAACAGTTTTGGCGCATTTGAAAAAAACTGGGTAAATACACAAAAAAGCTAGATATTTGAGTACCTCACGAGCTCACTGAAAGAAACCTAATGAACCGTGTACGCATTTGTGATTCTTTATTACGACGTAATGAAACCGAAGCGTTTTTAAAGAAGCTGATAACTGGCGATGAAAGGTGGATCACGTACGACAAGAACGTGCGAAAAAGGTCGTGGTCAAAGGCCGGTCAGGCTTCACAGACTGTGGCGAAACCCGGGTTTACTCGCAACAAGGTGATGCTGTGTGTGTGGTGGGATTGGAAGGGCATTTTTCATTATGAGCTGTTACCACCAGGCAGGACCATCGATTCTGAACTCTACTGCGAACTACTGATGAGATTAAAGCAAGAAGTTGAGAGAAGCGGCCGGAATCAATCAACAGAAGGGGTGTGGTTTTTCATCATGGTGACGCTAGACTTCACACATATTTAGCCACTCAGCAAAAATTAAAAGAGTTTAGCTGGGAGGTGTTAATGCATCCGCCGTATAGTCCTGACCTTGCACCTTCGGATTCCCACCTGTTTCGGACTCTTCAGAATTCTTTAGGCAGTGTCAGGTTAACATCACGAGAGGACTGCCAAAACCACTTCGCGGTATTTTGATCAGAAGCCCCAAAATTTCTATAGCAATGGGATCATGTCGCTACCTACAAGGATGGCAAAAAGTTATCGAACAAAATGGCACCTACATAGGTACTTTAGTTAAATGTAAATAAACTATTCTAAAAAATGTTTTGAATTTTCTTAAAAAATGAGAAGAAACTTTTCCTCCAGCCTAATATACTAAATAGTAATAATAAAAAGATAAGTTTGTAAGAGTAGATGTAATCTCTAAATCCATATATTTTTCTTTTTCGAAAATTTTACCTTCATTATTTAGAATGATCCTTCAGCGTTAATATAGCATATACTTTTTAACCCCGTTAATAGGTCTCTGTGGGATAATGAAGTCCATGAGAACGAATTCGCGTATAAAAGAGTAACTAGCAAGCAAGTACGAATGTTGATTTTTTTTAAATATAATTAAATTTGATGATTCATAATGAATTGCATAATTTACAATGAATGACAAAACGTTTTACGTTATGATTGGAACGTCCGATTACAGTCATGGAAACTGGGACCTTAGGTAACTATCAACTCTTAAAATCGAACTCAAAATCAAAAGGGATGGCGATATTGCGATGAATAGCACCATCCCTTTCTGTACTCAAGCAGAGATTTGGGTTTGAGTTTGGTTTTAGAAAACGAGCCTTAGAGCGGTATTACTTTATTCTTACTTGCAAATTCCCATACGAATTAGGCATAGTAAGATTAAAGTAATACGGCTCTAAGAGGTGACAGTAGGGCCCCTAAGGTCCACTTGGGTCGGGGTGTTTTCTATTAAAAAAGTATTTAATTACAAAAAAAACATATTACTAAATCTATGTTCATCCGTTATTCAGTTAAACTAGAAGAAAAATTATTTTTTGTTGTCCTACCTTCACTCAATCTTATTTATTGCAGACAATAAAAGCCCTGCAAGTGACATTAGCTCCTTTTATTTAGGTAAAGGTTTAATTTCTTTCAAAAACGACCAAGGAATAACATCTCACTGCCAGACGTACATCAATCAACGTTAATGATATGATAACACTGTTATAACATCTTTTATTGCACAAAAATTTGGCCTTCTAAGCTCTTATTTAGATCAAGAAATTATGAGCACCAAGTAATTGTGGTTAATTGACTAAGTATATACAGCTTTAGTGATACCCTATCAAAAATTACAGTAATAGGGTACCTGCCTCTGCCTATCGAGTAAGTTATGCAAGTAATTGAGCCAATATTAGTGAAAAACTAATGTCTTACGGCCTTACTTATAAAGCCTTTATAAGCATTATTTTGCAAAAAAAAATTCGTCTACGTCACACAAACGTCATTTTGAATGACTTAGAGCAAAAAAGACAAAATAATCTCAAACTCAAACAAATACCTAGTGTTTAAAAGTAAAGCCCTTATTGTTCGAGTAGCGAGGATAAACGCGTAGCTTTGTTACTACGATTGATAAAAACTTATGTTAAAACAATCAAACTAGCAAAGCAATGTACCTACTCAACTAAATTACTCGCCTACTGCGGACGAGGCTTACAAGCGCGTAAGTTTAACTTAGCACATTAGCATGCCCGCCTCTAATTCCAACTTAAATAGGTGGTGTTTAACTGTGGCCCACTAGTTCACTGATTGGTAACTTAGTCAATAATCTTCACACTTCGAAGACGTCTCTTTACGCCCACGGCCGTTTTTTTTCCCATAATAAGTAATGTGTTTTTGATTGATGCCCACTTAGATATTTTGACCGGATTGTATCTACACATTTTTGATTTACCTAAAAACGAAATTAACACGATATAATAGGTAAACTAGTATTTCAATTTTCGCGTATACACCAGATGTCATATACATTCGCGGACATAAAACGATTGAGTGCTTCTTCGATTTGATATTTAGGCTCAGAATAATAACTAATAATAATCTACGTTCAGATGCATAAGTATTCACCTAAGGCGCAAGGAAAGGTAATATAACTTTTTCAGAATAGAAATATTAAATATTTAATACCGGCCATTCCTTTTATCTTGCAGTTGCCTATATTACAAGATACTCTAATGATTAAGTTGAACTACTGTAAGTTTAATGGGAATCCGATGTAAGGTATTACCATATATATGGATAGACACATCTAGGTACCGGCTATATAGACGGACAAAAACGTTAGTTTTTTTGTGAAGAGAGCCATTAATACACGAAGTGTACTTCCCGTCCCGTGTACGTCCAGCCTTCCCTTTTTCCTTTCACCTTTCACTTTTGTTACAAAGGACGTTTATTGATTTTCTCAGGAGCTATCAAAGCAAAATTTGATTTTTCTACTGTTTCTTAATCAGCATTTCTTAATCAGACAGCAGTTAGCTAATTGAGTAGGTAACATCGAAACATCGATGAAAACTTTACCTTTTTCGCAATAAATGACTTACGTATAAAAACAATAAGCTCTTGCGGTATTTCATTAACTCGAGGTATTTTTGTGCTATAGTGCTATTTATTACTCGTATAATATTCGACATTTTTTTATTTTTTTATTCTGCAACGGGTAAGCGCTTGGCCTTCATCTCACCTGATGGTAAGTGACGATAAGGCCGAAGGTGGAAGTGCGCTCACCCGGAATCCTCAACCACTGAGGAACTGGCTATCTTATCTCTAACTGTCGGAACACAACTATGCTATAAACATCGTTGTTATGGCGACAGACTTAGATAAGATGGTGGTAGCTAGCCAGGCGGACTTAACAGCCCTACCACCAACCAAACCGAGCACACAAAGATGTACCCCCCGCTGGGAATCGAACCCGGGACCTCTGGGTCTGAAACCGGTGGCTTAGCCACTAGACCACGGAGGCGGTTAGATTATTAAAAGTAAATTTTGCTACAACTCTCCCTCTTCTTTTCTCGTATTCCAAAACATGGATTACAATAGTAATACATGTTCTACTACTAACGATCGATCGTAACTTTATTTCATGTTTTTTTACACAATGTACTTAACTATATGTTTGATATAAAGATATATTTGTTATGTTTTAAGAGTAACAAAAACTTCTTAATTTTAGTTCGTAGTGGATATTATTCGATAGGGCCGCGATGTTTATCAGCAGCCGTGTAAACTTGTGTATAGAAATGTATAGAGAGGGCAAAGCCTTTTGACCTAAATTAAGACTAACGCTTTCAGTGTTAGCACGGAAGATATTACTGCTTCCTAGACAAGTGGCTACCGATCCATTCCAGTTCGTTAGCGTTTGTCAATAGTACATTGGTAGACAAGGTTACAGATATTTAGGTGAAAGCTCACATTATAATCTTGTGTGATGCTTATTTATTTATGTGGCTGTAAGAAATGGAATTCTTACGATCTGGACGCATTTTCGACACTGGACATTTTACTACTTTGACGTAACACTCCGGAGCGAAAAAAATAAACATGAATCATGTATTTGTGCAATGTCACTGCCAATACCATTCATAATTTTGCAATTAAACTGAAAGTATAAAAAAATTATAATGGAAAGTGTCCTTATATGCTACGAAGAGAATATTCCCATTTCTATTTGACGCTGTTTAAGAAACAGAGAAAAGAAATTCCATTGCTGAGTTTCTTACCGGCTCTTTACAATACAAAGTTTCCCGCCCTATTTTTCATACTTACAAACCATATTAATTCGGATGTTAGTGACGTAACTTTTGATTTGAAAGGCATCCGCTTTTTGCTTTTAAAGTAAAAAGGAAATAGTGATAATGAATTTCGGCGGGCTGGGTAAGAGCCTGCTCGTGGAATTTTTTCAACATTTTCCAATTTGTAACATCAAACATACATATAATCACGACTACTATCACCGAAGGGTTAGTAAGAGACTAAACAATGAGGACCGCAAAAGCAGTCTTCTACCATAGTCCACTTTTCACCAAATAGCGAATGCACATGTGCTCAGCTTGACAGTGGTGAGCCCATCGCCTCTCTATGCTGTTGGATGTTTTACGATACCCAAGGGAAGAAAGGGTATGGTGGCATTCTATAGCCGCTACGCGACTACGGCAAATTGTGTATCATACTTAGTTTATTCTCATTAAGACTTTAAACTATCGCGTTGCATTGCATTAAAACTGTTTTAAAGGGACCTAACACGATTAATTTTGTAAGTAAGTACATATCTACTTACTGCTTGACGTTTCGGCCGCAGCATCGCGATTTTAATTCTCATTATTTTATTAATTCCAACGCAATGTGTTAGTCGTGCGCGCCTGTACCGCGCGCCAGCCATCGCGCGTGGGCGGCGCTCGCCATCCCGGCAGAAGACAGTTATGCTAACACGCACGGAATCCAGTAGAATGGCAAATGCTCACAAAGTAACATATTTTTCTTATAAAATTATTATGTTCTTCTTATCGCTCGTACCCGATATCCGGAGGGTTCAATTCTCAGGTAGAGCAATGTGTGTTTCGTGTTTTAGTATGCATAGCCCGGGTTTGTGTTCGTCAACCAGCATTTTTCTTTCACCTATAGTTCTCCCACATCATCGGAGTCCTTTTTAAAGTATTATTCTTCGCTCTCATTCCAGTTATCACAACCCCGCCTTTGGCAAGCGTGGCTTTTAGGCCAATACCTATCAATTTATTGTAGCAATGATTTGTTTTCAATGACACATTCTGTAATTTACTTTTTATTTATATCATTAGTAGCCTTAAAAGTCTCACCGCTGGACTAAACCGTGCGACGTGGAAACAGCTTTAACTCCAGCATTGGTGGTTGGTGGGGTTTTACGACTGCTATCTTACACCATCCACCGGGGCCAACGGCTTAAAGTGTCTAACAAAGCACGAAATAGCTCGACAATTATTTTATTTCGGCATTGAAAAAATGGCTTAACTCTCAATGTCGCAACCCAAAACCGAAAATCGCTACGTGTGGTCGTCTTCCTTCACTACTTTACTACCTTTTTTTATAATGGTGACGATGACAAACAAATGTCATTAAACTTGTAACATAATTTTCTCCCAATAATAACCATATCAAAAAAATAAAATATTAATATATTCAAAATTTAATTGACCCGTAGGTCGTTTAAATATTTGCCAATATTTGGTATTAGACCGTCCGTCCGTTGTTAACAATGTCATATGAGTCACCGCCTAATTTAGTATTACGGTACGAAGTCAGCTGTTGTGCTAACGTTGGATTTTAGCTCATCTCTTGCGTATACGGGGAAATATCCTTTCTTGCGTTGTTTGGGGGGAAATGCATGACGCATACAGAAAACTGATGTGGGACTCGCACAACCCCCTTTTCCAACGTTAAAAGAGTGGGTGAGGTGAAGGGAGATAGCAATTAAAACTAAGGTACACTTCAACATTATTTCAATGTTACTATGCAAATTCCCATAGGCATTTGCAAATTTTGCGATGACTGGATTTCAATGAAAGAGGCCTTTATAATAATAAATAATAATTATTATTATTATGTAATAATTCATTTATTTATTCGGGTAATTTACACCCATACAAATTACAATAAAATATCACATTAGGTAACAAAATAAAATCAAAAATGAGAATAAAAATCCAAATCAAAATAAAAATTAAATCAAAATTTAAAATGTTAAATCAAATAAAATCAAAAAAGAAATTAAAATCGGTCAATCTAAATTCAATAAAATAATTAATAAAATGTCACAGAGCTTAAAAATATGAATGCCTAAAATAATCAATCAATTAATATTTGCCTTGCCTTGCCTTTGCATTTTTATTTTACTTTTTATTCTTCTCATCATCATCATCATCGTCGTAAGCTTTAAGATTAAAGTAGTACTGCTCTAGAAGTGACAGTAGAAGCCCAGAGGGCTCGGTATATTGCTGGACTCACCCAGTGCTTGGCGCTTAATGAGTGCAGGTTATAGAGCTATTCTTCAGTTATTTTTTGACTACTTGATATGTTGTCTTACGCAAGCCCAGCCTTTGCCCAGCTACGAGAAGCTCGACTATGTAGGGGAGGCCTACCTACTAAAACAATTAGTACCTATCCATCCCTTCTCATCTCTGCCAAACTCGGGACCACAAACGGCAAGCATTGAGTACCAGTATTATGTGACCTGGGGGGGACTTAGGGCTTATCCTACATCCTGGATGCGTTATCCCGCGCTGTAAGGTGATAGAAGGGAGAAATTCCTTCGTACCGTCTTCTATCTACGAAGGAGTGGGTACATAATGACATATCTTCATACATAAGCTTGATCAAGCCCTGACCGAACTAACTGCTGAAAGAAAAATTTTCTGACATTAAAGAAACACACGCAAATCACAAATTAACTTCTTTTTAGTACAATTAAAACAAATAATATATAAATTTATTTATTATCTTTTAGATTTTCTATTCAAATTGTAGGTTGAATAGAAAATCAAAGAGTTTACGCGATATCTGATAGTGCTGATAGTTTGTCGGCATTTAAACGTTAATCAATTGAGAACTTCAATAAGTATTAATCTTCGATTATGGATGCGTATAATAATCAAAGGTATCAATAAAGAACTTGGTTTAAAAATCTAATTAACCTCTTTACGGGAACGTATGCGATGTCGATAAAGAGATTTATGAACAGTTATAACCTTTTCATTGTATTTTATGCGCAGATAGACTCATTTACATTTTAAATTCTGAGACTCTTTTTTAACAATATGTAAAAAAGCAGTCATGGTGGAGCCCCAGTTAGTGTTATGAGAAAAATATTTACATACTTCTCGAGCTAACACTTTATTGGTGGTTGAATTTTAATTTATCCATGTATTTATATCTTTGTAAATGCCTTTAAATGCTCATTTGCAAATAAAGGAGACTATATTGCTGAATTTCTCTATTACATGGCACACATCTTTAATAAATAAAACATATGAGGTTAATATAGAACACCACATTCAACTCATCTACTTCCCCCTTTTTACCTTTGTTTTATTTTTGATTAACCTATGTTGTGCCTTCATCACCATCAGTCCAAAAACCTCAACTTTTGGACAGTGGACGTTGACGTTGGACGGTTGTGCTGCCTCATACAAAATTAACATGCCACCACAGCGTAAGGGCCCAACTGAAAGTCCTGAAAGAGAGTTAGGTTTTCAGTACAACGTATCCATAACTATACTTCAGTGTCTGAGCAAGTATGAGCAACATGATAATAAGAAATGAATTGTAATTATATACAGAGTGATGCAACACAACATTCTTCATTGAGAGCGATTCGGAATTTCGTTTGGCTCTATCGTACGGCTCGTGAGAATCAGTTCGCTTTTCTACTTGAGCGAAGAGCGTCGAGGGCCCTCATGTTGCACTCACACGAATATTTACCGAGCCAAGAGGTTTTATACCGAACTGGTATTCGCAACCACACGCGTCAAGAAACTATATTAAACCTTATAAAGATTGATAAGCCACACGATGAACGACTCAAACAACGTAAGTGTAAGTAGAAAACGAAATCCATTAAAAACCTTTTTAAAACATTGGTTGCTAATGAAATCGTAATCTTATTGATTAGGTACCTATTATAGGTACTACAGAAACAAAAAAAATTGTTATTCGCCGTTTAAAGCTCTTACTGCGTAACGAGAACTTAATCAGTCTCGACCTTTTTAACCCGCATTGGGCCAGCGTGGTGGGTTATGGCCCATTCTTCCCATATGATGTTTATGTGAGAAGGCCTGTGCTCGAAAGTGGAACTTCGATATTTTAGGTCAATACGGCTTCAGAACAAAAGCGAGGAAAAATCGTAAACTGAAAATTATTCACACACATCACGACCGTTCCCCGAAGGAGTATAATAGCCAGACACCACAGCTATGCGATTCTCTAAGCTACACATAGACGCTGCGTGCGTGGCTGTGATATGCTGTCTCTTTCCAATTCTATGAATATGAAAGAGACAGACTCAATTTTCAGCGCTGCGGCTGATTTTTTAATGAAAATAATGTCAAACATATGAAACAAAGTACTTAATTGATTAGCTAACCAGTGTCATTAGCGACCGTTTGCCATTTTTTCATGTTTCAACATATGAAACCTTTGATATCGCATAGCGCCGCAGTACATTGAAAAAAAATTAAAAATGGTCATAAATTATAGGGGGAGGGGGTTGGACCCCCCATATTTTTTTTTTTGTCATTGAATTTAGACGTAGTACTTAGCCTTAACGGGTTAGAAGTACCACCCTTATCACATTGTACTAGAATACACAAAAAAACCTGCTTTTTATATACTAATTGTCATTTGTACGATATGTGGCCGATTGTACGCAATAAGTGTTCCTCTCGGTCTAGCCGTAAAGCGAGAGCGGCCGTTACCGCAGGCGGTGACATCACCCTGGCTGGCTAATTCTGAACGTGATCCTTTATGCTGTATTATATACCTGTTTGTTATACATACACATTCAGTTTGTCCTCCGTCTTATATTGATATTGCATATTTTCTACTTAATATTAACATTTTTTTATTTAGTTTTAGGTATATACATTCTGCTCTTTATGGCCGATATTTTAGTAACTAAATCAAAATTTTGAGATCGGTCTTAATTTTACTAAGAAAGCGATAAGTGTGTAAATTATCTTCATATTATGAAGTTATATTTAATGAAATTAAACCTACTTATTTCGTTTTTAACTACTTCAGGAAATTAATGTTGTCGTCAAGTCTGTATTTTTTTTATTTCTCGTATCTCAACTCAATTTAACTAAAACTGTAGTAAGTACCTATCTTGTTTGTTAAAACGATTCATAAATGTTGTAAAAAGAAATTTAAAGTGTCAAATAAAACCTACTTACACGCAAGACAACAATAAGATTATAAAACTAAACTTACCTACCTATATGTAGAATCAAAGTTCTTTCATGCACAACATTAACTTTTAACCAATAATTTAGCAAATTAAAAAAAAAACAATACTAAAAAGAGGCATTCCGCCAAAATTAATCACGATCAAAACAATATCCAACAAGAATGGTGTCCATCAATAAATTAGTAATCGTCCGCGTAATCAATATAATGCCTCCGGATTTACAGGTCTGGCCGTTTTTTATTTATGAACGCATGGTAATGAGACGAGGCAGAAGTGCCGTTAGCGGCCGGCCGCGGGTTCATTCATAAAAGTTTTTGGGTGGCGACCACTCACGGACTAGTTTTCGCTAGAACGTAGAACGGGCGCTTTACGGAATGAGACGCTTCTTCGATAATACTACGAACTGGACACAACTCGAACCGATTGACTGTTTAGATTCGCGCCTCGACTAACTATTATTTTTATTTTATTTATTTTAGGGAAATTTACAGACAATTTCACATAAGTAAATAAAGCTATTGATAATCAGATGCTAATAAAAATGTTCCACATAGTAGTAAAATAAATATAAACTATATATTACTTATAAATTAAACATTCAAATTAAATAAAAGCACTTGCAATTGCTTCAAAAACACGTTTATTGATGCTAAATTAATTAATTAAAGTATTACTCACCTACATTAAGTTTACCCTTTCGATCATCTGTTTACCTAATAAACTATAGTTTACATTTGCTCCGTGGTTTATATGGTATTTTTATTCGATTCTGATCATATTAAATGTGTCACTTATTGTTAAGACACTTTGCCCGTAGTATCTACAAATATCGAAATGAGGCCGCGGTAAAATGTTTTTAAAAATAGCAGAATTAAAACCTTACAACCAATGACATTCATATAGAATGTCATTGCATATAACAGTATTAATAACATATTATTTTATTACAATAAATTGTTTAAAACACGATGTGTTTCTTAAAATAGGGAAAAAACTACATTGTAGATACTGATACTTTCTTCTTTTTAAAGGAAACAGTTAATTTATTTTAAAAACCACAATCTTGAACTGATTAATTCTTATTCTTCTTCTTCTTGTTTTTTATTAGTCAACATCTTAATGTTGACTGTAATTAAGCAAAATGACACAGGTTTAATTTTTTTTCTTTAACATCATCATTAGCGTAAAAACGTCCCAAAGCAAAGGTAGTTTCAGGCCATCCTATATGAAGAACAGCTCGTACGGGCCATAATCCACCACTCTAACCAATCCAATACGGGTCCAAAATTATAAAAAAAATGTTTGATTGATTCCTAAAAACGTCGTGAATGAAAATATCGCTTTTGAAATCGATCTTCTAACAATAATCAAAGTCGCGTGCTTGCTCGGCCGATTCGCCGGCCGTGTGTTATCGATACAAATGTGGCACTTTTACAACCAGTTATACTTGATGGCTTCGTGGACGTAGACGTTTTATCGCGGCACAAATTGAACACAATTCGACAGTAAAACCACTAAACATCAAATACGTAACAGAGCACAGGCTAAAGAGGGCGTGAAAACATTTTTACAGTAATTGTACATACATACACACGGCGTCAGATCAACCTACCCTAAACTGTCAAATTTCTCCAATGAATATTGATCCTTAAAGCTAGGCAATAAAGTTCAAAATTGATTGTTGAAATTTGACAGTTTTAGGTAGGTTGATCTGACGCCGTGTGTACATAACCGTGTCGCGTAGCGGTGAAGGAATACTACCACCCCCTCTCTTCCCTTTGGTGTCGTAAAAGGCGACTAACTGACTAAAGACTGCACATACATCCAACTGCAACGGTCCTCATTGCCTAGTATCTGACTAACACTTAGCGATTATTGTCGTGACGTGTATATACATACATACATACATGCATTTATATCACAACTGTTATCCCCGAAGGGTTAGTCAGAGATTAGGCAATGAGGACAGCATAAGCAGTCCTCTACCACAGTCCACGTTTCACCATATAACAACTGCACATGTGCTCAGCGTGACAGGTGGTGAGCCCATCGCCGCTCTTTGCTGTTGGATTTATGTGCAACCTTTAGTCCGTTAGTCACCTTTTACGACACCCAAGGGAAGAGATGGGTCGGTGGTATTCTTTTAAAGAGCCCCACCGCACAGAAAAATGGTTAATTATGAACATCGCATACAACAGAATTATAGATAAGTAACATTAGAACACCTTCAATAAACTCTTATGTAGGTACTTGATCTTCGATCTGTAATCGCCGAATGTAAGTAGTCTTTTAAGTCTAAAAGACTAAGGGTGGATTCGACCAAACTGGAATAAGGTCTTATATCTAGATTAAACGCCGAATTTGTATAGACTAATCTCGGAGTAAGTCTTATTGCAGTTTGGTCGAATCCACCCTAAGTTTGGTTAGTTGGGCGCTACTTTGTTACTGAGTGGCAATTTCATTGTGTTATATTTGTTTGTTAATATTAAAGTATCTTAATATTAAACTTTGTAATAATTGCTAACATAATTTATTTACGTATAAATCTAGTGGGTCTGATACTCTACTTCGAATGACGTTACCTCGATGGTCATTACCTCGATGTCTCTACCTCGACGGGTCTTTTCTTCGATGGTACATTTGATCGATGGGTTGTTACCTCGAAAAATCATAAAAAGTATAGTTATAATTCCCATGACTTTTAGAAGTTTCCCTTATTTTTATTGTGTAACATGTTTTTAGTTACATTTTGATAAAATAATAAGACAAAAGTGTCGTAAGAACCATAGAAATTATAAATTTATAAGTAGGTGTGTAACGGTTAATATAGTATAACACTATTAGTACTGAAATATATTGTGATATCTTTATTTTTTACGCAAAGTTATGAAAGTTGCGCGTAGCAGTGCGTCTCCCTTTGTCTAGCACTTGACCAGCGTCGCGGTGTCAGCATACCTCGATACTATGCTGAATGGGTGCCATTTCAGTGTCATTTTATAATATTATAGTAAGATATATACTATTTTTTTGTTAAATACCCTGTAAACGACGTTGAATAAATCATTTTCTATTTCTATTTCTTATGTCTTCTAAGGTGTTTATAAACAGAAACATTTGAAAGTTACGTATCATGTAATAAGAAAACATGTAATTGTAGGTACATAGTTATTTCCCCAAAGAAGGGATAATTGAATTGATCAAATGACAACCATTACGTAGTTCGTATTGAGTAAATTGGTTGGTATAGCTTTATCGTTCTAAGTTTATGGATTTAAATGACTTTCTAATTAGAGCTCATATGGCAATAATGGCGCTGCGTTGTTGTAATCAGCCGCACGACCTCGTGGTAGACAGACAGGCACGTTGGCGTCGAACTTCATTTTATTAATGTCACAAATTGTCGTTACTATTGTTGTAACTGATATTTTTAATTGTTAACTGGCCTGTTGCCCGCGACTTATTTCGAGAGGACTACACTTTTAACACACAGAAATCTGTTACCAGGATAAAAAGTCTATGTCTTAGTCCGGTTCATGGTTTGTCTATGTGAAAAATTTATACAATTCCGTTCAGCCGATTTCAAGTGATGCGCTTACCGACGAAAAGCATTTTATTTTTATAAGTATAGACAGCAGATTGGCTAAGGGAGGTTTACTTAAGTTCGAAGTAGGCTTTATCTACCATCTCACATTAGTCTCGGTCTGTCTTTTTTTTTGCGTATTTAGGATATTAATCAAAAAAGCATTTTACTTCATGATTGGATAAGAAATCAATTACGTGCTGTAGATATAAAGTTGTTTCTATGAAAATATTACATTTATAGTTAATCAGAAAGAAACAATTTTTTTCCAAGTTGAAAACATAAGAAACAGATCTTTACGACAGCTCTAATAGATATTGTGTGTCATCAAAACACAATATGGCATTTACATTTTTTTTATATATATTTGACAATCCAATGTGTAAGATCAAGTTACTCAAACTTGCACGGTTTAAACCAGTAGTCTGGCTTTGATAGGTTAAAGACCCCACAGGCTCTTTGACCTTATCAACCATAACTTCCTTTCTTGCCAGTTAAAACATACAAATCTCACTAATGACGGAATCGTGCGCAATCCGTTTAGTAAAAAAACCTGATAAGATCTATACGGAACTTCATGGCAGGAAGTGAAGTATATAACATTCTCTACTTATAAATAATATATTATAATATTTATATTTACAAAACCATTATTTCAATGTTGTTACATTTTCCAGAATAAAATTACAGAGGGCTTAGCGGTCCTCATTGCCTGTTTCGGACTGACAAGATATAATAGGTAGTTGTGAGTGTACTATAATGTAGAAATTCCCTATCCAGTTCTCTCAAAAAATCCGTGTGAGGTCTTAGTAATGTCCCAAATGGTCACTGAAACTCTAGGCATAGGGAAGCCACCAATAAACTTCCCCGGAAATTAGACCTGCGGCCTTACCGTCTACTCTTAGAGCAGTCTTAGTATAATCTTACTATGCGAATTCCCATACAAAGGAGAATGACCAAACCAGCCTATTCGATATCTATTGCGTCTTAATCATTCACATCAAAAGTGTTCTACTAAGTTATAATGATTACTGTTAAAAAAGGTTTTCTTTAGAACACCGCCTTAGGATCAAGTGATTAAAAAATGCTGAACTGAACTGATAGTCATCCGATAACAGTTGTCATAACCTCAAAATACCTAAAAAGTCTTTGGCTAAAAATGAAGATAGCTTCAAACTCCCGCGTGATGTAGTAATGTAATTTTTTCTTCATTATTCAGAGCATTGCTGCTATTGATTACTATTTATTTCATTAAAGCGCTGTGTTGCGCTAGCTAGCTAAAACACTAGCCTAACTCCCATAGTAAAATGGTCAATCTCCTTTTGCATAGAATATTAAAGTAATACTGCTCTAAGAGATGACAGTAGGGCCTACGGTTGCCACCTTTTTTTAGGACAATAAAGTATTTTTTTTCATTTTGTTACAACAAAAATAAAGTAAATAGCATAAAAAGGTTACTTTATTTATTTGTCCTTAAAAACGTATTTTTTGTTGCTCTTTGCGACATTTAACAAATATTTGTCTTTTACGTTAAGAGTTTTACGTAAATAGAGTATTTTAGCGTACTTTATTGGTGTCGTAGATTATAAAGTACGCCTACATGAAAAAGAGGACAATACTCTATTTTAGAGGATGGGTGGCAACCCTAGTAGGGCCCCTGATGCCAAAGAACAAAACTGATGCTGGCAACCGTAATCAGCATTACACGATGAATGGATTGGCATACGCAAGAAAAGCGTTGTTTCTTTTTTCCTTCTCCTTAATTTGATGGGCGTAGGCGTCACAGGTTTGTTTCTGGCCGAAACTCTTTAAAAAAGTCACTTCGCATACTCTCAAGCACCTAACTTCCTCTCAGGACGGGATCATAATCTTTCAATCTACATAAAATCTGCCTATTCTGTTCCACACCACAACCTGGAAAATGAACTTTATATCAACAGCGCTGCGGTTCATATTCTTAGGACGGCAATAACTGTTTAAGGTTTTTGGGAATTATCTTGTGAGGCACCATTCATTGAGACAAGTAACGGGCAAATAGTAATCTCGCGTCTCGACGAGCCATTCAAGAGCACGCGTACAGTCGAGACGATAATTAAATCGTGACTAATCATAATTATGATAGGAATGTTAAAATTGCTAATAAGAATAGTTCAAACATTTTATACCTACTTTGAGTGTAAGTTGAATGTATCTTTATATGATTATAGTTTTAATGAATGTGCAATCAAACGTGTGCGTATGATTGCTAAAGAGGTTGTTTAGAAACTTGTGAGTTGTTAAAAAAAGTTTGGTGTGTTGTTCTTTGGCATTAGTATGGGTACCTCAATAGATAATTATACTTTATCCGACTTTATTAGAATAATTATTATTCTCAGTTTGGTGTATTGATCTAAAATAATTACTAATACATAGTTAATCAATAGATATACTTAAGCACTAGTCAAAACGATTTGCTTGATACATAAGAAGATTGTTTCAGTTTAGTTTTTAACAAATTCTTGTTTAGATCGAATTAAAAATGTAGTTAACGTTTTGAAGAACTGTTACGTGATGTCACCTGTACTCCCATTGTTATGGAAAGGACATTTGTTGTTGCTACCATCCCAATCACCTACTTGAATAGACAAAATTACACTTTTCCAGAGCATAGTAGGGGCGTAGTAGAAACAGGTAATCAATGATAGCAGGTAATACTCACTTGTTATATGAGATTCGAGCGCCGAGCTTATTAGAGCAGCCTCAATATTTTGTCGTCGTTTATACCGTGCGCGTGTGTGCGCGCCGCAGACGCCCCGACACGTTCGTGTACAAAATAACTTGTTTGAATGCGCGCGTGTGCGCACGCGCACGTGTGTGAGCGTCGCGTGCGACGCATTCCATCGCGTACTCATTCATACATACCTACGGAGGCTTCTATTTATCTATAGCTTTTTGTTTCACATTTTTCTCTCGATGCCCCGTCGTCCTGCATATATGACACGAAATGTATTCGGTAATAAGACTATTATGGTTTTCGCTGTTGTTGTTTTGCGTAGTGAATTAACGGAGTAGACGGCTGATTGGTTTGTTGATTTATTTGTTGTTATTATACTAGAAAATAAGATAATTGAGAAAACAACACGAAGGTTGTGCTGCTAAAATATTATACAGAGACAATACCTAGGTCGGAACACATTGTTGCTCTTTATCAATACCTAACACAGTAATGTACGGTTGTAACAAATATTATTTCATAATGTCTTATGCTGCGTCCGCACGCCCCAGCTCCAAACCTCTACAAACGTTTGGATTTGTGATTTGTTCGACGGATCAGCTACAAGCCCTTGCAACTTGCAAACCAAGCCAAACGCTCTATCCACACGTTTGGATTTGTGATGGCTTGTTGAGGTTTGCCAAGCGTGTGGACGCGGCAGACGTAAAAAAGTAACCACGTTTTAACGTGGTGTAACGAAAAGATTACTACAGCTATTATTTATTTTAGTAAAGCGTATTTTAACTTTAACCTCAAGCTAACAGACAGTGTCGTAGGAGCACATGTGCGGCCGCTATTTTTTCCGGTCCTCATTGCCTAGTCTCTGACTAACCCTTCGGGGATAATAGTCGTGATAATAGTCGTATGTATCTATGTAATTATAACTTTAAGACCTTTAAGGTACCACATGACGCAATAAACGCTATCCTATCTATCTTTCTATTATATCTCAACTACTGTTGTTTTTAATTAAACATGTCTCCCTTTACCATACTTGTAAGGTAGAAATACGATGATTCACAACTACATAGTATAGTAATCCAAGGACGATTACGAGCAACTATTCTTCTATATATAAGTTATACGAAAAACTATGTCTATCTTGCCAACAAAGTAGAGTCTCCTTGTTGGTCACAAGGAGACACCCTGTTTAAGGATTCAAAACGTCAGGATCAAATAAATTAACAATTATGTTATTGATAAACATAATACTAAATGGCATTTAATAACAGGGCGCAATGTATTTTATATTATTATTTTCTTTGCGTTACCGTATGTTAATTAAAGTGTTTGAAGGTGATTATAATACATATCTTACTTTCTTTGTTTCTCTGAAACGCAAGTTAATCCGTAAAAAGTTCAACGTAGAGTTGTTAGGTCAATAATTACTCAAGTTAATGATTAGCATGAAAATTGGTGCACTTGCCCAAATGTTTGCGGGCTCCGGCCGACGCATTGTGACAATGAATAACCCGTGAGCAGCGATATATACTCGTACGTTACACTAGATAGGCCCTTCCGAACACGCACTATGTTCCACTCATCTGCGGAGTCGACTCGGCTCCTTGCTTTAGTGTGTCTTTGACATTCGCACGTGCGGAGCGGCAAAAATAATTATTTTATTTCTTTTCAAAGTATACACCTAGACGTTTACTACAATTCAATTGTCAAGTAAGAGATATTAATTGTTATTCAAGTCATTATTATGTAGTTATATCGTATTATTAGAATAGAAAATATATATTTTCAATTATTGTTCTTGACAATCTATTTGGGACGCCATCTTGATACACACTACGTTGTCTTTGACCGATCTGGGGCTGCGGCGCTGCGATGTCTGTCTGTTGATTAGACGACATTTAAATGTTTAAGCGCTGCAGCGGCTGCAGCGAACTTTAGGTCTCTCATTCTAGAATTTGAACAAATGGTTTGTATGAACGTTCTTGTCTATACTTCTAGGTCAATGGCCGTGAGCACCTGCATACATACAGGGTTAGATTTGGACCCCCCGCCAAATTTTTTTACGTGATCCTATAGCAGCAGGTACAACTAAATAATGAAATTAAAAATCTTTTTTTTTTTTTAATTTTTGTCTCAACTTTTCCTTAAGAAAATTAAAAATTATTGTCACCTTGCGTGCGGCCTACCACGGTTACCAAAGCGCATGCGCGTAACCGCTATTATTCACCCCTCAGAACAAGTTATTTTTCTGAGATTCACCCCGTCCACCAATGACAGCGCGCCGTCGGTCGCTTTGAAAGCGAACTATAGGATAAGAAAGCAGGCAAAATATGTGTATTTAAAAAAAGTAAACATTCATTATTTTTACGTCAAATATTTTATTAGGTAGGTATTACTTTTTTACCCCATATTTACTTTTGGAATAATAATAATAATAATAATTTATTTTCGGCGGGGGTCCCAAGTTAACCCTGTACTACTATTATCCCCAAAGGGTTAGTCAGAGACTGGCAACGAGGCCCACATAAGCAGTCCACTGCCATAGTACGAGGTTTCAGCTAATTACAACTGCACCTTTGCACATATTGATAGACTAGCGGCCGCTCGCGGTTTTACCCGCGTGGTTCCCGTTCCCGTGGGAATATCGGGACTGCACCTTTGCACATATTGATAGACTAGCGGCCGCTCGCGGTTTTACCCGCGTGGTTCCCGTTCCCGTAGGAATATCGGGATAAAAAGTATTCTATGTGTTAATACAGGTTATAAAGTATCTGTATGCTGAATTACATCCAAATCCATTTTGTAGTTTTTACGTGAAAGAGTAACAAACATCTATCCATACTTACAAGCTTTCGCCAAACGCCGCTTCATGCTGTTGAACGGTCTTTGGCCCGTTAGTCACCTTTTACGACGCCCAAACGAAGATAGGGGTTGGTAGTATTCTTTTAGTGAGCCGCTGTACTTAGTGTTGGCCATTTTATCCGTAATAGGGCAACCAGAGCGACGTGCATCTTTGATATCAAATTTCCGGATTGAAAACGCTAAATTTGTGCTACTCTCATAACCAGTCGCTTGATACCGGGTTGATAGATACCCGACTTGAGCATCGAAAAAAAACTATTTTTATATTGTTAATCTCTTATTTTTGATATACAATAGCACTTATTATGTTCTGCTATTTTTGTTAAATAAACACCGTTTATACCTGGTTTATACCTTTGATTATATACATGTCTAGATAGACCCTGGCCGTAAAAAAACGTAGAAAAATTTATAGGCCATTATTGGCCTATCGCGCAATCCTGGCGGTCAGTGTCATTGTGCCGTCAAGCAGTGTTTACCTCTTGCGTTTCGGTGAAATTGTTCGCAAAGTGACCGTTTGTTCAGTGAAATTCCGTCGAAACTACAAAGGAAAAATCTTTTCGAAAAGAAAGTCACGTTCCATCTGTAAGTATCAATAAAATTTAATGAAAATTTAAAGTTTAACAATAATAACGGCCATGTATGCGTAGTGTTGCTGGTATCAAAATGTAGAATTCCCACTATTGGTTGCAGAATATAAAAGTAAGTTTAAATATAATAAGTATGATAAAAAATATTTAGTCTTATAAGTTAGTACAGTAAATATATTAAATAAAGTTATTATTTGAACGTTTACAAAGTTTTTCTTTTTTTTAAACTGATTTCTGATTTTTAGGAGCGTGAATAAATGTCACGGTTCCTATTCGATGCCGAATTTTTGTAAACATATTACTGTCATATGTGCAAATGTCTAGTTTCACTAGGATTTTTACAATTTTTTGGAACAAAGACACATTAGTTAACTGTTTTCCTGTAAATGTCTCTTAAGAAAAAGTAAAATCCTAGTGTAACTAGGTATAACAGTAATCTGTTTACAAACATTCGTCATTGAGTTTGGCTGGAGTATAGGTTCCGTTCTAAAACAAGAAAAATATAATACCTACTGTAATATTTTATAATACTATTATTATAAATGGTTTTTGTGGTATGGTATCGATATTCAAAATGAATAAAATAATAATTTTGTTTGTATGGAATGTACGTAAATATTTATGTAAGAAGTACATATATATACATGTCTAGACGGAGCATCGCGGTACAAACGCTTCTCAAAATCCGCCCGGTTTTTGTATTGAATTTGAAGTGTGCGTGACAGCCGCGTATGACTGACACTAGCGCGAATGGTTGCCAGCGAACGCCTAATTTCCGATAAAGTAGGTAAAAAATATTTATGCACAATACAATTTTAAAATGATTCATAACATAATATAACTTTTTAAATTAGGTATGTCTATCGTATATGTAGGTATAACGCATAAAAGAAGCTGGTGTGTTTAGAAGAAATGGATGATTGAAGGCGAGGGCGAGTACAATAAAATAATGCACTAATGGAAGCCTGCGTGCGTGTGATATTTTTGTAATAGGGACGAAATAGAAGCAACAGGCAGGATGATTTACATTTAATACTTAATCAAAATAGATTTTTTAATTAGAAATTTAAATACTTTAAATTAAAATCAAAACAATTAATGGCGTTCTCTTTGTATATGTTTCTTAAATAACTTTCGTTTGGATGTTACATCATTTTTCATGTTTTCTAATTTCTTATTATCTTGAAACCTTATAGTTAAAATTCGACAACGACTTCTTTCTACCGGATCAGTTGGAAATCTGAAAATTAAAATGTTTGTATGTGGTCTAACAGTTGTAAAGGTTACGTAATGTGATGACTGCTCATCAATATCCGTGTTCAATAGTTTACACGAGACGAGAAATATTGACCTTTTAGGGGCAAAAACATACACCCGCACTTTCTCAAACATCGTCATCATCATCATCAGCCTATAAACGTCCCACTGCTGGGCGCAGGCTTCCCACGTGGAGATAACACGTGGGGATATTAGGCCATAACCCACCACGCTTACCCAATGCGTGTTGGTGGGTTTTAACAACTGTCATCTTACGACAACAAACGGGACCAACGGCTTAACGTGCCTTCCGAAGCACGGAGGAGCTCGAGATGTTTTAAATTTGGTCACCCATCCAGCGACCCGGCATTGCGAAAGTTGCTTAGCGGGCAAGATCGCAAGCCGAACGTGCTAGCCGATGCGCCATCGAGCTCTGAAGCATACATACAACCATCCCCTACATACATATACTTAAACACACACTTCTTACATAAATACTTAATTACCTACGTCCATTCCATTTCAAACATAATATTTTTTTTATTCATTTCGAATATCGATACCATACCACAATAAAAATTTATAATAATAGTATTATAAAATATTACAGTAGGTATTATATTATATTTTGCTCTTGCTTAAATATACATAAACTTTGCTCTGCTTTGTTTAAATAAACATAAACAGAAAAAACACCCAGACCCGAAATCAATTTAGAAAAACAGTCTTTCTCTAAATTAACCCCACCGGGAATTGAACCCGAGACCTCAGAGATAGCACGACGCCAGACCTAGCGTGCTAACCACTCGACCATGGAAGTCGTCAAATTATAGCTTTATATAATTAAAGCTTTTTTTGTACCTATAAAAATACCAAAAACGTGATTTGGACTTACCAAATCACGCTTCTATTAGTCCTACAACATTAGCATTATTTGCTTATAACCCTAGGTAGGTAGTTTTTTTTTTATATATTTACGGGTTCTTTCTTACTCATTCTTATATAAGCATGATTTTAGACTTGATGCAGGTTAGGTATACCTAAAACGTAGCAGACCAACTAGCCAATCTTAGTTTTTCTATTATCGTCACGTATTTCACATCGTGTAATCCACAAGTGCTTGGCCTTTATTGCGCCTGATGATAAGTGACGATGCAGCCAAAGGCAAGCGCTCTTTATCCGGAAATGATTTGGAATCACCATTTACTAAGAAACTGACTACCCGAATTTATAACTAGCTAATCTCAACACTATAATGCTACAAACAAGATGATATGGCGACAGACCTATTTAAGAAGGTAAGTGGACAGACATAAAACGAGCTATAATAACCAAAACGAGTAAACTAACATACGACCCTGCTAAAGTATAACCCAGAACTTCATTGTTACTAGGTTTAACTACCTTACAAAGTCAATTAAGCTCAATTAAGTTAGGGACAGAAAATCTTTTTGCATCTCGTATTTTTCATAGTTCCACAATTGCTTAACAACAGAACCCATTTTACCGTCACACATTTTTGGGTACACACAGTAGCACCACCATTTGTAACCTACTTAATGTATATAGCGGGGTACATAGGGTAATCGCTGCATACATCGCCGCCCGCCCAATCACGGCGCAGGGCGGGCGGGGGCAACGACTCTGGGCGGCGCGCGCACGCCGCTTGCACCGCAACGCTGTTATGGATTTCCCACTCTATATTTCCGCTTTTCATTTGTTACGCCGTGTTGCGGTAAGCTTAAATGTTCCACATATTCATTTAATGTCGGGTGAGAGGGTAAAAGAGTACTTTGTATACCAAAAGCTCTAAGCTTTGTATACCAGAAGCTGCTTTGTATACCAAAAGACATCGTAACTGAATAAATGTTAATTGTTTAAGTCAATAAGTCAATAATGGCAAGGCAGGCTTAACGAAGAGATTTTTTTGCGTAGGTACTTACACAAAATTAAGTTAAGTACATTGATTACACTAACTTAACTTAAACACTTCCACGTTTTTTTAGAAATTAGCTATTATATAACGACAGTTTTTCTATTGACTGAAACACCAATGTGAAAGTTCAACATAACTACATACACACACAGGGTTTCTTAGAATGAGTTCTTAATTGATCGAACCGTTAATGTATAAGATTTAATTTTATTTAGAAAAGGTCATTTCTTTTGCTGTGTAAAACACAAAATCAGCGCTGGAAAAGCTTAAATTCCACATCGAGAGCTTCGACTTTGCGTGACTCATCCAATTACGTCAGTGGTGCTTATTAATATTTATTCGGTAGACAAAGCGAACTTTTGATACGTATCTCGAAGGCTAATTTGAATTAATTAAATTGCGCATTCTGCTAGTCTTCGGTAGTATTTTGCATAGGTTTAAATATCGGGCTTTAGTGTAATCCTGTTCATTAAAAAATTGTTATTAAACTAAATAAAGTAAAGGAAATAAAGGTAAGTAATGTTACCTGTTTGTCGTCGTGACTAGTATTTGCAATTATATGACTATGTGGGTATAGTGAACATGCAAGGCCTAATAGACTTGGCCTTTTTTTCAGACAGGAAAAAACGTATTACGCATACCGCTGATTAGGGGAAATGTAGATGATTCCGTGGGACTCACCCCAGCGGTAGGAACACCCACTAAAACTCCTGGACGTACCACCAGTGTGATACGGAATCGCTAAGTATAGACGTCTAGACTTACCCTGCGCCTATGCCTATCACGTCGAGTGTGGCGATGACTTTCCGAAAATCTAATTTTACTGCGAGCGATTTTTGCATTCGTATAATGTCCCAATCGAATCGTTTCCTGATGTATTTTTTTTCCAGTGGTTGATTTTTTTAAAAGCTTTTTCTCTGTTTGCATTATTTCCCAATCTAATCTTTTTCTGACAGTGTTTTTTCGATCGTTGATAAAAAAAAAAATTTTTTAAATACCATATAAATTTGTTAGGAAAAATTGCATAAAGTAATATTTCAGTGATCACGTAAGCGAATGAGTAAATTACATGACTAGGAATATTTGAGAATAAAAATTATTACTTTAAGTTAAAAAAAATATTAAGAAATTTACCCTCCGGGAAAAAAACGCACAGAAAATAAAAAACCGCCCAAGTGCGAGTCGGACTCGCCCATGAAGGGTTCCGTAGCAGCAAGTGACATCATATAAAAGTTCTTGTAGTTCGTTGTAACTTTAATCGATGTTTTAATAATAGTGTTTTTTTATTTAATTAATTTATGACGTATTCAGAAAAACCACTTACTAGATCTTGTTCAAACCAATTTCGATGGAAGTTTGCATGGTAATGTACATCATATATTTTTTTAGTTTTATCATTCTCTTATTTTAGAAGTTACAGGATGTTCCCACCGGCATACATTTTACCACTTTGGAAGTGTCTCTCGCGTAAACTATTCAGTTTAGAAAAAAATGATACTAGAAACCTCAATATCATTTTTGAAGACCTATTCATAGATATCCCACACGTATGGGTATGATAAAAAAACCCCCAACATTTATTGTTTTTTTCCATTTATGTGTGAAAATCTTAATGCGGTTCACAGAATACATTTACTTACTAAGTTTCAACAGTATCGTTCTTATAGTTTCGGAAAAAAGTGGCTGTGACATACGGACGGACAGACAGACATGACGGATCCATAAGGGTTCCGTTTTTTGCCATTTGGCTACGGAACCCTAAAAATTGGGAAATTATACGAATGCAAAAATTGCTTGCAGTAAAATTCGATTTTCGGAAAGTCATCGCCACACTCATCACGTCGTATGCAGCATTAAGGCTGGATTCGACCAAACTGGAATAAGACTTACTCCGAGATAAGTCTATACAAATTCGGCGTTTAATCTAGGTATAAGACCTTATTCCAGTTTGGTCGAATCCACCCTAAGTGAGATATATTTAGTTTAGAAATTATTCGCGTTGCAAGTAATTATTTCAGAATTTTTGACAAAGCCCAAATCAATGGCGCCTCAACCTGCGTGACCCCTCTCATGACATTCAAATAAATTTAATCACTTTAACATAAGTACATAACATAAGACGGAACTTTCCAATATATGGAACTAAATGAATGACTTTCATAGTGAAATATCACTCACGTGCCGATTAATCATATCTCAAAAGCTGCAAGGGATGTACGCTTTAGTAGATTGTACACGTAGCTTTGCTTTAATATTCTATTCTAGTCTTAATAGTAAAACTGTTCCTTAATTATTTAAGTAGTAATTGTACATACAAGAATACCATCATCCCATCGTTTCGAAACATTTGCAAGATACATTTTGAATGCACACCTTTGTATTTGATTGTCAATTCACAATGAGGAACCACCGCACTATACTCGTACTGGGCATTCTCTCTCTCTATTCTATTCCATCACAAACCTATATAGTTATCTTACTACCCCATACTGCTTTATTGCTGTACTGTACCGCCAGGGAAAATTCGACCACCAGCTTAAGACTTAAGATGGTTATTCCATTGCAGATAAGGCACCACCTCACACCTCCTTCAGTCCATTCAATTTGCGAGGAACAAGTTATGCCTTTTTTATTGCATTCAGCTATAAAACTGTCCATTCTATTATTATGAGGAATTATTTTCGATGATATCTCTGGCTGCATGAGAAAGCACGCAGTGCCAGATAAAAGTAACTCGTTTGTGTATTACAAAACTTTGAAGACTGCAATTGGTCGTCAAGAAAAAAAAACTGTGTTTAAATTGGTTAGCAAAATGATTAGTTATAAAAAATAATACTTGATTTATATACGGATCTACACACGTCAATTTCCTCAATTTACATTTTAGCCAACTGTTAAAGGTTAAAATCACTGTTTTGTGTTTGAGTTAAATCATTTTAAGGTACTCTAATTGTTTTTAAACATAAAGCCTACAAAGAAATCCAGATATAATAGAAATCAAACGGGTGAAATATGTATCAGTCAGTCGATTTGCACAGGAAGTCGAACCCTGGACGCCTTGCACCAAATACGGCGACGTCACTGTCATAAGTAATCCATAGGTATCCGCATTTGCTAAGGTACTGGTTTTGTTATCTTTAACTGTCAGAATACTTCAAATGGCGACACACTAAATATGGTGGTAGCTAACCAGGCAAACTTAAAACAAGCCGAAGGTCTTATGTTAAGTATTACTCTGAGCACAATAACATTAACTAATCAAGCCTAAGCCGAGAATTCAATCTAAACAAATTTTATTTATTTACCTTAACTTATTCATACAATTATTTATTTTGGGTCATTGAGTAGGTAACCACTAGAACACACATAATTAAAATAATAATGCATAATAATAATACATAATTAAATGTAAAATTTCACTAGGAAGTGTAGCAAGTATGTTTGTACCAGTACCTACCAGTTTTTTATAAACGTCTCAGGATGATAGCAAATGAAAACTTTCGATCTCTCGCAACCCCTCCGGGAACCGGGCGTGGGATGTTAGTATTTATGTTTGTAGTATGCACATATATACAGAAATACATACATACTGTATATTGTGTGTATGTAAAAGTTTAACATCCAACGTGGTATTGCATACTTGCAAGCAATATGGTGGCGCTAGTGAGCTATAGATAATATTCCTAGAACTCGTCACATTCAGTGCTAGCGTCTAATAGAGAAAGTATTAGAACAGCGTGAAATTGATTTCCTTGAATTGCTCTTGCGCACAAGCTCATCGTAAACTGGGAAATGTTCTTGGGACCAAATCGAATAGGCCGTCTTCTAGGCGATTTTACGATATAGCACAGACTACACAGCCGATCAACCTGCCACAAAATGTCAAATTATGTTATTAAGTTATATCTTATCCTACTAATATTATTTACGCGAAAGTTTGTAAGTATTGATGGATATTTGTTACTCTTTCAGGTAAAAACTACTGAATGGATTTGGTTGAGATTCGGCACACAGATAGTCTATAACCTGGATTAACACATATAATACTTTTTATCCCGATATTCCCACGGGAACAGGAAACACGCGGGTGAAACCGCAAGCGGCCGCTGTTTATGATAATTAAAAGAAAATGAACCGTCACAGTACCATTTGCTATAATAAAGACAACAGTCGCTAAGTCGATTAAGAGCACATTTTGATTTATACAGTAAATTAAAAAAAAACAAATCTCATTAACTAGATCTGTCAATAATAAACTGTGAAGCAATTAGACCAGCATCTCATCTGGAGGCGGAGGTGCGCTTTGCCCGGGATCTTCAACTACCTACTGAGGTGGTCACAACCACGGACTGTGGCCAGGAACTGCTTTTGCGGTCCTCATTGGGTATAGGGTTACCATTTAGGAATTTGAACAGTCCTGACAAAAAGCCTGACATTTCGATATAAGTCCGGACTTTTTAGTCACATAATGGAATTACTCACTTTTGATGTTTTGTTTTTAGATATAAAGACTTATTTGGTATTACTTAATATGTAGTTTTGTAACATATTCCAAAATCTGAACAATTTAAAGAGCGGAGAAAGTCCGGACTAGAATCTGAAAATCCGGACATTTCCAGACTAATCTGTGACTTGATTCACGTATTTTGTAATAGTCAAAATGTCGCTTACGTTTAGAAGTCCTGTTGAAAAACAGTCACAAATCCGTATTCACCTGTCATTTCGATAGAACGATTACTCGATAGGATCGTAACTTGGCGATTTGTCAACTATTTAAACTTAATGTTGCCATTACCATTCTAATAAACAATTATAAATACTTTTTGTTAACAAAACATGCAGAAATGTTTATTAATTTTTTCCAACGACTTGGAAATTGTCTAATTTGTCGTTTAATCGCTGACATCCGATCAAACTAAACGTCAAAATAATTGGTGAATATCACGGAGGCAGCGATCGCACTTCGATTAATGCACGTGAATACGCGTATACAAAACCGACTTAAACAAAATCATGCGATTGATATGTGAATAAGAAAAGTGACTTCAGCGATCAAATCGCTTGCATGTCGTTGAAGTTTTGTTACGTGAATTAGGCTACTGGACAGATAGTAACCCATTTTGGGGAAAATAGTGGGGAGTGTGTGTATGTATGCAAGTAGGAATGTGTTGATACCTAGCGGTGCGATGCGACATCTTAAAATAACAACTCAAATCAAAATGGTGTGCAGTATCTAGCGCCCATTCTTCTCCATAGCAAAAAAACTGTTTAAAATAATTTTTTTTGTCGTTTTATAAGTTATTTCTATTAAGTTTCACCATTTCTAGTTAGTTACTAATTTAATTAATCTTAGTCATACTATGTCCCACAGCAAGTAGCCCTTCTTATCATTGAAATCAAGTCAGCACTACAATTGGTGGGAATGATTTACTCGTATGTACTTTCATACACACGTCGAATCAGCATTTTTTTATTGTTGAACGTTATCTAATACACATGTAACAAACAGTCGTCATAGGCTCACCACCACCAACACTACGTATACTGCTAATACTGCTATGTTTAAGTTCCAAAAGTATGACGTAACGGTCTTGAAGTTAACTGGCAATTTCATCACTTATGGTTTTCATTACCAACATTATAATTATTTTCCAACACTGCTCCTGTCTGTCACTAAAGATCACACCGACCAGAGCCTACTACTGATAGTTTGATTTCACCACTGGATCACGTTACAAAAAAGAAAATTTTGTTTTTAAAAAAAAATTACTCACCTCTTTGTAACTAAATTTTGCTGCCATAACGCTATATACATTCTATTTCGTTAACGTGATTGGACGGTGAATGAGACTTGCATTGGGTACCTTGATAGCCTGTCTGTGGGTGGTAAGCGGACATAAAACGGCGCAAAACGGTTCAGTGTATTGCGGTACGTCTTTCTATGTAGAGTGGATACACATCCCGGACGAAGGAAATCCGAGATGGACGCGGTGACGCGCCGCGCGTGCCACAATCCATTACAGGCGGCGCGGGGGCGGGGTGGGGGCGCCGGCTTCCATTAGCTAATTAGTGCGACCCCTTCTCACCAGATTGTTGCCGTGCGCTTCTTCTGCTAATTGATATTCCTATTAAACACTTCGTTCTTGAAGGTGTTTGGGCTGCGCAACTTGACACGTCTTTTGAATGTCTTTTTTGTTTTTTGGTTTATTATTTTCAATAATGTACAGAAAGAATAGCACATGTTTCCAGCGTGATATGGTGAGCTCATTGTCGGTTTATGCTGTTGGATGTGGATGTACGAGTAAGTGCAGTCTTTAGCCCATTAGTCGCCTTTTACGACAGGAAAGAGAAGTAATAAGAAGAATAAAAGCTTAAAATAGAAAGCATCGAACAGACATACTTACAATACAAGTTTCTGTTCGAAGGATCCCTCGCTTATCTGGACTATCTCTCTATTTTTCGCAATAGAGCGGTCGAGACAATTTTAGTTAGATCATAATTTGGAAAAGTTGACGTGCTTGTCTTTTGTTATTTATTTGCACAAAAATTATAATTTATAACAAAGCCTATAAGGAGTTGGGTTGTTAATTTGAAAAAAAAAGAGTATTGAACAATCACATGAATTTCACCCTAAAAAAAATTATGATATGAGCCAGTATCTTTTGCATCCTATAAAAAAGGTTGCCTGCAAGATTTCAGCGTTCTAAATCCAGCGGTCTCACGATGTTGATCGTTCTTCGTGCGATTTCATTATAGATCAACAAGTACGGGTAGGTAGATGTTGTTTTTATATAACTTTCCTAATTATTTAATTACTTATGTTTACTTTCAAAATGGTAAACTTAACAGTGCCTCGATTCTGCCATTACAAAAACGACGTTCATTGATTTTGACTACTTATAGTAATCAGCAAAATCAGATCGTTGAGACACGATTTTAACACTTTTTAAGATCGAGCAGACAACAGATACGTACATAGAGCTGAATCGACGCAATAAGTTGAACGAATTAACCTTTGATCAACTAAACGAAGGGATTAACCAATAAACAAAATCGACAGACAACACAACAAAAAAAATGAGTATTAAAAGCGATAATGAATTGTTAACAAAAGCCGGCGGGCGCAGGGGCAGGGGATGGCGGGTCACGTGGCGTCGTTTACACGTTTGACTCCGTTTTATTATAATAATGAAATTATGACGGGCCGTGGGTCGCGTGCCTGCCGCCCTCCATTGCCTCATTAGACATCGATGAGACCGTGGGGGCACTCGGACTTTTTAATTTGGTGGCTCACCATTGCTATCGTGTTACCTTTGGTAGAAGGGGTGTGATTTTATTGTGCATGTAAAAGTTTCACTTGTCTGTATGGGTTGTGTTAATATTGAAATGAAATGCTTTTTAAAAGATTTAAAAAAGGCGGTGATTTTCAATTTGTCTCTATGTGTATAAACTAATATATAATTATGGACCGATTTGAAATTTTAGAATTTTCGGACTCGCTTGTAATTCTTATCCTGATGTTTGGAATCCTTTCCAGGATGAGGTGTAGGCAGTATCATAATTCTGAATTCTGTAATTTGCATACCAAGAATATTTTTTAGGATAAGCTTCAATGTGTAGTGTTTTGTAAATGTATTTATTATAAACATTGACTGTTAAATTAAACACAGATATTTCAAAATTGGTCGTATTCTAGTTTATTGGGAGAGCTACATACTTTCTATTGCGTAAGGACCAGGGTTTGAGTACTACCTGAGGCTAGTAATCTTTCTAAGTCCTGTTTTCTACTGTAAAAATACACAAACCCTATTTATTTGGTTACGCCATCACAATGAGTTCTCACAGAAGCAAACACGAGAACTTCAATATCATAATTGGTCCTACTCCCAACTCAATGATAGATACGATCAGCTGATCGCCACCTCGATACCACAATAACAAAGTCATGACGTTAATTTTCCAAAACGATGAATTACAAGCAATACCAAAAACGCTGCTCAGCGGGTGTAATAAACATTATGGCCGCAGTCATTTATAGCTGACCGCTGACAAACGGTGGTGCCCCCACGGCCCCGTTTACCCCATTATCCCCCCTGCCCCCCTGTATATATACCTATACGTATATATACCCCCTCGGCCAGGTGTAAAACTGGCCGGTCACGGCACCGCAGACATGCGATGTGGCTAATATGTTTTTATTATTAAAGCTATACGTATTACTCCGAGGGGATGATCCATGAATATTTATGCGGTGATTTGTATATGGCACTGTAACAGTTGCTTCGTTAATGATCGCGCCTAATTATTTTCGTATGAGCTGTGTGAGTTCATCAATAGAACTACCACCCCATCCCTTCCCCTGGATGTCATCAGCCCAAGAGGCTGAAGATGATGATGAGGATATCTTTTTTGTAGGCCATGCAGCATTATTTTCCATTGTTGCGTTCCGGTTTGGAGTGTACTAAATCCAGTGAAATTACATAGTATAGAGATTTCCTACTAATATTATAAACGCGAAAGTTTGTAAGTGTGGATGGATGTTTGTTACTCTTTCACGTAAAAACTACTGAATGGATTTGGATGAAATTCGGCATACAGATAGTGTATAACCTGGATTAACACATAGGATACTTTTATCCCGATATTCTCACGGGAACAAGAACCACGCGGGTGAAACCGCGAGCGGCCGCTAGTATGAACTAAAGCTTCAGTGAAATGTCAGATGTGTCCGTGGGTTGCGATATCCGCTTTCTATCAGGGCATAGTGTGTTTCAGATTTTTTGGCGCACATCCCTGGTTTGTGACCACCAACCTGCATTTGGCAAACGTGATGATTAGGCGAATACCTAAGACTTGGCCAACACCCTTCAATTGTAGCCATGACTTGATTTCAAAGATGGCGGCTTTTGCCCGGCAGCGAGACATTATGTGGGTTAAACTTTACTTTAGATTTTTATTTCGTCGTTGGTATTATGTATAACCGATGGCATTATATACACAAAATTAATTGTCATTGTGTATAACTTTCGATCAGTGCTGGTTCTTCTAACTTAATTTGTAAATATTTGAATATTCGATTGAAAGCTTTTTTTGTTGAAATAAGTAACGTGTTACTATGCTGTAGCTGCTTTGTGAGCTTTGCGAGCGGTAACTGAGGTTACGGTTATGAGTCACATATTCGTTTTCTCCGCGACAGTTCGGTCCTTTTTCGAATGACGTCGCACTCGTCACTAGACGCTGAGTTGTCATTCCTTAAACTATTTGAACTGATGACTGTACTTTTCCTTTACTTTTGTATTTTTACTTGGACTGTACCGTGACTTTACTTTTTGTTACAAAGCACACTTCAACATCAAAAGTGGAGAGCTTACTACTTTTTTTTTATAATTCGCATCAGTTATTATTAGATATAACGCTGTATGCTACAAGCATACTTTTCCTGCGTTCATGTTATAATAGTGGAAGCTAAGCATATGTTGCAATGGCATATTCCCAGATGTGTGGTCAACAAAAACTTAAGCTCCTCTGTACTCCGTTGATGTTTTAAATAGCATACGTTTACATCCCTGATTATTTCTGTAGCGTCATTCCAGCAATAACCAATAATAAAGGTTCTCTAATCTTGTTCTAAGGAATCGGGAAAGTCAATTGGCGTGTCTGAATGTGTCACAAGTATCTATAGTTACAAATGTATCAATAACGATAAGTTGAAAACGAATTCAAGTTCATCGATTTTAATGGCTGTATGTTACGGCTGCTGTTATGCCTACTAAGCTTCTAACAAGCTTTGTGCACTTCGCTAACATTGGTAAATATATTCATATACCCTGCTATTAATAAACGTTGATAAAAATAACACTTAGGATTAAAATGACGCTGTCTCTATCTGTCTTCTTTAACAAAAACGAGACAGCGTCACTTTAAACCGGGGTGTAACATTTGGCCATTTTTATTAATAAGACGGAAAAAGTATAGAAAAGTATAGAGCTTAGTTTTTTTTTATCTACTACGAATGATTACTTGGCCTTTATATAAAATGGTAGTAGCTAGCCTGGTGGATTTAACAAGCCCTGCCATCAACCAAACCAAACCAAATGTACCGACCGCTAGGAATAGAGCCCGGTACCTCAGGGTCTTAGACTTTAAAACAGTTTCTCGAACTATGTACTTACCACTTATATACAAGTAGGCATGATAATGACGTGGTTCTGTCAACTTTAGTACTATACTATAATGTGCGTTCGCGTAGCGGTGAAAGAATACTACCACCCCCTCTCTTCCCTTGATTGTCGTAAACGTCGACTAACGGACTAAACACTGCACATATATCCAACAGCATAAAGTATCTATTGGCTCACCACCTGTCACCTGAGCACATGTGCAGTCCTGCAGTCGCTATTTGGTGAAAAGTGGACTGAAGTAGAGAACTGCTTTTACTGTCCTCATTGCCTATATAGTCTCTGACTAACCCTTCGAGGATAATAGTCGTGATTATATGTTTATGTGTGTGTGCGCTATCTTTATGCCACCATCTGGAAAGTACTGCTTCCAACTGACAGTATGATTGTCAGAAAGATAGTAGTCACAATATATGTATTTAAACAACATATACTCGTGTATGGTTGTATATACATAGCTAGTTGTGTTCGTGGAAGTTCCATTGCACATTAAGCATTCAGTTAAGAAAGATCGTAAATAATTTATAGGCTAGATGTTAATACTGCGTTTCTCTTTAAGACCATTTTCAACTAAAGTAATGAATGTACCTTCGCCTGAATAATGAACCTTATTTCCTGCGCAATAAATGCACGAAAGCGAGAGCAAGTTCGAATTGTAGTGTTTCTCTTAAAGCTTTTTTGTTAATTATGAATAGCTTTGTCATTGTGTGGTGAGGGCTCATTTAAAGAATACCACCAAACCATCTCTTCCCTGGGTGTCGTAAATGGCGACTAACAGACTAAAGACACACATCCAACAGCACAAAGCGGCGAATGGGCTCCACCTATCACATTGAAACGTGGACTGTGGCAGTGTAAGTACTATACTTTAGTGGTCCTCATTTTTTAATTATTTATTTATTAAGGGAGTGCCGGACGAACGCAAAAAAAGGCATAAGTCTTAATAATTAACTTCAAAGCAAAATCAATCATATTACTAAGACCAATTCTGCTTTGAAGTTTCAGACCTAGTAATTTAATTAGAGCAATGTTTTTATTCTGCAAAATATGCAAAACCATCACGCGCTTGTGTTAAAATGATAAATTTACTTTTAAAGAAGGGGGTGCCCTGCGGAATATCAGTACAAATATTTTCATGTGAGAATTATTGTTTCATGCGTACCATTAAGAAAGTTTTCGAAAAAAATATGTTTTTAGATGTCATTAGATTTATGTATTGTTTGTTAAGTTTTAAAGAATTTGTTTCAAATTTCAACAAGGCCATGACCTTGTGCAATGATCAGGCTAACTTACATAAGTTATTTTAATGTATTTAACTAATTCGGCGCTTCTGTAGTACGAGTGACTTAAAAATACGTAAATTTTCACAATTTCGTGCAGGAGCCCCTTAAGGTCAGCCAACGTTAGTGTACAATGTTACTTACATCAATGCTTATTAACAACTCTTAAGAACGAATTACCACCAACATATATAGGCAAAAACTGCTTGCATTAAAAAGTATGCTCATCAGTAACAAGCACTTATTAGCTAGCTAGAGAAAAAAAAATACAAAACATTAATGCTGAAACAATTGTACCTACAATTAATTTTTTTTAGTCTCTGGCTAACCCTTTGGTGATAATAGTCGTAATTGTATGTATGTATATAAGGCGACTGCTAGAAACCGCAAGAAACATCAAGGGCTGGTCAGGTCAATTGTTTAAGACATGACAAAAAAGATATTCGTGCTTTTTTATTTTTCGTTAAATATTCACTTTATCAATTTTTATTTGATAGTCTTCGAGTATCCAATTTATTTTAAAGCAATAACATAAGAAAAGTAAAATCAAAGAATTAACTATTAAATAAGGATTATTTACAACGCGCGGGCAGCGGCCGGCCGTTGACCTACCCGTCTGTTGACCCGTCCGCGTCAGCTGGGCGATAAGTACCTACGTTAGTCTGCAATCTTTTTTGTCATTTTTGTCATGTTTAAAACACTTGACCTGACCAGCCCTTGAAGTTTCTTGCAGTTTCTAGCAATCACCTAATACACGATTATACTGCTAATAGTGGAGATAGAATATAAAATGTATCTTTTTAAAGTCTTCGCTAAGATTGATGTGCATTGGCTTATCACCATTCTTTCCAGATGAGGGTTAGTGTTCACGAATCCAGGCTACGCTTTGAAAAATCCTAAACTCTTTTTGTCCAGCATAAGAATTGCACCCAGGACCTTCGGATCGAGCCAAACCTTTTACCACTCGACCGCACCGAGGGATATAGGTACAAGTTATTATTATTATTATTCAGCCCGGCTTGTCCCACTGCTGGGCAAAAGCCTCCCTTTTTATTTTATTTTTTATTTTTTTTTTATTTTTTTTTATAGCAGAAGGAGGCAAACGAGCAAGCGGGTCACCTGATGGAAAGTAATCACCGCCGCCCATGGACACCCGCAAAAGAGAGCCGCCGCCGAGAGCTGGTTCCACAACACTGTAGTTCGAGGCAAGAAATTTCTTGAAAAACGCACAGTAGTAGACCGCCATCCATCAAGGTGATGTGGATGGAATGACAGTCGATTGCGTGTAGTGCGGTGAAGGAAATTAGCGGCAGGGATCAAGCCGAACAATTCCTCAGAACACTCCCCATGATATATACGGTACAATATACAGAGAGACGCAACGTCTCTCCGAAGAGCCAGTGGATCGAGCCGACCTGAAATAACCACGTCGCCGACAATTCGAGCAGCTCTGCGTTGAATGCGGTCAAATGGAAGGAGTTGGTATTGGGGTGCTCCAGCCCAGAGATGGGAGCAGTATTCCATATGCGGCCTGACCTGTGCTTTATACAGTTGTAAACGGTGGGCCGGCGTGAAATACTGACCCGCTCTATTGAGCACACCCAGCTTTTTCGAAGCTAATTTAGCTTTACCTTCCAAATGACCACGAAACTTAACGTCACTCGAAATATTGACGCCAAGGATTCCAATAATCGGATTGGTATCAAGGGGAGCTCCCTCAAAGTTCAGAGGTACGACGAAGGGATGTTTTTTCGCGGTAAATGCGCAAACTTGTGTTTTGGAGGGGTTAAAGTGGACTAGGTTATGTCGGCCCCAATCCGAGACATGACTTAACATGTTCTCGGTGTCAGTCACAAGTTTATTCCGGCTCTCGATGACGCTTTCCAGAGAAATATTAGCTCGCCCGGTGTAGAGCGTATCCCCAGTACTGTCATCCGCATAGCAATGAATGCTGTTGTTATGCAGCATGTCATTGATATGCAGAAGAAACAAAGTAGGGGACAACACACACCCCTGCGGGACTCCAGCATTCACGGGCTTCATGTCGGAGCACGAACCGTCGACTGCGACTCTGATGCTACGCCCAGTAAGAAAGCTGGCAACCCATGAACACAATTTCTCAGGAAGCCCGTATGATGGAAGTTTAGAGAAAAGAGCCCTGTGCCAAACCCTGTCAAAAGCATTCGCTACGTCCAAGCTAACTGCCAGTGCCTCCCCTTTACTCTCGACTGCCTCCGCCCATCGGTGAGTAAGGTACACTAAAAGATCACCAGCCGATCGACCGCGACGAAAACCATACTGGCGATCACTTAGTAGCTGGTTCTCTTCTAGGTACCTTAAGAGCTGGCGGTTTATAATGGACTCCATTACTTTGGAGAGTAAAGAGGTAATAGCTATTGGCCTGTAGTTAGACGGATCTGAGCGATCGCCTTTTTTGGAATCGGGTGGACAAGGGCTGTCTTCCAAGAGCTCGGGACGACGCCAGTGGTGTAAGAGAGCTGAAAAAGGCGCGTTAGAACTGGTGCCAATTCAGGAGCACACGTCCGAAGCACAATGGGTGGAACTGCATCAGGCCCACTCGCCTTATGGATATCAAGGGAAAAAAGAGCCTTACGAACTGACCTTTGCAGGAACTGAACGTTTGGCATTGTACAAGCGCAATGCGGTATGGTTGGTGGAGAGTTTTCCCCATCGTCCAAGGTCGAGTTTGATGCGAAAAGAGAGCCCAAGAGATCGGCTTTCTCCTTTGCAGTATAGGCCAGGCAGTCATCGGTCTTGTGCAATGGTGGTAGGGACGGCTGACAAAAATTCCCTAAGATAGACCAGACCTTTGGCGAGAGACCAGAACGCACGCGTCCCCGAAGGAAGACGCACTAGCCTCTCGCCAATTCTACCTATGAATGATGACTTCGCCTTGGCAATGTCCTTCTTAAAGGATCTGGCGGCAAAGTTGTACTTCTTTCTGAGCGCACTGGTGTTTGGATCCTTTGATGACACCGCATTAGCCCAGGCTTGGTAATGCTGTCGCTTTTGGCGAGACGCCATTTTGCAGCAACGACCAAACCATGGTTGGGACTTGCCGCCAATGGGAACCACAGAGTTTGGAATGAAAAGTTCCATTCCCTGCAGTATCACATCAACGACAGAGTCAGCGGCGACATCAGGATCTTCCAGCGAGAAGCAAACTCGCCACCACGGGTAGGACGCAAAGAAGCTTCGGATCCCATCCCAGTCCGCCGACCTATAATGCCAGACTCGACGGCTAGCCGCTGGTTGCGGTTTTGAAGTTTCTGTGAGAGGCACAGTGCTGCGAATCAGACAGTGGTCTGATGAGCCTAGTGGTGCATCAACAGAAACTTGATAGCCGTCTGGGTGCGAGGTCAGCAGAAGGTCCAATAAAGAAGGTGCATGGCCCTCCACATCTGGAACCCGTGTTGGCTCGGTTACCAATTGGGACAGACTGTAGGCCAAAGCGAAGTCATGAACGGCTCTACCCGCGTGGTCAGTTGTGCGTGAACCAAGCCATTCGACGTGGTGGGCATTGAAGTCTCCCAATACCACAATCTCGGCCGAGGGGATCCGTTGGAGAAGGGAGTCTGTCGCTGTTTGGACGGTCTCGATGAGTTGGTCAGTTCCGATGTTACCGCTGTGGGACCTATACAGGCACGCGTAGACGCGAGGATGACGTTCGCAGTCGACGTGCAGCCATAAGATGGAGAGGTCCCTATCTTCAAGATTGCCAAGGCGACGAACGCACATATCCTCCCTGACATAGGCACAAACACCGGCTCGTGGCACAAATGCATGTTCCAGGTTGTATCCCGGGTAGCGCAAGTACGAGATGTCAGGAGGGGGAGATATCTGCGTCTCGGTGAGGAAGAGCAAGGCCGGTTTCGCCGTCTCGAGGTGGTAATGGACTGCGCTCAAGTTAGAGTGGATTCCGCTGATATTGCAGAAGTCCACGCGAAGCGTAGGAGGGGGTGCCAATTGTCCCGCCTTTCTCCTGCCTGCAGCATGCCTTGGCACAAACGAACTTTTGCCCTCCCCAGAATATGTAGGGCAGCCTGAGCGAGAACGCTCAGGGGGGGATTCTCCGACACTGGATGTGTCGGTACCCCCCTGGGGTAAATCTAGATTACAGTTCGCTGCCATATCAATTGTGAGGGGGGGGGGAGGGGTCTCCGGAACCCTCACTCGCCGGACGAAACACAACAGCACAGAGTGCCATTGTTTCACGCCGAAAATTCGTGAGGGGGTGGTATTACGCCGGGCGAGCCGACCCAATGCGTGCTGCAACGCAGCGTGGCTCTACCACTCAGTTGGTGTCACTCATTTAGCACCACCCAGGGGTCACGTGTAGGGTCTCAAGGGTAAACCTACGGACGCGAGCAACTTAACCCCCAAAACTAACCCCTACCCTCCCTCCACTCTTCACGGTTTAGGTACTTACTTAATACTATTATATTATATTACTAGTATTATTATAAGTGATATATTATATTAATTATTTATATATATTTATTTTTATAATACACACATCAAAAGTGTCTAGGGATCAAGCATTTTTATGCGGATTTCTTGAGATTGAGATGTGGCTTTGTAATAAATTTATGATTTTATAAATTTATATGGATCCTTTTTGGTGCATTTCATAATTTGAAACAGGAACTTTCAATCAATTTCTAGTAAAAGATGAAAATCAGCTGTCAATATTTTCCCTATAAAAACATACAACGCATTGAAGACATTATTAGTGCTTTTTTTTGGCTACTACTGATTAAAACCAACGTTATTATGGAGCGGCGACGTCATTTAAGCAGGGAAGAAATGCTCAGAGCCGTGGGAATGATAGAAGCTGGTTCCCGGCAACGTTCTGTGGCTTTAGCTCTGAATACAAGTCAGAGTGTTATCAGTCGACTTTGGACACGTTACCGAAGCACTGGTACCGTGGCTGAGCGCCATGGAGGACGGTATCGCTGCACCACACGGAGACGAGACCGATACATTCAAATCACAACTCGAAGAGCTCCAACAATAACCGCCATGATGTTAGCCGCGAGGCTTCATCACTCTTCAGGGAACTTAATTAGCGACCAAACAGTCAGAAACCGCTTGCATGAAGTGAACCTTCATTCCCGAAGACCGCTAAGGGTACCACCTATAGCAATGCACAATCGTAGGATTCGATATCAATGGGCTCTTGAACACAGAAATTGGGCAGAAGAACAATGGCGTTTCGTGTGCTTTTCTGATGAGTCTCGTTTTGGTATGAGACCGGATACAAGACGTATACGACACTGGAGAACCCCTGGACGCCAACAGCGATTAAAATCCTGCCAGGAAGTCCATCCTTATAGTGGTGGAACCATCATGGTATGGGCGGGTATTTGGATCGGCGGAAGAACTGAGTTGATTTGGATCAGAGGCAACCTCAACGCTCAAATTTATGCTGAGACGATTGTATCAGACGTCATCGTTCCTCTAGAAGTGCAAATCGGTCCCTTATTTCAGTTAATGCATGATAATGCACGACCGCACACCGCAAGAGTTGTAAGACAGACTCTCGCCGCAGCTAACATCAATGTCATCCCCTGGCCTGCTCAGTCGCCAGACTTGAACCCGATTGAGCATGCATGGGATATGCTACAGAGAAGAGCTCTGCCGAATATGGAGGGTATCCAGTCGCAAGAAGACCTTTTTTTGTTGTTGCAACGAACATGGGCGGCCATTCCACAGCGTGATTTGGATGAACTCATTTTGAGTATGCCAAACCGATGTTCTTGTGTTGTTAGTGTTCGCGGTAGAAACACGGATTATTAATTGTTTAAGTTACCCAATAAAATTTTAAAGAAAACTGTTATTTCAGTCTTTTTTTCGAACTTTAATGTTAGTGGTTCAAATGTCAAAAATCCCTTTATTAGAAAAATGGCAAATTTCTTTATTAATGCAAAGGTGACTTGGTTTATCGTTACTGTAGACAAAAGAAAACACTTTATTTGATGAATCCTTAAAGAAAATTTTAATTAATATCAATCAGGAGAAAAGTTATTGCAAAAATATATGTTGATCCCTAGACACTTTTGATGTGTGTATTTTATAGTAGGTAGGTATTTGTATTGTAAGTTTATTAAATTTATTTTAATACTAAGTATTTTAATTTTATTTTTTTATTTCATATTTGCTTGTTTCTGGTGCACGCTTGTCGCTCTTTACTGTTGTTCTATACTGCAAAGGTTGTCTGGAACAGATCGCTTCAAGCGATAACACCGTCTTTGCCCACATTAGTTTTAATATGTTTATTTTTAGTTTTCTGTTTTTTTTGTGTGCAATAAAGCGTTTTATCAATCTACTATCATTTATTCCTTGTTTAGGGCTGTAACTTGCCAGTCCTTCCGATAGTGGTCTAGCTCGTCTCATAAGTACAAGTGAGTTTATTAAAAAACTAAATAAAAATAGTGGACACTATTTCCACTTTCTAACTATTTTCGTTAGTACACACGGAAACAGAAAGAGTACGTTATCATTACATTTTATAAGCAGGAGATCTGAGGAGCTCGATGGCGCAGCGGCTTGCGCGTTCGGCTTACGATCTTGACCTTTAAGCAACTTTCGCAATACTAGGTCGCTGGATGGGTGACCAAATTAAAAACATCTCGAGCTCCTTTGTGCTTCGGAAGGCACGTTAAGCCCTGTGGCACCGCATAAAGTGAACTATTTTCTTCAGACAGTAGGTAAATAAGCTTTACAATAAATTAAATATTTTTCTTGGTCTCTCTTTAATTTAAGATACTACGTTGTTTAAAAGAAATTGATCCATATGAATTACTCTTTCGGTTGGTATCATAAACTACTTTTTTTACACTTTTCATCAGACCGATTCCCGGCTCAAACAGATGATTTTTCAATGCAGTTTTAATTATTTATTAAAATAAAGTAATGTTTTCTTTCAGTAAAATTTGCCATTATCAATATTAAGGGTACATTTTCTTCAACCACGGTCTTTCTTTTCCACCCTGTATAAAAATCAATTGCCACGAATGTTTGTACGCGCATCACTTGCATTTAGTTGGTTAATTCTTTTTGTTGTTGTGTTAGTTTGATAAGACCGCCAAATTGTAACATTGTTTTTCTATTTTATGTAAATGCATTGTAAATGTTTGTGTATTATGTTACAATAAAAGTATTATCTATATATCTATCTAGTTTTCGTCAGGATAAGATTTAAATAAAAAAAAAGTTAAAGTTCGTCACGTGCTACGATGTCCACGCGGACGAAGTTTCTTTTGGGCCGTTAGTACATAACAAGAGCAGTATAGGTCAATGATGTTACAATAAAAAGAGGTAGATGTGTTACATGTGCCAAAAACTGGCACCATAAAACTATGCTAATTGGCTTACCTTATCTTAGCGTAATTAGGAAAGCGTTGTTGGCAGCGTCAGTTTATGTGTATTTGTTTCCGTAAAACTGTTTTAAAAATGTCCTGTATAATACGACGCTGTAGAAACTACACAAGTAAGACTAATAAAATTGATGGGATTAGTTCCCTCGACCGTATGTTATCATCGTACGACGCTTTGGTCCATTATTGACATAACATTAGTACTGACATAACCTATCTACCTTATTTTATTGTAACATCATTGGTATAGGTACAAATAAATTAGCTTAAAATGGTAGACTAAAATTTTAAAGCCAATTATGACTATCGAACAGTTAACAATTTCAGTGTCGAACTAAACAATCATACGAGTGATTTAAGATTAGTTAGCCAGCGTAACACCCTAACATTAAATCGCAATAGTACTTACCTATACAGTAAAACCAAGCGTGGTAAAATTTACCGTAATTTGATTTCGGACAACCGGCTGTTAATCTAAAATTTTACTACTAACACTTCTCGTAGTAACAAACAAATAAATTATGTTTATGAAAAGACATAAATATGTACACTTTTAAACTTTCGCGTTCCATTATGCACACATATTTATTACGATCGAGTTGCGCCGGCTGTGACCACGGCCGGTGCAACTCGGTCGAAACGTCGGGTATAAAAAGGTATGCGTAGAATGCTTTTACTTAGTAGTTTTTGCGTTAAATCCCGTCTAAATATGTGGACATAAATATGGTTTCATGGTCTGGTCAAGACTACCCTTAGCCAACGAGCATGTGTGAGAAAGTTTGAAGTAAAAGAGTTAGGCTCTATTCTAAAACCAAACTCAAACCTCTGCTTGAGCTAAAAAGGGATGGTGCTGTTATCGCATATCTCGCCATCCCTTTCTAACTGTTTTCAAGCATAGATTTAATTTTTAGTTTGGTTTTAGAATACAAGACTGTAGTATTTCAGGAATGCAGCAAATAGTATGTTTGATGTACGAATAAATAATAATTTTCCAAACGCCGACCTTTGTATGCAGAGCAATTTAAAACCAGCGTAGGTACATCATTGTGTCCTAAATATTCGTCTAATCATTTTTTTGTATTAAAACAACAAGTCACCCCACGCCGCCCCTCGGCCGGCGTTTACCCAAAATTATGGGAAAAGCAAACATTACTCGAATTACGCTGTCTTTTTATTATTCGTCAATTTGCCGCCAAGGGAGCCGCTGTCAAACGTACGACTAGTTATAGAAGTTAAAGGTCACACACTCGCGTATTTAGCTATTGTACGGTACATACATACTCGTTTATACAGACTATTATCCTCTAAGGGTTAGAGGCAGCAATGAGGACCGCAAAATCAGTTAGTTCTCTGTTAGAGTACTTTAATGAGCCGCCATACACACAGTTCTAGCTATTGTAGTTTAATGTTTAATTATTTTACAGTATCCTCTGCCATAGTCCACTTCCCACCAAATAGCGTCTGCACATCTGCTCAGCGTAACAGGTGCACATCGCCGCTCTAAACTGTTGAATGTATGTGCAGTCTTAAGTCCGTTAGTCGCATTTTACGACACCCAAGGGAAGAGAGGGGGTGGTGGTATTCTTTCACCGCTACGCGACACGGTTATTTGGTAAAAAGTGGACTATGGCGGAGGACTACTTTTGCGGTCCTCATGGCCTAGTCTCTGACTAACCCTTCGGGGATAATAGTTGTGGTTATAAGTATGTATGTATAAGTATGTTATTTTATAGAGTTTGACACATAGTGACGTATTTGAGAGCCATGCAGCTATATTTGGTTCCAAGACGAAGGCGTCTCGTGGAACAACATTGGTCCTGCACTTGGTTTACTAATTCATTAATAAAGGTAATGTAACTTCCAAAATTAATAACTTATCTGTAGATTATTAAGCCTTCTAAATTCATGCTTTTGACTTAAGCTCCATTCAAATTATGCCAAATTTCTCACTCTAGTAGGCTAATCTATCAGAAAGGTTATTAATTTCGAGCGTAAGTAATTAAAATAAAGGTATTTACAAGCAAATAGTTCCGCACTGCGTCTCATGTGAGAGAGAAATGTGTGCTTTTGATACCGTTTATGATAAAAAATTAGCCAATTTTACAGCTCTACAATTTACTGAAACAAATCGTAACCTTATTTTCTTAGTAGATTAATTCTAGAATTTAATTCCGAGGAGCTCGATGGCGCAGCGGCTAGCGCGTTCTGCTTGCGATCTTGCCCGCTAAGCAACTTTCGTAATGCCGGGTTGCTGGATGGGTGACCAAATTTAAAACATCTCGAGCTCCTCCGTGTTTCGGAAGCCACGTAAAGCCGTTGGTTCCGGTTTCTGTCGTAAGATGGCAGTTGTTAAAACCCACCAACCCGCATTGGGCCAGCGTGGTGGGTTATGGCCTTATATCCCCACGTGCTGTTGTTCACGTGTGAGGCCTGTGTGGGATGCTCATAGGTTGATGATGATTATGATGCAGGACTATTGGATTAGTTGTGTTCTGAGTAGACCACAAACCACCAACCACAAACAAATTAAAACCAATGTAAAAATTAGACCAATAGCAACATAGTCGTATCGAGAAATAGGCAATGTGAGACATAGACCAAACGCTTATTTGAAATGACATTTGATTGTAATGTGATGTAGTTTGTTTTTGTTAATTTTGAAAAGCTTTGTAAGCGGGTCGCGTAGCGGTGAAAAAATACTACCAAACCCTGTCTTCCTAATAGGAATAAAGTAGGATAGGGCCCAGAAGTACCAATGATATTTAGGCCACTCATAGACCAGGATAGTCGCTATAGAGCGTCATAGATAATCTTTGAGAAAGTTTAACAAAATCTCCAACATGACCCACGTCGGATGATAAGAAAAAAACCGTCTCTTCCCTTAGGTGTCGTAAAAGACTAACGTACTGAAGACTGCACATACATGTCTAATAGCATAGAGCGGCGATGGGCTCACATCGCCACGTATCACGCTATCACGCTGAGCACATGTGTTGTAAACGTGGACAATGGCAGTGTAGTATGCTGTTGGGGTCCTCATTGCTTAGTCTCTGACTAATTATATTATATAATATCGTGAAGATATATTAAAGCTGCTGATAGTGTGATAGAATATGAAATATCAAGAATATGAAATGTATCTTTTCGAAGTCGATTTTTCAATCAATCAAGAATTATTAAGAAATGACGAACGACGAATCTTTCTGAATTCCTTTCGAATTTTTCTGTCTTTACAAATAATATACAATTAATCAACCAAATCTAGACCGATAGCAGTTTGTGGAACAGTTTATTTTCAATGTCAGTTCAATCGTAATTTTTGAGAACAATAAAAAGAAATCTCATTTTTTTCCATTGTTAAAACGCTTTCTTAGACATTGAAACTGTGATCCATGTTTCTTTTTAGTGACACAATAGTTTCAGAACAGATATTTTCAAACAGTCCCGTCTAAAATTCACCCCTACGTACACAATCGATAGGCCTCCGAAGGTTGTCATTGCTTAGAGCGTTATTAATATGCAAGCCGCGCTATACATAAGGGCAGCTTTTAAGCGGGCTCGCTGGGCGGGGGCGGCGTATCGATCCGCCCAAGCGCCGCCCGCCCGCCCTAGCCCGCCAATGTGTGCCCGACTATAAAATGTTATTGCCATTATTTATTATACTCATAACTTCTAATATCGTCTATGATGAATTTATCCGGAATAAACAATGCTCTTTTGTTTTTGTTATTATATTTCCACGTTACTTTTTAACTTGTTCGTGAGAAGTGTATGTAGCGGCTTACTAAAAACCAACCCGTATCTTTATTTGAGTGTCGTAAAAGGTAACTAACGGACTAAAGACTGCGCATAAATCCAATAGAATAGAGCGGCGATGGGCTCACCACCTATCACGCTGAGCACATGTGCAGTCGCTATTTGGTGAAAAGTGGACTATGCTAGAGGACTGCTTTTGCTGTCCCCATTGCCTAGACTCTGACTAACCCTACGGAGATAATAGTCGAAATTGTATTATGTATATATGTAGGATTATGCCCAGAATTCAGCTGGATGGCAACCAGCTTAATACCTATTTCATCCGTCAAGCAGCAGTGTAATATACATGGTCCTCACAATTTTAACAAGTTAACCCAAAGATTAGAAGCTCACGCCGAATTCAAGGAAACTGCATCCACAACAATGGCTTGTCGCAGACAATTCCAAAGAATCTGAAACACGGATCGGATAATTACAATCTTAGTGATGTGAATTATGCCGATCACCAAACTGTGCACCGTTAAGTACGGCTCAGTGTTTACAATTTGGGCTTTACGACGCCTTATTAAGAGCGATGTGTACTTAGGCTTGTACAGACGCCAGTACTTCTATCTACTACAAAATGTCAAATCTCTTCAATGAATTTTGAACTTTGCCACCAGACTATAAGGATCAATGTAGATTGGAGAAATTAGACAGTTTTGTATAGGTTGATCAGCAGGCGTGTGTACTGGCGCATGAGTCGCTGTGGGCGTCGCTGGGTTATGGAAATAGAGCGTCGGCACGAGCCGGCGCGCTGTTCAAACAATACCGTAACGGGACGGGATGATGATAATTTTAATTCTTTCCACGCGGTATGCATTAACATGAATGGAAAGGTCGCGACTATTTGACATGATGTCGCCGTGATCAAACGCTTCCTATTTGGACGAACGAAGAAAGAGGCAAGACAAAATACTTGCAATAATTAATCAATTACTGAAAATATTATTTTTACTGTAAAAAGGCCAATACAAAGATATAGAAAACGTTGAAAAAAATTACTCCCTCAGGTGGGAATTGAACCCACGTCCTCCGCAGTTAGGGCGGAATGCTATAAAACATAAAGTCAAAAGCGTTGATAAATTTCGTCAGGTCAAAAAAATTCAATATTCAAAATGATTTATTCAATTTAGGCTGCAATAATTGAGTACTTATGAATGTCACTATGCCATCGGTTCGTAAGTCTAACTATGGGGCGGGAGCCTTGTACCGAGAAGAACCGGCAAGAAACTCAGCAAGGGCATTAATTTCTTTTCTCTCAAACGCCATTTAGCCGATGGGCCTATGAGGCCTATGAGGTGATAATTATGATGATAATAATTATCACCTCATAGGCCAGGTAGCCAGGTACTTTTTATTTTTCACACCTTTTACATTAATTACTTTAATAATTTTCCTATAGCCTCATCGTCATCAACTCCAAATTGCCCCACTGCTTTGCACATAGATCTCTGTAATATGAATAGGCTATCCACTAGAAGAAATTTTACTTTCGATGATGTGGCATTCGCACAACTGTAGGTACATTCGATCATAAGGCTTGCGCATATTTGTCTTTTCGATTAAATGGCCCATCGGCTAAATGGCTTTTCGTTCATATGGCACTTCGATTATCTGGCGTCGCACAAATATCTTTCGCTTTTATATCTTATCGTCTTTCAAAATCGGGTCCTAAACCCTTCTTTTACAGCGTCAATGCGAATTGGAAAATGTCCTCCCTATCATAGAAGGACATTTTCCATCACAAGATAAAAAAAACATTTAGTACGATTACAAGACAACACAACAACATACAAAAGAATATCTAATAAAAAACATGTATTCTTCAATTTAAAATAAACCATAATACCTCGGTGGTAGCCCATTACAGCAGCCAGGATTTAGCCATTTTTTTCAACGTTTTGTTATCTTCGAGTTTTTTTTCTCTTAAATAATGGCTTCATGCGATCAGCACATTTACAAGTGGCAAGTAAGATATAATAGTAATTATTTCCTAGATGATAATGAGTGATGAGATGAACGTATAATGGTAAATGATATTCCACGAAACCCCTCAAAGCACCCACCACTTTATTGAGATCTCACACGGACTTCTTGAGACAATTTGAAAAGTGATGTTGCACTGTTATGTTTTATTTGACAACACTCATGCACGTTATTAACGCAAAATCAAATATTACGAAGACCAATACAAGGTAGTTTGTCGTACATTGCGCTTTATACTGCTGAAGTTTATGTTTGAACGGAGTTTAACGCAAAACTACTCAGTAAGTCAAAGTCTGACTCATCCCGTCCGTGACCACGACCGGTGCAACTCGGTCCAAACGTCGGGTTTCGAAAGGTATGCGTAGGATAGGCATCCTTGTAAAGGCTACTAAGGACTGATATTTTCATTCGAGGATGGCCTCAGGTAAAACTTAGCCATCTGATAAAGTATTACGCGACATACCTAAAATGTTACCTATAATGAAAGATATATACCGGATATGATCAAACATTTTCAAAATGGTTGTGTAATATTAAATAATTTTTATCTGACAACTGAACAATCGGCCTTAAGTAGTTTTGCGTTAAACCCCGTTCAAATGTTTAGTACAAATAACGTACAAATTCACGCGAAAATTTTAATGTGTTCCTCAGTCTTAGTAGATTCGTAAAGTATGTTTCTTGTAATTTAATATTAGCTTAAAAGAGCTTAAAGCTTTAATATCACCAATCAATTTCTCTGCTTACACCAATGCGCGATACTTAAAAAAAGTTAAAGATCAAAATAGTGTTTTCCTTTTCAAAGCGTTGCGTGTCGATTTCCAATTTGCGCTAAGTGGTGATTGAGTATCCAAAGAGGAAAGAAAAACACAAATAGAAACCACAGACACACCATTCATTCGTTAAGGCTGGGATTCCCAAATTCCCGAATTTTTTTGTGGATGATTGACGATGATGATGATTTCCCGAATGGATTACTCGCAAATCACAAGTACTTACTCAAAATTTGGAAAAAATATATGTTATTCCACAGTCTTTTATCTAGTCATTCCGGCCATTAAATACTCTTTTAGTGATACTTTACTGCATCAAATAAAATTTCAAACATCCGTCTTTCCGAATTCAAATATCGTATTACTTGCATTATACTTGGTTTTAGTTAAGTAATGAAAATAATTGTCTTTGAATAGGTGAGGGAAGTTGACGGTCGCGAATCGCGCTGTGCTATCAATCAGTCCCCTACTAGTTTCTGCGCTCGGGAATCCTAGCCTTAAACTTTTTAAATACCAGATACAATAGTAATTCAATAGTTAGCAATCTCTAGGAGTCTTCGTGAAAGACAAATGGTGTAGACTACATACAGACAAACACGACTATTATTCCCGAAGGGTTTAGAGACTAGACAATAGTCCACATTTTACTAAATGGCGCCTGCATGTGCTCAGCACGACAGGTGGTGTGGTGATCCCATCGCCGCTCTATGCTGTTGTGCAGCCTTATTCCCTTAGTCGCCTTTTACGAGACCTACTTAAGCGAAGCGGCTTAACGTGCCTTCCGTGCTTCGGAAGGCATGTTATGCCGTTGATCCCGGTTGCTGTCGTAAGATGGCAGTCGTTAAAACCCACCAACCCGCATTGGGCCAGCGTGTTGGATTGTGGCCCAATATCCCCACGTGCTATTGTCCACGTGGGAGGCCTGTGCCCAGCAGTGGGACGTTTGTAGGCTGATGATGACTTAAGCGAAGAGTGGGGGTAGTAGGGTAGTAGTATTCTTTTAATGAGCTGCTACGCGACACTGCTGAGGTGACGACACGAGGTTATACAGTAAAAAGATATAATCAAAGTAAAAAGGCTCCATCATATAATATTAACAATTATTACAATAATTGATGGGTATGCCAATTGCGTTTTGGTGTCCACCACAGATATCAGACAGTTAGTAGTCCGTGATGACCACAAACCAACAGAAACCGTGTCTTATTTTATTTTTCTTAAGCTTTGAATTTTGTTTTTGTATAAGTTTTTAATTTTATTAACGAGTTTTGTTACATAGATTTGGAGGTTTGCAGCAAGCAAGCCAGCCCCAATTACCTATTTTATAATTACTTAGTGGGGTTGATTTTATTTTTTTGTTATGTAAGATTTATGTTAATATATACTTAAGTAATACATTTATAACTATTATACCCATAGGGTTAGTCAGAGACTAGGCCATGAGGACCGCAGATGCAGTCCATTGCCATAGATTACGTTTCACCTGATCACAGCTGCACATGTGTTCAGCGTGATAGGTGGTCAGCCCATCGCCGCTCTATGCTGTTGGATGTATTCTTTAGTCCGTAAGTCGCCTTTTACGACACCCAAGGGAAGAGAGAGGTTGGTAGTATCTTTTAGTATTCCGCTATAATACAGGGCTTATGTTAAGAGGGTTTACGCATTTCGGTTTCCTATACAAACTTACGAGTTCAAATGTTTTAAAACTAACGAGCCAATTTAATGAATTTTTGTATGAGTAAGTAAAATTATGAGATCTTAATAGTTTGTTGAAAACATTTTAAAAATGCGATTATTTAGCTGAGTTATTGCGATTTGAATTCCACTACCTACTTATAGAAAGTTTAAAATCGCAATAACTCGGAATTTTTTTCTTTATGTTTTCAACAAACTATTTAGATCTCTGTATTTTACTTTAGCATGCAAAGTTTCATTAAAATTAAATCATTCGTTTTAAAAAAAAATCACTTCGAAGTTTGTGTTTAAAACTGGAATGTAATCATAATAAAAATCAATTTTATTCTACTTCTTTATTATTTAAAAAATTGTTACTATCAACAATCAAATTAGGTCATATGCCCATAAAGCCTATATTCCTAAGCCACGACACACGTCCAGGGCACCTACATTTAACGAGTTGCTTTTAGAAGCTAATTATCACTAGCCCTTGGAGACAGCGCCGGCGCCGCTATCTACTGACCCCCTTTGACCTCACAAACGTTTACCCACCGTTCGCAATGAAATATGTTTCGAGAATTTCGTAATGGTAATACATACTGGGTACAATCTAGTGCAATGGCAGGTTGTACGCTTTTTTTAAACGTACCACCATAGATCGGAATCGTTTGTTTTTTTCCTCTATACTAAAATATAAGGAAGTAAAGTTTTTAAGTTATTAGTTAAGAGGTATTAAATTCTTCCGCCAATATTTAGAATAGACCTTTAGACGCAGATTATGTAAAATGTACTTAGGCTGAATATTATACTGTATGTATACGAGTATAAGCGAAACCATATTATGTAAGTTAGTTTTACAAAATTTTCGTATTATCTAAGCCCTTCTGAGCATATCCATGCCATGCCAAAATTGAACTCTACCTTTTCCGATCTATAAAGAGATTTACTGTTATAAAGATTTAAAGTTTTATATTTTATATAATACATCTAATCTAGACTTTACAATCAAACTTATTACAGGTAACATGATATGTTAACGTTAGTCATTCTAAGTGCGGAAGTTAGACATTTTAAGTCGGTTACAGGTTATAAAGGACGAAACAGATTACTATATAAAGAAAACTATTGAGATATATCATTAAAATTTGTACTCTAGTAATTGCTAATATAATAAATATTTTTTTATACATTGGAAATCCATAATACAAAATAACACACTTACTAAAAGAGCTCTTAATTTAAAGCTACTTGCAATTGAAGACAAATTACCTGTTTCACACTTTGACAATGATTCATTCAATCTACGAGTAAATGGAACATACATGTTTGTGGCGTAGGTATACTTGTGTGCTAAGGATTAACGATCCTTGTTCAAAACTTATTGACCAATCTAAAACAGGTTATCTCCGTGCACTTTCCTGTGATTCGACGGAAACCGACCAACTAACAGAGCTAACCTCTCATAATCAGATAGGTAAATTATTCGTGTGTAATTTTGTATGCATCAATAAAAATTGTATTACAAATAAAATAATCTACCTACTCGCAGTTTAAAATTAATTACTTGCATGTTGGGCTGCAAGGTGTCAACATTTCATAGACAATCCATAGATAAATAAATCGATCCATAGACATACGAATTAACCGAAGTTCTGTTCCTCTTTTTTATTATATAACTACACCAAAGAACTTATATTCCTTGATCTGCAGTGAATTAGAAAATAAAACATATGGCTTTCTTTTAAAAAAAACTCTGTTCTTATATAAAAAAGTATTTCTATCAGAAAGTGTTCAAACCAGTGTCGAGTTGCGTCGGTTACAGAAAAAGCTTTCGCGCAGTTCCAAGTTTCAGCCAATCAGGGCAGTCGCGTGCCAACCTGCAATACGTGAAGCTAATTTTACCTACCCTTGGAGTGACTTTGAAAATGGAAAAGTCTAGGCTAGTGTCTTTAGGCAAATTGGATGTCGTTTTTGGGAATGAAACCTGTCATGTCGTACAATAGAACGAGTACCTACTATAGTATAGTACTGCCAAAATCTAGATACGTTATTTATTATTTCGTAACGCGTAAGCCAATACCCACTGTAGCGATGACTTGATTTCAAAGATGGAGGTCTTTGCCCAGCAGTGGGACAGTATACGGGCTGTTCTTTACTTTCACAATCCCCAAGCGGTCGCCTGAAACCGCACCTACAAAAACACATTTGACTTTGTACCGTGTTTTCATAGACTTACAGACTACTTTAGTATGAACAAGTTTGATTATTTCGGTTCTGTGGTATATCTTATGCATCGTGATCGCAAAATATCGCATAGTCTATGCTCGATTCTGTCAAATTTGACGTTGACAGTTGCGCCAATTATTGTGTCAAAAAATGTCCAAGACTGAGGGGTTAAGTATTACATACACGCATCATTTATAAGTAATTTGATATACATTTTGTGTATGTTTATTTATTTATATAATTATGTTTAGTTTATGTATGTTTTGTATAGCGCATTTAGTCCCGCAGATTTAATTTTATTACCACAGCTAGGGTTGGCTGGAAGATATCTCTTCTAGGGAAAGCTCACCTTTGTATATGTCCTGTGTAATTTGTGTATTAATGTAATTTCTTTATGCAATAAAATATTAATAGTATTAATAATCATTTTCACAAAACCGCGAGCTATCAAACAACATGCCTGATCTAAAACTGTTACAGATTTCGGTACAATGTCCTGTTTACATCACAATCTGTTGTTAAACGTCGAATAGTATCCATTCACGCATTAATAGACCTACTGGACCGTATCACCAATTATCTTGTACATACATAGTCCAAATCTAATCAATTTATGCATGTGGGTGAAAAACCCAATTGGTTATAATATTCTAGCGCTAGTAAAGTGCTGTGATTGGCTGTGCGAGCATAATGGCGACGCGCGTAGCCTTATCAACAAGACTACCAATCAGAAGTTATTGTATTTTAATGTAAATTGCTATGATTAAAATACTTTTTTTGTTTTTATTTCTATGTGCGTTCACATTAGGTACCTATATAACTTACATTTCACGTAGGTATTGTCAAAACAATGTACATAAGATAAGTATTGTATGACGATGGCACAATGCCAATTTGATTATAAGATGTCGAAGGCGAAGTGCAGACATACGTTTTACTCAATATTTTCCGAAGTATGTCACTTTCGCATGTTACAGTTAAACCTCTGCACCGGCATAAAAGCAAAAGTCGAAGCAAAATGGTAGTGAGATTGAAAATTTTTGAAATACGTGCATCCAAACGTAAGCAACCTAAGCATATAAACATCTATCGTCTATTTATTAAAACTAACGCACTTCCTCTATCTCCTTCTTAAGCCCACAAACCAAAAGAGGTCTGGAAGTCCGTCTCACGCATATTCGGCGTGAAATAATGGCACCTGGTGCTGTTGTGTTTCGTCCGACCAGTGAGGGTTCCGGAGGCCCCTCCCCCACCCCCCCCCCCCTCTTCCCAATTCCTATTCCTTCCTTAAACCTATTATTCCTCCCTTAAAGGCCGGCAACGCATCTGTGATTCCTCTGGTTTTGCGGGTGTCCATGGGCGGCGGTGATTGCTCTCCATCAAAAGACCGGCCTGCTCGTTAGCCTCCCTCTTTTATAAAAAAAAGAGATTGCTTTTAGCGATAAAACCTCCTTTGCCCATCCTACTAGTTTTAAGATTTTATCATGTGTAACTGTTTCTTTTGTATGTGCAATAAAGGGTTTATCTATCCATCTATTACTACTTATTCAAAGTGTTGCAATGCAACATAAAAGTGATCATATGAAAACAGAGAAATTGATTAGCCGCCTCCGACACTCACTTGACTAGCATTAGTGACCGCAATGCACTTGCAATATTATTGTGGGACCACAACACCGCTACCACAGTCAAGTGCGTCTTTCGCAGACAACCTGCGTTTGCTTGCACAATAGCTGTCCGCTCGGCCCGGAATAAGCCGACTGATTTAGCTGGCTCCACAAATGAGCTGAACTGAAGCGAATAAAGCACGTTGCAACTTCGCCCGCGCATGTAGATTAAGAGGCAATGGCGTAGAGAGACACTGGTTTACTTCGCGTTTTTAGTTTTATAATTGCTTTTTCACACCAATTATATGTCATGCAAACCTAACCTAAAGTAAGTCATTTAAAACCTGAGGTCTAGCAGGGCATTAATATTGTACTGAATTTCATTATGACCCGCTGGTCAATAATGTGATTTGAATTTGGAAAAGTAGAAATCGCATACGAACATTTACGTTATTATGTAGTAGGTACATACTAATTGTGCACTAAAAAATAAATTTATCCAAAATCGAGTAGGATATAAATAAAAGAAAAATAGAACACACATTAAAAAAAGGCGCGAATACTGAAAATTGCTTTGTTTTACTACTTTGCTTTTTATTGTCTCGTAGATGGTGTGAAAAGTAGAGTATTCTCCTCGGGGATAAAAGTGCCTTCGTTTTGGGCGACCTTGAATCCCACGCTGCAGTCAGGATTCTTGTGCGACGGAGTTAAGAATCCTTCGTTTTGTTCGGGATTCAATACGGCGCCCGCTACATAAGACACTACTATATCCCCTTAGTGCATAATCTACTATTTAATTGTAATCTTACTACAAAGATCAGTGGCTAAAAATTTCAAACTTTAGCAGGTAAAACAACAGATGGCTTTATTAATTTCGACCGTATACACGGTGTGACATTTAGATGAGTTAGTATGGGAAAGTCTGAAACTATAAGACTACTACTGTTCAGCAGTGGGCAACGTGGTGATTTAGAAAATGACTATTAATTACAGCGAAGACTTGATTTTAATTATGCCTTTGCCCAACAGTGGGACATTGGACTACGCCTACTTTAAAAAATAAAAATATTATTAAAGACAAATAATGTCTAAAACAAATGATAGACATTTTTCTCCAAAACTCTTAGAAAGAGGTAAGTAGGTACATATCTTTTTTACAACACGAGTTTTAAAGAGATTTTTGAATACTGTTTTGTAGAGTTTATTAATTTGAAGGGTCCGCGTCGTCTTTAGCTGAACGGATAGATCTCGGGTTGAATGCGAGACATAATGGTTCAACCCCGAACTCCGTCACACTACTGACTTGATAATGTAGTTATGTGGTAAAATTGCATTACAAAACAATAAAAAAATAAAATAAAAAGTCTATTACTGTCACTGTTAGTTCTTACTGTCTGTTTCTTTTACAATGTGTTTATTCAAACCTTTACCTATTATAATATTATGGTGAGTGAGAAGTAGATTTTTGATTTAGAACAAAGATCCAGAAACAAATATCTGGAATGTCTTCTAATTTTTGTGGTTTAAACATTTATTTGGAATGTCTTCTAAGTTTTGTTGTTGAAATCGCAATTGATTCGTTTGTTTATATAAGAAATCTGTTATTCCTTTTCGTGTTTCACAAATCTTTCTTATATAACTGTACGTACCAGGTTGTGAAGCAATTTTGTAATGTTTATCTCTACGATCTCGGTTTAGTGCCGGTAAATATTTTATATCCAGACATGACGTAGGTACCTACCGTTTCGAGTAAGAATGCGTCAAAACTTTCAGTATAACGTACATTAACGTGGAAGTACCATGCAAAATTCTCATACAAAACACAGATCTAAAACAGAAAAACGACGTTTCGTAGTCCCCTGTTTCCTCCTTCAGAACTGGACTTATTTTTATTACTGTTTCAGCATCGGTTAAAGAAAGAGATTTTCTATGTCTGTATGTTTAATTTTTTTTAAACCAGCCAGTAAATATTTTTGACAATGCCTTAAAACGGATTAATTTAGCTAAATTTCTTCTGGTTGTTAAAAAAAAATGACTTAATGCAAAAAACTTAAACATACCTACAGACGTAGAAAATCTCTTTCTTTAACCGATGCTGAAAAAGCAATAAAATTAGTTCAGTCCTGAAGGAGGAAACACGGGACTACGAAACTTCGTTTTTCTGTTTTATATCTGTGTTTTGTATAAGAATTTTGCATGCAACTTCCACGTAGTGTTTCGTCTTAATAAGCGACCTAAGATGATTATGTGACATGCGAAAACGTGTCCGAATCGCAGAAAAGACAAATAAATACGTTTGTTTAAAAATATACCGTTATGATCGTTTAAGTTCATTTTAGATGGTACTTACATAATTTTATGTTTTTTTCCCGTTAAAAAGTATTCGTCATAAAAAGATGCTTAGCTTCACTACACTAGGAACTACATACCTACTCGTACAATTATCAGCAATTATCAGTCAAAAGTGATGCGAAATACTTTATTTTTAAAGAACATAATTGCTTCCTAGGTAGCTAAAGGCCTGCTTTATATAACAGTTTATCTGTAACACAGCATAATCTGTGAGGCGGTTGCTCAAGCCCGTCTAGCGAAGGAACCCCTGCGCAATCGTTCGATCCGCAAAGGTCATGGAAGGAATGCGCAGTCCAGCACGGTTGCGACACCGCGCTGCGCTCGTACCGACGGCTCAGACGGTTGAGACGGCTGGGACGGCTCAGACGGCTCAGACGAACGGCTCGGGCCATCCGGCAGCGTGCAGGTGCGCTGCGAGTTAGCTTTACAACTGTCAACTTGAGTAACAGTAAAAAGGTTAATTAGACTTGGCTATATTACCAATTTAATGTATCGGCACCGCCTCAGCTATATAGCAATTGATTTATATATTTTCATGAAACAGTTAGAACCTCAGACAAAAGGCTATCCGTATGCTCGCAGGTGCACGGCAGGTTAGCGTTAGTTGTCAAAACTTGAAAAAGGTTAATATTAGAGTTTGTCGAACACCTCTTGAATATATTGATACAGCCTCAACTATTTCCAAAGTTACTCGTACAACAGAAGTAGTCCACCGATTACTCGTACAACGGAAGTGGTCCACCAATTTTTTATTGCACAAAACAGTCGAAGCGATCTAATATGTCTCGAGTCAGTTGACCCAAAAAAAGATACTTAAAGCGTCCTAGGGTTACCGCATTCTAATTCCCTACAGAATCGAGTGACTACCGAAGGCCGAAATTGTTCTGATCCTTTGAGATTATTTTTAATAAGTTATAAAACCTATCCACACGCAACATAAATATGTATAACGCATCACGCTAAGCCAGCAATGAAGGTTGGTGACCAGTTCATAATTGCCAAACGCGTGAATTATTTGTGTGTTGCTCTCTTCAACCACAATAAGATCAAAATTTGCTTTAGAAAGTTTCAATAGTGAAATGAATAAAGCGATGAGCCCTGTATATCAGCCCTGAGACATAACCTACGCCTTCGTGTATCTACCTAACATGCTAGTTACCAATTAAATAGTATTTAGAATAAATACCTTTAAGATTATTATAAAGAGGCGAGGCATGTTAAAGACAATTCTGGCTGACAATAAAAAAGAACTAAAGAAAATCAATTAAATAAACAAAATCGGCCCAAAAAAATTATAATTCGTGTAGGTAATTGAGCAAAGGCAGGTAACGTTATCTACACTTGAAATTTAATGTATAACACGACTACATACGGACGTAAAGCCCCTCCCCTTTGCATTATGATTAAACAATGGTCATGTAAATAAAGATAAGACAATGAACTCTTATCGATAAGTGTACTTATTTACATATATGAGTTTCTTATCACGGATGACTTTATGGAACGCAAACAATACAAAACAGTTTATAAGCATACAGTATTTAAAAGTAAAATGGTGATTGTGAAGCTTTGTTGAACTTTACAAAAATACCTACACGAATGCTACCAACCCATCTCTTCTCTTGGGTGTCGTAAAAGGCGACTAACGGACTAAAGACTGCACATACATCCTACAGTATAAAGCTGCGGTGTGCTCACCACCACTTATCACGCTGAGCACGTTGTTACAGGGTGAAACGTGGAGAGTGCGATTGCACTGCTTTTGCAGTCCTCATAAATGATTTGCTTAGCTAACGTTCGATTTGAAGTTAATCAGATGAGTGTGCAGCAAACAGACTAAGTAATGTTCTTTATGCAAATTCGTATGAGCTGAATGTCGCTTGCGCTTTCAGCGATTACAGACATCAGTCACGAGCTTTTATTACAGAAACAGTAAGTAGGTCAAAAGCTTCAAGCTGTTCTACAAAATAAATTTTTATAATACGTGCACGTATCAGAAGAGTTTTACTTACTCCTGTTTATGCTCAGGTGGAATGAGCTTTCGAGGTATTTTCAAAGAAGCATAGCATACAATTAAGTTAAGTACATACATAACGACTATAATCCCCGAAGGGTTAGTTAGAGACCAGGCAATGAGGACAGCAAAAGCAGTCCTCTACCATAGTCCACCTTTCACCCTATTAAGTGCACAAGAGCTTAGCGTGACTGGTGGTGAGCCCATCGCCGCTCTATGCTGTTGGATGTATGTGCAGTCTTTAGTCCGTTAGTCGCCTTTTTCGACACCCAAGGGAAGAGAGGGGGTGGTAGTATTATATCACCGCTACGCGACACGGTTATGGTTTCATGGTTTTACGGCAAAGGCTTCCATCGTTGGAATCAAGTTGGAATCAAGTCAAGTCATCGCTATAAATGTTGGGTATTGGCTTAATTACCACGCTTGTCAAATGCGGGTTGACGATCACAAACCTGGGTTATTTATTTAAAAATTTAGATTGGTCATTTGAGCTTACGGTATCGCAAAAAATATCAATAATTTGGCATGGTTAAGGATATTAGATCGAAGGGCCTGTGTAAGTACTACTTATATTTATTCCCTTTGATCACATAAAAAAACTCCTACTTACACAACCCCATACTTTAACATAATAAACATTTGACGTAGGTATATCTCTGTATATTGTACCGCATATGTCATGGGGAACGTTCTGAGGAATTTTTCGGCTTGATCCCTGCCGCTGATTTCCTTCATCGCACTACACGCAATCGACTGTCATTCCATCCACATCACCTTGATGGATGGCGGTCTACTACTGTGCGTTTTTCACGTAATTTCTTACCTCGAACTACAGTGTTGTGGAACCAGCTCTCGGCGACGGCATTTCCGGACCGTTACAACTTATGGATCTTCAAGAAACGAGCCTATTCCTTCTATAAAGGCCAGCAACGCGTTTGCGATTGCTCTGGTTTTGCGGGTGCCCATGGGCGGCGGTGATTACTCTCCACCAGGTGACCCGCTTGATCGTTTGCCTACATCTTTTAGGGTGGATTCGACCAAACTGGAAAAAGGTCATATACCTAGATTAAACGCCTAATTTGTATGGACTAATCTCGGAGTAAGTCTTATTCCAGTTTGGTTGAATCCACCCTTATAAAAATAATGTGGATCGGCAGAATAGCACTTTTTGAAGAAGCACTTCGTCATGTTGACGCTAAGCTCATGAGTACCTAATCATCTCGCTCTCTTTCTGTGCGGACGTTTTGAGGGAGCGTTGATTGTGCATCTAGTTTTTATCTGTCATCATCATCATCATCATCATTATACAGACTCTGCTAGACAACACTCATCCTTAAACTATGAGTAACATATAATTCAAAAAAAAGGAGAAAAAACTTAGTTTGTAACAGGAGAAAGTTCAACAGTAGTTTCTCGCATCGTTTTTTCTGTTATCAAAGTTCAAATTTGTATAACAAAGTTAATAGAATTTTATCAATTTACTCTTTACCTAAAAGTAAATTTAAATCAGCAGTAAAGGAATGGTTGCAAAAATTGAGCTACAACTCTACAGAAGTGTTACTTTAAAGGGATTTGTATTTGTATTTACTTTAAATAATCATTACACATTCATAATTCTGTTACAGTCTAAATTAAAAAATCCTACACCACACCTAATCGCATGCACGCACGCACACACACGTACACACACACTCACACAAATACACCCTCACACTAGTACGCACACGCTTACACGGTTCAATTTCCTTACTATGATGTAACTATCGTCAAATTAGTGGGTAAACTGTTAATATTTATTGTTAATACTCCGTCAATCCCGTGGGGTAGGGACCTGGTGATTTGAAGAACAGGTTAAACCCATTTCAGACACCAGCTCCTCACATACATTATTTAAGATGTTTGTTCACTGTACCTACTGTTATGTTTTTTGTGAGGAGAAATAAACGCAATTTATTATTATTATTTTATTATCAGCCTATACTCGTCCACTGCTGGACATAGGCCTCTCCAAAAACATGCCACTGAGCACGATCAGCGGCCACTCTCATCCAGCTCTGGCCAGCCACCTTGCGAAGATCGTCGCTCCGCCTTGTCTGAGGGCGTCCTACGCTATACGCTTGCCGATACGCAGTCTTCACTCCAGAACTCGTCTACCCCAACAGTCGTGATCGAAGTTAATCCTATATAATTTGTGGGTATTGCGGGGTCTCGTGAGGCTCCCTGCGGCGTGTACATTATTATCATGTCGCTGCGGCCTGACTGCCTGACCCTATCTGAACTAGTTCCGAAGCTCACAGTAACGCTAAATAGGTTGTGTCGTCTTGTCACCAGGGACGGATTGGGGCGTAGTGTTTAGGGACAATTAATTAGAATTACGTCCAGTTTGCAACAAAGTCAAAGTCAAATAGTTTATTTAATATAAACCTTTTTATATATACCTACACCCTTATTCTTCTACAATAATAATAAATGGTTATTGTATCCTTACTTAAGAAAATGTCTAAGTCGAACTTCTATTTTCAAACCACATTTTTATAATTTTTAAGTGCACTCTACATAATTTCCTACCCAATTCAAACAGAGTGCCATCCCTACTTTGCCGCGGGGATGGCTTCGGACCACAACGCTGACGGCCAGCACCGAATTTCACGACCCGCCAGCAGCGGGAGGACGGGAAATAAATTAATAAAACTCGCGAGCTTATGAGCACCCTCAGTCCGTCTCTGGGCCAAGAAAGCTCTCGTCGTCACCTGCGCCGCGTGGGCCGCCCCATTGTATGCTAATGTGCAGGACAGAACTCCTCAGGAATTATACCAACTGACACTGTATCGCCAACTTCATCTCCCAACGTGATTAATGGTGTTTCTGGTATTCCATTTTAGATTAATTGGGCTTTAATGCCCGGATTTGCATGATCGACCATTCGGGATCTGGGATCACTGATTTATGAATTCATGAATCATACTTCATGTTTACACTTACCTTTTATTACTACAAACTTGTAGTTGTTAGTCTATCGGTCTATGAGGTGCCTTTGGCCTTAAAGTTGAAGTCACTTATCTTCATTTCAGATTGTGTGATGTATGCGAAGTTGTAATAAAGTTATAATAATTAAAAGTAAAAAACCTTTTTAAAAAACAAGATTTGTTAGATGAATTTCGCGAACGCATTATTCAGTACTTGCAGCTAATTTTAGGGTCGCATTTTTTAGCGAAAGCTTTATTTATATTCCTATAATTTATTATTAGATGAATTTCGCGATCTCCTTTTTTAGTTGCAGTAAATTTCAGAGTAGCATTTTTAGCGAAAGCTTAATTTTTGTTTGTTTTTCCTATCTATATATATATAGTAAGGGCATGTAGATTATCTAAAGCTGGCACAAATGGAATGAACAAAAGTAATGTCACCTATCACTCTGTGAGTGCCGTCCTTTGAACCGATATGTTCGAATTTGAAACCGAAAACCGGTTACCTATTTATTTTACACACTACTTGTACCTATATTTTCGTTCACTCATTCAATCCATTCGTGCCAGCTCTTGTGAATCGACCTTATACATTCGTTTTTCTTTTTTTCTAGCATAATAATTGAATTAAATTTGTTATTCATCCTATGGTAATAAAAATATGTAGGTACTCAGTGTAAACTTGTTATTTTTCAATAACTAAAAACGAAACCAAACTGTTTCCTTCACTTTAAAACTAAAAGTAACTTTTTCTTAACTTAAATTATTAATAATCACTTAAGTAATAACTAAACTGTTCTTCACTTCTCTTCGGGTTACCTATTTTTCTAAAAGAAACACAAAATAGTTTCTTTACGCTTAAATAATGCGATCCTGAAATCCGCTGCAACTAAATAAGGCGTTCGCAAAATATATCCAATATGAAATATTGGTTCGCTAAAAAATGCGATACAGAAATCCACTGTAACTAAATAAGGCGTTTGCAAAATATATCTACTGACATGAAAAATTTATTTGCTTAAAAATGCGACCCTAAAATTAGCTTGTACTGAATAATGCATGCGTTCGCGAAATTCATCTTACAAATCATAAGTTGATAAGTAAAAGTTTTATAGTAAAAGTGTTTTGTTTCTTTTTAGTGCATTTAAATAAAAGCCGGTTTTTTTAAAAGGTTTTTTACTGATTAATGTTTTATATTTTAGCGTTTTATTAACGCTTAAATATACTTAAGTAAAATTTTAAACACTGAAAAAAGACGACAACCTCGGGCGGGAATCGAACCACGCACCTTCCGCATTCCGGGCGGCTGCCTTAACCACTTAGCTACCGAGGTCTGGCTTTCAACCGTCGAAATTTGTCAGTGCTTGATGCTTATGTTTTTAGTCAACATTGCTTCATCAAATCTTAGAAATTTTCACCTCTGAGATCCGAAAGAAATATTTTTACAAATATTTGAACATTCGATTAAGATGAAGCTGCGTTTATAGATTAATGTTTTATATTTTAGCGTTTTATTAACGCTTAAATATACTTAAGTAAAATTTTAAACACTGAAAAAAGACGACAACCTCAGGCGGGAATCGAACCACGCACCTTCCGCATTCCGGGCGGCTGCCTTAACCACTTAGCTACCGAGGTCTGGCTTTCAACCGTCGAAATTTGTCAGTGCTTGATGCTTATGTTTTTAGTCAACATTGCTTCATCAAATCTTAGAAATTTTCACCTCTGAGATCCGAAAGAAATATTTTTACAAATATTTGAACATTCGGTTAAGATGAAGCTGCGTTTATAGATTAATGTTTTATATTTTAGCGTTATATTAACGCTTAAATATACTTAAGTAAAATTTTAAACACTGAAAAAAGACGACAACCTCAGGCGGGAATCGAACCACGCACCTTCCGCATTCCGGGCGGCTGCCTTAACCACTTAGCTACCGAGGTCTGGCTTTCAACCGTCGAAATTTTATTAAAGGTTTTTTACTTTTAATTTATTTTTCTCAGTTTGATAATAAAAACTTAGTCCACCATATTGGATTTAGGGTAACGTCACATTATTTTTCGAGTTAATCTCAGCAAGCCCTTTCATTTGATACCCATATTGTAGGAATGCATTAAAAATAATTAGTCCGCCATCAGGGAGGCGGGAGCTGAACGGAGAAAGAATTGCATACAACCATCCGTGTCATCCTGAGCGCGGTGGTAGTTAGTAATAATTAGTGTTCCCAACTACTTAACGTGCCTTCTAAAGTAAGGAGCTTCTCGCCGTATTTTAATTTGGTCACTCAACTATTGCAAAAATTGTTTAAATTTAGTAGGATTGGAGTGCCACTACTCGGAACACTGTAAAGAAAATACTTACATAAAATATTATAAATATAAATGTGTATACATTTCTACCTAATTGAAATAATATGTACGTAACTCATGGAATTGGTATTTGGGATAGAAGGATTATCATGATGAATTACTCATAGAGTTGCTTGACATCGTGGGCGCTTATATTTAATGACATTTCCACGACTAAACCACTCGGCTTTGTTGTAGTATTATAAACCTTTGACTTCCACATAACTTTACAGTCGCCAAATCCTACTGTATTGGCAGACTTCAAATTTAATTATTATTGTTGATTTCAATAGGTTTCATAAGTGAAACGGAAAATTTATGGCCATTAAAGTAGCGGGAAGAGAAGCAAGCTATCAAAGCTCATGCAAACTCTGTTAATGAAATTATCTGAATTTCATCTACGTACTAAATCTAGTAATAATTATGAGATATATGATCCAAAATAAGTGATCTGAAAGATTACGTTATGTTAAAATCTCTTTTCGTATAGTTAGGACATGCTAAATTATTATATCAGCATTAAAAACATTGATTTCTATTCTGCTAAATTCTGGACACTTCTAAGCTAGCGCAGCTACCCAAAGTGAATACATTGAATGCAATAAATAACTTTGACTCTGTCTTTTACAGTCCCTATGTATTAATTAACAGAATGCTAAACGTATTAATAGCGGAAAAACTTAACAATAATAATAATAATAAATAATCATAAATACATTTATTTGTAAACATTTTGTCGCCATGCAATTCAATTACTTACCTACTTTTAAAATATTACATTAAATTAGAATTTCAAAATTACAATAGCATTTTAATTAAATAGAACAGTAAGATGTCAAAGTCAATGAATGTTATACAATAACACAGGCACAGTGTAAAAATGCAGAATGTCAAATAAGTAAAACAATCTTTCAATTAATAAATAAAACAGTATGATGTCAATGCCAATGGATGATATAAAATTGTCTTTATTATTGAAATTTTTGCATTCACAATCCTATATAAAATTGTACAGGTGTCATAATATTGCAGAATGTCAGAATAATAATAATGTCAACCTTTAAATTTATAATAATTTGTAACTTATCAGATATCGATTATAATTCGCTTAACTTGACCATCACGGCAAAATTGTATAAATTAATTTATGTCATAAAAACAGTTATCAATTAGAACACAGTGATTTTTTTTTTAAATATTAAGTTGCAAATTTTGAATGTGATTCGGAAATAAAAGTACTTATGTACAATTTCACAACAATTTGTTGTGAAATTGTACATACTTTGTTTTTCCCGTATTTATTTTTAAATCTATATACTCTAGCCATTTATTTATATTTTTAATTACATTATTTATTTCATCATTATAGTTAATGTTAGGAATTTTGTGTACTGTCACTAAAATATCATCAGCAAATAGTGTTACTGGATATTGCGTACATTTAGGAAGGTCATTGATGTATATAATTGAGAGTAACGGTCCCAATATACTACCCTGTGGGGCACCCGAGCCATTCACTCTAATATCTGATCTAGATGTCACACTCCGGAGCATATCATCCAGTTTTGGTATTTCCACAAACTGTGTCCTTTCATCGAGATAGCTCCTTATCCAATTATACGCAGGTCCTCGCACTCCATAACGCTCGAGCTTAGACAGGAGTGTCTTACGATTGACAGAGTCAAATGCCTAACTCATGTCGAACAGAACGGTGGATACGGGAATCCTCCTACCCATGTGGAATGTTATATTCTTTATAAGGGAGTAAAAGGCCAACCCAAATTGTTCTTCCCTGATTATGGATTTTTTTTGTAAAAAATGAGATTAGTCTGACCTGCATGACCTTCTCAAAAACCTTTGACAAAACTGGGATAAGGTCAATGGGTCTGTAGTTGTTTAAATTATGCTTCTCGCGCTTAAATAGTGGCTTGACAATGGATATCTTAAGAGTGCTTGGAAATGTACCCTCCTCAAAGCATCTATTCACAAATTGTGCTAGCAATAATGGCGCCAACTCACCTGCACAAGCCTTAACTACTTTGGTACATATCACATCATAATCTGTAGAACCTGTGTTATTCAAAGTGTTTATAACTTTGATTATTGCATTTTCGTCGGTGGGGTTTCAAAATATGGATGCGGAAGTCCATTCGATGAACTTGAGTTTACTAGAATTTTGTTGATGGTTGGTAGGTAGATTAGTCGATTCAATAAAGTGATTATTAAATGTGTTTTTTATTAATATCTGACTCAAGCGCCTGTTGTAGGATTTTCTTGTAGGTATTTACTAGCTGTGCAAAAATAAAAGTTACGTTTGATTTGTTCCAGACATCTGAGTTTGAGTCGCTGCTGTGCAAGCAGGAGGGCGCCGCTCTGGCGCCCGCCCACATGGACCTCTTTGACGGCGGGCCCTCCTCCCGCGATGATGTGTTCCTTCGCCCCGCCCTCTGGGAGGACATTGCGTCCTCCATCAGGAACATCGACCCAGAAAACGCGAACATGCTGGCCCCACTCGGCGCCACACACGTCAAACTCGAAGCTGATGAGCAGATGCTTGAGGAATGCGCTACCCCGCTGCTCAGCCCGCTGGAAATCAAGACGGAGAGGCTGTGTGTACCTCCTACTTACGCGCACCCCACGCCGGCCCAGCACCAGCCACAGCCGGCGTCTTCTTTCGCCAAGTACCCACCCTCACGCCTGGGATACATGTCCCCGCTGACGCCCCCCGGCTCTGACCAGGGCAGCCCAGGAAACTCGATGCAGGTACACACTCGTACCAACGAATCTGTCGTTGCGTGCCTGCGCTTTCGCTTCTCGACTGACCGAGAAACGGAGGCAAGCGCAGTCGGCCAACGATGACATTTCTTGTCACATTACAAAGTACGCTATGCGAAAGCTTGCGAATGATGGTACCATCTACTGCGATGCGATTTGTTTTGTTTTTTTTTGTTGTTATTTTATTACATGAATGGCATTTATGGCGTGGACAATCAATCGAATACAATTTGTGACCCGTGTGGTAAGTAATACGATGCAATGAATGTGGAAGTAAGAGACCTGCATAAATGTTTTTGAAGTAAAGGTCGGATCGAATGAATAGATTTATTGAGTGTAAATTTATGGTATGAGTGTCAGTTGGCAATGTTTTTGTAAAGAAAAACGTATAAATTTGACGTAAAGAAACAATAATAATAATAATCTTTATTGTTCTAATTGTGGTTACATAAATGTCTTATCAAACTAAATTTAGTTGGGTCCCTCACATTTAACCTATTATAGGCGTACAATGTCATCTTAATACATAGTCTTAGCACACACTAATGAGACCAAACTTATTTATGTAAAATAAAGTAAGAAAAGCCCGAAAGTATTTATTGGTTGTATGAATAAGTAAGGAATAAAAAATGTTAAAAAAAATGGTTATTCAAGTAGAAAGGTTCTGTGAACTTCTGTGTCACGTCTTAAAAAATCAAGGAAAGCAACGTAGTTGCAACCGGCCTGGTACCGTTTTTGGTATAGTCGGTACGGTACACCTGAAGTAGCGGTAGCGTAGTGATAAATCACGTATCACCACGGATATAATCACCTAAGCTGCTTGTAGTGCTGTGTTGCTTCGAGTGCACCTATACGTACCCCCTCCCCTTTCTTTTTGCAAGACGGTTAACCTGAGCCGAAGTCTTACCCTTTAAAAACACCCTCATTTTATTTAATCTCTTCATCAGACTCAAATACCTCAAATCAACTACTAAGGTACGGGGAAACGCTAGCGTGATGCTCCTCCTCATAGTAAGTTTACGAGGATTGATCTGCCACTTTGGTTTCAGAAACCTTCTTTTCTAATTCTACCAGCCCACCAGTCCGGATTTTTTCGCTATTGACGTCATACTCGAGCATTGTATCATCTAGTAAAGTACGGGGACAGGTTTGCTTGATGCCAGTCACCAGAAAATCTCTGAGGATAGTTCCGCCACTTTGGCATCAGGAACCTTATTGTTCTAGCCGCCCACACATCCGGTTATGCTGTACAGGCCATGCACCGGACGCCGCCGTACCACCGCCATACATGAAAGATGTTAATTCAACCATTGTTATGCCGATAGTCGTTTCGGCAAACGGTATTATAGCATAGAGCCTTCATCAACATCTTGAGACGGTCTCTCTGAAAGGTTGGATCGAGGGTCAGATACAGAAGGCAGTACTTATTAACACGTATTGTCAGGAGGTTCTTCCATACTCTGCAGTCCTAACCACGGATAGCTCTATTCCTGCTGCCGGTGGCAACCTAGTTAGTTTATCCGGTTACGCTACAAAGGCTATAGAACTGCAGCGCAATACAGTGGCAATGAAGGTACTGCAGCGCAGTGCAGTGGCAATGAAGGTGCCGTGTTGCAGGGCGGGCCGCGCCGGACGCCGCCGCCGCCGTACCACCCGCCGCCACTGCTGCGCGCGCCGCACCCTCACCCGCCGCACCCGCCGCACCCGCCGCACCCGCCGCATCCGCCGCATCCGCCGCACCCGCCGCCACATCATCAACACCAGCACCATCAGCAGGTAATTACGCTAAATTAGGTACATAGGTCGTCACATTAGGTACAGTAACCAGCATTAAAATGTGATGAGCAAAAATATCTGATCATTGATGAAAGACACATATATAGGCATATATATTAGGGTTGATGAGGATTCCTCTTCCGCTTCCACATATTGCGGAATTTCCGCAATTATTACAGTTCCCCTACCGCTATCGCTTCCCCATAAATGAAAGTTAAAAATTACTCTTCCGCTATCGCTTCCTCATAAATTAAAAGAAAAAAAATCATCCGAAATATTATGAACTTTATGGAACTGTTCGGCAATACCTATCTGCTCCTCCGTCAATTGTCCCAAGCGAGCGCCTTTTTAGTAACGCTGGATTGGTTTATGACGAGTTAAGAAATCTCTTGTCAGGAGAAACAACTCCAAAATTATTTTTTATTAAATTAAACCTACCAATTGTTCAATTTGATTATTATGAGGTAATTTGTTTCATTATCATTACGAGATTTTGTTAGTTTTGTTTAAAAGGACCTTTTGTTTATTTTGATTTCTATGAAAGGAGTTCTCAAGTAAATAACAAATAAATAAAATACTACTGATCTGACAGAGATTAGACAATATGAACCGCAAAAGCAGTACACTTCCACAGTCCACCTTACAACCCAATAACAACTGCACATGTGCTCAGTGTTCTTCGTGATGAGAACCTCGTGAAAATGAAATCTGAGAAGGACAACCTCAGTAAGCACCTTGACTTGGCTCACGAGGTTCCCGCAACGTAAGATGTAGATTCAACTGTTTTTGTATCGATACTTGTTTCGGCAAACGGTATTTTGGTAAAGGCCTTGATCAACATCAAGAGAGGCTCCCGCTAAAAGGTTGGATCGAAGGTCAGGAACAGAGGGCAGTACTCCTTGATACGGCACGTGTTGTCAGGAGGTTGTTAAGTGTAAGTGTGTGTAAAGTTAATAAAGGAGATAATAATTTTGTGATGTCCAGGACCGGACGGGTTGCACAGTTTTTGTATCAAATGGTTTCGATGTTCACACGAGTTGCTGGCAGCGCAATTTCAAGAAGCCATAGAGCTCGGCTCTTTTCCAAGTTTGTTGAATACTGGTGTCACTTTTATGCTCCATAAATAATGTAGTACCTACCACGGGACCGAAAACCTACGATTTCCTTACCATTTGAAGAACAAAAATTAACTCGCACATTGTTGCAAATTATATTTTGGTCATGACTCAGAATGGATGTAGGGTCGGGTTCTATCGTTCTAAGGAGCTTCTCCTTATTGACGTCACCATCTGTCAAAAGATCCGGGGTGGCAAAGGGACATTCTCTACAGCTGAGCTTGACCATAAAAAGGCTTATGATTCGATGCCGCATTTATGGTGTGTGTGTGTGTGTGTTGGTTGTTGTGGTGATGATTGTAGAGTTATATAAAGTTGGCAACTTAACTTTAAAATCTTTTTTAATATCATCTATGCTGCAGTAGACCACGGTCCTGTGTCAACCAGGATGTGGAGATGGTGTGGCTGCATCTTTATGGATACTTGACTTTAAGCAGAAATAAACATAATTTGTATAGAGCTTTAAGTCAAACTAACTAGTAAGCAAAACAACAGGGATACTGGTTATTAATTATTCCCGTAGGTAAATACGTAACAAAAAATAAAGTTACAAACTAGCGAAAATGACGTCACACCCCCTGCCCCGCAGCCGATGCAGCAACAGATGCAGATGCCGCAGCTGCCACCGCCGCATGCGCCGCACAACGCGTCGCACAACGCATCGCACAACGCATCGCACAACGCGCCGCACAACGCGCCGCACAACGCGTCGCACAACGCGCCGCAGCACGCGATGCACTCGCGGCTGGCCCCGCCCCTCGTCAAGTACAACAGGCGGAACAACCCCGAGTTGGAGAAACGCAGGGTTCACCACTGTGACTTTATCGGTAAATTTTAGTTTTTTTGAATCATCTTCAATAAAGTTTTACTATACAAGTATTAATCCTTGATCATACGTAAAAACTATGTAGGTAATCGAAGATACTAAACTATAAAATAAAAGAAATATCGTTGAAGCCATAACAGTTGTTGGACTTTTACGTAAAATTATCTAATTCAGAGCAACGAACTCTCTATTTCTATTACCCGACTGCTAAAAAGAGTTTGTTTCTCGCGCGTATGTAATATTCTTTAATTAACCCCTGGAGGATCGTAAAACCAGACACAATTGAAAAGCAATTGTTTCGCGACCGCCGGTGGTCTTATGACCCTTGACCTATTACTACAATTCCGTCATTTTACGATTAGAACCGGGACCAATAGCTAAACTTGCCTTTCCAAGCACGTACGACCCGAAATTCATTTGGTAACTAATCCGATGAGCTAACATAGCTCAAAGGTTTGGTCACTACGACTATACTAATTGTACCTTTACTTTATATACAACTATATTTTATCTTTACGGGTTGCATGAGTTTTTAAACAGTACAATACACTTTTTACAGGTTGTTCAAAAGTGTATACCAAGAGTTCACATCTAAAAGCTCACCAGAGAATACATACAGGTAAATATGCTCACTATTTATACAATACTTTTAGTTATATATGTTTTAATCTTATTTTTAAGTTCAACATCAAATGCGAATTATCTATCATGTTCCATTATGAGACCGTGTAGCGCTTGCGACATTTTATTTGACATGCACCTCATTTAATCTAAACACTGCTTTGCGAGCGAATATATTTGACAAATCCATGTGTTATTATGTGCCTTAATCTTAAGACCGTACCAAAGGTATCAACTCCAACTTTTTACAGTTTGATAGGCATTTAGTGAGCTTGCCATCGGCGGGCGGAGAGACGCCAGCAAGTCAACCTACCATAAAATGAACTTTAACGTTTGGATATAAGGATCATTGTCAATTAGAGAAATGTGACAGTTTTGTGTAGGGTGACCTGCTGGCGTCAGTACAATAATCGAGAGCGTGTGCTCGGTGAGAGGTGGCGCCTCCAGGCAAGCCCTAGGGCAAAGAGCTCCGACGCAAATCGTGCTATTGCACGCAGTAGTCCTTACCGTACGGCGGCGTCACGATAAATCACATTTTATATTTATACTAATATGAGTAGGTAGCCCAATTAACTTCGCAATTACGTTCTTGGACCATTGACTTCAAAAAGCTACCTTCATCTGCGGATTTTGCGGTATCTAAACACACCTAGAGTTAGAGTTCTTAGACACAAACGGCAGTTTGCTAACGACGAAAGTAACTGCAGCCGCCGCCATGAGGCAGTTAAGAAGCCAGCCAGTACTTAAAGAATATGGTTTAAGTGCGCTTCCATTATCGGCCTTATCGCCTAACATCAGATAAGATGAAAGCCAAATGCTTAGCGGCGGCTAGGTAAATGGCGATGCTTGTGGTGGCGTGCCTCAACAATAGTTTGTCGACGGCAGCAGTCAACGTGCCTACAAGAGACGGCAACTGCAGTTACCTCTGCCGTTCGTCAACGTAAAATGTTGCCAGCAGTGATGTTTAAATATAATAAAAACCGTACCGTAGCGGCGGTTCGCACACTCACAAGCGCCACTAGCTACCGCAAGCGACGGGCGTGAATCTTACGGGCCCATTAAGATTCGAAATCCTAACTCAATTCTACTCAATCCTAAATCATCAAAGACTAACTTAGTTCGACTAGTAATAATACAAGGTTAAACAATTGAAGAAACTACCTTCATCGTAGATGAAACGCCTAAACAATCAAAGTACAATCTTAACCGCACTGATGTTTGAATAGGTAAGAAACGACACGCGCTCCGACGAGCTGACCCGCCACTACCGCAAGCGCACGGGCGCAAATCTTACTTGCCCAGTAAGATCCTTTACACCAAATACAAACAATTAACAATTAAATAAACAATTGAAAGAGCTCCCTTCATCTGCGGTACCTAAACAATCAGAGTAAAATCTTGTGATGTTTGAATAGGTGAGAAACCGTACACGTGTCAATGGCCGGAGTGCGAGTGGCGGTTCGCGCGCTCGGACGAGCTGACGCGCCACTACCGCAAGCACACTGGCGCGAAGCCCTTCAAGTGCGCGGTTTGCGAGCGGTCGTTCGCGCGCTCCGACCACCTCGCGCTGCACATGAAGCGCCACCTGCCGAAGACGTCCAAATGACACGCGAGGAGGGGCGGCGACCAACCGCCCGAGTCGCAGTCCGCTCAGGTAAGGCTTACTTCTCGTCAAGAGCTGTTAACACATACATATAATCACGACTATTATCTCCGAAGGGTTAAGGTTTAAGTCAGAGACTAGGCAATGAGGACCGCATAAACAGTCCTCTGCTATAGTCCACTTTTCACCAATAGGCACTGCACATTTGTTCAGCGTAACAGGTGGTGAGCCCATCGCCGCTCTATGCTGTTGGATGTATGTGCAGTCTTTAGTCCTTTAGTAGCCTTTTACGACACCTAAAGAAAAAGAGGGGGTGGCAGTATTCTTTCACCGCCACGCGACACGTTTTTAAAGAACTCTTAATCCTAGGGATAACAATGTGCCCCTGAGCTAACCTATTCTATTATTTTAAAAAAACAGCACTGCTCAACTTAGCTGACTGCCGCACTTAAACCTAAGGCAGATGATTACCTTAATGTTACTATGCAAAATTCACTGATGGAAAGTGACGGTAAGGCCAAAGAAGGAAACGTGTTGCAGCCGGAATTCTCAACCACTGAGGAACTGGTTATCTTATCTCTAAAGGTTGAGAATTTCGGCTTAGCTTAGAACTGATCTAAAGTTTAGAGATAAGATAGCCAGTTCCTCAGTGGTTGAGAAGTCCGGCTGCAGCGCGCTTCCTTTTTACCGTTACTTACTTACCATCAGTGAATTTTGCATATTAACATTAAAGTAATACCGCTCGATAAGGCTCGTATTCTAAAACTAAACTCACACTAAAATCTCTGCTTGAGTACAGATAGAAAGGGATGGCGATATATGCGATGAATAGCACCATCCTTTTCTAACTGTACTCAGCAGAGATTTGAGTGTGAATTTGGTTTTAGAATATGAGTCTTAATGCCCCGTATCGTATCGCCATCCCTTTCTAACTGTACTCAAGCATAGATTTTAGTGTGAGTTTGGTTTTAGAATACGAGCCAAAGAGGTGACAGTGCCCCTGGTTTAAGTGCGGCAGTCAGCTAAATTGATCAGTGCTGTTTTACTAAACTGTCGGAACACAACAATGCTAGTAACAACTGTGGGCACTAGGATCCGCCTGCTTTACTCATATATTAATGGGAGCATTCCTCATCATCATCAGCTTATAAACGAGTTATGCATAATAGCACGTAGGGAGATTGAGCATTTGAGCCATTACCCACCACGCTGGCTCAAGGTTGGTGCGTTTTAAAGACGCCACGACAACAACCGGAACCAACAGCTTTAACGTGCCGGCCGCAATTCAAAATTTAATTTGGTCACGTGAACTTTCGCAATGACGTGTCACTATGGGTATTCAGTGACACGGCATAGCGAAAGTTGCGACGACGATCGCAAACCAGGAGCTCATGGAGCCAGCTCCATGAGCTCCTGGTTTGCGTACCTGGTAGGAGTACCGTATTACCCCCATTCCAGAATGGGGGTAATACGGTACTCCTACTCAAATCGTCCGCCAATAGGAGCCATACGAGCGCGACGGGGCGCCATCTATTTGCGAAAGTAGCATGCCCCCTTAGACAAGTGGCAAACGCTCACCCCTGTCTATTCGTAATCTGCTGTGTACTGTGCCAATGGGCGATTTTCTGACAGCCCAAATTAAAAAATAAAAATTAGTTCACAAATACTCGATAGATGGCGTTTTATGAAAGCCGACCCGTTCCTGCCTAAGGGCTGTTATAAATTCTACACTTATGCTTGTCTATCAAAAAAATTAAAAAATAGTACTTACAAATTTTTATTCAGGATCTCCAGGACCTATTTCTATTTTGGAATGGAATAAATATTACGTAGCCATACACGTGTTCTGCATGGACTCGCCTTTTACTAAGCGCCATACTAATCTATGCTAAGCGCCATCTATGAAGTCATTTACGAACTAATTTCTTTTTTTTTGTGATCTCGGAAAATCGCCCATTGCTAGTGAAAGTAAAATACAGCAGCGCGCGCGCATTGTACGTCGAAATACAAATAGACGGGGGTTAGCGTTTGCCACTTGTCTTGACCCTTCCATCATAAATTGCTCAATGTGACGAAGTACACTGTCATTCTTCAGCATTATTAATTTACAGCGGATTTATTAGAAAACAATATGTATGAATGTGAAAACATTATGATATAGCGGCTCACTCAAAGAATACCTTCTACCAATCCCTCACTTTCCTTGGGTGTCGTAAAAGGCGACTAACGGACTAAATACTGCATATATCCAACAGTATAGAGCGGCAATGGGCTCGCCACCTATCACGCTGAGCACATGTACAGTTGTAATTTGGTGAAACGTGGACTATATGGCAGTGGACTACTTCTGCGGTCTTCATTGTCAAGTCTTTGATTAACCCTTTGGGGATATTAGTCATGAATATTTGTATGTGGAAGTCACATAAGTTCACTCAAAACGCCCTATTCCAGGAGGAGTGCAGTGAGAGCATCTTCCTAGAGTGCGACCTGGACGCGACTCTCATGGACACGTTCTACGGGGTGCTGTAGCCGACCAGCACCTTCATCAGCTGAGCTGGCAAACACACAGCTGCTGCCCTGACTCATTTCCTAAGCAACTGACCCACACACCGGAGCTAAAGCCAGGCGTGGAAGCGGCAACGCAACTGACCAATTTGTAAAAAAGCGTTCACTGTTATTCGGAAGCGTGACTAAAGTTAGAACTGATGATATTTTTTGCTAAAGGTACGCTTACGCGGGCAATGAAAATTGATCGATTATGAGCAATACTGGCTGATTGAGACGTGATAAAATATCAAGCAATTTACGGCAACAGCAACAAGCAACAATTTGGTAAAATTTTTTGCAACAACCGTAATGAGCGATATGGATCAACTCCAAGAAACTAGGCAATACTTTCATAAACATACGCGCTTGCGCTGCTGCACATTTGTCTACCCGCTCGCTGTCCCCGTGGAAGCGAGACGTAGTTAAACCGAAAATCAATAAGTGCAAGCAAGACAGAAAACAAAATTGCTTTAAATTTCCAGACTCACTGAATATTTGGCAGTTCGTGTCGGCAACATTGAGCAACTGAAATATATGGAGCAATCATAAGCAATATAGCCGAAACAATTGCCGCAATATTTTGAAATTGCTCGACATTGCTCCACTAATTGCTCCAGAATAATTAATACGTGTTGCCAAGCAATAATTGATTAAAAAATTGCCCGTGTAAGAGCTCTTTAATAAAGCCATTTTTGAGGCATTGACGGAGATGTATAAAGAATGTTATGAGAATCAATTAAACTAAAAAAAAGTGTTTGAGGATCGTTTGAGGAAGCTTTGCGTATCCCTCCGGGGAACGGGCGTGATGTTTTTATTAAAAAAAAAGATATAGTGTTTAGATCATCGAAGTATTTACTATTGTTTGCCTTAGGGCTTAGTGCAACTGCGTTTGGGGGCGACGAACTCTAATTATGGTCCCCGGGACATTCGAGATTACGATTACCCAGGGTGCCAGTAAAGACTGGGTTGATCGCGTCTTGGGATGATAAAGGTAGACAGAGTCAGCAGTTTTAAACCAGTTCTAAATTTAGTCCACGTTTCGTAACAACATGGGTTACGTTGGAACAGATAAGCTTTACGGTTCACGGAATTCGAAGTATTAAACACGCACTTTTAGTTGACTATTTGTTAGCGTCCGCATGCTCGATCGTTTAGTACGACTTGAACACTTAAAACGCGTATGTTACGACGGTCGTTGGGCACTCGACTGTTTTGAGACTTGCAACAGGTTTCATTGTTTTTTTCTCATAATGTAACATAAAGATAAGATAAATAATTATACTTTATTGTACTGTACACCACATTAAACCACACCACCACACCACATACAAAGGGCGACATCGTCACTATAAGTGATATCTTACAGATAACCTTTGGATGGAGAGAGAGAGAGAGAGAAAGAAACATTTATTGACAAACATAAAATAATAACGACGAGACGAGACGAGATAGATTTGCATTTGAAAGGTTTGAGTGTCTGTCACGAGAAGCAGTTGACTGTGCACATTGTCATACCGTTGTTAAAGCGTCACAATAATACAACAGCATTACCAAGGAAATTGATAATAATATAAACCTAATCGTTGTCGTATAGCAGCGACATAGTAAGCAGCAAAATATCACAAATATTTTAGAAATATATTATGTAAATTGAAATCGACAGGGTCGTTAGTTAAAGCGGGCCCAGGAGAAAGGGTACTGAAAATATTGAAACTAACCTAACAGAAAGAAAAGAAAACTTTTCTGATTTTTGTATCAATAATCTCCAATTCAGAAATAGTGTTATAGCCACACTTCTGCTTTTCAATATTTAAAGAACATTTCTCTAGAGTCTACTTTAAATACCTACCCTCAAAGTATAAACCGTAATTTAAAAAGAACAATTATATTATTAGCGAAACGGGATAGTACGCGACACTGTTGCTTCCACACAAACTTAGCCTAATGGTACGTCGACTTATTTTAGATAAAGCCGATGCTTGTGTATCTAAACATGACAAAAACCTCACCAACTACACTTTGAACAAGCGCATTCAAAACCACTGTATAATAAATTAAAATGTCGTGATTTCAAAACAATATTGTCATACCCCACCGAAGCAGTTTATGAATGATGCATGAGTAAAAACGCAGAAACAATACGCGAGCCAAAGGTGCCCTACATACTCAGATTAACAGAACCAACCTTTATTTTATATTCAAGAGTCGTCTGCAATCGTCACTGAGCCCTTATCCCCATTCATATTCGTCTGAACGTTTCGCCTTGACCTCGGAACTCGAATCCATAAACATATTATGCTACGCCTCAGTATATCGACATTTACTACATTATACATGTACTTATAATCACGACTATTATCCCAAAAGGGTTAGTCAGAGACTAGGCGATGAGGACCGCAATTCAGTCCTCTGTCATAGTCCCCTTTTCACCAAATAGCGTCTGCACATGTGCTCAGCGTGACAGGTGGTGAGTCCATCGCCGCTCAATGCTGTTGGAAGTATGTGCAGTCTTTAGTCCGTTAGTCGACATTTAACGTACATTATGTTCATTGGTTATATAATTGGCGTTTGGTCTTCAAAGATTTGCTCACCGCATTGGCAACCAGTGTCGCTTATAACTGTCCGTGATGTAAGTTCTAAGTATTTGTTAGATATGATAAGTTAATTTATTGTAAGTTAATCCATAAGAGAGCAAGGAATATCCAAGATATTATAGTTATCTAATATTACTATTGTAAAATGTATAGGTACCTACTGTTTAGTGTTAGATGTTAGTTTGACACAGGCGCGTTCTCGGATCTGACGACCTGCTCCTGTTTCACTTTTCAGAGATTGTTATATCAATACGTGTAGTGCAGGCGACAAACGCCTTCTTAGGTTACTTTTCCACCGGAAAGAACTGTGCAAGGTAGCGAAGCAGTTCTCGAGGAAATAATCCATAGGAATACTTGCCTCTATTTGCTGGGTTGTTTAAAATGAATTCGTTCTTAGTGGATTTTTAATCTTCATCGCTTCGCTATATCGAATAGCTCTGGTGCAAAAGCAACCTGGTACATGTTGCAGTATTTGTGACTTAAGGGCTTAAACTTAAACCATTATCTATTATTGCATTCCAAACTTTGTCTCGAATTGAGGCTTTTTTAGTGTGTACGCGCTATGGTATGGCTGCATATGATTACAAAGATAATGGTTGGTTCCTTTTAATTCCACTTAAATATTGATATGAAAAGGCTGTATTGCACTCATCTTTCATGTAAATGTTTATTCATATGTGATGAATAAACATTACTAATTACCTAGTGTGTTACCGATTCTATAACTGTGTGTAGTTAAAAAAATCAAATTATCTGCTGTATATTTTTTTCTTAAACGATATATTGTCTTAGAGTTTTTGTCGTTAGCCTAAGTACCAATTTAATAAAAACCTCTGTCTAGAGATCTGGTTTTAGGTCGTTACATTCGAAAATGCTAGAATTACACTTTCTAGTCTCAATTTAACACATTTGTTTTTCTTGTCCGAAATAATACATGATATAGCTTTCGCCTGTTGTATATAATGCATGTTATCATCACAGTTCGTTTCTAAGTATTTATCGTACCTTTACGTACAAAAATAGAAATATATTAGTGCATAATCTAAACTTATGAAATAGTTACTTTAGGCAATGTAGATAATTTGAAACAGCCTTATTGCCTCCGTCCAGTGATTAAAATGCATGGCGTGGCAACACAGTGCCTTGTATACAAGTCTGTATATCATATACGTATCTACTATTAATATCAATATTATATTTTAAATTAACAAGAACTTTGCCATCATTATTAATAGTCACTAGAGTTTGTGCTTTAATATATAAGTCTGACCGGCGCTCGCGGTATGTCACTTTGGACGTTTAATTAATTAATAGATCTCCTTGTGATACAAACCAATTCAGTTTGATACGATCACTTATACAATCTGTCCGGGGAAGTAGTAATCAAACTTTAAGAGCGTTATCTATGGACAATTTATCGGTAAAAAATACCTCAAATTTGGGACGCCAAACCGTCTCCCGCCAAATTACAAGATTTGAGGTTTTTGACATCTTCCTTAAAAAAAACGATAGCTTAAGCACCTTGACACTAACAAGCAAATATTTGGTATCATTCGATAGCTAACAAGATTACCTATTAGTACTAAGAAGTTGCAAACATACACGGGCCCCATATATTTTGAGAGAGCATGGTTTGATTTATGTAAAAAAACATCAGACGCCAGAACAATGATTTGAGGTATTTTTATCGATAAAATTGACCATAGATCACACTCCTAAAGTTTGATTACTACTTCCCCGGACAGATTTTATAGTATAATATTGCATCTATATGCAATATGCTACTGCGGCATATCTCTTACTTACTGTTTCTATAAACAAAACTAACGCACCAAACCAAGTCGCATGCGAAGGAAAAGGATATATTTAATACAGTCAGGAGAAATATAGCACAGTGTGTAGCTATTTTATTTCAATTAAAATATTGTCTAAAGCATCTCCAATAATTGTATCCAATATTTTTCCAATTATTTGTGTTATTTTATTTTTCAATGTATAAAATAGAATGCATCGTTCCGTAATCACCATATTCATGATATGCTACTTTTTCATGCTATTCGTAATGACGAATAGCATGAAAAAGTCAGAAATCAGAAAGAAGTCAGAAATGTCTGACAATTGGATCTTATTGTACAATCTCCTTTTCACCTCAACGTTCAGAAGCTATTAATACATCATTGTGGCCTACGTTGGAAGAGACCAACTAAGTGCCTTAAATACTGCTATGATTATCATATAAACTTAAATCCTTTTTGACAGCTCTTTTTTATAAAACTATTGGGAGACCTTGCTTTTGTAGCGTTTTTCAATAAAATCCTGTCAAATACCAATTTGGAATGTCTCTTTAAAAATTTTGATTAAAGTTCTAGAAAAGAGATCACACGGCAAGGCACCACCAATGTAGGTATATCAGTAGGTTCTTTTAATATTATAATATTAATATATGTGCGTTACGCGTAATCTTGCCACTCCCTCGTGCATTTAGTTATGTAATAAAATGTCTTACCTATAATGTGCGTGCGTATGATACTATTGTCAAGCTAAAATATTAACCTGCGAACATGTGAATTGAAACCAAAAGGTATATATATATATATATATATATATATATATATATATATGGGCTAGATATATAATTATGCAGAATGATAATATAACTTTAATAATACGATTAAATATGTCATGGCAATGTCGTGGGACTCGTCGTCTAGTCTAAACGATTCCATAAAGATTTTTAACCGTTTTCAAAGCGATATGACCATGAAAAATTATATAGTGTAAGTCTTATCGTTTATAATGCTTTTTGAAGTCCATATTTTTCTAGTAATGGTGCAGATACTGAATGTAAATCGGTTGCTATATTCCAATTGCAGTTAATGCAATGTTTATGCACATGAATTAATAAAAGATATGACCGTCTCGATAGAATTGACTGTAGTGTTAAGTATATGTTCTGTACATAGAATTAATGGAACAGAAAATTTGCCATAAACGTGTCTGTAGATGCCATATTTCGTAGTTAAAAGCATAATTTTAATTAAGTTTTATGATGAAAAACAGTAGTCATATAAGTTAGTCTTTCTGTAAAAAGAAACAATTATGGTACCTCACTTTCTTCAATTCTTGCTTATTCCTTTTACTTTTTTTGTTTGATTATGAATAAAATAAATATGATTTTTTTTTATTTCACGTGTAATGTTAATCGTAAGTACATAGATAAGTATGTTGACTAAGTCACAAGATAATTTATTACCAATGACATGTTTTTAAATTCTTTTTATATACTTTTTTTGTATACTTAGTAGTTAAATGTAAAAAGTTGAGATATATATTTTGATGATGTAGCTATGAATTTATGATTTTAATATAACTATAAGAGTTGCCAGATGTGTGATTTACTAACACTACTTGTTTTAAGTTATTTTCCTCAATAGAGAATTTCGTTTATTGTATTTGGGCACACGTTTTACCCATATCTTGCCTACACTGTCTATAAACTACCAATATTTACTTTCATGAATTTCATTAACTGATTTATTTTTGTCGACTGTACAAAAGTACTGGAAAATATTAGTAGGTACTTACTAATATAAGCGAAGATTATATGTAAGTAATATTTTTTCTTACCAAGTAAAAGTCTTGTCACCAATCCATTGCTTAAACCAAATTTTAAAAATCCAGTTGTGTTTATTGGTTTTGTAAAGCACTATTCATTTTCTTGTCAGTGATATTCATTTTGTGAAAACTTCTCTGGTGAATACCTATAACAATTAACTGCACGTGTACAGTAGTCGTATTATACATATATAACAAAAATCTTTGCAAAAATCGAAGTTTAATTGTTTATTATTCCAAAGACCATAATGTACAGTCAAGAGCAAAGACAATTGTAACTCTTAATACAATGGAATAAGAGTCAAGGTGTTTACAAATTGGTACTCGTGACTGTACATTACCTACATACTTAAATAAATATTGCCTATATTTTTATTATACTTACATAAAAACCATTCCATACAATAACGAAGGTATATTATGTAAATACCCATTAGCAGTGGTCATAAAACCTACTCACTATATACTGTAATTTTCGTTTTCCACCTATGACTGTGCCATACAACAACAGCTATGACATGGTAGCAACGATGTGAAGATTTTCTCTTTCTCGAATTTTTTAAACCGTTATTATAAATTATTATAAATAACCTATAGTAATATGGTAGGACGGCCTCAGAAGTAGCTTAATCGCTTTAGTACCATGTCATAATAATTACAGCGATCATACGAGTGAATTAGTGTGACATATTATTATAACAGGGTATAAAAAGACCCTTAACAAAGCCAAGAGCCACGCATTTAGTCCATGATTACAATGATTTTTCTCTACCGCACCTTACAGGCCTAGCATGCGCAACACGAGATATGTCGCGGACGAGGGACGACAAATCATTTTAAGTTGTCATGTTAAGGTTTGTAGACAAAAATACCGCAGTTTAAGCAAAAACTACTATTAAGTCAACTTTTGACCTATTATGTAGAGTTCTAAGCGCATCCATGTTGTATTAGTGTCGATAGACATTAGAGATAAATGAATAAAACACGAGAAAACGGGTCGTGAAGAGTTCTCGTGTTGCGCATGCTAGGCCGGCAGGGAACCGTTTGGTTACAGAGCAGAGATTAGATATCAATTGTCAAAGTGTCAATATTTTTTTGTGTGTGTCAAAACAATTATAATAATAGTAAGTACAAAACTTTATCAAACACTTTTTATAAATGAAACCATCACCTAACTATCTCCCGATTATGGTTTCAATAAACACACGAGCGCATCACATTGCGTGGAGCCAGCCGTAACTGGTGTTCTACAATATCTAAAAAGAAAAGTGGTTTCCCATCATTTATTCTGTTTTAATGTACATTACGCGTATATTTATTTTTACACCCTGTACACATATCGTACTAACGTGTAAAGCTATTTATGAGGCCGACTGCTTGTTTTACAAGCTTGTTTTGCAAATCTGTTATATTCAATAGTTTAAAGCGCCTGCAGCATGTATACTCAATAAAATATTGCCACAAGTAAATTTGTAACTGCAACTACTATTTTCACTTTTCGGAACAAATTAAATATAGTCACATTTATTGGAGTGTATTTATTTACCTGTACACGTACATGATCGAAACGCGTTTCGATCATTTCTAAACGCTCTAAAAAGGTCAGCACAAAAAGAGTAGCGAGATGTGTACCTAGCTACATGTCGAAGTGCTCCTTCGAAAATTGCTATTCTGCCAAAACACACACCGGGTTAATATTGGACCCCCCGCCAAAAGTAAATATGGGGAAAAAAGTAATAATAAAATATTTGACGTAAAAATAATGAATGTTTTCTTTTTTTAAATACAATTTATTGCCTGCTTTTTATATCCTATAGCTCTACAGCTATAGGACGCACCTAGGTGCATGCGCTCACTCTCGCGGTTAAAGAGACGGCGCGCTGTCATTGGTGCACTGGGTGAATAAAAGCGGTCCGCGCATGCGCTTTGATAACCGCGATAGGCCGCGCGCTAGGTGACGATAAAATGTAAAAAATATACATAAGAGGCCTATCACATTTCGAATTTTCGACTGTGATTTTTGCGTAAAATGGCCAATTTTGGCGTTATGGATCTCAGAAACAAAAATACATTAACAATTTTGACTTATTGAATAGTGTAGAATAGCTATTGAAATAGTGCGTAGCGGCTTCGCTTTTTGTAAATTTTGCTTACCATTTTAGTTAAGCCCAAAATTGCAGAGAAAGATTTTCATAAAATGCGCGAAGGCACTTTTTTGAGCTCCTAGATTGAACTACTGTTCTGAACAAATGAAATAAAAAATTGAATTTTATCGCTTATATAGTCGTATAGTGCGTAGTGGCCTCGGAATTTTTAGATATCATTGATTTATGTAGAAATAAATCATAATCTAAACCAAAAAACTTCGAACATCGCTTTAAGTTAACTGTGAATTTCTTTCCATCTACGATAATATTATTGAGCAAAACGTATACCAGAATAATCGTTACTTCATGATGTATAAAGATTTTATAATGAATTTATTATCCTATTTCGATAAAAACGATAAATACAACTGCAAAAATACTTCAAAATGCGGTGCGCCAGCCGTCCGAGCTTATCCTCACAGAGTGGACATTTTGTAATATTAAGCATGATTTTATTATCCTATTTTGATAAAAACGATAAATACAACTGCAAAATTACTACAAAATGCAAAAATGGGCATTTTATGCAAAAATCACAATCGAGATGTAATAGGCCTCTTATGTTTTTTTATTACATTATTTGGTTGTACTGCTGCTAATAGAATCACATAAAAAAAATTTACTACATCTAAATTCATCGACAAAAAAAATAATATGGGGGTCCAACCCCCTCCATATGTAAGTATGGATGGATGTTTGTTACTCTTTCACGTAGAAACTACTGAATGGATTTGGATTAAGTTCGGCATACAGATAGTTTATAACGTGGATTAACACATAGGATACTTTTTATCCCGATATTCCCACGGGAACTGGAACCACGCGGGTGAAACCACGAGCGGCCGCTAGTAGTCAATATTTTTATAATACGGCTTATAGATAATAATACGACTGCCGAGCTAAGACTCCATATATAATGGTGGTAGTTTTGTCACTTAATTTTTTTTATTGCTTGGTCACCGGTAATATTGAAATATCTCAATCCAGTTCCGACTCGGCCTAGAAACGTGCATAGCCCTTCCTTCATAGTCCACACTGAATTGATCTGTATGACTTTTAGCCAAACTCGATTGGCTTAAAGAAATATTATAAAAAACAGGTTTACAATTAAAAAAAGCGAGGCAAAAGATAATCTAATTTGCATACTTTCTCCAAACAATCCTGTGACCTTACTACCTTGATCCAAATGCCCAAGTGACTTAGCGTCTCGTCACAATGCTAAACGAAGAACGGTTTCCACCCTAACAGGTTGCACAAACATTCTACAGTTATCACCCACTTTATATATAGATGTCGGTTGACCTGCCTACTCTTATTTCAACAATAGTCGAGTAAAACGTAACTAGACAGGTCATAGCTCTTCTTTGAAAAGTGAACAAACTCCGTCAATTTACGGAGATTCTCAAAAATATTCACAGCTGTTCTACCATGGCTTGCTATTCAATATGGGTGGTAATAGGAGCGGTTGTAGTGACTGTCGCTGCATTGTCAGTCCATAAAAGTGAACACGAAAACTTCGATGAAAACGACTTCGATGGAGACCACTTCGACGAAGACGTGGATGAGACGTACAGCGAAAGAAAAGGGAAAATATGTGAGTATGAAAGGAATCGCTACTTGAACGTTACAATATATCACTAAACACATAATAGTTTTAACTTTTGATTGATTTAAAAAGTATTACGTCTTTAATAATGCAAATATTTCTGTATAATGCTAAGCGATTTGATACTGTTATTAACGATTGCTCTAACCAACAGTAAATTTAGATAAAGTTAGGACTGAAGTCTTCCTTTATTCCCTTTTAATAAACTTGTATCAGATGTTTTCGAGTAGGTATAATGACGAAAGCATTTCTCTCGTGTCACGAGCTGAAATCCCGACCAAAATCATAAACTCGGCCATTGGCGTTTTCATGTTCTGCCTTTATATACTAATTTAGTGTATTTTATAGTTTCCGCTAAACATTCGTAAGTAACACATACATCTAATACAATCAGCGCACAACGTCTTCGTTTCCTATTTCCATGTTACATAAGGCGACGACGTTAATTCAAAAAACTAGCGAAATTCCATTCTACTTGAAATAAACACCTTAGTTAGAGAATTTCCCACAAAACAAATTTCAGCATGGCGCTTTCTCTGAGCATAAATAAAACATTTTGGTACATTGATCTGCTGCGGCTTCAAAAAAGGAACATTGGACTTGTTACATAATTATATTATTTAATCTTATGTCTTGAGTTTTCGCAATCGCACTGTAAAATTTGTCATTGAAACGGAATGTTGACCTATTTTGCGGTGCTGGTAGCTGGTCATGAATACCTTTTACGGCACCCAAGGGAAGAGATGTTCCCTTGGGTGCTGTAAAAGGCGACTAACGAACCAAAGACTGCACATACTCCAACAGCAGAGAGCGGCGATGGGCTCACCACCTGTCATGCTGAGCACACGTACAGTTATCATTTGGTGGAACGTGGACAGTGGCTGCGAACTGCTTTTACTTCTTTGCGTCCTACCCGTGGTGGCGAGTTTGCTTCTCGCTGGATGATCCTGATGTCGCCGCTGACTCTGTCGTTGATGTGATACTGCAGGGAATGGAACTTTTCATTCCAAACTCTGTGGTTCCCATTGGCGGCAAGTCCCAACCATGGTTTGGTCGTTGCTGCAAAATGGCGTCTCGCCAAAAGCGACAGCATTACCAAGCCTGGGCTAATGCGGTGTCATCAAAGGATCCAAACACCAGTGCGCTCAGAAAGAAGTACAACTTTGCCGCCAGATCCTTTAAGAAGGACATCGCCAAGGCGAAGTCATCATTCATAGGTAGAATTGGCGAGAGGCTAGTGCGTCTTCCTTCGGGGACGCGTGCGTTCTGGTCTCTCGCCAAAGCTATCTTAGGGAATTTTTGTCAGCCGTCCCTACCACCATTGCACAAGACCGATGACTGCCTGGCCTATACTGCAAAGGAGAAAGCCGATCTCTTGGGCTCTCTTTTCGCATCAAACTCGACCTTGGACGATGGGGAAAACTCTCCACCAACCATACCGCATTGCGCTTGTACAATGCCAAACGTTCAGTTCCTGCAAAGGTCAGTTCGTAAGGCTCTTTTTTCCCTTGATATCCATAAGGCGAGTGGGCCAGATGCAGTTCCACCCATTGTGCTTCGGACGTGTGCTCCTGAATTGGCACCAGTTCTAACGCGCCTTTTCCAGCTCTCTTACACCACTGGCGTCGTCCCGAGCTCTTGGAAGACAGCCCTTGTGCACCAGATTCCAAAAAAAGGCGATCGCTCAGATCCGTCTAACTACAGGCCAATAGCTATTACCTCTTTACTCTCCAAAGTAATGGAGTCCATTATAAACCGCCAGCTCTTAAGGTACCTAGAAGAGAACCAGCTACTAAGTGATCGCCAGTATGGTTTTCGTCGCGGTCGATCGGCTGGTGATCTTTTAGTGTACCTTACTCACCGATGGGCGGAGGCAGTCGAGAGTAAAGGGGAGGCACTGGCAGTTGGCTTGGACGTAGCGAAAGCTTTTGACAGGGTATGGCACAGGGCTCTTTTCTCTAAACTTCCATCATACGGGCTTTCTGAGAAATTGTGTTCATGGGTTGCCAGCTTTCTTACTTGGCGTAGCATCAGAGTCGCAGTCGACGGTTCGTGCTCCGACATGAAGCCCGTGAATGCTGGAGTCCCGCAGGGGTGTGTGTTATCCCCAACTTTGTTTCTTCTGCATATCAATGACATGCTGCATAACAACAGCATTCATTGCTATGCGGATGACAGTACTGGGGATACGCTCTACACCGGGCGAGCTAATATTTCTCTGGAAAGCGTCATCGAGAGCCGGAATAAACTTGTGACTGACACCGAGAACATGTTAAGTCATGTCTCGGATTGGGGCCGACATAACCTAGTCCGCTTTAACCCCTCCAAAACACAAGTTTGCGCATTTACCGCGTAAAAACATCCCTTCGTCGTACCTCTGAACTTTGAGGGAGCTCCCCTTGATACCAATCCGATTATTGGAATCCTTGGCGTCGATATTTCGAGTGACGTTCAGTTTCGTGGTCATTTGGAAGGTAAAGCTAAATTAGCTTCGAAAAAGCTGGGTGTGCTTAATAGAGCGGGTCAGTATTTCACGCCGGCCCACCGTTTACAACTGTATAAAGCACAGGTCAGGCCGCTTATGGAATACTGCTCCCATCTCTGGGCTGGAGCACCCCAATACCAACTCCTTCCATTTGACCGCATTCAACGCAGAGCTGCTCGAATTGTCGGCGACGTGGTTATTTCAGGTCGGCTCGATCCACTGGCTCTTCGGAGAGACGTTGCGTCTCTCTGTATATTGTACCGTATATATCATGGGGAGTGTTCTGAGGAATTGTTCGGCTTGATCCCTGCCGCTAATTTCCTTCACCGCACTACACGCAATCGACTGTCATTCCATCCACATCGCCTTGATGGATGGCGGTCTACTACTGTGCGTTTTTCAAGAAATTTCTTGCCTCGAACTACAGTGTTGTGGAACCAGCTCTCGGCGGCGGTATTTCCGGACCGTTACGACTTAGGGATCTTCAAGAAACGAGCCTATTCCTTCCTTAAAGGCCGGCAACGCGCCTGCGATTCCTCTGGTTTTGCGGGTGTCCATGGGCGGCGGTGATTACTTTCCATCAGGTGACCCGCTTGCTCGTTTGCCTCCTTCTGCTATAAAAAAAAAAAAAAAAACGGTTGCCTGGTTTTTGACTAACCCTTCGGGGATAATAGTCGTGAATATATGTAATATATATATGCAGTGTATATTGTTACGTTGTAAATTCAGGGCCCTGTCTGCCTTTACTTATCTACAAAAGAAGTTCGCAATGGTTGAATAGTACTTACCTGAAACCATTGCGTTAGAATGATCAAATGTCCAAAAACATTAGTCCGTGTAGCTTGTTTGAATTAAATCCATTTTTCTTCACATTAAAGACATGGAGCCTTGGCTGACACATTACAAGACACACTTTTCTTGCATTTTCAATTAAAACATATTTCTAAATCAGTTTTAGTAAGACTTAAACTTACATCTAAAGAGATTTTATTCCGTGTTTACGTTTTGTATTTGACATAACACCATAGACAAAATGACAGCCACCGTAGCGACGCCTAGCGGTAGCGGGGCGAAGTAGCTGTCAGCTTTTAATTTCACATAAAAGATTCAATTTTAAAAAATAGTCGAAACAGTTCTAATAATAAATTACATAATAAATTAATATGTATAATAATTACTTTAAGTAATTAAATTTAATTCAAGCAAATCCGGAAATAGAACTAATTTTTTCTATAAGGACTTTTATCTAGAACATTCGAACGGGAGTAATATTTTTTATATGGATATTGTCTCTGCCCGTAGGGGTTACCAGAGAGCAAACTAATACTCCTTAATATTACGACAGGGTAATTAGTGAGTTAAATATCACAAAACACAATTTTAAATTAAAGAAAAATGCATTTCCCATTGCTAAACGTTAATTTTTTTTTTAGGTCGTGTGTTGTTATTGTTGGCAAGTTCTGTTAGCAGAGGGCGAGTTGTGACAGACGTCATATTTGATGTTTTGTTAGTTTGAAGGAAAATTTTAAAAGAACAATTTCTTATGAATTACCCGACAATGGGAGTATAAATTATAAGCTGGCCTTCGATTTATAAGTGTTTCCGGCGAAAGGAAAGCTGCCGAGTTGCGACGCCGAAACGAGCTCAATCTCTGGTGTGACGTGGTGCGAGGAGTTGAGATCAATGCACTCAGGTAGGCATGAGCCGTCGTAGTCACCTTTTGTTTTAATCTGAGGTCGTAATAATGTAGTGGATTTGAAGCGTCATTAGCTTGAGAATATAGTCAACAAGTGTGTGGTTTATTTACAGGAATCCGTGCCACAACCAACCGGTCGTGACACCGCTGGCAGCCACGCGTAGATATAGAATATCCTAGCGCGTGAGTATCTCAATAGCATTGTTTAAATATAATAAGCCGTCATACTAGGAAAGCAAATCGATATTTCATGGTGTCTGAATCCTGCCTTGTCGCCAGGCGACGCAAGGCTCTTGGCCATGTGGCAGACGTGTCAAACCCCTTTATTAAGTGGATATTGCCCCATCCAACAGTAGTCTGGCATTGTTTAGTTATGTTTATTGGAATATCGTAGCCGTGTAGTGCCTTGTGTACTAGTTAAAGGTGAAACAAAGCTAAAATTAAAACATGGTGTTAAATGTTAGTGTTGGAGTGTGAGTTTTTAGTTGTGCAACAGCGTTGGGAAGCTTTTGATAACCCATGGCGCTGCGAGTCCCTGGTTATGATAGGTTGCAGCCCCAGATACACAGATAGCAGACTGCGGGACCCTAATTTATGTAACAGTTAAAACTAGGCGTGTAGTGTTATAAATAGGCCCCGTGTTGATAATTTCAGATGCTTCGAGAGGCCCGTCTCGCCGCCAGGATTTAGAGCTGGGCCCTAAAGCCTGGACGCGAGACCTGCCTCTTCGGGGCACCAGCGGCCACCTGCTGCCAGCGAGCTGTCGCCGCACAGGCGTTGACGGTTTTTTTGTACCCCCACTCTGGGTTTAATCGTTCGTTATTCAGGAACATATTTTTACATTAGGGTTTCGAAACCTTAACATAGTATTTATAGTATTTTCTTTTATATTCAACTACACCAAGCGTTGGTGAAGTTATGAAACCTTTGAGGATCTGCGAGTTCGACCTGTGTGAAGTTGTATGGTGAAATCGTCTCCAGATTCGGGTCTACATCCAGACCCTGGCGCCCCAAAATTAGTAATTTTATATCGGTATAACCCCACGGTTCTTTAGAGTATCGGCTTTAAACGTGTGAGAGTTTTAATACGGTTAAACGGTTTAAAACATTTAATTTAATATTTCAAGAGACGGAGTAATTTAATTTTAATTTCAACATCATACTCCAGACGGTACTGGTTTATCCCGACCCCCCATGACCCTAGCTCGTACGACTGAGATATTAGCTGGCTGGTTAGGCAGTAGTAGGAACAGTATTATAAAATTTATTTTAAATTAAAATTATCACCGACCCGCTTGGTCATTTTTGACTCTTAGGATTTTAGTGTGTTTTAGGGGGTGATATAGCTTTGGAATAAGGTTTAGATTACTTTAAACAGTAAATTATAGTTGGCAAAATTAATAGAAAGTTTGTTGAACTTTCATTTGAGATTGACCCTAGGGTCAATTTCGACTGATAGTTTTTATTTGTGATTTTCGGCTAAATAAATTAAAAGGAGTAACGTAGATGAATTGTACCTAACGTAATATAAGATAAAATTGTGACTAACCCCCCTCTTTTAAATAATAAGAATGAAATAAAATTTATAATTTTATTTTATTGTTGTTGGACAAAATATTTGTGTGTTCTTTTACAATATACTGCCTAGCTGTTGAACATTTTATGGTTTTATTTGATAACAACCCACTGAAGCTTGCATTTGGGATTTTCTTCCTTTTCCCCAAAAGGGACAAAATCTCCAATGTAACAGTGGCGCCCAACGTGGGGCCGCACAGTGGCGCACTCAACGTGTGTTTTGGTTAGGGATAGTGGTTATGTCTTATGCTGTAACTAAAAAGCCAGAATACCGATAGCGTTCTAGAACCGTGGGGATTATTAATTTTAAGAAAAACCGTCACGCGTGCATTGGCACGGATTCCTCCCATTTTATTTTAATAACGAATTTTTATTCGTTATTATTTTAAAATATTGTATTAATAGTGCATTTTTTTTAACGTTCATAACACTTTTTTATATGTATACAAGTGTTAATTATTTAATTATTGTACTCAGCTGAATTAAATTATTATTTTATGACACAATAGGTTATGTCACAATTTTTATTGGAATACAAATGTTTTATTAATTTTTATTTTTTCTAATACAAGCGTTAATGGTGGTGTTAGTGTATTCCTATAATTAAAATATTATTTGAACGATATTGACTGAGATTGACTTAAATACAATTATTTATGAGTATTATTATTGTAATACTGTGTTTGCTGCGGTTGTTACTGAATTCTATGGACTATTACTTACTTAAATTTAAATCACCTAGTGAGAAAGCCAGCTCATATTTTAGTAGTTTTTTTTAAATTTTAAAATGCCACGCCTTATATTTTAATTTTTTTTGACTAGCATCAATTAAAATTACTTTTTACATTGCAATAAATACCTTTAAAATGCTAATACTATTAAATTTACTTTGCAATTTACGATTTATTGTTTGTATGGTGAGTTGAAAACCTCCGTTGTGGTGTTTTTGTTTGTTGTTAGGGGTTGAAAAGTGACGATGGAGGGCTGTATATGCCTTGAAGTCACTCTATTTCAGCGCTAGTGGCTGTATATGCCACAGTGCTGGAATCCCTTGTGGTGTTTGGTTTCTTGTGAAAGGGGTTAATGGTGACGATGGAGGGCTGTATATGCCTTGAAGTTACCGCTGTTTTAGCGCTAGTGGCTGTATATGCCACAGTGCTAGAAGCCCTTTCAAGGGAGCTTGTTGTTTAAAAATTTTTGTGGTTTTTGACGTTTATCTACAAATAGGAAAGTCGACTTTTGGCGTGGTATCACAGTTCTTTTGTTAAGCTGGAGTTTTGTTTTTGTTTCTTTTTATTTTAAGTTTGGAGATTAGACACCATATTGAATGGGTCCAATCTCCGGACCGTTGGTAAGGCAACGTGGTGATAGTCCTGAGGAAGGTGGCCATTTATTGGCGGGCGTGTACGCTGCTTTGACGGAATAAGTTTATGTTGGATTTTCTTTGTGGGCGGTTAGCCAAACCTCAATCTCCGGACCGTTGGTAAGGCAACGTGGTGATAGTCCTGAGGAAGGTGGCCATTTATTGGCGGGCGTGTAGGCAGCTTTGATGGAATTCGGTTTTTTTTTTTTTTGTAGGATTTATTTAGGGGCGGTTAGCCAAACTTTTAGGTGGTGGTGAATTTTTGTTGGTTTGGGTTGTGGGTTATTTGTTTTTGGTTTACGGCTGCCCAGCCGTGTAAGAGGTTTACTGGGCATTTCTTTAAATATTTGCTTGTTGGTAGGAGCATTTAGATGTTTGTGTATTGAGGAGGTATCGTTTGTTAGGAAGGGTAGACTTGGACGTGTAGACGATTCTAACATATATTTATTATTGTATAGCTCTTTGGGTTTCGTCTTTTCCATGTTTGTAAATGGATCAGACCTAACCTGTAGAACATATATAGACGTTTGGTGTATATATTTATTAGTTTGTGCCTCTCTGGGCTTCGTCTTTTCCATATTGCTTAATGGATCAGACTTACCCAGTGGGATAACTGTAGGTCTATTTCAGTAACCTGTATAGTTAAATAAGCCATTCACCCCAGCGGATTAGTGACTGGTACCAAAAGCCTTAACGCGAGGCGTCAGTGCGGCTGGTGACACTGTAATAATAGGTTAACTGTATAGCCACCAGTTTTTATGTTTATGTAATAATATCATTATAACCAAAATTAGTGTATTTAATATATATAAAGTAATCAATCATTTATAATCTAGTATTTTGGTAATATTCATATTGAACTCCAAAAGGTTTGTCTTTTCCATATTGCTTAATGGATCAGACTCACTTTGTGAGTCTATTGTGGTGACTTTTCAGTAACCAGTATTGTTAAAAAAGTAAGCCATACACCCCAGCGGATCAGTGACTGGTACCAAAAGCCTTAACGCGAGGCAACAGTGCGGTTGGTGACACTGTGATAATATGTTAACTGCATAGCCACCAAATTTTTAGATTTATGTAAGAGTATATTATAATTGATATTATTGTATTTATTACGTACATTAGTTTATATTCATATAGAAGTTTGTATATTTATTGGGATATACAAACTATATATATATATGGGATATTTGTATATTTAAATATATATATATATATATATATATATATATATGAAGAATTGTCGTACACAAGTCTGCGTTTTGTTGTTTTTTTTACTGTCATAGCATATTGTATAGCTATTTACAGGAAAGTTTTGAGTTATTGTGTAGTGCAGCTACACGGGTAGGTTTTCTTTTGGTTGTTTGTGCTTGCTTGGTTGTTTGAAGTGTAGTGTGACGCTGGAGGGCCAGCGTCGAGATTTGCCCTGGTCGGTCAAATCTCTGGTGGTTGGGGAGGTACTGTTACGTTGTAAATTCAGGGCCCTGTCTGCCTTTACTTATCTACAAAAGAAGTTCGCAATGGTTGAATAGTACTTACCTGAAACCATTGCGTTAGAATGATCAAATGTCCAAAAACATTAGTCCGTGTAGCTTGTTTGAATTAAATCCATTTTTCTTCACATTAAAGACATGGAGCCTTGGCTGACACATTACAAGACACACTTTTCTTGCATTTTCAATTAAAACATATTTCTAAATCAGTTTTAGTAAGACTTAAACTTACATCTAAAGAGATTTTATTCCGTGTTTACGTTTTGTATTTGACATAACACCATAGACAAAATGACAGCCACCGTAGCGACGCCTAGCGGTAGCGGGGCGAAGTAGCTGTCAGCTTTTAATTTCACATAAAAGATTCAATTTTAAAAAATAGTCGAAACAGTTCTAATAATAAATTACATAATAAATTAATATGTATAATAATTACTTTAAGTAATTAAATTTAATTCAAGCAAATCCGGAAATAGAACTAATTTTTTCTATAAGGACTTTTATCTAGAACATTCGAACGGGAGTAATATTTTTTATATGGATATTGTCTCTGCCCGTAGGGGTTACCAGAGAGCAAACTAATACTCCTTAATATTACGACAGGGTAATTAGTGAGTTAAATATCACAAAACACAATTTTAAATTAAAGAAAAATGCATTTCCCATTGCTAAACGTTAATTTTTTTTTTAGGTCGTGTGTTGTTATTGTTGGCAAGTTCTGTTAGCAGAGGGCGAGTTGTGACAGACGTCATATTTGATGTTTTGTTAGTTTGAAGGAAAATTTTAAAAGAACAATTTCTTATGAATTACCCGACAATGGGAGTATAAATTATAAGCTGGCCTTCGATTTATAAGTGTTTCCGGCGAAAGGAAAGCTGCCGAGTTGCGACGCCGAAACGAGCTCAATCTCTGGTGTGACGTGGTGCGAGGAGTTGAGATCAATGCACTCAGGTAGGCATGAGCCGTCGTAGTCACCTTTTGTTTTAATCTGAGGTCGTAATAATGTAGTGGATTTGAAGCGTCATTAGCTTGAGAATATAGTCAACAAGTGTGTGGTTTATTTACAGGAATCCGTGCCACAACCAACCGGTCGTGACACCGCTGGCAGCCACGCGTAGATATAGAATATCCTAGCGCGTGAGTATCTCAATAGCATTGTTTAAATATAATAAGCCGTCATACTAGGAAAGCAAATCGATATTTCATGGTGTCTGAATCCTGCCTTGTCGCCAGGCGACGCAAGGCTCTTGGCCATGTGGCAGACGTGTCAAACCCCTTTATTAAGTGGATATTGCCCCATCCAACAGTAGTCTGGCATTGTTTAGTTATGTTTATTGGAATATCGTAGCCGTGTAGTGCCTTGTGTACTAGTTAAAGGTGAAACAAAGCTAAAATTAAAACATGGTGTTAAATGTTAGTGTTGGAGTGTGAGTTTTTAGTTGTGCAACAGCGTTGGGAAGCTTTTGATAACCCATGGCGCTGCGAGTCCCTGGTTATGATAGGTTGCAGCCCCAGATACACAGATAGCAGACTGCGGGACCCTAATTTATGTAACAGTTAAAACTAGGCGTGTAGTGTTATAAATAGGCCCCGTGTTGATAATTTCAGATGCTTCGAGAGGCCCGTCTCGCCGCCAGGATTTAGAGCTGGGCCCTAAAGCCTGGACGCGAGACCTGCCTCTTCGGGGCACCAGCGGCCACCTGCTGCCAGCGAGCTGTCGCCGCACAGGCGTTGACGGTTTTTTTGTACCCCCACTCTGGGTTTAATCGTTCGTTATTCAGGAACATATTTTTACATTAGGGTTTCGAAACCTTAACATAGTATTTATAGTATTTTCTTTTATATTCAACTACACCAAGCGTTGGTGAAGTTATGAAACCTTTGAGGATCTGCGAGTTCGACCTGTGTGAAGTTGTATGGTGAAATCGTCTCCAGATTCGGGTCTACATCCAGACCCTGGCGCCCCAAAATTAGTAATTTTATATCGGTATAACCCCACGGTTCTTTAGAGTATCGGCTTTAAACGTGTGAGAGTTTTAATACGGTTAAACGGTTTAAAACATTTAATTTAATATTTCAAGAGACGGAGTAATTTAATTTTAATTTCAACATCATACTCCAGACGGTACTGGTTTATCCCGACCCCCCATGACCCTAGCTCGTACGACTGAGATATTAGCTGGCTGGTTAGGCAGTAGTAGGAACAGTATTATAAAATTTATTTTAAATTAAAATTATCACCGACCCGCTTGGTCATTTTTGACTCTTAGGATTTTAGTGTGTTTTAGGGGGTGATATAGCTTTGGAATAAGGTTTAGATTACTTTAAACAGTAAATTATAGTTGGCAAAATTAATAGAAAGTTTGTTGAACTTTCATTTGAGATTGACCCTAGGGTCAATTTCGACTGATAGTTTTTATTTGTGATTTTCGGCTAAATAAATTAAAAGGAGTAACGTAGATGAATTGTACCTAACGTAATATAAGATAAAATTGTGACTAACCCCCCTCTTTTAAATAATAAGAATGAAATAAAATTTATAATTTTATTTTATTGTTGTTGGACAAAATATTTGTGTGTTCTTTTACAATATACTGCCTAGCTGTTGAACATTTTATGGTTTTATTTGATAACAACCCACTGAAGCTTGCATTTGGGATTTTCTTCCTTTTCCCCAAAAGGGACAAAATCTCCAATGTAACAATATATATATATATACATTTATGTATGTATGTATTTGCAAGCGTTGCACAGCACAAAAAGTCTGTCTCATTTTCAAGCTTCAGTTTAATTAGTCAACAGTATTATATTATTACTTTACAGTAAGGACCACTGTATGAAGTTAATCCAGAATTTCGAGATAGGTCAACAATTAACTTCAGTTTCCGCAATAGCTGATTTAACGGCTTAGGTGTGTATAGCGACTCACTAAAAGAATAGGTACTACCAACCGCTCTCCTCCCTTGGGGGTCGTAAAAGGCGACTAACGGACCAAAGACTGCACCTACCTCCAACAGCATAGAGCGGCGATGGGCTCACCACCTGTCACGCTGAGCACAATGCATGTGCAAATATCATTTGATGAAACGTGGACTGTGGGTGCGAGCTACTTTTGCGGTCCTGTTGGAATATCCAACATTTTATAGTTGCAACACTTTTAAGAATGGTAACACAATGTAAAAAAGGGTGCTATATTATATCCGTTTCCGCCCCTCTTGGTTTGTGTGGTGTTGGACCGAATACACGCGATCTTGCTTAATTACTGTCTTTTTAATTGAACCATCCCAATTAAATATGGAAACATTAAGTCCGCTGCTTTAACAGGTAATCATCCTTATTGTCTGCGATTGACCCTTTGAGGATAATTGTCGTAAATCTATATGTGACTTAACGGTTACCCCCAGTATTTCCGTTCGTGAGCATCGTCCGGTTCGCGAACACAGACTGCGCGAGCACGAACACAATGAACGGCACGTGCCTGGCGCGCCGCGAGTGCAACAACCTGAACGGAACCATCACCGGCAACTGCGCCTCCAGAAGAGGCAGATGCTGCATAGGTAAGCAGATATTTTTATTATTCTTTAACACGAGTAATCATACCCTAAAAGTCTTTCTTAAAGTGGGCGATAACGCCCCCTTGTGGACATTGGAGAACTAGAGGGGGGGCGTAAGGGGCCCAGAAAAAATGGGTGGCGTTGGCAACCACGCGGTTTAGGGGGGCGATGATTTATTTGTAATTTAATTTACTTTATATTTTAAAATTCACTAAAATGAAAACCTAACTACTACTCAATATCGAATAATTTGTTAATAGTTCTGCCCTGCATCATGGTATAAAAACTAAAAATTTTAAACAAAGATTTCGTAGGATAGCCCGTACACCGTACGCAATCAAGTTGTAACAAGTTTTAGTTAAATAACGCTATTGGTGCAGTCCGGTAGCAAAGTAGTGTTAAGTGTTTAGCAGTGTTTTATTCCCAACTGCGGGACATATAAGTAACAAAAGTGATGTTCGAGCCGGATTTATGTTCTTCACGCCGCCGAGAATGGTGAACACCCGCAGTACAGTGCGTCGTGAACGCAAACAAATGGATTTAAAATAAAATGAGAACCCTCAAAACACGCAGATCAATGAAGAATCTTTACAATCATTCACAAAGAAAAGTGAAAATCATGCAGATGAAGTAGCAACATGTGGCGACGTAAAAAATGGCCGCCACCGGTTTATATCGGAAATTTTACCGCCCACCACATGCGTTACGCCGAGAAGTAGGTATAGTTATCGAAGAAATCGACGACATCATCTGTTATAGCAAGTAAAAAGAAAATAGAATTAAAAGCCGCAAAACAAAAGGTTTTGCGTTTTGTTACAGATGGAGCTTATAGACAAGCAGTTGGAAGAGGATAGCAGAACTCAAGTCAAGATGAGGAGTTCATCACCCACGACGTCGAGCAGTGGCTAGAGAAAAGCTATCAGCAAGCGGGCAGGCTGACCCCCGAGCAGGATTTTAAAACGGGTAAGCCTCGGTCATCATGTGTGCAAGTTTAGCTCCAAGAAAAACATGTGGAGGTTTCGGATGTGCTTAAAAGGGGCCGCAAAAGATGCTGTTACTGCCTTACTGATCAGTGCAACAACACCTGATAAGATTATTTCCACTTTGAAGCTCAGATTTGGGAACTCTGACCTCATCATAACAAAGATATTAGAAGATGTCAAAAAACTCCAGCCATTGCCAAATGATTATTTAGTATAAGGAAATAATGAAATTTTCTTTGAAAGATCAAAACTTAATTGAAGCTATAAGGTACTTGAAACGCGAAGAGTATCTTCCGGGAATGAGCGTGGCCTTAGTTATTCTAGCAGAGCTACCTGCGCTCTTATTATTAAGATGGTCAGATTATAGTTATACATTAATAAAGGAAGGAAAAAGATCACGTTTGCTTATCTTGTCTGAATTTCTACACGAAAAAGCATTAAAGATATCAACAACTTCAAATGTACAACTTGTAACGCAGCGCAAATATCAAAACAATGGATTAAGACAGAGTGAAGTGAGCACAACACCAACATGCTGCATACAGTACTAGTACAGTCAGATCGCAAAAACAATTACAACTGCCAGCGGTAAAACTTTACCGCAAATCAAAGCACCATTTACCAGAGTGTAAACTATTTAAAAAGGCGCTGCGAAAAGTGAGATGGGACTACGTTAAACGTCATGGTGTGTGCTACAAATGTCTTTGCGCGCGTCACAACAGAGAAACGTGCACCACGCCCGCCTGCGACACAGATGGCTGCGGCCGGTCTCATTACAAGTTGCCGTATTACCCGATTCAAAACCGCGAACATACTGTTACGGAATCGCAACTAACCTCCGTGAGTGCGCGTAGTGAAAATATGTGAATCATATAGGCGGAATGTTCGTAAATCAGTGGACCTTGCAAGTTGCGATGTGTTAAAGATCTGAATTTACCGATGCAAAAAATGTCTGTTAGGTATTCCTTATAAACAGTTTGAAAACTTATTTGATTTTTCTCATAAATTGTGTACATTTGATTTAAAGCCCGAATCGTTAATAGGGCAGGATAATAATCATTTGCTTATACCATTCGATAAGATTAGGGAATGAGCCGTGCGGTACTCTCACGCCCCTGGGCTGGTGTGTTTATGGGTATATGACCACGAAACCTACTGCTGACCGCCACAATCCATCCATCCATCTCACGTGTTATTTATTAGTGACAGTGTCGACAGACGCGAGGAATCCCACCGCCTGTTAAGAAAAATGCATCATGAGATCCATCGCTCTATCGCTTTAGGTTCCATATGTATTTTAGGTCAACCACGTGAGAATGCCGACGAAGTCCGTGCTGTCGCGCACTTAGAGAAGACGGCGTAGCTCATCGACGGCCGCTGGTATGCTGGGACAAAAACGCTCAACAGTTTAAGCCATCCATGCCGGCCGCTGTGGATGCTATACGTTGCTCCCATTATATGGATGACTACATAGATAGCATCTCGGATGAACAGGCCGCCAAAGAGATGGTAAAAAACGTAAGTTAAGGCCGGAGGTTTTCATTTTCGCAACTGGACGTCAAATAGTAAGGCCGTGCTGGATAGTATTCAAAAAGAGACCTTAGGTGATGTCACTATAAGATTCAAAGTTGAACTACACCAAACAACGTCAGAAGGTGAGCGTACTTTAGGTTTAATTTGGTTTCCAAAGGAAAACTGGGTTTTGATATTTCATTGAAACGCATCTCTGATAACATCACTCAAGGTCAACAGAGACCAACTAAAAGACTAATGCTACGTGTTATCATGTCAGTGTTTGATGTTTTGGGATTTCTGTCCCCGTTTACAATCCAAGGAAAGATTATGCTACAGGACACGCGGCGTCATAACATTGAATGGGACGATTTTATTCCTGATGATGTATAATATAAATGGTGCAAATGGATTGCTATACTGCAATATAAATGGTGCAAATGGATTGCTATACTGCAGTTAATATAAACAATACGTTTACCTCGCTGCTATACGTACAAGTCACCGAATAACAAACCGGTTTCCTAGCGAGCCGTAGCGGTGTCTACGCAGTGCTACGACAAGGCCCCGTTGTCTACGAGCGTTACGGATTCCAGACTCTCGTCTACGGCAAGTGAATATTGTAATGACCTGTAGCTGGAGCTACATATATTTAGGACGCATCTTCTACACAATGAGTGCTGTTGCTTACTGGCGTTGGACTGATAAGAATGGCAAAATATTTGTTTCATTTATATCGAGTAAATGTCGCGTGTTGCCGGTGAAACCAATAAAAATACCACGCGCGGAACTTCAATCAGCGGTTTTGGCTGCTAGGCTTGCAAATACTTTTGCGATTAAAGACTCATCAGATAGTCGTTTAGCTATCCCTGGTGCGAACAATATATCGTCCTGGCGCCGACTGTTGGGAGCTACGGTTATGATTTTCCGGTTTATTAATAAATGTAAGGGATTTACCATGGACGTAGACCAGCATGATGTTACGAGCGGAGTATTTACAGATAAATCAATCGCAAGCTGACTCTTTTTCTTGTGAGATATCTGCACTAAAAGGTGGTAAATGTGTGCAACAGAACAGTCGGCTATTAAGTTTAACTCCATTTTTAGACGATCACGGCTTATTACGCGTTGGGGGCCGCATCGACGCAGCTGCTGATATTGCGTATGAAACTAAACATCCCCTGATCCTCGATGGTCAGCATCCGGTAGCTCGTACGATAGCCCGACACTATCACGTTAAGTTCGCGCATGAAAACCAGGAAACCGTTGTCAATGAGTTAAAACGGAAATATTGGTTATTGCGGTTAAGATCTACTGTTAAAAGTGTGGTGGCTGGTTGTTACCTGTGTAGATTGAGAAAGGCGAATCCTCGGATGCCAATGATGGGTGATTTGCCGCCTGCTCGGCTCGGGCACCACCAACGTCTATTTACGTTTTGCGGCTTGGATTTGTTTGGATCTATGGAGGTTACTATCGGCCGTCGCCGGGAAAAACGATATGGAGTTATTTTTACGTGCTTAACGATGCGCGCCATACATATCATTAGCATTCTAGTTTACATAAATATGTAATTGGGTTTATACTACCCGTTTAATTATGTTTAATAATAATAATAATAATAATAATATCGAGATTGTTGCGTCATTGACATCCGACTCCCCTAATATGGCAATACGACGTATGGCCTCCAGACGAGGCTGGCCGTTGTAGCTTTTCTCGGACAACGGAACAAACCTAAGGGGAGCTGATAACGTGCTGCGGAGATCGATGCAGGCACTGGATGTAGAAGAGTTGAAGACCGAAGGAATGCACAATGGCAGAATGACATTCAACTTTATTCCACCCTTCAGTCCTCATTGGGGTGGGCCATGGGAACGCCTGGTTAGAAGTGTCAAAACGTTGCTCCAGGTTATTTTGAGGAAGCGAGCCCCAAAAGATGAAATATTGAGTAGGTACCCATTCACACTCATTCTATAGAGGTTGTAAATAGTGGACCTCTCATGGGCGTATCAGTCGAACCTGGCAGTATCGAAACATTAACTCCCTACTATTTTCTGCTCGGTTCTTCGCCCAATTTATCTACTACTGGTGTTTTTGAAGACTCGAACCTTTTTCTTAGGAGACAGTGGCGCATATCGCAAGGTTGGTAGATATGTACTGGCGAAGATGGGTTATGGAGGTACTGCCTGAACTATTGCCCAGAAAGAAATGGAAGGGCGAGCAGAAGACAATTCAGATGGGAGATCTAGTTCTGGTGGTGGACCTTAACAGCCCTCGCAATACTTGGCGAAAAGGAACAGTGGAACAGGTTTACATAGGTGAAAAAAAATCTACGGTACCTCGGATGGGAATCGAATACCGGGCTGGCAATCGAACGCAGCCTGATTTCCACCTGATATAGTCACGCAACACGGTTACATATAAGGTCAGGTCAAGAGTACCCTAAGCCGACAAGCATGTAAGAAGAACGTTATAAGACTAAATGAAGAAAGGGTGTGTGTCAGACTGTTTTCGAAGTTTCACTTTAAATTTTTTTATTTGAATGTTGATAAATATCATCAAACATTTAAAATCTTGCTTTTTAACGCATTTAGTTTGTCAATGATGTGTTTTCTTTCTTTCGTACGTATCAGTATCCAGGACGTGTGGCAGCACGACTAACGTGAACAACACGTACTTCACGAGCCCCGGCTACCCCGCGGCGTTTGCCGGCGGCCCCGCTTGCACCGTAATAGTCAATCGGTGTAACAGCAACGTTTGTCAGGTCAGATTTCAGTGAAACTCATTACAATGGTTTACGACAAATGGACTAAACACTGCACACATCCAACAGCATAGAGCGGCGATGGGCTCACCATCTGTCATTCTGAGTACATGTGCAGTTGCTATTTGTTTAAACGTGGACTGTGGCAGATAACTGCTTTTGTTGTCCTCATTGCATAGTCTCTGACTAACCCTTCGGAGATAGTCGTGATTATATGACATGTGCTTGTATTGTAATGTAAGATTATTATTATAATACTAGTTTTTTATTTGAAGTTACGACATGGCTGACATGTAATTATTACTTATACAACGATCCATCAAAAGGGAATAAAGAGAAAAAAATGTCATCGCGTGATGATATGCTTGTATGTAGTATAAACATAACAGTCTCTCCAGCGGTGCCAAATTGATTAGCGGTACATAGAAGTGTTAAAGTGTTTGTACGAAAACGCCACTATGACAGTTCGCCTTCAGGACCAAAGCTCGAAGCCAGTCCAGCTGCAGCGTAGAGTAAGACAAGGAGACGTCATATCTCCGAAACTCTTCACTGTTGCACTGGAGGACGTGTTTAGAGTTAAGAACGTAAACCCTAGAAATTCTCCTCCGCGTCTGTTATGATAAATATGATCTAGACTTGACGGCCGGCCGTAGTAATACTTATTTCGTTGTAAATTTCTGTAAGGTGAAAGTACTTCTCCAGACAGACAGTAACGACGACGAATCTGCTGCGACTTCCTTCTAGACCTACGTTTTTAGACCATCAATTTTATTATTAGTTCAGCGCTTCCAGCTTATCGTCACTTAATTACCATAAAGAGATATGAAAAAATATTTTTTACTATCTTAATTTTTTTTTATTATGCTTGTAGGGAAGATGGAAGAAGGGAAGGGAGGCCTTTGTTGCGCTGCAGTGGGACAATTTAGGCTAATAATAATAATAATTTATTATTTATGGCACTGGACTGGACTTTGCTATTGTCAGCTTTATAAGCTACTTCATGAGACAACAAGAAATTTTGTCAACTGACCTCCAAACTGAACCCATGAAGATGGCACCCATTATAATTATTTATTTCTTATGCTCAGCTCCGAATAGACTTCCTGGACATGGTGTTAGCCCAGCCGGACGGCGACGGCAACTGTGTAACAGACGCTATTACCATAACTGGCGGGAACACCATTGTGCCCATCATCTGTGGCGACAACACCGGCCAGACCATCTTTGTAGACTTCAACGGGAACGCGGCGATCACCATCAGCATTACGGCCACCCTCGCCACGGCCTTCGCAAGGAGGTGGAATGTAAGGCTGACACAGTTGGGTTGTGACTGTCCGGGCATTGGTAAGTACCATCTTATATGATATAACAACATACTTACATCACGGCCGTATCCCAGAGGGGCAGGCAGAGAGCCGTTTTTTCTTTTCTACATTTACTCTCATGACGTTCTTCATACATGCTCATCAGAGGGTACCTACTCATGACGTGACCTTTAACGAGAACGACTCCGAACTGGTCGAAGTACGTTTGCCCGGGATCTTTCCCATCCACCATGTGGCGTAGCGGTGAAAGAATACTCTCTCTTGCCTTGGGTGTCATAAGAAATTAAGAATATTAAAATTCTTTTTGTAATTATTTTTTCATCCATACATGACCATCTTGGCATGACTTTCAATTTTTGTCACTACATCTTTCTTCATTCCACACTTCTCTCTTAACTATTCAATAATCCAACTTTCAAAGTGAGGTGGTTTGAGGCCGGTACTGATCGTCTAACTAATAAAATTTATAAGAGTATCAGTACGGTACATACTACTTTGCCAAATACAGAGATTTAACATCATAGGAGAGCTAGACTGTCTTGATTGCATTACTTCCAATCGTCTATTACACATGTCTATACCAGTAGGTAAGTACATTAAATCGAATGAACAGAGAACAAACATCTTTCCATTCCACCTAGCTTGCTCTAACTAATGGCGAGTCTTTGGCCTTCTATGAAGCTTAGATAAATTGTCAATATTTTAATGTGAGAATAAAAGCACAAAGTCACTCTAGTGAGTTATTGCATAGAGTTAATGTAATAAATTATAGAATAGCCATAACAATTGATAGGATTGTGTGGATTGATGTGTTGAACCTGCGAAGTTCTATGGTCTTCTCCCGTCAGAAACTAGCCCGGCTTGATGTCTAGGGTTCCCACACGAGTAACGAAGAGCGCGCCGCTGACAGGGCCACTTTATGGGGTAACCGTCCATATTTAACCTATACGCTGCGAAGCGTGTTCATGTCATTTGCATGACGCTGAGCGCTTTTTATGAGTGATGACGCAGAGCGTTTCTTTTTTTGCCCTTTATACCACGGGGAAAAAGTCACACCACATTTTTCTTAGCGGTCTCTTTTCTACTACGCTTAATAGGCCTCTTCCTCACCGGATCGGTGCGTTTTCGTTTCGGTACCGCCTCTGCATGAATCTGTACAGATGTTGTACGAGCGCATATAATCAAATGAGAGTTTTCAGACCGAGTCGTTACGGTACAGAATTTTTACCGAGCGCATACGCGCGCCTCTGCATAGAATTTGTACAGAGCGGCCGGCCCCTGTCTCACCCCCGCCAGCTTCGCCGCGCGCCACCAGCCACACCACACCACACCACACTCAGCGCACGACTCATGCGCAGTGGCGACAATACCGTACCAAAATAAAACGCACCGGATCTGGTGAGGAAGAGGCCTTTATCGACGTTGATGTTTCTTCTGCCATAACTGCTATAATTTGTCATACTTAGATTACATTAGATACCTACATTACATTAGGCCAAAGCCTTTCCCTCCATTACTTCCACTGACAGCGGTCCTGAACTAATTGTGTCCAATATGGCAAAGTCATATTTGTTTTTCAAAAAAATAAAACATACAAAAGCATTTGCGGTAATTACACGTAGTTAGTTTTTACAATGTATGGGGGACCACATCTCCAAGTTCTTAAAATATGAAGACAATGTTCTGTACCACCATTTCTTTCCATTCCACCAGCTCCAAACGGATGCCTGCAGTACTACACGGGCCTGACCGGCACCATAACGAGTTTCAATTACGGCACGGCGGCCAACACGGCGTTGAGCGCCTCTCTGGTCACCGGCACGAGGCAGATGGTCAACCTAAACTACGGCATCTGTGTGCGAATGGAAGCTGGATACTGTGCTATTCAGTACGCTCAGGTGAGCAGGGGATCTTAAACCTATTTCCTAGCAATAAGGAATAAATTTCAACAAACTACGTATAGAAGTTTCCGAGGGTGTTCTGTAAATATTCAACATTAAGCTACGGCATGTACGGTAAAAAGGAGGCCGGCTACTACGCCATACAGTACTCTCAGGTGAGCAGACGAAATTTACACCTTATAAGTACCCTATGACTAAAGTCCAAGTTTCAACGAAAAAGCTGAAAAGTGAATGGCCAAGATAGGCAGAATAGGTAGGTACTGTGCTATTCAGTCCGCTTAGGTGAGCAGGCGAACTTGCGAACTTACACCTTATACCTTAAGCGGCCTAAAATACGGCATCTGCGTGAGCATGGAGGCCGGATACGTGCTCTACAGTACGCTCAAGTGAGCAGGCGATCTTACGCCTTATACCATAAGCATGTATATAAGGTTTAATGTCCAACTACGCCGCCGAAGCTAAACGTGTTACAAAAAACATCATTCTGAATTACGGCATCTGCGTGAGTATGAAGGCCGGATGCTGTGCCATACAGTACGCTCACGTGAGCAGGCGATCTTACTACTTATTTAAACAAGTATTTGTTTTTAAAATGAACGTTTGTTTGTCCCCAGTCCGGCAACGACATATACTCGTTCACACTGAGCGGCGACGTGGACGGCGCTGACAACACGGTCCTCGGCACCGTGGTCGGCGCGGTCAACGACGGCGGGTGCACCACCGACTTCGTGGTCATCCCCAACCCGGTGGTCGTGGCAACCGGGGTCGGCGTGGGGACCGACCGCTTCTGCGGGCTCGGCTTCGTCCCCGTGCAGAGTGAGGCTCATTTTCGAATGTCTCGCTTCTCCCCCCCCCCCCCCCCCCCCAACCCCCTAATAAATCCTTCTCCCAGACCATACTCCTTCTTTATTTATTTTTTATTAATCCCGGCTAATGGCACTCCACCTGATGTTAAGTGAAAGTGGGGTCCAGGCGCGAGAACAACTGGTGCACCGTTAAGACGTAGCACCAGTCAAAGCCAATTCCTCAGTCCTTCCTCGAGGCCCCGGTGTCAAAGATGGCGGCTCACCGTGTCAACAGATGGCGCCACAAACTCATACCAAAGACGTCGCCATACTACGACGATAAAATAATATGGAAAGCCTGCATCGCGGTTGCGAAGTTTTACCATCTCCTTCGCTATATACAGAATGTTTCTTGGAAGGTGTCAAGCCGATGAGTGGTGATAGGGAACTACCATACCTATCTATTGAACCCCCATGTATGTTCAGCGATTTTTGGTACCTAGTCGTCGAGCTATAATTTTTATTCTTTTCTTTTAAGTAAGTATATTTTTTTTGCGTAGACATTTCTGTGCACTTTTTTCTATAACTAAGTAATCATCTTCCTAATATCAATAGAAGTTACAAAAAATAATTTAAACCGATGTCGAAATAAAATACTTAAAAAAAGAAAAATTTATAAGTATCTCGAAAATTACCAAAAAATTGCTGAACTAGGAAAAAAATTATAGCTCGAAAACTACCAAATAATAGCTGAACATACATGGGGGTTCAATAGATAGGTATGGTAGTCCCCTATCACCATGCATTGGTTTGACAACTTACAAGAAACACTCTGTATAGCACCTCCAACTAACATCCGTTGGACTTGGTCCCCGAGCTATACCACCCAGCTCGGAGGAAGATCTTCCCTTTCGCCTTCCTACAATGTGGCATCCATCCTACCTACCATTCGCATCCCTACACCTGCATCGCATCTGTGACCCCTCTGGCTTTGCGGGTGTCCATGGGCGGCGGTGATTACTTCCATCGGGTGCCCGATGCCTCCGCCCGTTTGCCCCCTTTTCACATAAAAAATAATTGACACGGGGGATGAGCTCGACAACGCTGCGGCTAAAGCGATCGGTTTGCGATCATGAAACGAAAACCACTTGCACAATGGATCACTGGATCGGTGACCACCTCAAGCTCCTCTATGCTTTGGACGTCACGTAAAGCCGTCGGTCCCGGTTGTTGCCGTAAGATGGCAGTCGTTAAAACCCATCAACCCGGTAAATT